>CM075780.1:44435593-45685593 GCA_037974665.1 Ehretia macrophylla | reverse complement strand
GCTCATGAAAAACATCATTATGCGCAATCTGGATAGCACTTTGATTCTCACAATGAAGAACAGTGCTTGGAGGTTGAGAAATACCTATATCAGTAAGAAGCCAATGAAGCCAGATTACCTCTTGAGTAGCATCAGCAAGGGCACGATACTCAGCTTTAGTACTCGAGCGAGCAACAACAGTCTGTTTCTTGCTACACCAACAAAGAAGAGAATCACCAAAGAGAAAACAGTTTCCAGTAACAGAACATCGATCAGTAGGATCACCAGCTCAATTTGCATCTTTGTAACCACGCAAAGTTAAAGATGAACTGGTAGAGAAGAAGAAGCCATGAAACAAGGTGCCCTTGATATAGCGAAAGATCCGGAGAACCACAGCGTAGTGTGTGGTACGAGGAGCAGACATGAACTGGCTGACTAGGTGAACAGCATAGGCAATGTCAGGCTGAGTCACAGTAAGATAGATAAGACTACCAACTAGCTAGCGATATAAAGATGCATCTGGAAGTGGTGTCCCATCCAGGGGGTAAGGCAGTCATTAGCATCAAGATGAGTGGATGCAGTCTTGCTATCAGTAAGACCTGCACGAGCCAGAAGATCAAAAGAATATTTGGCCTGAGAGAGATAGTAGCCAGCTGAATCAGATGAGACTTCAATCCCTAGAAAGTAACTCAAAGGACCAAAATCTTTCATCTCAAAGTGGTGACGGAGAAACTGCTTGAGATCAGAAATACCAGTCAAGTCATCCCCAGCGATAATCATATCATCCACATATAAGATCAACAAAATAACACTAGACTCAGAATGTCGAATAAACAATGCAGAATCATGATTATTCAGAGTGAAGCCGAAGTCAGTAATAACATAACTTAATTTAGAAAACCAGGCACGTGGAGCTTGCTTGAGACTATACAGAGCACGACGTACGACGAGCTCTACGTTATGATGTGGCTCGTGTCCCGAGGTAGTGAAAAGAAAATATCGAAAAGACCCTGAACAGCCTGACTGAATATGATTTTTACGATGTTTGATTTGCAAAAATTTGTGACAAGAGAGAAGACACGATGACAGTGGCACAGGCTACCAGGATGGTAGCTCTAATACCATGTTGAACGAGAAGAGAGACATGTTTACAAGAACTGTATGTATTGATATTGAGTAAAAGTGATACAAAAATTACAATAGGTGACTCAATAAATAAGGGTTAGACTACTTGCTCCCCAAGCTAGGCTAATATAGTAAACCTAAATATGGTACACCTAGTTGTACACGGAATAATAATGCAATTTACAATATATACGTTAACACTTGTAACAGGAACTTGTCCTCAAGTAGATTAACCGGATCTATAGGTCCTCATATAGCTAATCTCACTTCTATTCAAACTTTGTAAGTATGCCATTTTACTTGACCTCAAGAGAAAATTTAAGATGATGTATTTTATTTGTTCTTTTAATTTTATTGTAAACATTGAAGAAAAATGTGCAACTAAAATGATGCAGATATTTCGTAACAATCGCTTATGATATGCAGTAAAATTTGATTATTTCAGGGATTTGTCAGATAACAATTTGAATGGAAGTATTCCTGACTTTTGTGGTTCAACTAGCTGCTTTGAAAATCTTGTAAGTTCTGCAAATACTTTAGGTGTTCAATGGCAGAAATGAAATAAAAAGAGTTGGTTATTTATATTTCACTCAATTGCAGAAACTTAGCAGGGAACAATCTCACTGGGCCAATACCAGCAACATTGCTGGAGAAGTCAAAGCAATGATTGTCTTTCAGGTCTATTTTATTGCCAGAAGTCTAATTGGACTCTTGTTGATCTTTTATGCTATACCATTTAAACCAAACTGTTTTAGGACTAAACTATTTCTTTAAATTCCATCACTACCATGCAAATATTATACTTATTGTTTGTATGATAACTATTGTTTGGATGATAACTAGGTGATGACCTATACCAAACACCCCCACCCCCGACCCACCCATCTTGGCCCCCCATATAACGGGTCATCTGAACACCCATCTTGCTCCAGACCCTTCACCCCCTTTTTCACCTCTGTCCTATCATTGAATTCATGAGGAATGAGAATTACTCACGAGTTTCTTCTGTTCTTTTAAATCACACAACATTGGTTTAATTTAACACTTATAACTTCAATACAAAAACTAAAACTATAATAGAAATGCTATATATCACTTTATTTTTATCACTCAAATACCACCTCTTATATGGATGCTTAGTTGGTATACTAAAAGAAAAAGTAAAATTAAAAATTTTGTTATTTTAGCATACCAACTAAGCATCCATATAAGATATGATATTTGAGTGATAAAAATAGAGTAGTATATAACAATGCTAAAACTATAATAAATGATTAATATAAATATAGGTGATAAATAGAGATCAAATATAAATTACACATCGAGTTGTATGCTTCCAAATAGAAAAAAATAAAATTACAATAACTGAGTTCTAAAACCCAAATTCTGGCTAAAACCGCTACATATGAGAACTATATATGGAAAAATTATTTTTTGTGTTATTTGATGTGCATTGATTACCATAATATATTTCCTTTTGTTTTTGTTAGATGTCAACATATCAATATTGGTCACAACTCTATTTGAATACTGACATATTTTTTTATTTTTTTCACATCATACATCTTTAAAATATCAGTCTCAATTATAGTTTTTGAAACTATCATGAAGTACGGCTAAAGACTACTAACAAATTTCTTAAATTCATTGTGATCAACAATGAATAAAGAGTATTCGTATAAAATGATAGCAAAGTCTAAGTAATGACGTGTAGTCTCTTGATTAAAATAATAATTACAAATTCTTTTGAGTTATCTTTTTTTCCTCTCAAAATCTAATAAAACTTTGTTTAGTGTTATTTTTCTAGCCCTTTATATTTATAACCACAAAATTTTAATACATGTTAGAAAAGAGCATAAACTAACTTTGCATGTATGCAAGGTGGACTACACGAGACAAAGAATGCTTATCGGGGTCCCCCTGCCTCTCCCTCAGGCGTGGATTAAATATTAATTCCAATCCCTCACCCTTTTCACATTTTTTCACTCTGAAAACCTCCCAATCTAGGGCATGAGAATAACTCTTATCGAACGAATACCAACAAAACCCATATCTATTGCCATCCATACAGCATATCATATCTATTGCTATCTCTACTTCCAACATTCAGAATCAATCTCAAATTAAGGGACCAACAAGTGGAAAGTGCTATAAGAGCATTGTATGCAAATTCTGATAAGATGAACCAATCAGCAACTTCACAATAATACCGAGATTGCTTTCCTGTAGAAACAAATATTTCTTAAAATTAACTTTTTTTATCATACTTAAGCAACATCAATGGACTGCCCGACAGTGTAAATAGTGAGATTGACAAAAAGAGGAACAAGGTTGTCCTTCCAATTGTAGCATCAACACTTGCCGCTTTCATTGTTGTCTTCTTTGTATTTATTATCTTGTGCACAATTAGAAGAAGAAGAAAAAGAAGTTAGTAAAATTCATCTTGATTTATTAGAATGGGACTCTTGACTGAAAAGATAATTTCAATAATAGTTTTTAAGTAAAGTTTTTTTTCTTTCATTGACTTATGCTTGTCGAATTTTCTATACACAGATATCGAGAAAGAATATGTTAATTTAAATGAGAATAATGGTGCACTACAGAATAAAAATTGGGTAATTACATACTCAAATGTCTTAAAAATTACAAATAATTTCGAGAGAGTTTTAGGAAAAGGAAGATTTGGCAGTCTATTATGGATTTATGGGTGACGCTGAAGTTACTGTGAAGATGCTCAAACCTTCATCAGCTCAAGGATACAAGGAATTTCTGGCAGAGGTAAATGATGAATCCTTAACTGCTTTCTACACCAATAATGCTAAAGTTGGTTCGTTAATAGGTCAAACATATGACACAAATGCATCATTGGCAATCAATCATGCCAATCTGTCCTTTATACACTCGCATTATGCGTATATGCTTACCTTTGCTTTTCAAATTCAAGCCAATCTTTTATGAGCGTGCATCACAAAAACTTGACTTCTCTTGTCGGATACTGCAACGAGGGCACTAACATTGGCATCATCTACGAGTACGTGGTAAATGGTAATCTACAACAGCACTTCTCAGGTATGGAGCTGATAATTCTGCATCATGCGTCCAGATTTATAAACAATGACCATAGATGATCTTCAATGGTTTCAATTGGGTACAAAATTGAGTTGGGAACAAAGACTTGGAATTTCAATAGGTGCAGCACAAGGTAATTTCACTTTAGCGATAAAAAATGCTTACGTCAAAAAATAAATACATTATTTTCCAGAATCTAATAAACAAAACAGTTAAGTTAATCATAAACTACGAAAATAAAAAGGGCGATTAAGTTATCATGCTTCTTTCATTTATTATAGGATGCTTTGACAAAATTACTATTTTGACAGGATTGGAGTACTTGCATCATGGATGCAAACCACCAATAATCCATAGAGATATCAAGCCTACAAATATATTACTGAATGAGAAATTCAAAGCCAAATTATCTGATTTTGGGCTATCCAGAGCTTTTGCGAATGAAAGTGGTACACATGTGTCAATTAACACAATTGCTGGCTCTCAAGGCTATATGGACCCTCAGTAAGTATTATTTTTCATCAAGGTACTAATGGAAACTTTATGTACATTTATTAATTTAGAGAAGCCCACGGGTGTTTCTCCTCCAATAAATTGACCAAAAAAGTGATATTTATAGCTTTGGGGTTGTCCTCTTGGGAATCATCACTGGCAAGCCAGCAGTAAACCATGAAAATGGAGAGCACGTAATTGATTGTGTTGTTCCTTTGGTTGAAAATGGAGACATTAGGACAATTGTTGATGAGAGGTTAAAAGACAACTATAATATTAATTATGCATGGAAAATTGTTGAATTAGCAATGGCTTGCGTGTCTCGTCATTCCACCACAAGGCCAACCATGAACGATGTGATGATTGAATTGAAGGAATGCTTGGTGGATCACTATAAGAATTAAAAACAAACGCGAGCGACGAATTTTAGTGCCATACTTTTTTAGTGAAGGACAATATTCAATTTTCAGTCACAATTAGTTACGACAAAGGAAGGAAAATTTTATTACTAAATTCAGCTATTTAGTGATAGATTAGGGACGAAAAATGGGTTAGTGACGGAATAGCAACGACACTTCAAAACTCCATCACTAATATGTCGCTAAATTAGTGATGGAATAGCAATGACACTTCAAAACTCCGGCCCTAATATGTCGCTAAATTAACAATAGAATAGCAATGATCTTTCCGAGTTCCGTCGCTAACTAACTATCTAGGGATTCCAGGCTAATTAGCGATAGGATTTAGTAACAACGTTTGAAATAACCATTGAATATTATATTTTACAAAAAAAATGTGAAAGTATAGACAATTAATCTAGGACAAAATTATGGGTCCAAGCCACGGAATATAAAGAATTTGATGTAATAACATATCATTTTCAATAGTGCGAACTATTAGTAGTTATATCTCAACTAATCCAATGTTGTCGATTTTCATCCCGAAGGTAACCTCAAATTAAGTTAAAAAAAACTCTAGATTATATTTTCAATGGACTTTAAAATGTGATATGTAAAAGATTATAATTTATAATACTTATTTTTTTAAAATTAATTGCTAAATTTCATTGTTGTTTAATGATGGATTAGCCACTGAAGGTGAGCTAGCAACAAATTAGCGACGAAACTTGAAAAGGTCATAGCTAATCCATCACTTAATTAGCAACAGTTTAGCAAAGACCTGTTCAAGTTCCGTCGCTAACTCACCTTTTGTGGATAATCTATCGCTAAATAGTGACAAAATATAATAACATTTGAAAATAATAATTAAATATTATAATTTTTTATTAAACTAATTTGAAAGTATAGAAAATTAATTTTGAACATAATTATGAGTACAAGTCACAAAATATAAAGAATTTGACATAATAACATATAATTCTCTATAGTGAACTACTAATTGGTTTAAAAGCACTAGATTATATTTAGAGATGGACCATTCGATATGTTGCTAATAGAGACAGACAAAATCAGTGGTCTGTTGTGACTCTTAGATCGTCGTTAAATTGCAAAAAAATACTTTTCGAATAAGAACTTCTTTTTAAATAAAAAGACACACATTCCAACACATAAATAATATATATATATATATATATATATATATATATATATATATATATATATATATCAATAACATAAATAAATAAATATATCATAATAATAATAAGAATAAAAAAATAACCATAATAAACAAACACTAAAAATAGAACATAAAAAAATAAAAATTGAAAAAAATATATATATTAAATTAAAAAGAAAAAACAAATTGAGACGGACCATAATTGGTCCAACTCTAAATTGACAATGACCAGCAGGTCTATCTCTAATTAGACCAATCAGCGGACCACTGGCCCAAACTAAAGAGTGATAGACCACTATCACCCGTGTCCATGTGGCGACGGACCATTGGGTTTTCTAAAGTTGTTCCAGTGGCTCAACAGGCACTAGAACACGAAAAAAAAAAAAAAAAAATTACCCACCCTACCTCCACTTTCCAAACCTACCCCCCAAACCCCCTCCCTCCCCCGCCCCTGCCCCCCTCTCCCCCTCCCCCCCTGCCCCGCCCCGCCCCGCCCCGCCCCGCCTCGCCTATTCTCTCCCAATACCCACCCTAAAGGCTTCAAGGCTTCATTCACCTCACATTTGGCTTTTTTTCTTTTTCTTTTTAAAAAAGTTTGCTCCATTATTTTTAAGGTATATATATATATATACACATATACACACAGATACACACACATGCACACACACACACACACACACACACACACACACATATATATATATATATATATATATATATATATATATATATATATATATATATATTATTTTATTTTATATATGTATGTATATTTAGCTATATTAATTTGATTTTATTATTCTTTTTAATTTGAGTTTTATTTGTGGTTATTTATGCGTTTGTGTATGTATATATCATAGATCTAGTAGACTAAATGTATATTTTATGGTTTTAATACAATTTTTTGTTTTTTTTTTAAAAAAAATCAGATTTTTTTTTGTTATATATATATATATATATATATATATATATATATATATATATATGTCATAAATAATAGAAACTCGCTTATTTGCGAGAGGTCGTGGGATTAATTCTCACTAGTTATATATGTGTTGTACAATCATATGCCTCCCTTGAATCAAAAAAAAAATATATATAACTTCTTTAAATTAATAATCTCGACAAAATTATAAGATAATAAATTTTAAATAATTTCTTCATATTTTATAGATCTAAATATTTTATAAATCAATAATTAGCTAAAACAAACATAATAAATTTACTATGAGGTTTTCTCATAATATGAATCAATAGTAGATTGTCTTTTGTTGAAATTCAAATTTAGTTGAATCTCATATTTAATTGTGTGCAATGAGCCTAAAAGTCCTGAGATTGCTTTTTCATATTACAACAAAAAATTTTGGAGTGTCTTTGATACTTTGAGTGATTTCTTTCATGACACTAGTTTCAAAAGTTGTGTAAAATTATCAACTTCAACTTCAGCTACATCTTAAGAATGCCCTATAATATTGTCAATAATCTATGTATTGATTTCGTTTTCATTGAAGAAATTCAAGAAGTGGTTAACATATATTTTTTTATGATACCCCAACTCATTGATTACGACCCTTATTCATTATGTTGTGTCTTTCAATAAATTGATATCTCGCTAAATTAATAAAATTTAGGTAGTCCTAACATTATTAATTTAATGGGATATTTTTGACTGAGACCTTATCCACTTTCATATATATGAGTCTCAGTCCCTAAACTTATTGATAAATAAGACTAATACCCCTTCAGTTAAAATTATGTTAAATTTTCTATTAACTTCACATTAAATAGCAATTGTACCCTTACCATTCCGAAACATCAACATACCCATTCTTTCCCAAAAATCCATTCAGCCGAAACACCCTTGAAATTTGACAAAGAAAAGAGAAAGACATTGTTGCAATCCCCCTACCTCCATCATTATTCAACCACCTTGTAACTCATTTTGCAACCTCTGTCTTTCCTTTTTTGGTTCCTTTGCAACTGCAGCCTCTTTTCCCAAACCCAAATTCCACAACCAAAAATCCAAAATCCCTCCACACCCTCTACTAATACTGCTACCACCAACCACCAACTCTCACCCCTACAACAGCTAACCCTTTTCTGTAATTCCAAACACCAAACATCAAACATCGAACCTTTAACCAGATCCACACATCCTTCTTTTTTTTTGTTCTTCCTTGTTATGTTTGTGTGTCAAAGTGAGTGTATCAATGTGAATCAAAGTGTGTATCTATGTGTATAAGTGTTTGCTTTCTGTGCGTGTATCAATGTGCACTTGTGGTGTAGTAGACATGTATATTGGCGTCTTTGTGTGCAAGTGTGATGCCGAGTGTGTGTGTAGGAATTATTTGTGTAATTGCATTGTGTGTGATAAGTTTGTAAGAGGTAGGAAACAGCGTACAGTAGATAGGAGATGGGGGTTTTTGGTTAGAGTGATGATGTTGGGGATGAAAGATGTGGATTCTTAGGCATCTAGGCTAATTTCAGTTTACATGCAGAATCTATAAACAATAAACATCAGCCATATAATCCACACCAGGAACACATGTAATCATGCATAAACATCTCAATGAAATCAATAACAAGTACTAATAAGTAAAAAATGTGATTAATACCTTTTGTGTTGGCTTGTATACACAACACACACACGAGTTATGTCCGGAATATGGTTGGAAAATTCCTTCAAGCTATGAAAAGTCCTCCAAGGCACGAGCACTATTAATCTTCTCCCCTATTCCAACTCCCTTGCAAATGACAATGAAAAATTATGGGATTTTCCATCTCTGCCTTTCTTACTAACTATATTCATGTATTGTATGTGTGTGTATGTAGAGTGTGGTGTCTAGAATGGTGTAAGCAGCCCATCTAATTATAGATGCTAGTTAGGTGATAAAGGTAGAGTGTCCTAGTTAGATTAGATTACTACCTCTTGATTTTCTTATCAATTATCTTGGAGATAATGCACATTATCTCTTAATTAATAAAATCAAGATAATTATCTCTTCCAACAGACTCTATCCACATGCCTACACATGCCTTCCATACACAGGAGTATGTCTGGCACACACTATCTGGACATGCTACGCAATGTTTCTTGTCCTAATGTCCTAGTCTTTCCAAATTGAGTTGTCTGTTACCAAATAGGAAACCATACTCAATTTACACCTCCAGACCAAAATAAGAAAATCACAGTTCGCCATAAAGGGAAAATGGCTAAGAGATGGACTCGAAGACATAGTTGTTGTGGCTTCAAAATGACCAAAATGTCCTTACTAGACTTTAACAGTATTTGGACCATTTTAACCTTAACTCATTCTACTAAAGAGTTAGGGTTGCACTCCATGACAACTAATAAACTTCTTTAGGAGGTTTTGTCTTTGCCCTACTAAGTATAAATGACCGAAATACCCCTCTATATTTTATATGTAATCAAGAACAGGTTATGCATCAGTACTATTATCTTGTCTTTGATTAGAACTAAACCTTGGACCTTTTATTGTTCCTATAATCATCGCCCATATACTATTCCCTTGTTTTCAAGAGCGACCCATAAGTCTAGTATCTAATATAGCAATAGTTATATTACTAAGCGCTTAGATTCCGACGATTATATAGATAACTCCAAGCGAATAGCTCACTATCAATTAAGATAGTCATAGAATCATGACTCATATGCACGCCATCTAATGGATCTAGTCCACGTACCCAAAACGCGAGTTGTTGACCCTTTACATAGGATCTCACCCATAGTGAATCAAAGCGCATGTCCAAAAAAGGCCAAGAGGCCGTCAGCTTCAAAGAAAGGAAAAAATGAAGAAAAATTCTTAGGGCTAGCATTTGTGTGATCTTCTAGGCATTTTGGAGGTGGTCTAAGGCAAATCAAGCTTGCTCCTTGCTTCTTCAACCCTTAGTTGGTGAGGGATTGCATATTCTTGCATTTTCAAAGTTTTTATCCTGTTTTGAAATTCTTAGATTTGTTGATATATATAGTAATATCACTGAGATAGCATTTACTCATGTGTCGTTCAATGCACTACTCAGAATTGACCAGAAAATCCATCCAATGACCAAGGTAAGTCACCCTACCAAATAGGAGACCTCTCATTATAACCTTACCATAGTGAAGTGCCTAACCTCACTATTCGGTTATGAACATACAGTTTTGACACAAGCCTTACAACATAGACCTTTCTGTGCGGATCACCACGTACTTGTGTCATTCACTCGTATCATGGAACCTTTTGCATACAAATGTGTATCAAATAAAAAGAGAATATAAGATGCTCATAATGATGCACTGAATATATATAACTGTATATATTCACTTGTACTGAGATGTCTTAGTATATGGTGGTATTTAGGGCATAAATCCCAACAGGGGAATAGTGAGGGTAAGAAAGTCATTTTGTATAAATTTAACAGAATATTTAATCGAATTCTAACATTAGGGGTATTACTCTCATTTATCAATAAGTTTGGGGTTTGAAACTCATATATGTAAAAGTGAAAAAGGTTCTCAGTAAAAAAATACCCTAATTTAAAGAGGTTATACTCTATATGTATGTATATATCATAGATCTATTGTTATATATTTATATTTTTTTGTTTAAATACGATTTTATGGTTTCTTTAAATTTTATTTTTGTTATATATATGTATGTATGTATCATAGATCTATTGTAATATGTGTATATTTTCCGGTTTAAATATTATTTTATGTTTTTCTTTTAAATTCCTTTTTTATTTTTTTAACTTTTGCCATTTGTTTATATATTATATATGTATATATATGTATGTATCTAGTATAAATGTCATGTAATATTATGTATATTTTGTGATTTTAATACAAAATTTTTATTTAAAATTTACTTTTTAATTATTTTTTATTTGTGTATTTATGTTATATATATATGTTATGGTAATATACGTATATAAATATTATATTACTAGATCTAGTAATATGTATATATGTGTGTGTATGTATATATATATATATATATATATATATATATTGTGGTTTTAATGTAATTTTATATTATTCTAAAATTTACTGATTTTTTTTTTAAAATTAAAGATTATTGTGGCTGTCAACGCCACTGCCACCAAAAACCTTATCAATACATTCTATTTTTTTTTATAATTTAATAATTTTTTATTTTATATATTATATTTTCTTAATTATTGATGTCCTTTTTATTATTATATGTAAAGCCTTCTTAAATAGAAATTTAGATAAGGAAATCTACATGGAACAACATGGGGATTTGTAGTTCCAAAAAAAGAGAAGAAAATCTATAGGCTTGTAAAATCTCTTTGCGGATTAAAACAAGTACCTGAACAATTGTTTGAGAAACTTGATAAAGTCATGATAATAAATGACTTTAAAAATTAACGATGTAACAAGTATGTCTATGTGAAAGCCACGGGTCAAAAATATGTCATTATTTGTTTACATGTTAATTATTGGGAGCAATAATAATGTCATTAAGGCTATCGAAAGGATCTGATCCTATCCAGTAACTTTGATATAAAGGATGTGGGTGTAGCAGATGTGATTCTGGGTATGTTAAAATCACCAGAACATTTGATGGACTAGTTTATCACAGCGTCATTATTAGAGAAGATACTGGACAAGTTTAACAGAAATGATGATAGTCTAGCTAAGACACTTATGAATGTAAATGTACATTTAACCAAAAATGCTAGTGGGAAACAGCTCAATAGAGTATTCAATAATTATTGGTAGTCTAGTGTATATATTATGAATTGCACTAGGCCCAAAACAGTATTTATTGTTAGCAAACTAAGTAGGAGGAGATCAACAAGCTGAAAACAAATCGTCCACCACATGAGCAAGATGATGAGGAAGACAATCAATAGATCATTTTAGATTTTTTTGTAAACTTAAAATATTAATTAATGTATATTTAATTTTAATTTTTCTTATAAATATTATTTTTTCATCGCTAGACTATCATCATTTTTGTTAAACTTGTCAAGTATCTTCTTTAGATAAAAACACTGTGATAAAAAAATTGTTTTACTCTCACCCTTCATAATATTAGCTTTATAATGTTAACATAGCGGTAAGGACTAACTGTACTAGTTTTGGTAACATTGGGGACAAATTGTTCCACTTTTATAATGTTAGGAACTAAATTTAAAATTCGAGCCAATATTAGAGACAAATCGTGAAATTTGCCCATACATTTCAAAACATCTTCTGTGAAATCATTCTTTGTATATATTACCATTTGACAACTATGCCACCCATCTCACTTAGCAAAAAGAAAGTTATGCCACCCATTTGAACTATTTAAGTTACCATTTTCAAATGTTGTACGAAAAAATGAAATATTTTTGCTAAGAAAGCAAAAGTTCATCTCATTAAACTCAATAAAACACAAACGACAAGAGTATAAAAGAGTGGCCTATCTAAGGATGCCTTCAAGGCTCCAATTTCTACATATAAGTCTATTTGTATCAGTATCTAAAAAAAATTTACAAGAAAGAATTTGCAATCCGATTGACTAAAAGATACAAGCAACAAACGACGAAAAAGTAAAATATGTTGCAATAGTGGTGGTACAATTTAAGTTGCTCCCGTCAATGTTAGTGCTTCTACTCTCTCTCTCTCTATTCCAATTAAACATTTTTGTTGACTTCTTCTGGTCAAATAATTTTTTTTTTTGATAATATTTAATATTTATTTCACTAAATTTGTCAAACTACAAATTGTACTAGTAGATGGTAATAAGAATATGTCTACGCCTAAGTCAAGGGCACAAACAAGCACAATTGCTGGACCAAAGAATCAGCCTTTGGCATAGATTAAGCAAATCTGACCAGTTACTATAGTTGTAAAATATGGCTATAGCTCACATTTAGGCGTGTAATTGAGGACAACAAATCCCTCAACAATAGCAAACTACATGTATATATATGATACCTCTGTACATTGTAATGTGTGGTAAAGAATTCAATGCAATTCCTTTCTATTGTCTTTATGGTATATAGAACCAACTAAAGAGCTATCACAAGCTTGGTTACAATCCCATCTTTTTTTTTCTCAACTCTGGTTCTCTTTGTTCCTTTACCATGTCTACAACCTCTGCTGCTACATCATCTCCCACCCTTACTACTCCAAATACTTCTTCGATTTCCACCAATCTTGTCTCTATTAATGCCGCTGCTCAACTTCCCCTCAAACTCAATGGCTCCAACTATCCAACTTGGAGGGCTTAACTCCAAACTTTGTTATTCGGTTACGAGCTCATGGGGTACATTGATGGGACTCTCTCATGTCCTCCTTCCACCATTGACAATAATGGCACCGCTCAACCCAATCCAGCCTTGCTCCATTGGTTACGACAAGACAGCTTCATTCGACATGCCATTCTAGCATCAGTCGAACCACACATTGCTCCAGTCGTGAGCATGGCTACTACGTACAGCCCATGAAGCATGGACTAAATTATCAACTACATATGCCAACACCTCAAAAACTCGCATTTATGGCTTGCGAAACACATGGTGAAGACCAGAAATGATAATCAATCAATTGCCGAGTATTTGAGCAAAATCAAGTCAATTATTAATGAACTTGCTCTTGCCGGCTCGCTTTTCAGTCAAGATGAGCTTGTCATTGCTGTCCTGTCCGGCCTTGGTGATGATTATAAAGAAATCAGTGCAGTAGTACGGGCTCGTGACGCTGCCATAACCTTTGAAGAACTTGCAGATAAACTTGCTGATCATAAGTCTTTTCTCAAAAGGGAAGAAACGCGAAAGGAGTCCGTTGTTATTACTGCACAATATAACCAAAAATCAAATAATAAAGGCAAAGGGAATCAGTTCTCTAACAAGAAAGGAACGAACTCCAATCAAGGTGTCACTCAAGGCTATCAACACTTCAACTGGAAATCAAATGCTCAAACCAATTATCCTAAGATCCAATGTCAAATATGTGAAAAGTTTGGCCATACAGCTAGGCAATGTCGACTGCGCTACACGCCACCTCAGGTTCCACAGGCTAACATCTCCTATCGTGATTCTTCCCCAACCAATAATTGGATCGTTGACTCGGGTGCATCTCACCACATTACATCAGACTTGCAAAATCTGGCCATTCATTCTGAATATGGTGGAGGTGATGGTATTCTAATTGGCGACGACACGGGTATTCCGATTACTCACACTGTAACAACTTCAATTGTCACACCTAATTCTAAATTTGTTCTAAATAATGTTCTGTGTGCACCTTCCAATTTCAATAACCTTCTATCTGTTTCTCAATTCTGCAAATCTAATAACACGTCCATTGAATTTTTTCCTTGTTTCTTTGTGGTGAAGGATCTGAATACGAGAGCAATTCTTGTCCAAGACCGAAATAAATAGAACTTGTACGAGTGGCCTCCTTCACATGTTTCACCTCGAGCCTTGAATGCTACATGAGCTTCTCTCTCTCAATGGCATTCACGGCTTGGACACCCTCACACAAATGCTGCAACAAATTCTCTCCAATAATTCTCTTCCAGTTTCTAAATCTCTTTTCAGTCACTGTAACTCATGCTTGTGTAATAAGAGCCACAGGCTCCCTTTTGGTGCAAGTTCTACCTCTGGTACTAGACCTCTTGAAATTATCTACAGTGACGTCTGGGGCCTGCGCCAATTTTGTCCTTTGATAACTACAAGTTCTATATAATTTTTGTAGATCACTTTACTAAGTATACATGGTTATATCCACTAAAGCAGAAATGTGACACCATCTTAGTATTTAATAATTTTAAAAAGCTGGTTGAGAATTACTTTCAACTTCCCATTCGAACTTTTATTCTGATGGGGGTGGGGAAGTTACTGGTCTTACTGCTACTCATCAAAAATATGGCAATCAACATTTACTATCTCCACTTCACACTCCTCTACTTGTAGGCACCGCCGAACGTTGCCATCGCCATATTTAGGAAACTGCTCTCACCCTTTTTAGTCAAGCATCACTACCTCTACATTTTTGGACAGTTGCGTGTCAAACGGCAGTCTATTTAATAAATCGTCTTATCACGCCAAATTTACACAATCAGTCTCCATATGTGCTTCTTTTTCATGAATGACCCAACTATCATAAATTAAAAATCTTTGGGTGCCTTTGCTTCCCTTGGTTAAAACCATATACAAATCATAAACTAGATCCTAAGTCTCGCCCTTGTGTCTTCCTAGGCTACTCTCTTCAACATAATGCATATAAATGTTTTGAGCTTCATAGTAGGCATACTTCATTTCAAGACATGTTGTCTTTGTTGAGTCAATCATTCCATATAGTGAGAAGTCTTCAACTAAGTCATATTTACAATCAGTTCTTCATCAATGGCTTCACGATGGTCCTCATCCTTTGCAACAACAATCGGGTCTATCCCCAAAACAACCAGCTCCCACTACGTCATCAAACATTCCTGCATTAACCTCTATTACACCACCACAACACTCCGATGCACCATCAATTATTTCTACCACTCATTTCCAGCCTCCTATAATTCAGGAACCAGTCTTGGAACAACTCACGAGCACGAGTTCCCACAGTCCTCCTTCGACAGATGCGGCCCCTCAATCAGATCCTCATCATGGAATCTCAGCCCCGTGTAATGTAAGTACTGAACCTCCTCCATATTCTCATCCAGTGGTGATTCGCTCAAAAAATCAAATTTATAAACCCATTCAGAAAATGTCTTATTGCTATGTCTAATCCTCTTGCTCTTTCAGAACCAAGGACTTTTTTGCAAGCTCATAAACATTCCGAGTGGCGAGCAGCTGTGAGTGAGGAATTCAATGCTTTAATAAAAAATAGAACATGGGAGCTTGTTCCTCTAACAGATGCTACTAATGTCATTGGTTGCAAATGGGTTTACAGGATTAAACAGAGTCCGGATGGGAATATCTCCCATTATAAAGCCAGACTTGTCGCAAAAGGATTTCATCAGCGATTGGGGATAGACTTTCAAGCCACATTTAGTCCTGTTATCAAACCCACAACAATTAGACTTGTCCTCACATTGGCGATCCAATTTGGTTGGCCTCTTTACCAACTTGATATTAATAATGTCTTTCTTCAAGGCACTCTTGAGGATAGTGTCTACATGGAACCACCACCAGGCTTTGTCAATGCGCAATACCCTCATCACGTTTACAAATTACGTAAAGCAATCTACGGCTTGAAACAAGCCCCAAGGGCGTGGTACACCGAGTTACGAAAATATCTTCTTTCTCTTGGCTTTACCAGTTCTCTTAGTGATATGTCTCTTTTTTTTCTTCATCGAGAACAACTCACAATTCTTTTACTGGTGTATGTTGATGATATCGTAGTCACAGGGACTAATTATGAGGCTGTCCAAAGAGTCATCAATTCACTTGCCACGCGGTTTTCATTGAAGGACTTAGGGGACTTAGACTATTTCCTTGGCGTTGAGGTGGTTTGTACACAACAAGGCATCTTGCTTTCACAAAGGAAATACATCTTGGACTTATTACACAAAACTAATATGCATAAGGCTAATGACGTCCCAACGCCGCTCTCACCCAAAGAAGTCCTTCGTCTTAATGATGGGTCTCCTAAAACTGATGCAACTCAATATCGAAAAGTCATTGGGGCCCTTCAATACTTGAGCTTAACTCGACCAGATATTTCATTTGCAATAAACAAACTCTCCCAATTTATGCATTGCCCAAGTGCTACTTATTGGTTAGCTGCCAAACGAGCTCTTCGATACCTCAAGCATACCTCTGTCATGGCTTATTTGTTCATCACTCATCTAGTACTACATTGCATGCATTTTCTGATGCGGATTGGGTCGGGGAAGTTGATAATCGAACATCGACCACTGCATATATTGTTTTTCTTGGAGAAATTCCCATCAGTTGGTCATCCAAAAAGCAAAAGACCGTGGCAAGATCCTCCACTGAAGCTGAATATCGGACTATTGCATCTACTACTACCGAAATCAATTGGGTTCAAAATCGTCTTCAGGAACTTCATGTTACGACATCTCAGCCTCCTATAATCTACTGTGACAATGTTGGGGCCACATATTTATGTGCCAATCCAGTGTTTCATTCAAGAATGAAACACATTGCTATTGATTTTCACTTTGTTTGGGATCAGGTAGCACATAACAAACTTCGAGTTGCTCATGTCCATTCGGCAAACCAGTTAGCTGACTCTCTCACCAAACAGTAGCCACGACACCTCCTCCAACAACAATGCAGCAAGATAGGTATACTCGATGGAACACCTATCTTGAGGGGGCATAATAAGAATATGTCTACGCCTAAGTCAAGGGAACAAACAAGCACAATTTCTGGACCAAAGAATCAGCCTTTGGCATAGATTAAGCAAATCTAATCAATCACTATAGCTGTAAAATATGGCTAGAGCTCACATTTAGGCGTGTAATTGAGGACAACAAATCCCTCAACAATAGCAAACTACATGTATATATATAATACCTCTGTACATTGTAATGTGTGGCAAAGAATTCAATACAATTCCTTTCTATTGTCTTTAGGTAGTAGTTTTTATGTGCATCTTATTTTGATAATAATTTCTTCAAAAATTGGATAAATCATTATGAATAATTTCTGTTCTTTCCTTTTTTGTTCAATCTCATTTATGATTTCTGAGTTTCGCTTCAAGACTAGACTAGACTATTACATGTTGATAATTGACATTTTCAAACATATAATCGCATCAGAAGCCAATGGTGAAAATTTTAACTATTACCCCCCATTGCTATCCAAAGTCTTCCCATGTACTTGGTGCGGAGGTCAACCTGTAAATGTAACTAATGCAACCGCATGGGTAAAAGAAGTTGACTTGAGTTGACTTCATAAACCCCATCGTGTGGGTTTGTTGATGCATTCACTCTGCAAATAATTTGTTTGGGAACAATAATCATTTTCCAAAGAGATACGTAACTCACACACGCAAAACATATACCATAATTATTTTTAAATCTAACCGGGAATAATAATTTTTCAACGAGACACGTAAGTCACATACGCGAAACACATAACATAATTATTTTTAAACCTAACCCTTCTCTCAGTAAGCAGTAAGGGTCTTACAATTTCTCATATGTGACGCTCCTCAATCCACAAGCTTCAGTTCAATTCAGAGACTAAGGGGATACTAAAAATTGTGGTGTGGGATGTACCACATGGAATAACCCTCCGATGTGTGGAAAATTGCAAGATCCGTGTTGCTTAATGTATGAATACATATCAGAACATGAATTCTATCTTCCCATAACTCAGTCCAACACGGCCTTTAAAGCCCAAAACTAAATCCACAATGTAAATCCTTCAAATTTGATGTGTTTTTTACAATTAAATACTTTAATTCTAGGTTTTTGATACCAAAGAATTCAAATTTGACATCTATTTCACTAATTAATCATTAGATTTTACTGAATTATGCAAGTGGATCTTGTATTTAAACCCAAAACTTAGGGTCCTTAATATTTTCAGCCTTATAAATAATTCAGCAACAATCTACAACTGGGGAATATATAAGTTAGCTAAATAAATTCGAATAAGTGAACATATATCATCAATCACGCAATATACTCATGAAATTCGAAAATCGAAAAAAAGAATATTGCAAACTCATATAATAACATGCTAATCACAAGAAATAGCACATTATACATATCAAACAAATGAGTAAAAAGACGTTTATAAAAGCTCTCAATCAATTTCATGAAACAACATTAAGATAATCATGAATTAGATTAAGAACTTTCTTAGTTTATACATAATCAAACAAGCATCACAAAATTTTTAATTTAATGGTTGAAAAATCATGCATAATTGGCTCTGATACCACATATAAGCATATATATATATAAATGTATGTATTCCAATATGCATAACTTTGTAGCACAATAAATATAAATATAATTAACAGTAGAATCACATACCTATTTTAGTCATGACAAAAGCATAAAAGCAAGTTGTAATTGTTACCCAATTACTGACAAAGTTCCTCTCCCTGCTCTATTATGGATTAACTACCATTTATGGGAATAGTCAATTAGGACTAAAATAGGAGAGGAGATGTAGTCATATATTTATAGATTATTCTAACAGACCTTTCCCATAAAAGGTTTTGTTAGAATATATAAGCCTACACATAGTTAATCGTATATAGACTTATGAGGTGAACTTAAATTAATATAATCATAACTCAATTTATGAATAAGATATTTAGCCCATTTTATAAACTAAAAATAATTAACGGCAACACATATAATGGAGACATATTCCAACAAGTGTATCAGAAGATGAATTGCATCGCCCCATCCTACTGTAATAAGGTCAAGTCTATTATGAAGAAACTTAGAAAAAGAGAAATAGAGGTAAGTCTACAACTTTGATTTTTCGGTGAAATGAAGTCTACTACTTTCACAAAAAAGAACAAAAAGAGGCCCCCTTTTTCCACGCGGTTAATTACACGCCGTGACTTGGAAATCTCTAGTAATTGGGCCCGCGTAAAGCAAAAATTTCCATCAAACGATATCGATTCAAGGGTAATGAAACTAAACTCATACTTTGACAAAAAGAAAAAAGCTAAACTCATACAAAGTATAAGTCAAGGATTGAATGTTTTGGTTGACGATCAAAATACTAACTTTTTGGAGCAATTATTCGTTAATTGATTCAGTTGTTGAACGTATTATTATGATAATAATAAAACATTTCAAATCCTACCAGAGTGTAGTAAATTTTTGTAGTTTTAAAAATCTTTGTTAAATAAATATTAGATACTTATTGGAAACAAATTATTTCCGTAAATTGCGAACAAAAATATTTACTTGGAACATAGTGAGTTGTATTCCTTAAGAAACAGCGGAAATCATACACTAGCTCTTGGGACATATTTAACTTTTATGTGCGACACTTTAAATGGTGCTTAAAAGCTCAAGTAGGTAAGGTCATCTCAAATAAGTTCTTTATTTTTTATTTTTAATAATAGAAAGTGAAATAAGTAATTTTCTATTTCATTAATTTCACCGTAATAATATCTATTATTTTAGCTACTTCTTATTTCAATTTTATTAAAACAACATTCTCTATTTTAATTTTATTAAAATAATATTCTTTATTTCAATTTTATCCCACCAAAAACTTCAATTCTACTAGTTGCAAAGAGTATCGTTTACTCGAGTGGTGAGAGTTTTGCTTTGAGACCTTGAGAGGAAAAGAAAGTAGTGTCGGTATTGATTTTTTTTTTGTTTTTTTGTTTTGGTAAAGGTCTCTATTGATTCAAATAGACAAATTTCAACTTGAATAGTGACAACACGTGGAGTTGAAGCTAGAGGAAAACGATTGCTGGTCTAGAGACACACGCGATACAGAGGACAGCGTGTGGGTCACAGGCGAGGTTGCAATCACAGAAGACTCGTTAGTTAAGGTCTGTGACATTCGGCATTGGAGCGGTTGACTGATTGATCAACAGGGTAACATAGTCATTTCATTGTATATAATAATTCGAAACTTTCAAAAATCTTAATTTAATAATCTTATATACATAAAAGTTTTAATTTAGTCTTACATATTGTTTAACTAAAAGTTTTAGATCATAGTTTGAGAGACAAAATTGAAAAATAGTATGTGCAAAAGTGAAAAATTCAATTAGGTCTTGAAAGTTTGCAAAAATATTCAAATTAGTTCTGAATATTTGTCCAAATATTATAAATATTTGAAATTGACGCATGATATTTAAAAATGGAAAATGGTCTACAACGTCGGTCCGACTCAGTCTTCTCTCGTTGACAAACACAAACACGGAAATGGTCTACTACTGATACTTCCACTCAATTTACCTCACGCAGGTTATTACTCGGCAAGTGCTGATTATTTTGCTCTAATTAGACATCGAGGGACAAGTCCATTGTTCGTCAAGAAGTTGATTTTGGAGATGAAAATGTACAGATTTTCGCTTCTCCAAGTTGTGCTTTCCTGTTTTGCTCTTATAGCAGCTGTGTCTGTCATCGTCCTTGCACAGCCAGATCAATCAGGTACTTGTAAGTTGTAAAGCTCAAATCCTTGAAGTTCATTTCCCTTGTTTGTTTTATTACTACTAGAATTTATAGTTGGCTTATAATTCTAATCCCTCAGGATTCATAAGCATTGACTGTGGTTTATCTGAAATTTCCCACTACACCCATCCAGACACCAGACTCTTCTACACTTCAGACGAAGGCTTCACAGACAGCGGTGTCAACGTAGCTGTATCAGCTTCAAACTATTCAAAGCCATACTTGTCTGTAAGAAGCTTTCCTGAAGGAGACAGGAATTGCTACACCCTAAGACCTGAAAATGGGAAGGATAACAAGTATTTGATAAGGGCAAGTTTTATGTATGGAAATTACGACGGAAAAAACCGACTACCAGAATTTGATTTGAATATTGGAGAAGATTTGTGGGGTACTGTGAGCGTTAGAGATACATATAATCGATTCTATTGGGAAATAATACACATTCCAACTACAGATTATGTGCACGTGTGTCTTCAAAAGACGGGAGAAACAATTCCTTTCATATCAGCATTACAGTTGAGGCCATTGAATAATAACTTATACGCAACTGATCAATCGGGATCATTAGGGCTTATGGGACGGTGGAATCTCGGCTCTGGCTCTGAATCCAATGAATGGGTAATTAGGTGAGTGTTGATATATAATTGTAATTATGGATGTCTAGCATTCCAACATTTTGATAAACTTATTCCAAATTCTGGTTTACTAGGTACCCGAATGATGTCTATGATCGCATATGGCTGCCCTTCGACCCCATTACGTATTCCTATGTTCAATGGTCTAATACTACGTCGTTAAGTACTAATCATCCACTAAGTACAGGCAAATTCCAACTACCATCTACTGTCATGAGCACCGCAGCCACACCCCAGAATTCTAATGGCTCTTTGTACATGTCTTGGGGGCCTTTCATTAATTCAGACGTCCGATTTTATTTATGCTTGCATTTTGCCGAAGTTCAAGAGCTCCAAAGCCAAGAATTCAGACAATTCCAAATGTATTTGAACGGGGAACCCTGGGGTGGAGAACTCTCTCCGGGTTATCTACAACCAGCTACTATATGTAGCACGGGTGCTGAACGTCTTCAAACCAAGTATGAGCTCTCCATAAATTCAACTCCAATTTCAACTCTTCCTCCCATCATTAATGCCATGGAAATTTATAGGGTAAAGTATTTCAAAACACCGGGGACCTATGATCATGATGGTATGTCCTAATTACAAACTAACATTTCCAACTCCTAACCTATAGCAACACGTGTTTAACTTCTTTTTTCTGTGCCTTTTCTACTCTGTTTTCTATGATACTAGTGGCTGCCATGTTTGGCATCAAGTCATACTACGGACTGATGAGGAATTGGCAAGGAAATCCATGCGGATCTCCAGCTTTCAGATGGGATGGTCTCAGCTGCAATGATGATTACAATCCTAGAATCATCTCATTGTATGTTTATGCATTTAACCGTCCAACCCTTCTCATCTCAGTTTCAATTATATGTCTCAAATATATCATTAATGAATTTGTATCAGGAACTTATCCTCAAGCGGATTAACAGGATCAATCACTCCGCACCTAGCTAATCTCACATCTATTCGGATTCTGTAAGTATGCCAATTTACTTGACCTGACAAAAAAATTAAGATGAAATTATGCAGCCAAAATGAATCAGAGATTTTCATAATTGTCACTTATGGTAGTAAAATCTGATTGTTCCAGGGATTTGTCAAATAATAATTTGAGTGGACATGTGCCAGACTTTTTGGCTCAACTAGCTAATTTAACTGTCCTGTAAGTGTCTGCTAACATGCATTTTACTATTCCATGGTATGAATGAAAGAAGAGTAAATCATTTATTTTTCACTCCATTACAGAAACTTAACACGGAATAATTTCAGTGGGCCGATACCAACAAAACTACAAGAGAAGGCAAAGCAGGGATTGTCTTTTAGGTATATTTTCCTCTCAGAAATAAATCTAATTGGACTGTTAATGATCTTTCATACTACCATTTTAGTTAAACTATTTTGCTCCCCTCTAACATTCAGAAATCAATCTAATTATCTCAATAATTTTAAGGGAGCACTAAAAGGAAAGAGCTATAAGCATATTACACGCAAATTAATCAGCAACTTTACAAATAATAAATATCAAGATTGCTTTCGTTTAGGAATTGCAATTTCTAAAAGCTTACATTTTTTATCCTACTTAAGCAGTATTAGTGGACTGCCTAACAATGCCAACAATGAGACTGGCAAAAGGAAGAGCAAGGTTATCCTTCCATTAGCATCAACACTCGTCATTTTCTTAGTTTTCTTCTTTGTATTTATTACCATCTACACAATCAGAAGACGCAGAAAAACAGGTTAGTAAAATAATGCTTGACCAAAGATAATTTCAGCAAGGGCAGCTATTGGGTCTAGCTTCCTGACCCCAACAACTCTCACAAATAGTGGGACCCACATGATATGGGTCCCACCTATTAGAGAGCGTGTTGGGTCTGGCTAGCCTTTCAGCAATAATCTTTACAAAGGATTCTTTTCTTTGTTGACTTATACTTGTCGGGTCTCTTATACACAGTGATCAGAAAGAGAGATGTTAATTTAAATGAGAACAATGGCACGTTACAGAGTCAAAATTTGATAGTTATATACTCAGAGATCTTAAAAATGACAAATAACTTCAAGAGAGTTCTAGGAAAAGGAGGATTTGGCACTGTCTATCATGGATTTATGGGTGGCACTGAAGTTGCGGTGAAGATGCTCAACCCTTCATCGACTCAAGGACACAAGGAATTTCAAGCAGAGGTAGCTCACGAGTTCTTAATCTACACATCAATGCTAGAGTTGGTGAATAAATAGGTCAAACATATAAGATGCATATGTTCTTACAATTACTTTCAAAATTCAGGTCAATCTTCTTATGAATGTCCATCACAAACACTTGACTTCTCTTTTGGGATCCTGCCATGATGGCAGCAACATTGGCATCATTTATGAGTACATGGCCAATGGTAACTTAAAACAGCACCTATCAGGTATATGGAATTGAGAATTTTGGCACCCTGCGTGTACATTTATGAACAATGACTAGAGATAATCTTAGAAGGTTGTCTTATTGGGTGCAGAATTGAGTTGGGAACAAAGACTTAGAATTGCAGTAGATGCAGCACAAGGTAATTTCATCTTTAGTGTGATGAAAATGTTTATGTCAAAAAAGAAAAACATTATTTTTCAAAATCAGGTAAACATTAAAAATTAAGTTAATAATAAACTATGAAGACAAGAAGAGAGAATTAATGAATTTGAATTAGATTTTCCTACCAATGCGTTGCAGTAATTTTATCATGTTACAATTGAAATAGTATTTTGGCAGGATTGGAGTACTTACATCATGGATGCAAAGTACCGATAGTCCACAGGGATATCAAGCCTACAAATATATTATTGAATGAAAAATTCCAAGCCAAATTATCTGATTTTGGGCTATCCAAAGCCTTTGCCAATGAAAGTGTTACGAATGTGTCAATTAACACCATTGCCGGCTCTCCAGGTTATATGGATCCTGAGTAAGTATTATAATTCATTAGGCTACTAATAGAAATTTTATGTCATATTTTAATTTGGAAAAGCCTGCAGGTGTTTCTCCTCCCACAAATTAACTAAAAAAAGCGATGTCTATAGTTTTGGGGTTGTCATTTTAGAAATCGTCACTGGCGGGCCAGTAATAAACCATGAAGACATGCACATAATTGAATGGGTTGCTCCTTTGGTTGAAAATGGAGACATCAGAACAATTGTTGACCAGAGGTTACAAGGCAACTTCAATATTGACTCTGCATGGAAAGCTGTTGAATTAGCAATGGCTTGTGTCTCTCGTCCTTCCACTACAAGGCCAACCATGGATGATGTGGTGATTAAATTGAAAGAGTGCTTGGCAATAGAGATACCTAACCAAGAGATGCTTAATCACGAAACAGAACCAAATAGTCTAACATCTTCGTTTCTAGAGGAAGAATATGATCCTCAAGATCTAGAAAGGTAAACCGGAGTCGACAAAAATCATTTCATACTTGCATATGATTTTGTTTGGCTGGTTTCTCATACTAGCATCGAGTGTTAAAATTTTTATCAGGTATTGTTTGAGGCAAGTGCAAAATTTATAAACTTGGAAAACATTTATTGCATTCGTCTGTTATTATTGCAAAAAGATATGAACTCAAGGCTAATCCTTGGTGTAGATCTGTTGTGTCGAGCAAAAAAAGAAAAAAAAAAGTTTTTCCTCCTATCATCAGTGGCAGAGTCAAGCACTCGGGGTCAGGGTGTGCACTACCAGCACCCCGGTCAAGGGTCAATAACTGGGAGTCAGAACACTCATCTATGCATAAACTATTTAAACACATTATAGCTCTTATACATAGCAGCAAATGGAAAACAAAATGCTCGAAATAAGAGAATATCCAACTATTATCTCTGTATATATATGGGCTTTAGTTCCACGCGAGATCAATCCTTTTTTTTTTTTTTGGTAAATAAAGATCAATCCTTTTAATTGAATCATAATCTACTGAGTTTCCAAATTAGATCAGTTGATCTAATAACTGAACATGCTCAGATTCATTACCTAGTTACTTTAATGTGCATTTGTGATGTTTTCATCCAAAAGAGTTAATAAAGATCTGTTCAACTCATTTTGCCCACCCCAATTCCAAGAGCTGCATAACAACATAATTACCTGAAAACCTTTGGTCAAAAGGTGACCCAAAAGAAAAATTGGTTGCTGGGTGAGGAGCTGTGGCTCCGCCACTGCCTATCATCCTTACACAATTCACCACTCTATCATACCTCTCTTATCACCTCAATATATGTCAGACATATACCCTTCTTCTCCAATACTCTCCTTAAGACTTCACTAGAAACCCAATCACCCCATATAAGTCTTTCTTTCTGTTTCTCTTGATATTCTTATGCATTCTTCTTAATTTAGTGATAACTTCTGTTATTCATCACATGAGTATGAAACCAAATCAACTCTCTTAATACATTTATATTTTTTTTCTTATTCTTCTTTCAATTACCGTTTCTCATATTTTCATAATATCACTCATTAATTTGATCCATCGGTAATACAGTTCTAAATGTCCGTTTATTTTTCCAAATGGATATTAAGGTACTCATCCACCAAACATGAAGTATATTTATACTTCTCAAAATTATGTTAAAAATTTCTGTAAATAAAGTTACACCGCCCTCTCCCATGCTTCTCTAATCCTTTATTGGGATACTATTATAAGATTGTCATTAGACAACTTTTTTGTATAGTTCAGAATGTCGACCAATAACATACAACCATGGCCAAAAGATCTTAGTGGCTGAACTTTTGGCCGAAAATAGAACGTTAAGAACAATGTATAGCAAAACTAGGTTGAACAAAATTAAGAAGGTAGTAACTCGAAAAGGAGCAGAAGAAGACCTCCAATAGATAGAGATACTTCAATGAAAACTTTCATGTGTAATGCTAACACTAAAGATGACTCTCAACAAAATGAACGACATCATCATATTTATATTACCCGAACCTAAACTAGTAGGTTAAAATTTGATTTGGTTTGACAAGTAGCCTTATCATAAACTTCCAAGTTGGTTATAAATCAGCACAAGCCCTAAAAGAACCATATTCCTAATTCATAACAAAGGCGATCATATCACATCACATTAAATTAAACAGCAAATCGCTCTTTGAATAAAGAAACTGTTTGGAACCTTCTCAACGTCTCAATGATACAGGTTAGTAAAGCACAAGAAATTTCTACGTAAAACTTTGTACTTACACTATAAGTTGATAATGATATGAGCTAGAGGACATTTCCTTATATCACAACTCTTTCCATAGTTTTAATTTTTTCCCATATATAGAAGCTGCTTCCTGCATGGGTTATAATCTTTAAATGATTCAGCAATTACATCAACCCTGACTTTCGGCCGACGACAGATGGTATCCTCATTGTCAACCCATATGCTTTTATAGTATCTGCATTCCATTTAGAATTTGAAAAAGTTTCAATCTCCTGAAGACATATTAGGCGATAAGACGATCACATCCTATAAATAAGACATATAAACGAGGAGCAAATTAGCTCTCTCAAGCGTACAATCCTAACGAAAGCAAGGTCAGATAATGTAGCATACATCAATACCCACGTATCAGCGTACCACAGAATAGACTTAAACTATTCAATTAGCATATATATATTACTACTCAATTGCACATTATTTGTTTAATTGTCACTACTCATCACTACTTTACTTACTTTAGGGGCTGGGCCAATTACTTAGGATTCTCGATTATTCCATTGTCAATTCCATTATTCATAACATAGCTCTTGGGCACTGAAAAAATGTATTACCCAATGACCAAAAGCGTCAATTGCCCTTATTGTGCAAATATCACTTAGAAATATGTTCCCATATATTGTGAACACCTCTGGCTAACAAGAGTTAAATTTTCCTAACAGCTAAGAAGAAAAATTTACCATGTAAGCATTTCCAGGAAGGAGATCATATTGCATCAAGGGCTTTAATGCCAGCATTTTTGTCCCATGCCTCTGGTGGGGCAACATCTGCCATAATCTGTTCCTGCCCACGCCAAAGTATCTGAAGTGCAAAATCCGCTATCAGTATATTTGAGGTTTACAAACTAATCAGACCCACATTAAGTAGAATTGTGAACTGGATAGAAACAAAATGACCATGTGGACAAGTTTCATGTTTGTTATCTCCCCAAAAACCAAAAGTGCTATAGCATAGATAAACGACTTACATTATCAATGACGCCAAATTCTTTGGCTCTAGTGGCATCCATATAAAATGGTCTTTTCATCACGTTAGCAACAGCCTCTGTAGGCTGGTAACAAAGAAGTTCAAGGTAATGAGTGTTTTTTGTCTTCTTTTAATGTAGTGAAAATGAAGAAACATATACTTTGATGTGATACTTACATTTCCCGTGTGCTTGGCCAAAAGTTCAACAAGCGTATCCCTATTTATAGTTACCTGTAAAAGTAATTTAGCCAGCGTGAAGGTTGAATGTAAATTTTATGTTCATGTGCATATTGTTATACATTTTCCCGCGGGATACTAATGCCAGGTGATTTGGTTTCCACCCTGTAGCTTTCGAGAATAGTTCTGAAATAGTAAGGCTAAAAGTTTTTTAATTTTTTTATTTTTTATGATTGGAGTGCTTGAACGTCATAACTCATACTCAGGAAATTGCGTAAACTGCATCGCCTTTTATACCTCTCTTCTGTGCCTTTCTTCTTTTCTCTGACTTGTGACCACTTTCAACAAAAAATGAAACTGAACGCAAAAAGATACTAACAGCAGTCAGAGTGTTACCAACTAATTTGGTGAACAACATCATTGCCAAATACATACTTTAACACAGAGGCGAGAAGATAAACTGATAAGATGCTCAAATAATGAATCATATGTTAGTATAAAAAGCCACTTAGCCAAAGTGTCGTGAATCTTACTGCTCGTAAGATAAAAGATGAAGACATAGTTCACCATGTTTGAACTTACAGGTGCACATTAGTAGTATTGCTGACTAGGATTTAGATATAAAGCATGGAATTACTGCCCAATGCATTTGAACCAATAATAGGCTTGTAATCCGAAGCCTAGTGTGACTTAGCATAAGTCTACCATCTGTCGAAAGTAGGAGACCAAAATTAGAATGACAAAAAAGAATAATGTGTACTCGAGGTTCCCCCTCAAGAGTTTATAGCTTAATAGATTAGTAAGCAACATGGTAAAACATATTACTACTTGTGGCTGAATAACTTATTGGTTATGCAGATGTAATTTTTCCATCAAATTTATAAGATTTAAATCAATGATTAATTAAAAAACTAGTGTTTCTCTTAAACCACCAAGAAGTGCTTATTAGCCAGGCATCTTCATCATTCAAACCAGTCTCCTTCACGCCAACTTCTTGGGCGAAGTCACCAAGGCGGTCTCCTGCAAACTGTTCATATGACGCTTCGTAGAGGAGTAGCTTAACATTTTACCAAACACCTTGGGTGCACACTTCAAACACATATTTTTGTTTAAAAAATTCAACTCGTGCCCGCCGAAAATTTGTTCGCAAGACAGGTTGCATATGGATCTACTAACAACAATTTATTGTCAGCACATAACAATGGCATATAATTTTAATGCGAAAACACCATGGCAAGAGGTAAACTACTGTCAAATATGCAATATAGTCTTAAAAACTAATAAATGCCATAGTAGTTTGTGTAAGCACATGGCTTTGCAAATAGGACAACAACTAGGATGCTGGAAATAATAATAAAAAATGCAATAAATAATATCAATCTAGCTCGTCTATGTATCACGAGCTAAAGTCGCATTGTGGGGTAAACACCTCCAATGGAAATGTTAACGTGTAAACATCAAATAATTGGCAAGGTTTGAGCATTATTGTTACTCATCTTGTGTTGCTAGTGGTTTCTCAGTGGGATTATCCTTCTTTTCCACATACGGCGCCAATCTGTTAAGGTAGAAAAATGCCGGAGAACTGGATTGGACTGGACTTGCAAAACGAGCACTGTGGGTTGAACCCACGTGAGTACTCCGACGATCAAGTTAGTGATTTACTTGATGAAGAAGAAAGATAAGTTTCTAGAAAAGTGTATAGAGTGTGTGAGTTTGATTGTGGCTTCGTGTTTGAACCATGGTGGTAATCTCAGTGAGTAATCTTTCGATTCCCACAAACGGCGCCAACCTGTTAAGGTCAAAAATTCCGGGCCACAGTCTTGGGCCATATCTGGATCTCAATTTCTCTAGCTGGGCTCGAAACGAGGTCCTGTCAACAAGCAACCTGCAAAACAAGACCCACTGAGGGTGTGTCCCGGCAGACCCCTCCGACGATCAAGTCAGTTCGGGAACTCAAGTTACATATGAGCAAAATAGAATAAAAGTAATAAGAGATAAGAGAGAGAGAATAGCATTATAGTTTCTATGCCTTCTATTTGTTCCTCCCCTCTTTGAGAAAGGTGTCCATATATTTATATTAATCTTCTAGTTGTTGGAGACCGTCACATGTTTCCCTAATAGAGTGTTTCCCAAGCCTCTTGGATATAATATGTTATAATTATATTGTCTGAGGTTCATGACAGACCTCGGACTGGTGGACCTCAGGACTGGACTTCGGGCATTAGACCTCGAGACTAGCCCTCGGGCACTAGACCTCAGGACTGGATCTCGGGCTAATGGACCTCGGCCTTGGGTTAATGGACCTCTCAGGAGTATTTTAGTAACTTGTTCTTAGGCCTGGAATTTTACCTCTTATCACCTTCCCACCCCCACCCCATTTTTCGCTACTGCCGTCAACATAAAAAATTAATTTTTTTTAATTATTAATATTATTTTATTATTAAATACGTTAAAAATCATTAAAATTTTCATTTTATGCGCGTTTGTCACACTTTCCATAAAAAATGACGAAAAATTTGACAAAGGGGGCAGTATACATCAACGGATAGACCACAGGGGGGTCCGACTATATTTTTTGGACCACATGAGAATTATAACTAGTTTCACTTAAACACAAGGAGGTCCAAGACTATTCACCCTAAATTATTTAATAGTTCCACAGATAGAACTATATCATACTCTTCACACATGCTGGGGAAAAGCCAATAAGCACTTCCAACTATAATATAACAACACCTTTCCTTAAGTTTCTTTATAGTCTTAAAAACTTTAATAATTTAGAGAATCTCAAGTTTGCTTCTATATGAAATTAACTTGATCGAGACCCCACAATAATTAATAAGAATGGCTGGAGCGTAATGCAAAGTCGGCATGCATCAATTTCATAGTACCTACATGGACGATTGACTATTTCGGACATGCATCCGCCAGCCATATATACTCCTTTTACATTTTGATTGGGGTTTCACATAAACATTGAACTCACCGTATTCAAATTTGTGAATTAGTTTTCAACTATGCTTTACAAAATCACGTGCAAGATAAGCATATAGAGTTTTAGTGCTTGCCCATGAAATAATTGTTTCTGGTATATTATTTTGGTTTTACCCATACTTTTCCTCCAACTTGGAAGTATATTTACTTTACTGCTACCCTTAAGAAGAATTGCATATAGGATACGAAGAGGAATCAATTAAAAAATAATAATAAGGTTCAAATAATGCATCATAAGTTACACTAAAATTACCCAAGAAAAATAAAATAAGAAAAAGGACCAACACTCGGCTTATCTTTCATACAGTCCTCAGAGTTTCTAAGCTTTTGCATACCAGTATGAATCAATTATCTCTTCCATTCCTTTTTTTTTTTTTTTTTGTGTGTCGAACCAAAAGCGAAAACCAAGTTGAGACATTAGTCTCTTTAGAGCTGCTTAGTTTAGATGCCTAGATTGGAGTCAAGCCAATATTGAGACGTTGACTTCGTGGCAGACAACAATCTAGACACAAATTTAAGCGTGGAAGCAAAAGTTCGCAGACTATGAAATTGATGCATGCCGACTTTGCACACTATTACTTGAATCCATAGAGTCAACACTTGAATTCGTCACATATGAATTTACTGTATGAAATAGATTGCCTTTTGAATGCACTACTGTATGCGGCATCTGTAAACGTCATTGTCCAGGACGAATTAGATAAATACATTCAATATTATACAATCAATTGAAAGCTTCTTTATGGGTTCTACTTTTGTTTTTTATGGTTTCGATACCACTTGTTAGAATATAAAAGATATAATACCAGAAAATAAAACACCGTCATAAACACATTCAATTCAAAATTTGAAAGAATACCTGAACTACATGCCATATTTCTTAATTTGCTAGAAACTTCTTGTGCTAATCCTACAAGAAAACCTTGAGCGACATGTTGTGGTAGGCACGTCTAAATTAGGTGCTCCCTCTCCAACTCCTGTATGGTGGCTCTTAATGGGGCAAACCAACCTAATACGGTAGAACCTCTTTAAATTAATAGCGTTGGGACTACCAAATTTTATTAATTTAATAAGATATTAATTTATCGATAAATTAATAACTATTAATTTATAGATATATTTTTAATTTTTTTTTGGCTTTATAATAAACATATTATGATTATGATGTCTTTTTGTGAAAAGTGACTTGTATTTTTTCGGTCCAAGTTGAAAATATAAGTAATGAAAATAGAAGATAAAATTTAATTTAGTTGGATTAGAACAAAATTTCTCTAATCTTGCATCCAAGTCCTTGTAGGATTAGGATGAAAACTAATTTATCTAATCTTGTATCCTAATCCTTGTAGGATTATCTCAATTTTTTCTCTTTAAATAATGAAATATGAGATTCAATTAAATTTGAAGTTCAACAAAAGACAAGCTACTCTTTATTCATATTTTAAGAAAAACTCATAATCAATTTATTTTGTACTTTTTAGCTAGTTATTAATTTATGAAATATTTGGGTCAATAAAATACAAAAAAAAAAATTAATGTATTATCTTATAATTTTATTGAATTTATCAATTTTTTACACTAGTCTAAAGTCAGGACCGAACATTTTTATTCATTAAAAGAGATTATTAATTTATCGAGTATTAATTTAAAGAGGTTATACTGTAGTCTATTAGATAGATTACTAGTATTATGGATGGGAGGGAAGGCTACCCTAAAATCTTTATTGGGCCCCACCAAGTTGCCCTAATGTTAAAATAGGCTATACACCTTACATACCACACCACTAAAACTAATATCCATGAGGCAGACTTAGGCTCAACTGGAGTGGATCACAAAAATTATATACTAGGCTTTACCAGTCAATCTCAACATGTTTTTTGAAATAACAAAATATGTCAATCAATGGTAGCCCATAATTTAAAAATTCTAACATTATAAGCACATTATATGCAAATTTTGACTGCTTTTGTCTAGGAACTGTGATTTCTAAGGTCCACATTTTTTGTCCTTTTTCAAGCAATATCGATGGACTACCCAACAATGAAAAACACAGTGATACTGACAAAAAGAAGAACACGATTATCCTTCCAATAGGAGCATCAACACTTGTCATTTTTCTTCTTATCCTCTTGGTATTTATTACCATGTGCACAATCAGAAGACGAAGAAAAACAGGTTAGTAAAATTCATCCTAATTTATTAGGATGGGATTGTTGAGTGAAAAGATAATTTCAATAGGGCAGTTATTGAGTTTGGCTATCATACCCAACAACTCTCACAAACATTGTGGTCTCACCCATTAGAAAGCCTATTGAGTCTGGTTAGCCTTTCAACAAATAGTTTTTACAAAGGTTTCTTTTCTTCGTTGACTTATGCTTGTCAAATCTCCTATACACAGTGATCAGGAAGAGCAATTGTACGCTACAGAGTAAAAATTTGGTAATTATATACTCAGAGATCTTAAAAATGACAAATAACTTCGAGAAAGTTCTAGGAAAATGAAGATTTGGCACAATCTATCATGGACTTATGGGTGACACTGAAGTTGCAGTGAAGATGCTCAACCCTTCATTGACTCAAGGACACAAGGAATTCCTGGCAGAGGTAACTTACGAGTTCTTAATCTACACATCAATGCTTGAGTTGGTGAATAAATAGGTCAAACATATGATGCATATGTGCTTATAATTACTTTCAATATTCAGGCCAATGTTCTTATGAACGTCCATCACAAACACTTGACTTCTCTTATGGGATACTTCGATGAAGGCAGTAACATTGTCATCATTTACGAGTACATGGCAAATAGTAACTTAAAACAACATCTATCAGATATATGGAATTGAGAATTTTGCACTATGCGTGTACATTTATGAACAATGACTTGAGATAATCTTAGAGGGTTGTCTTATTGGGTGCAGAATTGAGTTGGGAACAAAGACTTAGAATTGCAGTAGATGCAATACAAGGTAATTTTGAGTTGATTAAAGCTCACTTTGAGCCTTTGGTCAAAAAGGAACAACAACAAACAAAGAAAAGAAACAAAAATGGTAGACAAAGAAATAAGAAAAGCAATGGAAAATGGAAGATTTGTGCAGCAAAGTTTGATGCAAAATTATGCACATGAAAATCCTTTTCACACTACTACTTTGCTTTGATTTTGGGTATGGAATGAGCCTATAAATAGAGGCTCATTCCTTACCATTTAGTATCACCAAAAAAAAAAAAAAAAATTCCAAGCTTGAGAGAAAACATAAGTTTTCTCTTGAGTTTTTTTTTTCCTCTTTTGTTGTTCTATATTTGTGAGTGAGAGTTAGTTTCTCCTATTATTTGAGAGAGTGATATTGTTCTTTCCTTATATTAGAGAGAAAGTTATTGTAAAATACTCCACATCATAGTGAAATCCTCCATTACTTGCCCGTGGTTTTTCCCTCGATTTGTTTGAGGGTTTTCCACGTAAATCTTGTGTCTCTACTTTCTCTGTTCTCATTCATATTTTAGCTGCGTGATACTGTTTGTCCTCGACCATTCCACTGTGCCGATACCCAACAGTGGTATCAGAGCCACTGGTATACATACGGGGTTACTGTTCACAGTTACTATTCATGCATATGGTATAGTACTATTCACCTGTACGGTATCGACACTATTTTAGTATACGGTTTTGGTACTATTCACGTATACGGTACTATTCACGTAAATAGTACTATTCACAGTGAAATAGTGGGAGACGGTTCAAGTTATAAAACAGATCGTCGTTAATACTATAGCGGCAAAATTTGAAATCGAGAAGATCAACGGGAGAAATTTTTCTCTATGGAAATTAAAGATGAAGGCAATCTTGAGAAAAGAGAATTGCTTGGCAGCAATTGGAGACAAACCAGCGGAGGTGACAGACGATAAGTGGAAAGAGATGGATGATAACGCTATGGCTAATCTACACCTGGCATTGGCAGATTCGGTACTGTCAAGCGTTGAGGAAAAGAAGTCAGCAAAAGAAATTTGGGATGCGCTGACCAAACTATATGAGGTCAAGTCACTTCACAACAAGATTTTCTTGAAGAGGAGACTCTACACCCTTCGGATGAGTGAGTCCACATCGGTGACAGATCATATCAATACCTTAAATACGCTATTCTCTCAATTCACTGTAATTGGGCATAAAATAGCGAAGCTTGAACGTGCAGAAATTCTACTTCAAAGTATACCTGATTCGTATGATCAACTCATCATTAGTTACACTAACAATGTTCTTTCAGATTATGTTATTTTTGATGATATTGCAGCCGCTGTTCTGGAAGAGGAATCTAGGCGCAAAATTAAGGAAGACAGAATCGAAAATTTACAACAAGCAGAGGCATTATCAATGGTGAGAGGTAGATCAACGGAACGTGGCTCTAGTGGGAGCAACAACCATAGTAGATCAAAATCAAGGAATAGAAAGAATATCAAATGCTACAACTATGGCAAGAAATGGCACGTCACGAAGGATTGTTGGAGCAATAAAAAGAATCACGAGGTGACAAATTCTCAGGGATGTGTGGCGACTGTACCAGATGATGGAGATATTTTATACAGCGAAACAGCAACTGTATCAAAAGGCAGAAAGGAGCTCACTGATGCTTGGATAGTGGATTTGGGAGCAACATGGCATATGACCTCTCGTAGAGAATGGTTCCACACCTATGAACCTGTCTCTGGAGGATCTGTGTACATGGGTAATGATCATGTCTTGGAGATTGCTGGCATCGGTACCTCAAAATTAAAATGTATGATGGTACCATTCGCACCATTCAAGGGGTATGACATGTGAAGGGCTTAAAGAAGAACCTATTGTCCATTGGACAATTGGATGACCTTGGCTGCAAGACCCATATCGAGGATGGGATCATGAAGGTTGTCAAATGAGCGCTTGTGGTGATCAAGGCAGAAAAGATTGGGGTAAATCTATACATGCTTTTGGGAAATACGTTGTAGGAGGCAGATGTATCAGTTGCATCGATCGGTCAAGAAAAATCAACTATAATGTGGCATCGCAGATTGGGCCACATGACAGAACGAGGCTTGAAGATTCTCGCTGAACGTAATCTTCTACCCGGGCTCAAGACGGTAAACTTACCTTTTTGTGAGCACTGTGTTACCAGTAAGCAGCATAGATTGAAATTTGGGAGATCTACTGCCAGAAGCAAAAAAATTCTAGACTTGATCCATTCAGACGTTTGGAAATCACCGGTTTTGTCCCTAGGAGGAGCCAAATACTTTGTATCATTTATTGATGATTACTCCAGGAGACTGTGGGTGTATCCAATTAAGAACAAGTCAGATGTGTTTTCAATATTCAAAACTTTCAAAGCGCTGGTGGAACTTGAATCCGGGAAAAGGATCAAGTGTTTGAGGACGGACAATGGAGGAGAATACACTGACGGGAGCTTCTTGGCATTTTGCAAGCAAGAGGGTATTCAGAGGCAGTTTATTTTTGCACATACACCTCAGCAAAATGGTGTAGCAGAGCGGATGAACAGAATTCTTCTTGAAAGAATTAGAGCTATGTTGGAAACTGCAGGTCTAACCAAATCATTTTGGGCAAAAGCAGCTAGAACTTCCTGTTACGTGATAAACCGGTCACTGTCAATTGCAATTGGGTTGAAGACACCAATGGAAATGTGGACCGGAAAACCCGCAGATTATTCTACCTTGCACATATTTGGGTGTCCGGCATATGTGATGTATGGTTCTCAAGAAAGAACAAAGCTAGATCCATAATCCAGAAAATGTGTATTCTTGGGAAATGCTGATGGTGTTAAGGGGTATCGCCTGTGGGATTCCACTGCCCACAAGGTTGTCATCAGCAGAGATGTGATATTTGTAGAAGATAAACTGCAAAGTGAAGACGACAGCAACACTTCAAAGGAGACTACTACAATACAAATTGAAGATAAGTCAGAACAAGGAGATACTTCTTCTGAAGCTGCACCGGAGCACGAGGAACAAGAACCAGATGATGCTGAGGTTATGGAAGTCCGACGTTCATTGCGCCAGACAACAAAACCAACTTGGCATTCAGATTTTGTCATAGCGAGCAATGTTGTATATTGTCTTCTAACGGAGGATGGAGAGCCATCTACATTTCACGAGGCTATAAAAAGCCCCGATGTTGCCCTGTGGATGACAACAATGCAGGAAGAAATTGAAGCTCTCCATAGAAACAAAATGTGGAAGCTTGTTCCACTACCACTTGGACGGAAAGCCATTGGTAACAAATGGGTCTACAAGATCAAGCGAGATGGTAATGACCAAGTGGAGCGATATCGTGCAAGACTGGTAGTAAAAGGATATACTCAGAAAGAAGGAATTGGCTTCAACGAGATATTTTCTCGTGTGGTAAGACTTACAACTATCAGAGTAGTCTTGGCCATGTGTGTTGTGTTAGACTTAAATCTAGAACAGTTAGATGTAAAGACGGCTTTTCTTCATGGTGAGCTTGAAGAAGAGATTTACATGCTTCAACCAAAAGGTTTTGTTGAGAAAGGAAAAGAAAACTTGGTTTGCAGGTTGACCAAATCTCTGTACGGTTTAAAGCAGGTGCTAAGGTGTTGGAACAAGAGATTTGATTCCTTCGTGATTAGTCTCGGGTACAACAGACTCAATTTAGACCATTGTACGTACTACAAGACGTTTGGCGATGATGATTTTATCATTTTGCTGTTGTACGTAGACGACATACTGGTAGCAGGTCCCAGCAAAGATCGGGTCCAAGAACTGAAGGCACAGTTGGCTAGGGAGTTTGATATGAAGGATTTGGGACCAATAAACAAGATTTTAGGAATGCAAATTCACCGAGATAGAGAAGGCAGGAAGGTATGGATTTCCCAGAAGAATTACTTGAAGAAAATCTTGTGGCGCTTCACTGTGCAAGATTGTAAGGAAATCTCGACCCCGCTTCCTGTCAATTACAAATTATCCTCAAGTATGTGCCCTAGCACTAAAGCGGAGAGGATAAAAATGTCTCGAGTACTGTATGCATCAGCAGTGGGAAGTCTCATGTTCGCTATGATATGCACGAGACCAGATATTGCTCAAGCAGTTGGTGCGGTGAGTCGGTTCATGGCGAATCCTGGTAGAGAGCATTGGAATGCTGTTAAGAGGATCCTAAGATGCATCAAAGGAACCTCGGATGTTGCATTATGTTTTGAAGGATCAGAATTTACTGTTAAGGGTTTTGTTGATTCGGATTTTACAGGTGATGCCGATAAACGGATGTTTACTACAGGTTATGTGTTTACAGTTGCAGGGGACGTGGTAAGCTGGATATCTAAATTACAGACTATTGTGGCCCTATCTACAACAGAGGCTGAATACATAGCAGCTACACAAGCCTATAAAGAAGTAATTTGTATTAAACGGTTAATGGAGGAGCTCGGGGATAAACAAGAGAAAATTCCCTTGTTTTGTGATAGTCAGAGTGCCTTACACATTGCAAGGAATTTAGCATTTCATTCCATGACGAAACACATAGGTGTTCAATATCACTTTTTTCTAGAAGTAGTGGAGGAAAAGAGTGTGGATATCCAGAAGATTCACACCAACGAGAACCAAGCAGATGTCATGACAAAGCCAATCAACGTTGACAAGTTTGTTTGGAGTAGATCATCTTTTGGCCGAGCAAAGACATAAGCAACATGAAATTGACAAGTATGGAGAGATTTGAAGATCATCCAAAGTGGGCTTTAAGTGGGAGAATGTGAGTTGGTTAAATGTCATTTTGAGCCTTTGGTCAAAAAGGAACAACAACAAACAAAGAAAAGAAACAAAAATGGTAGACAAAGAAATAAGAAAAGCAATGGAAAATGGAAGATTTGTGCATCAAAGTTTGGTGCAAAATTAGGCACATGAAAATCCTTTTCACACTACTACTTTGCTTTGATTTTGGGTATGGAATGAGCCTATAAATAGAGGCTCATTCCTTACCATTTAGTATCACCAAAAACATTCCAAATTAGAGAGAAAAATAAGCTTTATCTTGAGTATTTTTCTTCCTCTTTTGTTGTTCTATATTTGTGAGTGAGAGTTAGTTTCTCCTATTATTTGAGAAAGTGATATTGTTCTCTCCTTATATTAGAGAGAAGGTTATTGTAAAATACTCCACATCATAGTGAAATCCTCCATTACTTGTTCGTGGTTTTTTTCTCGATTTGTTTGAGGGTTTTTTACGTAAATCTTGTGTCTCTATTTTCTCTGTTTTCATTTATATTTTAGTTGTGTGATATTGCTTGTCTCCGATTATTCCGCTACGCCGATACCCAACAATAATTTCATCTTTAGTGTCTGATTAAAATGTTTACGTCGAAAAAGAAAAACATTAGTTTCCAAAATCAGGTAAACATTAAAAGTTAAGTTAATCATAAACTATAAAGGTAAGAAGAGAGAATAAATGAATTTGAATCATATTTTCCTACCAATGCATTGCAGTAATTTTATCATGTTATAATTGAAATACTATTTTGGCAGGATTGAAGTACTTGCATCATGGATGCAAACTACCGATAGTTTACAAAGATATCAAGCCTACAAATATATTACTAAATAAAAAATTCAAAGCCAAATTATTTGATTTTGGGCTATCCAGAGCCTTTGCGAATGAAAATGGTACGAATGTGTTAGTTAACACAATTGTCGGCTCTCCAGGTTATATGGATCCTGAGTAAGTATTACTCTTCATTAGGCTTCTAATAAAAATTTTAGTCATGTTTTAATTTGGAGAAGCTCGCAGGTATTTCTCCTCCCACAAATTGATGAAGAAAAAATGATGTCTATAGTTTTGGGGTTGTCCTCTTGGAAATCATCACTGGCGGGCCAGTAGTAAACAATGAAGGCAGACACATAATTGAAGGGGTTCCTCCTTTGGTTGAAAATGGAGACATCAGAACAATTGTTGACGAGCGGTTACAAGGCAACTTCAATATTGACTTTGTCTGGAAAACTGTTGAATTAGTAATGGCTTGTGTCTCTCGTCCTTCCACTACAAGGCCAACCATGGATGATGTGGTGATTAAATTGAAAGAGTGCTTGGCAATAGAGATGCGTAACCAAGAGATGCCTAATCACGAAACAGGATCAAACAGGGTAACATCTTCGTTTTTAGAGGAAGAATATGATCCTCAAGATCTAGAAAGGTAAAGTGGAGTTGACAAAAATCATTTCATACTTGCATATGATTTTGTTTGGCTAGTTTCAGGTACTGATTGAGGCCAGTGCAAGTTTTGTAAACTTGGCAAACATGTATTGAGCGTTAGTCAAGAATAAATTGTATAGGAATAAGTAAGAAAGAAAGTTTTAGGAGAATCTAAAGGAAACAACCCGACTGTATTTGTCTTTGAGTTGAGCTTACTGAATTACTTTACTTTCCTACCAAAAAAACAACCCGACTCAAAAAAAAAGGATGGTGACAGAGTAAGAAAGTTCAAAATTAAGTTAACTATAGGGTAGAACGTTATAAGCTCTTCAGAAGGTCGATAATTTAGTGAATATAGGAAAATATACAGTAGCGAAAAAGGAAGCCAAAAAGGTAATTAGTGAGACCAATTAAAGCAAAGGCATAAAAAGATCTTTATGATGACTCTCTAATGTGTATGCATCTAATTTAGAGAAGTGAATTGACATGAAAGATTTGAAATTGTCACATATGAAGATTGAAGAGTAATGATTCTTATGTCTTTATCGATTATATACATCTGTGTGGGTGTGTGTGCGTGTGTGCATATATAAGCACATGACACATATATATTACTACTCTTGCTATAGTTCTAAAAAATTACAAGCATAACGTATATAAACTCCAAACCGTACCATATTTTTCTTCTTCTGTCGCATGTCATGTTCTTAACTAGTTAACTTTTTTATTAGCTCATCAAAAAGAAAAAAAAATTCATTTCTTTGTTGTGCTTTTTGACATGCAAATTGAATTCTTTTACATTTTTTAAGGTTTTTTTTTTAAAGAAAAATAAAATAAAATAATTTTTTATAAAAGTTAAGAAGTTACAATTATGGTTACTGGTTACAGTTATGGTTATAAAACTCTTATCATAGTGCATCAGTGTATCTTTAAGTACTAATAAAAACAATGCAAATTCTGTGGAACAAAACTATTTCTTACATATATAACGTTTAAGATATTCGAATACATATAAAACTTAAAGAAGAAAAAACTCCGCAAAACGAACAAGATGGCACATGACTTATTTCGTATATATAATTATAATCAACGAATTGAAAAACAATTGCATAATGAAGAAAAAAATTATCAAATTGACGAATAACTAATTGCTAAAAAAATTGAATTCATAATATCCTACTACAAATTCTAGCTAGTTAGTGCCAAATGTATATAGTATTATAAGAAGTTGCAGCTGACGGAGGATCAGTGCCAAGTAACAAGCATTAGGGTTAGCGTATACGATAAGACAGTGCAGTTAGTATGGCCTGGGGAGTAAGCTTTGTAATTTGAGGAAACACAAATACTACTATCAGTAGCGCCAATACAAACAAAGCAAGATATATTGATTTTCTCTTGACCACATATTGGTCTCGTCTTCATAAACATGTTCACCCTCTTCCTTTTTTTCTCTTGACCACATCTTCGTCTCGTCCTTACAAACGTGTTCACCCTCTTCCTTTTTTATGATTAACGTTCTCCACCTAGATCCTGGACTTGATATATATATGTATAATTAATTAGAGAAAAAAGAGTTAATGTGCTAATAAGATTTGTGGAGAGTTTAGGACGACTTATATATTGAGATTTGGAAGTCGGTAATTAAGAATCCTCCACTAGGACTACTATATTAGTTTTGGCAGGTTTCAAGTATGGCTTTGACTTTAATTTCTGGTTTCCTATATCGGGCATGATGTTATTGTCAAGAATATTTATGCCTATTTAATATATACACTGGACTCTGTATCTTTAACTATATGACAAAATAAAATAATGCTCGCATTAAGGTTTCGTTTGTTTGCAGTAAAATAACTTACTTGTAAAAAATATTTTCTTCTGAAAATATTTTGTTGAAAAATAAAATATTTTTCTGGGCTCCGTTTGTTTGTCATAATATAACTTGTTAGGGGAAAATATTTTCATGAAAATAGAATACTATAAAATATTTTCTGGTTTTTGAGTTTCGAAAAATATTTTCTTCTCCCAAAGGACATGAAAATATTTTCTCAAACTTTGTACTAGTCATAATATTTGACCAAAATTTTTTTTACAGTTAACCAATTTTCCGGTGATAAATTGGAAACAAAAGTAGCCATCATTTTTTTATTAAAAAATATTTTTCAGTTGACCAATTTTTCAGTTTTACCAAACACCATAAAATTGAAAAAATATTTTCCAAAAAAATATTTTATGGCAAACAAACGGAGCCTAAAAATAAAGACAAGGTCAGAATAATTAACTAATACTTTGATTTCGGTAAGCACAAATAAAAACTGTAGTAAAACTTAATACTATCCTCTTTCCCTTTTCAGGAACTTAATAATTCACTAATATTTTGATTTCGCATAAAATATAAAATGCTGGTAGAAGAGTTTGGTTAATGATTGAGATCCATAGGGTTTCAGAAAGCTAAATGTTAACATAGATTCCATTTTTTTTTTTTTTTCTGGCTGCGTAACATTGATTCCATATGTATCCTAAATGTTAACATAGATTCCATATGTATCCTATATGTTGCTATGTAATAAAAATTGAATGACATTTAACAACGCTTCACAAACTTCATTTGTTTAGGGAGTTTGAATGTTTCTTTTTTGCTAATTAAGTTTGCATGTTTCTAAAGAGATAAATTATGCCATTAATCCTAAGAGCATTTCCAATAGCTACTCCATTTTTTCTTCATTTTAGAGAGTGAAATATGTTACTCTCTACTTTAGAGACTCTATTTTAGTTTCAATTCCAACAACACTCCCTACTTTATAAAAATTTCGATTTTAATTTCACTCTAATCACACACCTATTTTAACTAAAACATTACTTTAATATCATTTTTACCTTGTTATCTGTTTTAAATTTCAATTCTTTACTTATTAATGGTTATGCTCCAATGACTAATCATTTTACTTATTAATACTATTTTTTGTTAGTTTTATTAATTATTTAAATCCAAATTCTATGACAAAATAATAATTGGCAAAGCAATTGTGGTTATTTTCTAATTAATCATAATTACACCTGGCAAAACAAAACATCTTTTTAGAGTAAAAAGAGCCCAACAAAATGTTAGCAAAGATATGACCGAAAAATAAATGTTTGTAAAAAGACCATCCAAAACCCCTAAAAAGAGCCCCTCCTCTTCTTCTTCCCCTTCTTTCATCAGCTTCCCTGGCAATCAGTTGCTCCATCACCACAGTGGAAAATTCAAACAAAGCTACCATACCTTTCACATTTGAGGTGGGTTTTGTTCTCCAATGTGTCTCATTTTTCTGTTTGTTTCTTTTTTGTTTTTTTTTAAAAAAAATCAGTTTGTTGACATAGTGTAAACAACATATCAAATCTCTCTATTTATGCAAAATTCTATTGCTGGTATGTTGGATGAAAGCACCAACTTTCAATTTGTGACTGTGGGGGCTGTTGTCAAGCAAAATAGAGAGGAAAGTTGTTTCGCTAGTTCTAGCGAGAAAAACTTTTGGCGAAGCTTTTGAAGAGGTTGTTGGAGTGCAAACTTGTAGTTTTCATTGCCAATTTGGCTAAAAATTCAATATACCAATGTTGTTGGAAATGCTCTAAGGTTGTCACGCTCTTTTAAATTAATCTCAATTTGTTTTTTTTTTTTTCAAATAGTTTGTACTGTTTCAAAAGTGCATATTAGTTTTCATTATTTTAATTTATTCAAATTAATCCCACCGTTAAAAAATCGTTAATTTTAACAAAATTTCTATTTAGTGTAATAGTAAATTAGTCTTTTCACAATTGCTTTTTCTTTTTCTTTTTTTCTTTAATTTTCCTTCTTCTCATCTAACCCATACATAATACTCTCTCTCACACAAACACACAATTCTCTTTCTCTCTCACAACACACATACACAATTCACATGCTTACACAAAGCTCTGACACACACACACACACATGCAGCTCTAACTCATACACAGCTCACAAGCACAAACATAGAAAACACACAGAGCACCCAAACAAACACAACGCGCATGCATACACTCACACACATACACAGCCACACAATCCATGCACATGCATACACACACCACAGATGGGACAAAGACCGCGGGAGAGTGTTTCGTGAGGAGGGTTGGGTCATGGGGGTGGGATAGGGGAGTCGTGGGCTGGGTGGGGTAAGGGTAACGGGGGTAGGGGTTGGGGGGGGGGGGGGGGAGGGGGGTTGGGGTTGGGTGGGGTGGTAATGTGGCTGGAAAATGTGTGGGGTGGGGTGGTCACAGGGCTGGGGCCCTGTAGGGATGGAAACGGGGCTGGTGTCCGGCGTGGGTATGTGTTTAGATCGGCAAATTCTTGTACAGTCCAAAACCATGTCCTTACATATGGTCTCACTCAATTATATTTTACCACGTCACTAATTCTAATACTTAATAATTGTACAAAATATTTTAAGTTCAACAATTTGCTGAAAAGCCCTTCCAACCTCAAGATTATTCCCCGCACCACCCAAAAAATATCCATCGTTGTCAACACCACCAAATACCCATCGCCAGCACCACCAGACCTGTTCTGGACACCAGTGAAAACCCATCCCCAACATTAACCTATCGTCAGCACCATAAAAATCCCCACCCGTCACCATATTAGAAACCCATCACCACACCACCAAACATGATTTTCTTCTCAATTTGTTTGTAGTTAAGTAAAAAATGGTTGATTTTCAGACTTTTTTTTTGGGGGGGTGGGTGGGTTATCTCTATTCTTAAACCCTCGAGCTCTTTCCCTTCCGCGACGAACATCTTCATCTCTTATGTTCAAATATTATCTTTGTGGAACATTGTCTTTGGGTAGGAGTTAATGAGCAGTTACTTGAATTCAGGTCTAGGAAGGATGAAATAATATTGGTGAGAGGTTGTAGGTGGTTTTATGGAGAAGATAATGCCACAAAAATAAAGGATTATTTTATGAACACAATGAGTGCATTGTGGATAAAAGCATAGTTTGAGGGGAAAAAAACAAAAAGATATAAAGGATAGCACAGAATTGTCGTCGGCGATGGTGAGGATGATGGCGGCAGCATTCTGGTTTTGGTTTGAGATTGGTGAAGGTTTCAAGATATTGTTAGATGGTAGGGATTTAAGTGGGGGTCTTTTTTGTAATATCTTGAACTTACGAGTCATTTGCATAAAATATAATTAATGAGACCATATATAAGAACATTGTCTTAAACCATACAAGAATTTGTCATTTAGATGGGAGGTTTGACTAGAATGGGGATAGTTGACCGAGGGTAGGGGGTCAAGTCTCGGTGCATGGCGGGCAAGGTAGTATTTTTCCTTTTTAATTTTTTAAGGGCATTTGAGTCACTAAACATATTTTTTGTTATAAATTTAATACTAGAGACATATTTGTTTATGTTTTAAAAATATTGGGAACCTCTTTAAATAATTTGAAATAATAGAAACTAAAAAAGGTATCAACTTTAAGCCCCTGTGTGGATTGCAAGAGGGAAACGAAAGGAAAGTAAAGTGAAGGAAGAAAAATAAAGGAAAATAAATGAAATGAATTACTTTGTTTGGATTGTAAAAAAATAATAATGGAAAGGAAGGGAAAGAATTTTATGATTTTTTATTTGAATTGGAAAAGGAAAGGAAATAAAAGGTTAATTTTAAATAAAAAATTACTTAAGTACTATTTTTTATTTTTTTAACAAGAGATATTTAAAGACAAAAGAGATTTTTTATAACTTTACTTTTTTTTCTCTCCAAAAAATCTCAAATTGGAAGGTTTGTAAATATCTTCTCATTAAAAAAAATGGAGAAATTTTAAAACCCCTCCATAGCCTTTCATTCCTTTAAAATTACAATTCAAATAAAAGAAATGATTAAAAAATCCCTCCCTAACCTTTCATTTCCTTTAATATTGCCAATCCAAACAAGCTGTAAAGATTATTTGTACAATTTACCCCTTCTAACGTATGAATCTTGTCACCAAAATTTTCTGTTCTTAATACGAATAAATTCTAAATTATAAATGTTGGCGCTGAAATCCTCTGTTGTGGGTCTTCGCTTTTTAATCAGTTCAATTAGGAAAAATATGATCAGACAAGCATTCTATGTTTTAGAGCTGGTTCTTGTGATTCAAAAGCAAAAAAAAAAAAATGTGCAGCAGGTCTCAAATGCTGCAGTTTAGAGTAGACGCTTGAAAAACACTTGGGCACAAAAGAGCCACATATCAAGATCGTATATGTCACTTGGTGAGATTGTTTAAACTTTAAAATGTGTGCAAGTCTACAGCTTTGCTTTTTCGTATAACTGAAGTCTATGACTTTGGCGGTCCCCTCTTTCCACGAGGTTGAATTAGTGTTACACAGTAACAGATTGATCTCTATCCCATTCACACGCGGTCGACTTGAAAATTTATAGCAATTGCTAATGTCAAAGTCAAATTTCAAATCTAACTCATAAAAATTCTTTGATCATAAATATCTATTTGATTCTTAATTAACTTGAATTATTTTTTGAAACATGTTGTTATATCATAAGCTTATAATTTTAGAGTGAATTTAGCAGGTTATTTCAACTAAGAAGTTGAGCATCAAACCAAACCTAATAGTTAAAGCAAAAGTAGGAAACCGTTGACCTTAAGGCTCCGTTTGTTTGTCGTAAAATAACTTAGTTGTAAAAAATAATTTTCGTTAAAAATATTTTTTTAGAAAATAAAATATTTTATAAGGCTCTATTTGTTTGCTGTAAAATAACTTGTTAGAAAAAAATATAATACTAAAAAATATTTTTTAGTATTTAGATATACTATAAGTTTTGTAAAATGTTTTCTTCTCTCAAAGGAAATGAAAACATTTTTAAGAATTTTGTATTAACCGCAATTGTTGACTGGAAAATATTTTACAGTTGATCAATTTTTTGGTGTTACCAAAGATCATAAAATCAGAAAAATATTTTCCGTAAAATAACTTGCTTATGTAAAATATTTTCTGTGAAAAATATTTTCCTGGGAAATAACATATTTTACAAGGCTCCGTTTGTTTGCCGTAAAATAACTTATTGGGGAAAATATTTTTCTGGAATATAGAATACTGAAAAATATTTATGGTGTTTAGATGTACCGTGAGTTCCGTAAAATATTTTCTTATCCCAAAGGAAATGAAAATATTTTTCAGAATTTTGTACTAGTTGCAATTGTTGACCGGAATATATTTTACGGTTGACCAATTTTCTGGTATTATCAAGTAGTAAAAATTAAAAAAAAAAAAATTATAATTATTGACAGAAAAATATTTTGCGGCAAAAAAATGGAGCCTAAGTTGGAAAACATTTTGCCCCATTTTAAGGTACAGATTTAGGTAGAGTAAGAAGCCGTACCAGGTGCCAACCATGCTTCCGTAGAATTACTTGGCAACGGCGCAAGCCATAAAATGTTCCGCAAATTCATTGCTTCATCATATTTTACATTAGATCCTGAGGTCAAGCATTAGAGATAAGATCAACAACAAATACTCACAACTCTCCATAATGCTTTTGAAATTTGCTTCTATACGTAAGTGTATTTAGTATCATGAGCCACTGCAACTAGAGAATGCAGATATTGAAACAGTTATGGATACAATCTAAAAGTTATAGCAATGAAACTGTACACGAGCAAAACAATCTCTGGCTTTACTGGCCCAGTCCAGAATCCTATGCACAAGTACTTACACAAACACACACCCAGATTACTACTAAAAACATTTCGGATCTAAACATACCTCTTTGGCAATAACCCATATTATATGGGAATACTTCTTTGTCATAGGCTGGATATTCTTTTGCATGAAACCTGCAAAATTTTGCACCAGGTCCCATAGGCATGTTAACAGAAAAATGAGATCTACTTTAAGCAAGGTGGAAGGCAGCAGAGGCCATGGCAGGAAAAGGTTTCCGCATCACTCCATATGTATATCATAGTCTAAGTATACTCTAATTCTAGTTCCTGTAAAAAGGTAGAACATGACTACGATATATTCTGTTAAACTTTTAAGTTATACAAATAAACCAGTATGTATTCCGTACTAATTTTAGCATAGATAAGTAAAAGCTATGCGTTTAAGTGAAATCAAACTAGGGACTACTTTCGCAGACAACATAGTTTAAGAAGTAAGTAATTGTAAAACATGAACCAAGATAGTGGAAATTAGCTTTACATTAGGACGTAACAATTCTCAGAGAATATCGACTGCAACATGCATTAGGAGCTTTCAATAGAAACTTGATCTCACAAAAGAACCTCAAAAGCCAGAGCTCTCAGGTCTCATCACAGTGTGTTCTGAAGCCCCGTTAATGAATTAATACGTACCCAGATAGTTAAAGGTTGAGTGGACAGATTTTCGAGAGTAGATCACTAAATCCATGCTAACCAAAACACAGATTGGGCCTCCTTGTTAGTGATTCAATACAAGGTCTCCTTTAGCAAAACTTTCATCACTAACTCTTAAAGACAATAACTTTGAACAAACGCATCCATTAGGGATTTTACCTAAGAATGGCTTGAATATTTCGTACGTCTTGTCTTTTTTATTCCCTGACAACTCAGTGCATGATTAGGTTTGTATTTAGAGCTTACTGCAACAAGAAGAAAGATAAGGATCTTTTTGTGCAGGTATAAAGGGGGGAGGGGCAGTGGTTGGCACTTGGCACGTAGAATCTATGTTATTGTAGCAGCTCTAAGTTGTGGAAATTTAGAGAGCTGGAAACAAGTGAAAGGCATCTTATAGGATACCTGCTAGGTAATACGAAGCCATTTCCAACTACGTACGGCTGTTCATGTACCTATTTCTCCTTTTTCCTACTTTTTCTTGTCAAGTTCTTTCTTCTCTCTTTTCCCACTTGGCATACTCTGCCTGGGGGATGAGGGAAGAGGCTGGTAAGTCCATCAATTGAGACAGGATTGACCATCTTTGACATACTACTCATGATTGAGATTAAGATATTCCACTGCTAGTCAAACAGAACGAAAGGGACAACTAATTTGATCGAAGCACAAGTGTAAATGATAGCATTTACCAATTAATCAGAAGATATAAACTTTGTCCATTCCAGAAATTGTTTCCCCGCCCAACTTCTCTTTTCTATTTTCATGAAACGAGTCTCATAGAGATCTTAAGACGCAAAAGCCATTTATTTTAGACCACAACACATTACACCAAAAATTAAGGATAACGCAAACTTACAAAATACCAAGTCTTCTAGAATCTGCAGCAATAAAAAGGTGACCGTGAAATAGATCATTGCGACTCAAGGACACGTTCAGCCCAACGCTTGGTCCACGGTCAAGTATAATTTCAAATAAAGACTCAATACAATGACTAAGAAAAGTTTAACTAAGCAAATGTTTACCTGATTAATAAAGTGCCACCCATATGGAGTTCTCGTAAGTTGACATTGATCCTCCTTTGATCCTTCAACATCTGGAACCTGTACAATGTAATGCAGTCAAAAAGCAATATATATATATATATATATATATATATATTAATTGGGTGATGATTCAGTGTAAGAAATCAGGGATTTGACACTAAATAGAGGAATTCTTTCTCACGCAAACCTGCTGACAAATAGCCCATATATATAATAGTCAAGAATGTGATTGCTTTTAATGCTATACAAGCATACAAAGGGTTGTCGGTGCACAAAAGTCCCACTATATCGAGTCCGGATAAGAATCATACCTACTTTGTATATATAACCTTACATTGAATTGTAGCAAGTAAAAAATATATATATATATATATTTTCACAACTCGAATACGACAACAACTTATTATCCCTTCTATGAGTAATACAAAACTAAGTACAAACTAAACATACTATTAAACGCACACGTAAAAAACTTATAAATGAAAACGATTACGGTGATAGGAGTAGGATCAAGCGCTCCGTGAATGGACCCAGGATCGGCGCCGAAGTCAACGGCGAGGCGAGCCAGCTCCATCACCGGCTGCCACCATACAAGTACATTCTCTTCTTCCCTACTACGCTTAATAGTAGTAATTCTACCACTAGTCAATGGGTTAGAACTGAGCGGACGTCGAGTTATGGAGTGAGTAGCGAGTTGACCCGGGTATGGAGAAAAGGGGACGAGGAATTTGAAGCAAGACCAGAGTTGTTGTGCCTCTTGAGAATTGACAGACGAGGCCTGATTGGGTGGGCCCAATAGGGCGAGCAAGTCCGAGGTTGTGGCTTTGGGTACGGTAGGCCCAGAAGGTGAAGATGATGATGCAGAGGTAGGTTTGACTTTGACTTTGACTGGCCGTTTGAGGAAAGCGAAAGAAGGGGAGGAGGAGGAGGTGGTATAGGTGGCTGCTAAAGAGAGGGAGAGAACGAAGGCCACTTTGATGGAGAATGATGGGTTGGCCATGGCTTCCCTTCTCGCTCTTTCTCTATTTTCATGGCATTTCTATTGGTGTTGCTATATACACAGTTTTCATTTAAGTACGCAAATCGTATTTAAAAATGAATTTGATCCTCCCCAAATGGGATCGTCCGATAACAAGGTAATACTTCACATCTACTTAAAATAAAGAGTGAAAATGAATTTGCTAGCCATAATCTGCAAAGTTTAATACAACTTGAATTGTTGAAAATTATGTAGTAGTGGAGAACTTAGATGAATGTGTTTATTTTAAAACCAAGTTTGATTTAGGGGTAAATCTGTTTAGATTAGTATGCTCTAAAGACCACTAATACTAGAATATTTTAGTAATATTGGATACATCTGTTTGTAATTGTTTAAGTATTAATGAGAATTTCTATTTATTCTCTATAGCTTTTCGATGAATGCATGTATAAAGGTCTCTGGCTCATGTAGATAGCTTAGATGCGTAGTGGTGCTGCGTAAAAGGTCTAAGTCATCGATACATGTGTCATAAATTTGTTCATAATCGTATAGTGAAGTTGGACACTTCAACTATGTAAATACTATAGTGAGATAGTCTCCTATATCTAGGGTGATTTACTTTGGTCATTGGAGGTCTTTTCGGACTTGTCTTACTAGTGCATTTTTCATGCATTGAACCGGACCACTTCGGTATGATATCTGAAAAAGTACTGTCAAATATAGAGATCAATATACCTTATGCTACTAAGTGGTTAGTGCTCTTAATCTTGAGCATATGTGGATGAACTAACGAATTCAAGTTCATATACTTTGATTCACTATAAGTGAGACCTTAGTCGTGGATCAATAGTTCCGTATTTTGGGTATATGAATTTGATCAGTTGAAACGTGCATATGCAATATAGAATCCATTATAGAGATAAAGTAATTGCCCCCTTGAAATAATCCAGAAGTTCATCTAAATCTAAACTTAGTGGTATATTTCTTTCGGGGGTATATTGAGTATTTAGCTTGAGGGCGCTCCCTAGATTAAGTGTTTTGTACCCAGAAGATGGTCATTTTATGGATTAATGTCTTAAGGATAAGATACAATCAAGTAGGTGATACAAGATAAAAATCTCACTTGTTTGTGGATGTTATATGGAGGAGCAATTTGATAGTTTTATTTACTAGGTCAAAGACAAAGGTTATACCATGTATAACAAGCTTCTGTTGAATACAATAATCATCCTGGAGTGCAACCATTACTCTTTAGTAGAATGAGTTAAGGTTAAAAAGGTTAAAAAGGTCAAAATCCAGCTAGGGGTTAGTACGGGTATTTTGGTCATTTTAAGAGGTGGGACGATTATTTCTTTGATCTCTCTTCTAGCCATTTTCCTATTTAGAGTAGTTGCTTATGATATGGTGTTTTTAATAATGTGAGGATATTTTTGGAGAGTCCTAATGAAACTAGAAGTCTCAAATAAGAAACAATTTACATTCTTGGCACTTGGCAGTGGAGGTTTCTATTTGGACAGTTGGAGCTTATTATGACAACTTATTACTTAAAAATGACATGTAGGCATATGGGGCATGTGGAAGCTTATGCTAGCCATACGGGAGTATGGATACGCAAGACTATAGCCAGAGTCTAGGTTCGTTAGGAATGTCTAGATATGTTCCTGAGTCGAACAAGACATTATAACTTATATTTTTAATTACTCAAAACAAGCATAATTTTAATTAGCCTTTCGCCTGACTCTCTCTCACATGCCACACACACACTCTCTCTCTCACGCTATTCTCTCTTCTCTCATACAAAAAACACTATAAGCAATTCAAGATTGAATCCCACAATTCAATCCCATGCTAGTTTTGCAAGGATCGTGGTCATAGAAAGGAAGACTATTAAAGAATATAATCTATCATCCTGCACCTAGGGTCATGTGTAGAGTACTCAAAGAGGATCTTATAATCTGGTCGTTGAGTTCTAAAGCTAATGAATTAAGGTAAAAATTCTGATTACTTGTTATTAGTCATTAGTGACTGAATGTAACTTAATCCTGAATCCTGTATGCACGATTTAGTTTCTACTACGTTCATAGTACTATTTTGACCATAGGTTGGTTTAGAATCATGTAGCTTCAAAATCAATTTGAAGAAAGGGAGTTATAATAAGGGGTATTTCAGCCGGATTTATAAATAATCTTTTCTAAATAGCAAATATGCAAATTGTTTGCACGCTTTTACTTTTCACCCTTAATGGAACGGCTTGTTAGTCCATTTTAAATAAAAACCTAATGGAATGGGTTAATATAATTTACTTTAAATAAATAATAACTAAGATTTTACTTGACCATGAATCCATTGATTCTATATGACATATTACTACCCCTTTACCGCTTATATCCCTGAGAACAATAAAAAAAAAAAAAAGATATCTCGGTAACGAAAATTATAGAGAGCTGTATTGGCGAGATCCAACGGCGAACAGCTGTCCAAAAAAAAAACTGCCTGAAAATGATCACCTTATTTCCAAACCCTTCTTAACACAGAGTTACTTATAGAATCTCAAATCTCTCTCAGGATAAGAATGTCCTAAAGTCCCGGATTCATTTTCAGGGTGGCTTTGTTGCCTCTATTTTGATCTATTGTCGAAGCAAAAAGAAAAAGCAACTGTTCTCGAATCAGCACAATGCCACATCTGACTGAATCAAAAAGCATTTAAACATTTTTTAGAATCAAAATACTTTAATGATCAAAATAAGAATGTAACTATTATAGGGAAAATATCATTTTAGTCCCTGAGATTTATGTTAAAAATTAAATAGGTTCCTGTGTTTTGAAAAAATACTATTTTAGTCTCTCTATCAGTTTCAAATTCACGGTCAAAGCGTTGACCGAGCGAAAGTACCAATTTGCCCTCTGTTTCAGCCGTTGGAAATCTGACCCAAAAAAAAGAGGGTGCCAAATTTTTATTCTTATCGGTTTCTTTTTCTCTTAGTATTAAGCTTGTAGTGATTGTGAGGAGGATGGATCCAACTGCTTGGGTAATGATTGTGGCTTGGAGCTGTGTTTGTTTGATGATGAATAAAATTCTGAGCTTGGGCTGCGAAAAGTTCTGCATGAGCATCATAAGCTTGATTGAGAGTGAAAATGGGGTTGGGTGTTGTTCCATTGAAGATGAAATTGTTTCAAACCAATGCTAAAACTATCAAACACCCATTAAACATTAGCCCTCAAAATTCAATACACACGTCACGAAATCACTCAAAGCTTCACATAAAAAACCCAAAAACCAATCAACTTTAATCCTCAAAAGAGAAAGCCGTAATTCTTCTCATCCCACTAATGAAATTTCTCAATTGCTCAACACAAACCAATCTCTATACAAACACACATACATACACAAAATACAGAACTTCACCAAGATTTCACATAAGTCCAACAAATTAAAATCCAAGCCAAAGATTATTATGCATACCGAGTAAGTATAAAGTCAATGCCTTTATTCAAACCTGAGTGGCTTGTCCATATGGGTCTTATTAGAAACCCTTAAATCACCATTTTGGCATTGAATCTTTCCCCATTTTAAGTGAATTTTGCTTATACATATATATTCTCAAATTGTTTAGCTTTATTATCATATATGCATGAAAGATTCAATGCCAAAAATGGAGGTTAGGTTTCTAGCCGTGGGTGTCTGTGTTGTTATAGTGTGTGTGAGTGTGTGTCGATTTGGAGAAGAAGGAGAGAGATTGGAGTGTTAAAAAAAATTGGGACCCCTTTTTTTTAATTTTATTTTTTTAAATCCAATTCTTTTAAATCCCGTTTGGTCTATTTTGCCCTTAAGCAGTTAAAGTTAACATCCCTTTACTTAACGGAGGGACTAAAATGATAATTTTTTCAAAATACAGGAACTTATTTGGTCTTTAGCATAAACTTCAGGGACTAAAATGACCATTTCCCTAAAATAATTTACCCTACATTATATAAGAGTTTTCAGTTCTAACCCTTCATAAACTTGATAGCTAAGAAAACCAAGGCAACTAAGAAGAGTAAATTAAATGGTCTTGGTTCATGACGGAATCTTAAACCAAAGCATTGTTGAAACAATACAACCATAAAAATAAACAGGAATAATAATTATTATGAATCCTAACAAAAGAGAACAAAAACACCAGTAAGTGTTGAGGCTACTATTGGAAGGACAATCTTGTTCTCCTTTTTGCCGGTACCACTGTTTGCTTTGTTGAGCAGTCCATCGATACTGTTTCAAGAGGACAAAAAACGTCAATTTTAGAAATTGTAATCCCAAAACAAGTTTTTGATTGCCCCATATTATCAGAATTTGCATATAATGTGCTCTTATAGGGGTAAAAGTCAAAATGCTTCATGAGTCTATCTGTAAATTCCAAATAGCCCCATTAACTTTTAAAATTACCTAAATTTCGTTATATATTAATTCGATTAGCTTTCGGATTGAATAATAACCATTATGCTCCTATTTGAACCTGTATTCTAAACAACAATCTTACTATAATAACATTAGTCTCTTAAGGTCTTGAAAATTGTTCACGCGGAAGTTAATTCGTGTTTTTATAACTTTTTGTGCAAACTAGATCTTTCTGACTAGTTTCTTTAATTATTGTCTATTTTTCATATACACTGTTATTTGTTGTAAGATGGGAGTTCAATCTTAATGTCTGTTATCAATGGCACTATCATGTTGGTTGTAATCTAAAATTATGTGAATATGGCTTTATGAATATCGTTAATGATGTGTACGTGATATCTAAATGAGAATGACAACTTCTTATAGTATTATACTCATATTTCTTTTTAAGTAATTGTAGATATTTGTTAGGTTACGTAAACAGTTATCCTTAATTAATGTAATTTCTCATGTTGGATTCTTGTTTCTCTTATATTTATATATTTGTTTTTGGGTTTGTGGATTGAATTCAATGTGTTATCATTAAGAAATATATATTTGGATTATGGGCATAATGTTCATTAATTATACAAAACCTATAGCAATAGATTAAACAACATGATGAAATCTACTAAATTCTAAAAGTGGATAGGATTACTTGGAATTTATTGATAAATTCATGGGGCATTTTGGTATTAATCCACTCTTGTAGTTCTTTCCTTTATTGGTCCCTTAGCAGTAGTGAAATAATCAGATTTGATTTTGAATGTTGGAAGGAAACGTTTTTCTTATATATACAAGATAAAAAAAGCTAGACAAGAAGGAGTCATATTAGTGGTAAAAGTGCATGGCAGGGTGGATCTATATGGTGTCAGTTAGGGTTAACCCTCAAAAGTAGAACTATTAATTAGTGAATTGGACCTGTATTTTTAAAAAATGTGTGTATATTTAAGATACTTTTAAATTAAAAAATTAATGTAGTCCTCATTGAAAAAATTTGTTTATATATAAGTGTTCAATTATGTGATTTTAGCTCCCGCTGAGTAACAATCTTGTACACACGCCCCAAACATGGCTTATACTAATAGTATAAAATATCAATAAACATCAAATTTAGATCAGTGGTAGTAAAGAGGACCTCAAAGACAATCCATGTTTTGCTTTTTCTTGTAATTCTGCTGGTATTGGCCCACTAAAATTGTTCCCGGCTAAGTTTCTGCAAGAAAGTGAAACATAAATGACCAATTACTCTACTTTTGCTCATGCCATAGAGCAGTAAAATGTTACTAGAACTTACAAGACTGTCAAAAAAGCTAGTTGCACCAAAAAGTCGGACACATTTCCTTCCAAATTGTTATTTGATAAATCCCTGGAATAATCATGTTTTACTATCATAAGTGATAATTATAAATTATCTGATTCACACAATTTTCTCAATGTTTATAGTAAAAAAAGGAAAAATGATAAGACATTATCTTAAATTTCTCTGGAGGTAAAGTAAATTGGCATACTTACAGCGTTTGAATACATGTGAGATTAGCTATATGAGGACTTATTGATCTGTTTAGTCCACTTGAGGATAAGTTCCTGATACAATTTAATGACGTATTTGAGGAATTCAAAATAAGATGAGATGTATATATTGGACGTCTAATTTATGCATGAAAACATACAAGGAGACAATTCTAGTATTGTTATGATCGTAATTGCAGCTGAGACCCTACCATGTGAAATTTGGAGGTGCGCATGGACCACCTTGCCAGTTCCTCGTCAGTTCGTAGTATGACTTGATGCCAAACATGGCAGCCACTAATGATATAAAAATATAGAAAAGTTAAAAACATGTTTTGCTATATGTAAGGAAATATTGGAAACGTGAGTTGGTAAGGACATACCATCACTATCATTGGTCCTGAATTTTTGAACTCCTTAACTATATAAATCTCTACAGCATTGATGATTGGAGGAAGCGTTGAGTTTTCAGTTGAATTACAGAGAGCACATACTTGGTTTGAACAAGCTCAGGAGACGGGCTGAATACAGTGAGTGTCTTGAGATAAGATGGCGAGAATTCTTTGGACCAGGGTTCGCCATTCAAATAGATTTGAGATTGTCTGATATCACCGCGTTGTAGATTTTCAACTTCAGCAAAATGCAAGTATAAATAAAATTGGTCAGACGAATTATAAGGCTCCCAGGACATGTACAAAGAGGCACGTGGATTCTGGGGTGCGCTAGCCGTGCTCATGACAGCAGATGGTATTTGGAAATCGTTCGTATCAACTGTAAGATTAGTTCTTAATGGCGCAATACCAGATCCGGATCTCTCGGCCTTCCACATGCGATCATAGATATCATCCGGGTACCTAAAGAAGAATTTGGTTTCCAGAATAAATATAAAGACCCGAGAATATTATGTTTGGAATTAAGCATAGAAAAAACAATTACATAACGAGACACACCTTACCGGATCACCAGACACAAAGCCGAGATCCCACCGTCGATAAAGGCCTAATGAACCAGATTCAGTTGTGTATAAGGAATTATTCAATGGCCTCAACTCTAATGCTGATATGAAAGGAATCGTTTCACCAGTCTTATGAAGACAGACGTGTATATAATCCGTCGACGGGGTGTGTATAATTTCCCATTTGAATGCATCGTTTGCATCTTCCAAACTCTCAGTGTCCCAGAAATCTTCTCCAAGGTAGAGATCAAATTCTTGTGTTTGGTTTTTGCCGTCGTAATTTCCGTGCATTAAACGTGCCCTTATCAAATACTTATTGTTCTTCCCTTTTTGAGGTCTTAGAGTGTAGCAATTCCTGTTTCCTTCAGGAAAGCTTCTTACAGTCAACAATGGCTTTCTACTTTCCTCGATCGTTGATGATGTCGCCATGTTCACACCGCTGTCTATGAAGCCTGCATCTGAAGTGTAGTTGATTTTGGTGGGTTGATCGATGTAGTTAGAAATTCCAGACAAACCACAGTCAATGCTTATGAATCCTGAGAGGGGGAGAGAGAGTAGAGATTAGAAATAAGCAACTAGTAATAAAAGAAAGAAGGGAAATGAATTTCAAGGATTTGAGCTTAACGACCTGATTGATCAGGCTGTGCAAGGACTACCGGCACAGCTGCTACAAGAGCAAAACCGGCAAGCAATTCGGAAGAAAGTATTTGAACATTTTCATTCACAGCAGTCAAGTTTTGCAAGCTGAAGAGCACAACTCTGCAGGGTTTTACATATATATGTTGAGACGACTCACCAAGTCAAGGTTGACTAAATAATCACTATCATTAAGAATGCTAATCAGTTTGAAATGAATATTAATTTGTAACAATGTAGATACTGTTTATCTGTTTATATAAGGTCTCAAAGCAAAGCATTCGCTACTCGACTGAACTACAAGCCGACGAAATCTGGAGGTGAAGTCTAGTTTGTTTTTCTGGTACAATTTTTCTGTCTATTTCCTATTGACATATCACAATCATACCCCCTCTCCCACGCGGTTGCATTTGTTACATTAGCAAGTTGAACTCTGCCCCAAGTCCATGGGTGGACTTAGTACAGTCTAGTCTTGAAACTAAACTCATATATCGAAGTATCCTAACTAGATTGAAGAAGGACCATATCTAAATAATATCTCTTTAAACTCACAATAAAACACTTTTAAATACCTAAAAATTGAGCCATACATAACCTAAAAATAGTTCAATTTAAGTTATTACTTGATCTCAATGACAAAATAAAAAATTACTTAATATGTTGCCTTAACATTAGGGGATACTTTACGTAGGATAAGTCTGTAACTATGTTGTCATCACGTACACGACTTATCAGCCAGTGGCGGAGCCAGGCACTGAGAGTTAGAGAGCACTATATGGCAGAGTCAGTAATCAGGGTCAAAGGCACTCATTTAAAAAAAAAAAATATATATATATATATATATATATATATATATATATATATATATATATATATTTTTTATATAAACTACAAAAATAATTATTGCTTTTATGCCAAAAATTATGATTTTGATGATAAAAAATCACAATGTTTAAAAATAAAGAATTTGCGAGTATTCGAATCTGAATTGTTTAATTAAAGATACAAAATAATCAATTAAAAATAAAAAAAACAATCTAAATATCATTCAAAAAAATTAAAATTGAAATAAACCTACAATTAAACTAAAAAGTTTAACTAAAATGTTAAAAATATTACAAAAATAAATGAATCGAAATTCATATACAAGGATAAACACAAATAGTCTCCAAAATGTAGAAAATAAATTGATAACCTATTTAAGAATAAGAGAACATAAGTGAAAAAAGAAGAGAAAAAAGCATGAGAAAAGAGAAAGAATAAAAAAAAAGAGAATTTTTTTATTAAAAAAAAGAATAGATTTTTCTCCTGAATTTCAGGGGGTGCACTGGAGTCTACATGGCTCCACTTCTGATGTTAACCTACTACTTATTTCAACTATTTGAGTCCACATCTTACGACTTGAACTCAAAAGTCTAATATATCTCAGGTAGTTGTTGGAGATATGTATCTCCGAGTATTCCTTGATCATTTAGATATGTTTGCCAAGCCAATTATTTGGTGTGAATGATAAGAGATATTTTATAATTAACACTCTTTGTAAAATGGTTTTAATAATAAAAGTGTCATTGAACATTTCTTTATAAAGCCTACAAAATTAGTGAATTAAAGGAACTATAAGAGTTATAGTTAGTGAGAGTCGACGACGTTTGAGATATTCCTAAATATGTTCTAGGTCATAAGATTCATTAAGACGCAATATCCATGAATTTTTTAAGACCTATATGCATTTAAACCTACTTCATGAAAGAGTCCATGACTGTGGCTCATTGATCACTGGTATGGAACATTAAAGTTAATGCATAAATGCACATAGAGATGTATTGAATAAACCTATTCATTAAGAAAACCTGATAAAGGTTCCATCCACCAAAGTTACTAAGTATGTTCTTAGGTGATAGTTGTGCAAAATACTTCTCAGACCTAAATGAATCATAGTAACTTTTAAGCAACTCACTGTTCTTTGCTCTAGATAAAAAGGAAATGAGTCCAACTCAAAAAGAGATTGAACGTTGTCAACAACTTGAGTACCTTACTAGTGTAAGTCGAGGGATTTGTTACCTTGGATATAAAGAGAGCATGTTCAATATTGTTTTATACATATGTCGGCTACGCAGGTCCGTGGTTACGGTAGTATGGTGAAATTATAAAGAAGTCGCATATATAAGATGTAAGAACATAGTGATAACCTATTGGGCTTTGACTTTGAATACTCCATGCCTTAGGATTGTTCGGGATTTTTAGAGGAAGAAATGCATTACATAGTAACTACTCAACTAAAAGTTTTTGTAATAAACTTTCCTTACTCAGACTTTCCAATTCGGCGAAAAAAACTGGCCTGCATGCAACTAAAAAAATCAATCAGGCCCTAGATGGCCTAGGCGGCCCAAGAGGAAAAGAAAAGAAGTCAGCTAGGTGGAATTCGCTTTTTTATGCCCTTACATACAGAAGAGAGGTCATTTTCTAAACATTCATGATATTTGGTCATCAAGGAATGTTGTTAAATGTTAATCTCGACTGATAGCAAGTAAAAAGATTGTGGTAGAGATGAGTTTTTTGGTACCAATCCCTAAATATTACTGAGTTGGTTCTTGAACCTACAAGATTGTCATAAGAAATTTACACTAAAGAGATATAAGGGTGAGAAACCCTCGCTAACACTTGGTTATTCTTGTAATTTACCAAATAGCTAAGTTTTGGGCAATGTAGAAATAGAGAGATTAATATTTGACTGGTAAAATATGTTTAAAAATCTTATGGTAAATGTTTGACTTGAGAAGTCAACTGTAATATAGACTTAAGATAAATAGGGCCTAATTGGGAATGTCCAAATAGTTGGAGGAGGTTTAGAATAAAACTTAAGGCATTAGACGTTTTTATATAAGTACAATTATAAGCCGTAACATCACGATGACAATGCAAGAGACATATACACCTCTAAATACCCAACTAACCACCATCCTCTCGTTCTCCCATACTCTCTGGCTACTGCCTCCTCCATTGGCACTTAAGGAAGACCCCTAGTTGTACCGTGATGTGTGTGAGAATTGAGATGTATAGAGAGGTCTTTATTTGTGGCATTAAATCAACCATTACCTACAACCTAATCTAATGATCTTTAATGGTTGATCGAGACAATCAACTGTTATGCTGTTACTTGTTAGTGAACACAATTTCTGCGCAAGAAAAGTCTTTTAGCTAACCCTCCCAAAAAAAAAAAAAAATCCTTTTGGCATTAGCCATGGAAAACTCTTTGGTTCATCAGACAGACGAAACATCTCACTCACAAGTGTGAGGTCTACCCCACATATCTATGAGACGTTAGTCTTTTTGACAGACTAAAATTTTTTCCAGTAGCCATTTGTATCTAATCTTCTTTACTTCTACCCATACTAGTAGTTTTAACTCCAGAATCTCGAGCTCTAATTTAAATGTTTAAACGCAAGAATTTATGGAAAACCTAATGGTAAAAAGTTTAACTTATCAATAGAGATGATTTATGAAGTGGAGGAATGCGGCAGAAATCTTGTGTGATCGAAAATACCACTTAAGCTAAAAGGGAAGTTTTATAAGATTGTCATTAGACCAATTATGGTTCTGAGTGTTAGGCAGTGAAATATCAACAAGTCCATAAAATGTCAGTGGCCGAGATGAAAATGTTGAGATGGATGTGGGGAAAGACTAGGAAGGACAAGATTAGGAACGAGGTAATCCGTGAAAGAGTAGGAGTGGCCCCGATTGAGGATAAGAGGAGGGAGAACTGTTTGAGATGGTTTGGTTATGTTAGGAGACGACCTGTAGAGGTGCCGGTTAGATGGTGTGAAGGTTTAGAGATAGCACATCGAAAGAGGGATAGAGGAAGACCTAAGTTGACTTGGACGGAGACACTCAGACGAGACTTTGCGTGTATAGAGCTTACAGAAAAGTTAGATCTTAACATAAATGAATGAAGTCATTTAATCCATATAACTGACCCTACATAGTGGGATAAGACTCAATTTTGGTTTGGTTTTACCATTTATATTAATCACTATTTATTGCTTGCATTGTTTCTAACAAGGTTCCCTTAAAACTATTATGCAAATTAAAGTATGTTGGACTTGTTTTGTAGTCTATGATGAAATTTCCAATTTTGCGTAACATTCTATGGTTAGTATGATTGACAAAAAATTAATTTAAATTATTACTTGATCTTAAATCCAAAAAGAAGAAATACTAGGTTTGCTTGAGTTAACATTTGTGTATCCTTTATGCATTCTTTGTATATATATATCTCTATTATAAATATATATAAAATTATTCCCCCCATTTGAACTATTTAAGTCACCTATTTTAAGTGTTGCATGAAAAATGTAAAATTCTATCCGACCAGATAGATTCCGAGAACGCCAAATAGACCGATCTCTCTCAAGTGTCCTTTCAAGTGACATGTCCCTTTTAAGACATCTTTCTAGATTTCTGGGACCTACCATATATCTTAAAAGATTCTATACAGATAATATAAATAACACTCTAACAGTCACAAATTGTAACTTTTTTTTTATATACTTAAAATAGCTCTACATTTACCAATAGGCCTTTGGTCTAGTGGTATGGTTCTCATTGTGAGTGTGAGAGATTGTGAGATTAATTCTCGTGGGTGGCGTCTTTAATATTTGTTGTACGGTTTAGACCTTCCTTAAATTAAAAAGAAAAAAAATAGCTACACTTTAAATTCTTGTTACATATATACTGTTCGTGCTCAGACCCATTAACAAACTTGATTGTCTGAAAAAGTTCCGAGAAATAACCATCGGTGGTACCATTGTTTTCCAAAATGCGTGTTCAGCCCGAACAACAGAATTTCACCTTAACAGTATGTATAGTTTAAGTTGTTTTTATATGCTAGTGCTAATACTCTCTCTATTCTAATTAAACAAATTTGTTGACTTCTTTTGATCAAATAAATTTTTTTCAACAAATATTTAATATTGGTTTTACTAGATTCTAAAACTACAAATTTGTATCACTAGGTGGTAGTTTTTATATATATCTTATTATGGTAATAATTCCTTCAATCATTACGAATAATTACCACAAAAGTTAATACCCTGACTTTCAGTCCTTTTTTATTATTTGGTGGGGGAAGGGGGAGGGGTGCATTTTTTTATTTTTTGAGATTCATGAGGCGTGTACTTTTTATGATTTTTATTGAAGAGTAGGCTACCCTAATTGCATTTCGTTGATTGATAATTAATATTTTCAAAGAACCATCGCATCAGAAGATAATGATGAAAAATTTAATTATCCCATTGCAATAAATACAAAGTCTTCGCATGTACTTGGGGGCAGGGGTCAACCTGTAAATGTAAGTAATGCAACCGCGTGAGAAGAGGCTGCCATAGGCTAGCATGACTGTGATATGTCAATAAAAAATAGACACCTGAAAGTAGTAGAAGACTTCATTTGTACCAGAAAAACAATAGTAGCTAGGCTTCGACTTGACCTCATAATAAACCTTGACGTGGGGGTAGGGGAAGATATAATTCATCTTCTGGTATACATTCATATGAATTGGGTTGTTATTTAATCAGTTCAGATTGATATCAATTTTCTCACATATGCGAACTCCACACAAGACATGTGAAACTCACTTCTCTCTCACAAACTGATGTCAGTTCAAACTTGACTTGACTTCATTGTGACACACTTCATTGTACCAAAAAAACGAAGTTGACTTGACTTGACCTCACAAATTCTTTCCATGCAGATAGGGAGATGCATTATTCAACAAGCAGAAGGCTCTTGTAATTTTTCATAAATTGGAGGGTTATTAAATGTTAAACTCATCACTCCACAAGTTTTAGTTCCAGTAAAGGGATAATTATTCCGAAAGATGTAAATTAATCTGTAATTCTTGCTCAGTATAACTTACTCTTTGTCATTAAAATTCGGGTTAATATTGATGAAAAACAAATAAAATACTTTAATTATTTAACAAATTTCCATCGTATAGACACAACATACACATCACACAAACACACATAAAAATAAAAAATAAAAAAAAATTGAACCGCTACCCCACTACATCACTTGACCCCCACCCCCACCTCACCCCTAAATAAAATTAACACCTTTTTTTTTTTAATGAAAATGAGTAATTAAAATAAGTTTGTTAAACAATAGGAACGGATATAAATGCTTTGAAATAATGTGAATAAAATTGAAACTGAGTAACAACATTAGATACTATGGCATAATTAACCATTTTTGTAAACCAATTTTTAACTCTATTTCAAATGCGGGTCTTGAGAAAGACTAGGGGAACTTCTTCTTTACCTTTTTCCTTTTATTTTGTTTTTAATTTTTCCTTTTCCTTCTCTTTTGTTTTTCTTCCTTCTCTCTTCTTCTTCTCCCATTTTCTACTGCAACACTAGACAACCGGCCCAACCCCTACAGATACCTGCACAAGAGATACTGTATTGGAATCTTAATGTTCTTAATGAATAAATTAGAACTTTTAAGACTGGTATATTAGCTTATAGACTACTCTACTTAATACTAATTGATTTTAATATGGAACCTTAGGTGGTTATTTAATATGGTATCAGAACTATGTCTTGGTCTAATTGTAAGAACACTTTAATTAATTAATGTGTAACCAGTAATATATAAAACTATGATACCTAGGACTTTAAGAACTTTATAATTTTCACAAACTTAATAAGAGATGTATACCTTGATCTATTGTCGTTCTTTGATGCAGACCCTTATGTAGAAATTAAAAAGACACTGCTTTTTCTCTCTTTCTCATTGTCTGTTATGTAGTTTTAATGATAGAAAGACTAACATTCTATATATATCGTGCAGAGAGAGGACCAGGTTTATATATAGAGAGAATGAATAGGTGTCTTCCATCAAGACACCCAATCACAAGATACCTCTTTATTGGCCAATAAGAATTAAGGATTTAACTTAATTATTTAAACCATTATTAATTAGATATATAATTATCTAATTAAATACACAAGGCCTATTATTTACACATGGGCCATACAAAATAATTCCAACACTAATGTTATCCGTCTATGTTTGCCAATTCTCGTTCCGATCTAGGTGTTGATTTTCATATGCAACTATACTTAATCCCTTCTTTCTATACAACATCATTACTTGGCGACCAAGAATAGAGAACAAAACTAATAAGAAAACCTGAAAACTAATCTTAGATGTTTATAGCATTTCCTTCGGTGTTTCATTGGTATCCTTGGTGGTCTCCTTATTTGGATTCATGCTGAAGTCCCTATACAGTATTCATATTAGATGGTTTTCTCTGGAGTTCTATCTGGAAGTTCTGTTGCTAGTATTTTCACCGGATTCTGTTTGGGATTCTTATATGGTCTTCATACTCATCAGGAATTCTTATTCAGATTCTCAAATGGTATTTTCACTGGGGCCTTTATTTGGCCACTTACTCTGGTATTTTCAAGGTATTTCATTGGACTTTCACATTGGCTTCTATATCTAATACTCTTGCTCAGCAAACGACGGCTTCTAATATGAGTTGTCTTTCAGTTGAAGTGATATTATCTTAATAAGAAGAAATTGCGAGGGCGCAATTTGTTTAAGGGGAAAAAAATATAATGCCCCGGACTTAGTAGATAGTGCATAACACCTGTTGCATATGATTATGTGCTTATTAAAGTGTTTTTGTTAAATTTATAAGATTTTAAAAGATAGTTACTATTCACTACAGTTTTGGCTATTTTATTTTTCGGATTTTACATTTTTTCCATAACATTTTTCATTTAGGAAGTATGAGAAAAATATAATTCTGTGCATATCATATCGGGAGTGTGAAATAAAAATTATTTTGTCTATTGTATAAATAGTAACCTTCAAGACAATGTTTTTAGCTAAAAATAGTCTTTTAACCCATTTTACCTAAACCAAACCCAAGCCCAAACCCATTTTCAAAGCCAACCCAATGACTTAACCCATATATCTACCATATATACCTATTATACATATACATACACATATTAGCAAAACAAAAACCAAAGAAAAAGGCATAGGAAATTCGGCCAAGGGCCAAGAAAAGAAAAAAAAATCAACCCTTGCAAATTTGAACTAGAGCTTGGATTTGCAGACCCTAAAGCCTTCCTAGATCATCACCAAAGCTTCTCCTTCTTTATTTCGTGAGCGATTCACCCATTATATGCATTTAAAGTTAACTTGTTTTTTTTAAAATTTTATGATTTGATATAACTTTTTATACATGCTTATCTATGCTTCAATTGCTTATTATTATGATCATAGAACATGTTTTTTGTGGTTATTTAGAGATTTTAATGGTTCAAAAGGGAGATTGCAGAATTTAGGAAGATGATGAATAGTATTATGAATAGTAATTTTGAAAAATGGAGTTTTCGATCTAATTTGCATTGTATCACTTTGGTTAGGTACCATGAATACTTAGAAGGCTAAATGTATCATTTAAACAGATTTAACATTACTAGAATTGAGAAATTTGGGTTGGACTATAAAGGGGTCGTTTTGTACAATTGGGTCGTTTGAATGATTTGAGTGTTTGTAGAGTTTCGTTGTGATTGGTTGATAATTTTGGAGTGCCTAGTAAGCTCGTAGTATTCCCTCGTGGCCTGGTAACTAGTTAATATTGCTAGAATTGGCAAAATCTTGATTGGACCTTAAAGGGGTCGTCTGAACGAAGTGTTGACCGAGCTAGTTTTGAGTGGGTATATGGCCTTAGATATACTAGGAAGTGAGTGCGGTGCGTTTATGACATTGACTGGGTGATCAGTTAATGTAGTTGTAGTTCAAACGAGCTAAAAGGCGAATTGGGATTTTGTAGTGAACGTAGGTTAAAATGTGGTTTCATATAGTTGAGGCATGCCATAAAGCGTCTAGAAGTAAGTGGTGAAGTTGGTTTACAAGTCTCGTATCTCAATTGGAGTGGGTAACTTAAGAAAGTTGGCCTAATGAATAGTATTTTAGTGAATTGATGGTCAAATGTTCATTCGATGCTTGTAGTAGGTGCCATAGGTGTTGGAGAGGCTAGTTTAATGTTTCAAATGGCTAGAATGTGGCTAGGACTTGGATAGTGTTGATTTGAGTATAAAGGGCTTTTGAGGTAGAGATGGTTAAAAGTGGATTTCCTTGGTTAAAAAGAGGTTCCTAGAGTATTCTTAGGATGATGGTATGGTTGGATTGTAGTTTACATGGTTTTGGTTTAGCATAAGCTTGAATTGGACTAAGGGAGTTACTTGGAGTTTAATGTTAGACTTGGGTTAAAGTGTGGTTTCCTATGGTTGAGAGGTGTCATAAGGTGTTTGGAAGTGATTGGTGTGGTGGAATTGTGGATTGGGTAGTTTAGGAGTTGGTGTGTTGTTTGTATGTGACTTTTACATTGATATCAAATGTTGTTTTGTTAATTGTTATAAAATGTTTAATTATGTTGTATTGAACTCTAAGTTATGAATCCTATGTGAATTGCTAGCTTTGGCGAATTGGGAGAAGTTGAAAGAGTTTGTGGCTCCTTGAGGTGATGGATCATTCCTATGTGCATTATAAGTGCTTTATTTTGCTAAATGTTATATGTCATGGTTAATGTAAATAAGGAATCTCTTCAAGCCATGTAAAATAAGAAATGTTTTCGAGTTTTCAAAAGAAAAGAATGTTTTAGTGGTTGGCGTTATATAAGTGTTAGCTTGTTAAATTATGTGTAATGTTGCCTTCAAAGCATGCTTCTTAACTATTAATTAAAGAAAGACATGTCATTTAAACTTAGTATAAGAGGTGCATGTTTAATGTTCTCTAAAGCATGATGTTTAACTTTAATGTATAGTAGTGCATGTTTAGCGAACTTAGAGCATGATAGTGTTATGTGCATGAGAGTGGCCTCTTTTGTCACTTCTCACTTACGTGTATTTAGTATGCTTAAATGTCTAAGTGCTCCAAAGTGTTACATCCTATAAAATGTCTCCAGCGAACTAACAATGCTAACGAGTATTCAGCGTAGCGAAGGTTGCAACCTTAGGCGTCGGCCAGGATGTGGTGATCATTCACTGGGCGGCAGTGTACTTGCCAGTGGATGCTAACCCGCCGAGGACTAATCCCTAGTCGCATGGACGAAGCGTTCCATGGAAGTTTTAGGTGTGGGAGAGGGGATTTAGGTTGTGTTTTAATTTGTGTTTTTTTTTTAAAAAAAATTGTGGTTTTCAATGATTTTTTAACATGGCACGAGCAAGGTGCAATTAAGCTTGAAAGATTCAGAACATGATTGAATAAGTATTCTTTCAACTTAGAATTAATTGGTTTAGTTATTTTCCTTAAGCATGGTAGTGACTGAATTACGTAGACAAAAGCTGGTGAGATTTTGAGCCTTTAGACTGACACATCCATAATCAGTCTCATTTTTTTTTTCATGATAGATATTTTTCCATGGATTTGATTCTCTAGAACTTGTCTTGATTCTCTTCGAGGTCACATTGATACATGTATGCATCAACATGATTAAGGCCTTCTTTGATTCTGCTACATAAGCCAAATAGCCTACCTTGTAATTAATATTTCCCTTTGTTAAACCCCTTTGAGCTTTATTGACCTTGTTTATTGTGAACCCACGTTATAAGCTTTAAACCCGGAAAACAATGTCTTTACCCAGGCCTTAGGACTAGTGGAGTATTGTTCAATGTTATGATATGTATGGGTATGCAAGAAATAAGTGTGGGGGTGTCTGGATTTGTGGTATGGCTATGACTGGTGAAATAAAACATATTTTCATTCTCAATTTGTGAGTCCCATTGTGATATAATTTTGGTGAAAAAAATAAAAAGAAAAAAAGGAAGGAAAAAAAAACAAAAAAAAATTAAAAAAAAATAAAAAAGAGAGAAAAAAGGCAAAGAAGAAAGGGAATGATAGAGGAAATTTCTTTTAAACTATCCATGTTCATAATTTCTCCTAAAAATTCCAAGAAGGAGTTCTGTTTATACATGATATATACGAAGGCGGAAGCTATTGAATGGAGTGATTGGTTTTGATATGTCTTATATATTCGAGTTTGAGTTGATTTATTTTTGCTCTGCTAGTTTCGATGGCTTTTGAGTTATATTCCCAAATATTTCCCACCTTTGTCCTAAGCCCCGTTACAACCCTTGAAAAGTCCTTATGATTTGTGTTATGCATGTAATCTTAGTGGTGGAGAATGAGACGATATGCAAGCCTATGGTAGATCATTTTCATTGGAATGAATTTGAGCAAAACACATACCCTTCAAACAGATGAGAGTCGAGCGTTTATCTCTATGAGGGTCTATGTATTCCGTTACTCTATCTTCAAGTGAGAATGCTTACTGGGTAATTATAAGTTGGTTAAGAATGTTTGTTCATGATATGTTATGAGTTTTGAAGAGTTTGGTTGTTCTTTGTTGATAGTGTTGCAACTTTGGTATTTTTGAAAATTTGAGTTTTGCCCGAGGACAAGCAAATGTTAAGTGTGGGGGAATTTGATAAGAATGCAAAATGTCATATTTTTTTCCTTTAATGTTTAATATTTTACACCTATTTGATACCTAAACACACTCATTATTTTTATATTTTGATTTAAGATGCAAATGGAGGCGTTAGGAGCAGAACGAAGTTAAATCGCGCAATTCTGGACATCTCCAACACTGTTACGTTTTTTGGGCATAACTCTCTCCTCCGAGCTTTGATTGAGGCGATTCAAGATGTTCTGGAAAGCCAAGAAGAAGATCTACAACTTTCATGTTTTGAGTTTTGAGATATACTAGCTACATCAAGTCAAAAGTGGACGCGAAGTTGCTGCACCTATGTTGTTTAATATTCTGGAATGTTCTTTATCTAGAAGCTTCTAGTAGATGGTGGAGGAGGTGGTGCACGAAAATTCCAGCTATTTTAGCTATCCTAATTATATTAAGACTTTTCTAGTTGTTTTAAGATTTTCTAGTTATATTAGGACTTTACTTTATCTTTAGTATTTTCCTTATTCTATTTAGATTAGGATTCCATGGCTTCACAAACTATAAATAAGGGAAAAAATCATAAGATTTCGACCACCTCTCTTTCTCTCCTCTTATTTTTCAAACTTTCTTTATGGCTCCGCATGACTAAACTTTTAGTCTTGGTCGAAGGAAACTGAAGACTCATAATCAAGAAAATTGTGAGATCTAATTAGTTTTTATTATTCAATTTATACTTTAAGTATTGAATGTTCTTCTATGTTATTTATATGATTCTTTCGTTTAGTTGTAGAGAGGCCAACTAGTTTATTATTCGTTATAATCTATTGCTAAGTTAGATATCAAATTTGTAATTGTTGGATCCCTCTAATTTGTGAAGCAACTAAGATCTAATAATTTGCTGCGTCAGAAATTATTAGATTTTAGGAAGAACGTTCAACTAAATTAAATGCAACCGCATGTGCTTGTGTTGTTTAGCTTCATCGATCCCTCTAATTGTTAAGGCTGCTACTAGATTAAGCCTTTAGCGCTTGTCTGAGGTTGTTTAGTGGTTAGAGTTAATTAGGTCACGTGTATTCTAATTAACTACGACTAAGGAGAGATAGGAAAATAATTCCAACGATGAATATTTAAAGTTTGAATTGATATATACTTGCTTCGATGATCAGTTACAAGATTCCGATTGTGGATGTTGACTTAGATCAAGGTTCATTTTCTTGATTAAATCCGATATTTTTAATTTTAGTAATTTTTCTTAAGTTTTCTTTATACTCAAACCCCCCCCCCCCCCCAACCTTGTTTACGTAACATAAAATTAAGCTAGATATTCTCTGTGAGAACGATCCTTACTCATACTACTACATATATTTTTTGGAGTACATGTTTTATTTTTGGTTGCCTGTGACAGCACACCACTTATCACACACGAATCAAGGAATCTAATCTACTTGCACTTCTTCTTCTTCCTCTACTGCTACTAGTTGGGGATTTATCTCAACTTCACCTGAAACATGTTAAATGAGGAGTGAGCAACAATGTTGCCCAGCGAGGGAGGTGATGCAACATACCGAGGTGTGCAATATGATATGCAATCATAGGAAGTCATATATATAACATGAAACAATAAGATCAAATAGTCAAGTAATTAACCATATTAAAAAGGATACGGTTCCACTTCAAGTCTTCAATTTCGAACCACGAGCCACGAACTTCACGCAAGTGCAGGCAAACCCTTACTCCTCCAAGTATGGGATACTCCGGATGTATCCCGATCTTACGACCCTTTCTCCTAAGGTAGGTCCATATGCCCAGCAGGTGAACCATGCCTCTGGGGTAGTGGAGTATATTCATCGAGAAAGGGAATAGGCACCATGGTAGTCGAGGGAGCACGGCAAGCCCAACGCCGCCCGTGTTTCTCGACGCTACTATGTCCGAAAAGGTTGCGCAACCCCAAAACTATTCAAGAACAACAAATAACAAGCAAGAGGATCGACAAAGTAGGCCGCCCTCGCATAATCACATTATAAACCAACATATGCATGAGTTAGCTATATAATCTCAAAAGAGGCAAATAACATAACGTTTTCCACAATCTACTCAAATAGCTCAATTACACTTTAAATAATCATATAAGCACATGATAACACATCTACAAGCACTAGACGCATCAAAATAGCCAAATACTACTTTTCCCCTTTCTTTAGCCAAGCTTTTCTTCTCCTATGTGCATTTCAAAGTTACAACACCACATTCTAATTATACTACATTCCTAATTAAGCCAAAAGACACCTATCAAGATCATGAAAACCCATTTTAGAAGCAAAAACTCGGGAAGGCCCCAAGAGGGTTTTAACTACAACTACCCTATCCGGACCTCAATTCCATGCAACGAAAGTACCAAAAGTGCTTCTATGCCCCAAGGATACCTAATCGAAAGCCCAAAAGTGCCTAGATTGCTTACTGTGAAAAAACCCCTTTTTAAAGTTAACTAACTTTGCAATTTAGGATAGTTTCGGGTGTTTCAACTTCAAGTGGCCTCCCAACTAGCTTCACTAGAGTCTAGAGCACCTAAATGAAGCCTTAATTCGATCTAATTAGCAAGCTTTATCAAAACCCTAAGTTCAAGCATTATTCATCATCTTCTTTGGGTGATTCAAGCTTCTAGCCATGAAAGATGTTATCTAGCAACAAAAGATAGTTCTATAGGCTCCAATGATCATATAACAAGCATCCAAAACAAGCTATATAACTATATTCAACAATATAAGAATTCAACATATATGCAATCAACTTGAAACTCAAGAAAAGATGCAACTCCCTCACAATTAGGTGATGAAAATGTTGTAGAAGCTCCTAAGTGCACCAAAGATCTTCCAAGGCAAACCAAGAGTCCAATTCTATGCCCAAGAGTTGAAGAAAATCTTCCTTTTTCCTCCTAGAGGGCCACGGGTTTGGGGAGGATATATGGGGTATTTTTGCTTTTGTTTCAAATGTGATTTGCTTGTATGTGTGTTATAATATGTATATAATTAATATGTGCTAAGTTAAACTAAGTCAAATATCACTTATGTTTAGTCAAATGAGCTTAAATTTCAATTGTTGGCTAACTAACTCAAAACTAGTGTCTACATACGTAACACTATTCAAGTGACGCGAAAAATATTTTACAAACGCACACTTCCGACCCCTAAAGCTCAAAATTACCATATCCCGATTCCTTTTAAATGTCATGTGACCTAGGAAAAAATATTAAATCGCACATTTGAGACGGTAAAAAATCTTATGAATAATGCTTAATAGTAAAACAATTAAAGAAGACAAGAAATGCACATAAAATGCACAAGTAACTATGCAACAGTTATTTCAAAATATGTGATAAAATTCTCAGGCGTCACAGTAGTGATCATTCACTGGGCGGCAACGAGCTTGTCAGTGGATGCTAACCCTCCATGGACTATTCTCTAGTCGCATGGACGGAGCGTTCCATGGATGGGGTCGTAGGAATCGGGGTACATCTAGAGTACACCCAGGGAGCGATAAGTGATGTCAGCAAGCAGAGTGAAAGAGAAAGAGAAGCATAGCGAAAGAGAAGTGAACCTGCATGGATGGGGCATTCCATGGGATTAGCGATATCATTTTTAAAGTGTTTATTTAGCAATTAATGTTTTAATGCTTTTAATGTTAGCAACTCAATATTAATGTTTTCAAGTGTTAGCATATAATGATAAATCCTTGTGCTCCTAAATGTTTTGCTAATGTTTAAGAGTTCTTAATGCCTTATAGCTTATCATGTTAATATAGCTTTCCGCGTAGCTTATAATGCTTAGTTAAATGCCATTTGAATGCCTTATATGCATTGCATGAAAATAATTTTTAAAAGCTTCCCGTTTATTCCCTCCCTCACTGAGTATACATGTGTTGTATGCTCACCCCTCTTTTCTAACACTTTTTAGGTCAGACAGTTTCCGCTCCTTCGAAAATCTGGGGAGAAGAAGGCTCAGAGTTTCCTTGCATGGTTGTGTTAGCTTGTCTGTTATAGTTTAAGGTGGATGTTGTATGATTGTAATTGTATATATTAGTTAAGTTCTTGGTTTGTGTAAAGTTATTTTAAGTTGTTGATGGCTTGCATAAATTTGTATGTTGTTAAGCTTGTGGAAGGTTGAATGGAATTTAAATTCTAAATTAGTTAAATAGATAAGATTATAGTGGTATGATAACTGGTTTTATAACATAGTATTTCAATAGCTTATAAAAATACATGCTTATATGTTTTATATCGTGTGTTGTGGTTCATTTTTTCTGAGTGCAGATATGTGGTTTGGCCCAAAAATAGGGGAGAATCTGTCTGTTTTCCCTCATTTTTTGTGCCCAGGGTTAGGTTCGGGTTAATGCTAGTGGAGTGAATAGGAGTCTTGGCTCCGTGAGGGATCAGGGCGTGACACTTGTGCTCAGCTCGGATAGCGGATTACTACTTTAACAAGTTAGTGTCGTTTGTGGGAAAGAACTTAATTCCACTAAGAAACATTCTGCAATAATAAATACTAGAAGCCAAAACAATGTTAGAGGTGATCCACCACTACCTACCGTGGCAGATTCAACTATCCAAGGCCTTAGAGCATCCTCAATTGAGGCTTCAAAACACAATAATTATAACTTTTTAGCAAATACAGAGACTTTAGAAGAAAAAAAGCAACACCAATGGTACAAATAGAGCCCCAAATCCATATTTTTGATGCAACGTTGTCATGTTTCAACAAGTTTAGAGCCGGGGCTCCATTTTGTTCAACAAATTTATTGAACAAAATGCAGCCCCGAGAAAAAGATTAAAAAAAAAATTTAGAGCCCACATTGGTCACTTCAAAATCAGATTTGACTACATAGGTCTCTTCAACAGATCATATTGACATCTGACTTACAACTTTAACCAAAAAAATAAAAAAAAATTGGCAACTTAGGCTCAAAAAAATGGAAGGGACGGCGTGTCCCACCATAAATCTTTAAATTTAGAGCCTCCACTAATGATGATTTTTTTTTAGAGCCCCTAAAAAACCCATAGGGCTCTAAATGGAGCTCTAAAAAAAAAATGGGCTCTAAATTTATTTTTAAAGTTCTTCAATTTAGAGCCTCCATTAAGGATGACCTTATGCATTTTGATTGAAAGAGTGGATTTTTTCACCCCCGTTTGTATTGATTTGCTTTACATATATAGCAGTAACTTTACAAGTCAAGATTACATTTGTTGAACAAATCTATAAGATATACATTTGGCTATCTATAAAACAAATATTTAAAGCAGTCAGTTACGTGTTTGAAAAGTCTTGAGAGTCATGAGACTGCAAGAGTTTAACACCCCCTCACAAGCTGATAGGGGAACTACCACATGAAGCTTGTCACGAAGTAGCTCAAAGCGTGGCCGGTATAACGGTTTAGAAAACAAGTCAGCGGGCTGTTCTAAAGTGCTGATATAACGAAGCTAAAATATACCATCAATGACCCTTTCTCACACGAAGTGAACATCAATTTCGATATGTTTGCTTTGATTGTGAATTATCGGGTTCATAGCCATGTAAATAGAGCTAATATTATCACAATGAAGTGTTGGGGAGTACGACAGACTAATTTGTAGAAATGTGAGAATATGAACCACAAAATTTCAGAACCGAGCAATGCAAGAGCTCTGTATTCAGCTTCACAGCTCGACTTTGACATAGTGGTTTGCTTTTTGGAGCTCTAGGAAACTAGATTCAAACCAAAATAGACTGTATAACCTGATGTTGAGCGGCGTGTGTTAGGACACCCAGCCAAATCAACATCACTATAGCCTGTCAATGAGTAGTCAACTGACTATTTTAGAAGGAGACCATGAGCAGGCGTATGTTTAACATAGCGCAAGATGCGCTTGGCAGCAGCGAGATGAGATGTGCGTGGTTCATGCATGTATTGACAAATAAAATTTATAGCATACGCCAAATCAGGACGAGTCATCGTTAAATACTGCAAAGCACCAACAAGTTGTCGAAACTATGTTGGGTCCAATAAGAGATCGCCATTCGCAGCATTAAGCCAAGCAGTAGCCATAGGCATGGTTATAGGCTTTGCACCAGTCATCCCATAATTTTGTAAAAGCTGAATGCAATATTTCGTTTGAGTTAGTAAAAGACCATCAGGATATTTATGTACTTCCATGCCGAGGAAGAAGCTTAGAGGACCCAAGTCCTTCATGTCGAATTGGGTAGAGAGCAATTTGATGAAGCCCGAAATATAGGAATCAGAACTCCCAGTGATGATGATGCCATCGACGTAAATAAGCAGAATGAGTGTGTGAACTTCTGAATTGCGAGTAAACAAAGAGGCATCATGATGAGATTGAACAAACCCACATGAGATTAAGTAAGAACTGAACTTGTGGTACCAAGCATGGGGTGCCTGCTTGAGACCATAAAGAGATTTCTGGAGCTTACACACGTGAGTAGGATACAACTGATCAACAAATCCCTGCGGTTGAGTCATATAGACCGTCTCAACTAAGTCACCATGCAAAAAGGCATTCTTGACGTCTAATTGCCGAAAAGACCAATTCTGTGCTAGAGCAATGCTAGGAACAAGTCGAATAGTTCCGAGCCAAACGATTGGGCTAAAAGTATCATTGTAATCACAACCGGGCTGCTGATTGTAGCCCTTAGCAACTAAATGGGCAACTAGACGAGCTTTGTATCGTTCGAGCGAACCATCAGACTTTTGTTTAATTCTATACACCCACTTACAACCAATGATATTCATTTCGGATGAGGCTGGAACTAAGACCCATGTATTATTCTTCATAAGTGCATTAATTTCATCGGCCATAGCAAGTCTCCAATTGGCATCTTTATGTGCTTGGTTAAAACAAGTTGGCTCATGTAGTAAATTATTAGTGGTAGAGATAAGGCATGATGGTAAGGGATGACGGGTAGAAAATAGGACTTGAGGCTTGCGTGTTACATCCATGGAATGGGTAATCATGTAATGAGGGCAATTCATTGAAGGAGGTGGAAGAACACACTGATCATGAGTAGAAGGAAAAGGAATGAGGGGAAACTCTTGTTGTGTCGGGGTAGAGGACTGAAGAGGGATAGATGAGGGATTGGATGAGGTAGGTTGACTTGATTTGTATAAAGGGGATGAGGGACATGGCTGATACAGTGAGTCATGAGAAGTATCAGATAGGTGAGGTTGTGGATTAACTCCAGTAGGTAGATGAGGCGGCGTAGTATGTGGAGTGGTGAAATAGATAATGGTTGGGAAACATAAGGTGGATTGGAGTTGGACTGATCATGCAAAGATGACGGGAAACAACGAAAACGAAAATCACGTGTTGGTGATTGTAGGACAGAAGAGTTAGTGTTGAATGGAAATTTGATTTCATTAAACACGATGTGTCAGGACAAAAGAATCTTCTTGGTAACTGGATCATAGAACTTAAATCCCTTGTGAAAGGGACTGTACCCAATGAAAATAGCTTTGCAACTCTTGAAATCCAATTTGTTTGGACCAAAAGGACTGAGACAGGGAAAACACTAAGATCTAAAAACCCGCATCGAAGAATAGTTTAGAGGAGCATCATAGAACAACTCATAAGGAAACTTGTTATGCAGTAGAGGCGTAGGCAGCCTATTAAGAATATAAACAGCTGTTGAAAAAGCATGATTCCAAAACTCATGATGTAGATGACTATAAGCAAGCATGGCCAACCCAGTTTCAACAATATGACGGTGTTTTTGCATAGCCACCCCATTTTGTTCGGGGGTACCAGGGCAGGAAAATTGATGAACAATCCCTTTCTATTGGAAAAGATGCCGAAGAGTATGAGAAATGAATTTACCACCAGAATCACTTTGAACACATTTGATCTTGGTACAACAAATATTTTCAACCATGGAGATAAAAACAGGAAAAACTGAAACAACAACTGATTTTTGCATTAAAGGATAATACTAAGTGTAGCAAGAGAAGTCATCGATTCATACAAAATAATGCCGAAAATCACACAAAGTAGTAGTAGGGGCCGGACCACATACATTGCAATGTATTATTTGAAGGACATTTGTGGAATACATTATTATAAAAAACTTATCGGTGACTCTTGCCAAGCTGACAACTAGAACAAAGACCATCAGATATTACAGGAGTCTTTATTTGCAAAACTTGATTGAGACGGTGTAGAGTACGAGCTGCTAGGTGACCCAAACGAGCATGCCAAATATCTTGGCTAACTTTACTTGCCATGAGAGAAACGCAAGATTGCGGAGAGAGAGAGAGCATAGAGACTACTACTGATCCTTCCCTTGTGCACCCATCTGCCTGTCTTCATATCCTTAACACAATAACCATAAGGTGTGAAGACAAAAATACAATTGTGTTCCTTAGTAAATTGAGCAACAAAAATCAGGCGTTTAGTCAAAGAAGGTACTAACAACACATTGCAGTTTAATGAAGCTCCAGAAGATAACAGAACAAAAGTGCTACCAGTATGAGAGATAGTTAAGCCCGAACCACTACCAATCAAAACACTATCAAAACCCAAGTATAATTTTTTACTAGTTATAGTATCAACATCTGGAGTCATGTGATGAGAAGCTCCAGTATCAATGTACCAGTTTGGGTCAACTGAATCAGAGACCTGCATGGCAGCAAAAGCCTTTGTATTTGCCTCAACAATTTTGTCAAGGGCCCAACAGTTATTGGCCTTATGATATGGATGGCCACAGCGAAAGCAAACAATGGAAGCAGTGTCGGACAATGTTGCTGAGGACGTGGGATTAGAGCGACCACGACCCCTATTTCTGCCACGTCCATAGCATCCAGCATAACCTCCGCGATGAGTATTGCCATGATGAGATGAATGGCGATTGGATGAAGACAGTGAATGTGTGTTGGGTGATTTGGCACGAGCAGTGGAAAAAATAACAAATTTATCTATAGTTGATGAAACAGTGGTTAAGCGAAGCTCGATGTCAAGTAAGAGACCACACACCTCAGCAATTGTGGGAGAGGTAGGACGGGAGTTTATTGCAGCAACAATAGGGTCAAAGTTGGAACCGAGACCACGTAGTGTCCAACGTATAAGATCATCATCATCGACTGGTTTGCTGGCGCTTGCAAGAATCAACGACAAGGACTTGGTGTGCTGAAAGTAAGCATGAATCGACCGAGAACCTTTTGTAAGGGATTGTAATTCAATTTTGATTTACTGAACCCAAGCCCTTGACTTAGAGTTGTAAAGTAATTCCAATGTAAGCCAGACGTCATAAGCCATCGCCTTATCTGCCACCTGAGAAAGAACAGTGTCTGAAAGAAAAACGAGAAGCCAACCCAGAACCATTTGGTTGAGATGTTGCTAGGTAGCAATATTTGTAGGGGATGAGGTTGGCTTCAGCAAAGTGCTGTCAATGGGACCAAACAATCCATGGCATTGTAAAACTGGGTACACTTGTGTCTTCCAAAGCAAAAATTTATCGCTACCAAGTTTGAGCGAGAGCTCTTGATGGATATACTCCATAGAGGGAAAAGGCGCCACTGTAAGAGAGAGGGGTGTAACACCAGGAGAGGAAGAACCGGAGGCCGTGACAGAAGAATGGAGTATGAGTTATAGGAAATGTGAAAAGCGGAAAAAACCCAAGCTTTGATACCATGAAAGAGTGGATTTTCTTTTCCCCGTTTGTGTTGATTTGCTTTACATATATTGCTATAACTTTACAAGTCTAAGATTACAGTGAACTAATCTATAAGATATACATTCGACTATCTATAAAACAAACATTTGAAATAGTCAGTTACGAGTTTAAAAAGTCTGGAGAGTCATGAGACTGCTGGAGTCTTAACATTGATAACTTCCAGCCAGAGGAATATTCCTTTCACTACTTCATCCACGGAAGCCTATACACAATCATTCACCACTGTATACTCTACCTCACTCCTAATACCACCTCAAATTCTCGTACCTGCGTCAGCGAGTCCTTCACCATCATTGCCAATTACCCCACCAGTTGACATTAATGCCTTATGCCACATGGTGCAAGATATCCAAAATGTGATAGCTTGGCTCGTACCAACCTAGCCTTTATCCATCCAACACAACTTAACCAACAAATCCACCCACTTAGCCCGTAAATCATACAGTTCAACTACCAACAAACCATACCCAGGTACATATAGCTGAGTCGAATGGCCCAACTAGGACGGACGAGCATATTAGAGCCCCACCTCGTGTAGAGGATGATAGAGAGTACTTTGGACTAGTGAAGAGGCCAGAAGTGGCCAAAGGAAAGAGGCCAGTCATTGACCTCGGAGGCCATGAGAGGTCCAAAACTGTCTTTTGTAACCGAGCATTGGATGGACTGGGGGCAACCCTTTCACACTAGGCGTGTATTTTTTGTTAAAAAATTAACACTAGAGATAAAGTTGTTTATGTTTTGGAAACATTGGAGAATTATTTGAATAATTTGAAATAATAAAAACTAGAAAACGAATCAGCATTAAAGATCATTTCTGCAATTTACACTTTCTAAAGTATGAATATTGTCTGCCAAAATTTTCGGTTCTTCGAACGAATGCATTCTAAAGCATAAATGTTGTCGCTGAAATTCTCTGTTGTGGGTCTTTGCTTTTTAATCAGTTCAATTAGGAAAAATATGATCAGATAAGCCTCATATGTTTTACAGCTGGTTCTTGTGATCCAAAATGTGCAGAAGGTCCATTAGCCAAAAAAAAAGAAAAAAGAAAATGTACAGCAGGTCTCAAAAGCTGCAGTGAAGAGTAGATACTTGAAAGACACGTGGGCACAAAAGAGCCATATATCAAGATCGTATATGTATTTTTTTCTTTGTTGACAAGATCGTATATGTCACTTGGTCAGATTGATTAAACTTTAAAATGAGTGCAAGTCTACAGCTTTGTTTTTTTCTGTGAAATGAAGTCCAGGACTTTCGCAGTGCCCCTCTTTCCACAAGGTTGAATTAGTGTTACAGTAACAGATTGATTTATATCCCATTCACACGCGGTTTATTTGGAAATTTATAGCAATTGCTAATGTTAAGGTCAAATTTCAATTCAAACTTATATTCTTCAGTCATAAATATCTATCTGATTCTTGATTTTTAAGATGAAAATGTCCAAATATTTGCTTCTCGCCTGTTTCGCTGTTGTAGCAGCTATGCCTGTCATCCTTGCACAGGCTGATCAATCAGGTTGTAAAGCTCAAATTCTTCAGTTTCATTTCCCTTTTTTGATTTTATTTATTACTAGTTGTGCAATTTATGGTTGGTTGTTTCTAATCTCTGCTTTCTCTCGCCCTCTCATGATTCATAAGCAGACTGTGGCTTATCCGAAAGTTCTGACTATACTGATCCAGACACCGAAATCTACTACACTTCAGACGCAGGCTTCACAGACAGCGGCTCGAATGTGGCAATATCGTCACCACCTGCAGACTATGCAAAGCCGCCATTCTTGTCTGTAAGAAGCTTACCTCAAGGAATCAGGAACTGCTACACCCTTAGACCTGCGAAAGGGAAGACCAATAACTATTTGATAAGGGCAGTTTTTATGTATGGAAATTATGACGGCAAAAACCAACCACCAGAATTTGATCTGTACCTTGGTGAAGATTTCTGGGATACTGTGAGTTTTGAAAATGCAGACGATGCGAGAAGACTGGAAATTATACACAAACCGTCCGCGGATTATGTACACTTATGTCTTCAGAAAACAGGACAAACGACTCCTTTCGTATCAGCAATAGAGTTGAGGCCGTTGAATAATAACTTGTACATAATATGGCGAAGCAACGGGCCTGATTACTTATTGCCTAATACTGCATCATTAAGAACTAATCTTACAGTAGTTACAAACAGTTTCCAATTTCCATGTGCTGTCATGAGCACGGCTGCGACACCCCGGAATTCAAATGACTCTTTGCACATTTCCTGGGAGTCTCATAGTTCATCTGACCAATTTTATTTTTACTTGCACTTTGCTGAAGTTGAAAAGCTCCAAAGCAACGATTTGAGACAATTCCGTGTTTATTTGAACGGGAAAATTTGGTACCAAGAATTATCTCCACAGTATCTGCAACCATTTAGTTTATGGAGCGACTCTCCTTTACTAGCTCAAACCAAGTACGAGCTCTCCATAAATTCAACTGAAACTTCCACGATTCCTCCAATCATTAATGCCATAGAGATTTATGTAGTAAAGAATTTCAAGAATACGGAGGCTGATGGCAGTGATGGTATGTGCTTAGCAACTTACATTTTCAAATTCTTGCTATATAGTAAAACATGTTTTAGAACTTCTCTGTGTCATATCTTTTCTCTTCTATTTTGTATAATATTAGTGGCTGCCATCTTCGACATCAAATCACACTACGGACTGAGTAGGAACTGGCAAGGAGATCCATGCGCTCCTCGACCTTTTACATGGGAGGGTCTCAACTGCAATTATGATGATAACAATTACAGAATAGTCTCCTTGTATGTATATGCATTTAGACGTCTAACACTTCTCATCTTAGTTCCAATTTCTCTAACATATTATTGAACTTGTATCAGGAACTTATCATCAACCGGATTAACCGGATCAATAAGTCCTCATATAGTTAATCTCACCTTTATTCAGATTCTGTAAGTATGCCAATTTACTTGATCACCTCAAGGGAACATTCAAGATGGTGTCTTTTCTTTGTTCTTTTAATTTTATTTTTATCATTGATGATACTAAAATCTAATTATTCCAGGGATTTGTCAAATAACAATTTAAATGGAAGTGTGCCTGAGTTTTTGGCTCAACTAGCATTCCTGAAAACCTTGTAAGTTATGCAAACAGTTATTGCTTCATGACAGGAATGAAATAAGTGTTGTGTTGTTTGTTATTGATTTTTCACTTTATTGCAGAAACTTAGCAGAGAACAATTTCAGTGGGCCAATACCAATAGAACTACTAAAGATGTCAAAACATGGATTGTCTTTTAGGTCTAATTCACTGTCACAAATATGTGGACTGTTATTGATCTTTTATTCAATACCATTTAAGCCAAATTATTGATCTTCTATACAGTACCATTTAAGCCAAATTATCTCAGTACTATTAAGGGACCACTAATTTTATCTCAAGTTATTATAAACTTGACATAAATCTTATACAAAATGTGGGATTGGGTGTAATAGACTTCCGATACCAGATGTAATGACACATGCCAAATTGGCACAAAAGTTTAAACTCATGTTGATAATAGTAATAAACTCATGTTATCATAAATTGAACACAAATCTCAAACAAAATTGATATGGGATGAGATGTCACAACTAAAGGAAAAGAGCTATAAGCACATTATATGCAAATTTTGATTGCTTTTGTCTGGGAACTGCGATTTCTAAGAGTTTACATTTGCTGTCCTTTTTGAAGCAGTATTAATGGACTACCCAACAATACAAATAGTGATACTGGCAAAAAGAAGAACAAGGTTGTCCTTCCAATAGTAGCATCGACACTTGCCACTTTTCTTATTGTTTTCTTTGTATTTATTACCATGCGTACAATCAAAAGAAAAAGAACAGGTTAGTAAAATTCGTCCTAATTTGCTGGGATGGAATTCTTGGCTAAAAAGATGATTTTAGCAAATGGTCTTTACAAAGGTTTTTTTTTCTTTTTGCTAACTTATGCTTGTCCAATTTCTTATACACAGCGATCAAGAAGGTAGATGGTTATTTAAATGATAACAATGTCGTGTTATTGAATAAAAATTGGGTTATTACGTACTCAAAGGTTTTAAAAATGACAAATTATTTTGAGAGAGTTCTAGGAAAAGGAGGATTTGGTACAGTCTATCATGGATTTAAGGGTGACATTGAAGTTTCTGTAAAGATGCTCAACCTTTCATCAACTCAAGGACACAAGGAATTTCAGGCAAAGGTAAATGACAAGTTCTTAATAGTTATTCTACACATCAATGCTAGAGTTGGTGTATATATAGGTCAAACATATGGTGCATCTATGCTTACATTTACTTTCAAAATTCAGGCTAATCTTCTTATGAACGTCAATAAATAATACTTGACTTCTCTTGTGGGATACTGCAATGAGGGGACTACTATTGGCATCATTTACAAGTACACGGTTAATGGTAACCTACAACAACACCTACCAGGTATATAGAGCTAATAATTTTGCACCATGCGTGTACATTTATAAACAATGACTAGAAATGATCATATAGAGTTGTGTTATTGGGTGCAGAATTGAGTTGGGAACAACAACTTACAATTGCTGTAGATGCAGCACAAGGTAATTTCATCTCTTTAGTCTCTGATGAAAATGTTTATGTCAAAAAAGAAAACATTATTTCCCAGAATCAAATAAACATAATAATTAAGTTAATCATAAACTACAAAGACAGAAAAAAAAATGAATTTGAATCAAATTTTCCTACCAATGCGTTGCAGTACTTTTATCATGCTTCCTTAAGCTGCTAGAAATAACAATTGAAATACTATTTTGGCAGGATTGGAGTACTTGCATCATGGATGCAAACCACCGATAATCCACAAGGATATCAATCCTAGAAATATATTATTGAATGAAAAATTTCAAGCCAAATTATCTGATTTCGGGCTATCCAGAGCTTTTGGCAATGAAAGTAGTACACATGTATCAATTAATACCATTACCAGCTCGCTAGGTTATATGGACCCTGAGTAAGTATTATTTTTCATAAGGCTCCTAATAAAAAATTTATGTACATATTTTGATTTGAAGAAGCCTACAGGTGTTTCTTCTCTCGCAAATTGACGAAGAAAAGCCATGTCTATAGCTTTGCGGTTGTCCTTTTGGCAATCATCACTGGCGGGCCAGCAATAAACCACGAAGACAGGCACATAATTGAATGGGTTGCTTCTTTGGTTGAAAATGGAGACATTAGAACGATTGTTGACGAGAGGTTACAGGGCAACTTCAATATTGACTCTACATGGAAAGCTGTTGAATTAGCAATGGCTTATGTGTCTCGTCATTCTACTACAAGGCCAACCATGGATGATGTGGTGATTAAATTGAAAGAGTGCTTGGCAATACAGATGTCTAACCTAGAAACAAAACCAATTAGCGTAACATTTTCCATTCTAGAGGAAGAATATGATCCTCAAGATCTAGAAAGGTAAAGGGGAGTTGACAAAAATGCATATGATTTTGTTTGGCTGGTTTCTCATACTAGTATCAAGTGTTGAAACTTTTATCAAGTCCTGTTTGAGTTCGTCTATTATTATTGCAAAAAGATATGAACTCAAGGCTGTGTCCTTGGCCTAGATCTACTGCATCGAGCAAAAAACAAAAAAAAAAGTTTTTCCTCCTATCATCCTTACGCAAGTCATCACTCTATCATACGTGTCTCTTATCACCTCAATATATGTCACACATATACCCTTCTTTTCCGATACTCTTCTTAAGACTTCACTAGAAACTCAATCACCACATACAAGTCTTTCTATTTCTCTTAATATTGCTTCATTAGTCTTCTTAATGCAGATATAGCTTCTATTATTGATCTCGTGAGTATAAAACCAAATTGACTCTCTTAATATATATTCTTTCCTTTTCTTCTTTCAATTACCCTTTCCCATAGTTTCATAATATGACTCATTAATTTGATTCCTCAAAAATATAGTATATAGTTCTGAATGTCCGTTAACTTTTGGCTGAAAATAGAACGTTAAGAACAATGTATAGCAAAACTAGGTTGAACAAAATTAAGAAGGTAGTAACTCGAAAAAGGGCAAAAGAAGACCTCCAATAGATAGAAATACTTGAATGAAAATTTTCATGTGTAATACTAACACAAAAGATGACTCTCAACAAAGATGAACGACATCATCATATTTATATTAGCTGAACCTAAACTAATGGGTTAAAGTTTGATTTGGTTTGGCAAGTAGCCTCATCATAAACTTCCAAGTTGGTTATAAGTCAGCACAAGCCCTAAAATAACCATATTCCTAATTCATAACAAAGGTGATCATATCACAATACATTAAATTAATCAGCAAATCGCTCTTTTAATAAAGAAACTGTTTGGAACGTTCTCAACATCTCAATGATAGAGGAAAGTAAAGCACAAGAAATTTCTACGTAAAACTTTGTACATACACTAGAAGTTGATAATGCTATGAGCTAGAGGACATTTCCTTATATCATACCTCTTTTCATAGTTTTAATTTTTTCCCATATATAGAAGATGCTTCATGTAGGGGTTATAATCTTTAAATGATTCAGCAATTACATCAACCCTGAATTTCGGCCGACAACAGATGGTATCCTCATTGTCAACCCATATGCTTTTCTAGTATCTGCATTCCATTTAGAATTTGAAAAAGTTTCAATCTCTTGAAGATATATTAGGCAATATGACGATCACATCCTATAAATATAAACGAGGATGAAATTAGCTCTCTAAAGCGTACAATCCTAAAGAAAGCAAGGTCAGATATTGTAGCATACATCAATACCCACGTAACACTGTACCACAAAACATACTTAAACTATTCAATTAGCATATATAAATATTACTACTCAATCGCACATTATCTGTTTAATTCTCACTACTCATCACTTCTTTACCTACTTTAGGGGATGGGCCAATTACTCAGGATTCTCGATTATTCCATTGTCAATTCCATTAATTCACGGCGTAGATAAATCGAGGTCAAAATCCGGGGCAACAAACTAACCTGTGATCATATGTATGTTTATATGAAACAGATATTCTATAACATCCCTCAGTTATTTCATTTCACAACTCTTGGTTTTTATTTTTTCTATTAGAGGGAAGGGAACAACTGGATGGGATGGTTACAGTTGTTCCCTTACCAACAATAGATCTTCCATTTTTTAGAGAAGTAACAATAGATTTTCCATATTGTATTTCTCTATCCTTTTTCCCATTTTTTTAACTTTTCAACTTCAGCAGAGGGAAAAAGAGGGCACAGTGATCTTTAATGTATTTAAAGATGCAACATAGAGAAAAAAAAGTTTAGCAAACTTATTTCGATGAAGGAATACTTATAGCTAAGTACATTAAACTTAGCAGAATTGCAAATCATGGCTAAATGTTTTCTAACGCCACAACCCTAGTATTCATGGCCAATCATAAACATAGCTCTTGGGCACTGAAAAAATGTATTACCTAATGACCAAAAGCATCAATTGCCCTTATTGTGCAAATATCACTTAGAAATATGTTCCTACATATTCTGAACACCTCTGGCTAAAAAGAGTTAAATTTTTCTAAAAGCTAAGAAGAAAAATTTCCCATGTCAGCACTTCCAGGACGGAGATCGTATTGCCTCAAGGGCTTTCATGCCAGCATCTTTGTCCTATGCCTCTGGTGGGGCAACATCTGCCATAATCTGTTCTTGCCCACGCCAAAGTATCTGAAGTGCGAAATCGACTATCAGTATATTTGAGGTTTACAAACTAATTAGACCCACATTAAGTAGAATTGTGAACTGCATAGAAACAAAATGGCCATGTGGACAAGTTTCACGTGAGTTATCTCCCCAAAAACCAAAAGTGCTATAGCATAGATAAACAACTTATCTTATCAATGACGCCAAATTCTTTGGCTCTAGTGGCATCCATATAAAATGGTATTTTCATCACGTTAGCAACAACCTCTGTAAGCTGGTGACATAGAAGTTCAAGGAAATGAGAGTTTTTTGTCTTCTTTTAATGTAGTGAAAATGAAGAAACATATACTTTGGTGTGGTACTTACATTTCTAGTGTGCTTGGCCAAAAGTTCAACAAGCGTATCCCTATTTATTATTACCTGTAAAAGCAATTTAGCAAGCATGAAGGTTGAATGTAAATTTCATGGTCATGTGCATATTGTTATACATTTGCCTATTGAGTAAATTTACTGCTTCACAAATATCTGAAGAATAGGAATGGGGTGGAAGCAAGTGGGGCAGAACCTTTTTCTTTTTCTTTCAAGAAGAAAAACAGTTCATGATAGCAACAAAATTAAAGGAGGATGACAAAGAAAAGTAACACGTTATCCTAAGTTTAAATCACAATCTAAAAAAATTTCTCCTCTCACACTCCAGCAAGTCTTTCTCTTTTTCTTTCCCTTCCATGGGAAGAGTTTAACCCTGAACTTAAATTACTACATATCTTTTCACTGTGTAACCTAGAGGTCATGAGTTCGGGTCATGTATGTTGGGTATCGGCGCAGCGAAATGGTCGGGGACAAGCAGTATCATGCAGTTAAAATATGAATGAGAACAGAGAAAGTAAAGATACAAGATTTACGTAGAAAACTCTCAAATAAATCGAGGGAAAAACTACGGGCAAGTAATGGAGGATTTTACTATGATGTGGAGTATTTTACAATAACCTTCTCTCTAATATAAGGAGAGAATAATATCACTCTCTCAAATAATAGGAGAAACTAACTCTCACTCACAAATATAGAACAACAAAAGAGGAAGAAAAATACTCAAGAGAAAGCTTATGTTTTCTCTCTAACTTGGAATGTTTTGGTGATACTCAAATGGTGAAGAATGAGCCTCTATTTATAGGCTCATCTTGCACCAAAAGTCTTCCCACATGTAGTATGAAATCAACCCAAAATTGTGTGTGTCTAACTTTGCAACCAAAAATTTTTCTTCATTTACCATTGTTTTTTATCTTCTTTTGACTTGCACCAAAATTTTATTGCTCACATTCTCTCACTTAAAATTTTGGTGACACTTCAAATCTCTCCATACTTGCTAATTCCATGTTGCTTACATCTTTGCTAGTCCAAAGGAGGATCTACTCCAAACAAACTTGTCAACGTTGATTGGCTTTGTCATGACATCTGCTAGGTTCTCATTGGTGTGAATCTTCTGCATATCCACATTCCCTTCCTCTACTACTTCTCGAACAAAGTGATATTGAACATCTATGTGTTTCGTCCTAGAATGAAATGCTGGATTCCTTGCAATGTGCAAGGCACTCTGACTGTCACAAAACAAGAGAATTTTATCTTGTCTGTGCCCGAGCTCTTCCATTAACCGTTTAATCCAGATTGCTTCTTTACAGGCTTGTGTAGCTGCCATGTATTCAGCCTCTATTGTAGATAGGGCCACAACAGTCTGTAATTTAGATATCCAACTTACCACGCCCCCTGCAACTGTAAACACATAGCCTGTAGTGGACTTCCGTTTATCGGTATCACTTGCAAAATCAGAATCAACAAAACCCTTGACAGTAAATTCTGATCATTCAAAACATAATGCAACATCCGAGGTCCCTTTGATATATCTTAGGATCCTTTTAACAACATTCCAATGCTCTCTACCAGGATTCGCCATGAACCAACTGACCGCACCAACTGCTTGAGCAATATCTGGTCTCGTACATATCATAGCGAACATGAGACTTCCCACTGCCGATGCATACGGTACTCGAGATATTTCTATCATCTCCGCTTCGGTGCTAGGGCACATACTTGAGGATAATTTGTAATTGACAGGAAGCGGGGTCGAGATTTCCTTACAATCTTGCATATTGAAACACCGCAAGATTTTCTTCAAATAATTATTCTGGGAAATTCATACCTTTTTGCCTTCTCTATCTCGGTGAATTTGCATCCCTAAAATCTTGTTTGCTGGTCCCAAATCCTTCATATCAAACTCCCCAGCCAACTGTGCCTTCAGTTCTTGGACCCGATTTTTACTAGGACCTGCTACCAGCATATCGTCCACGTACAACAGCAGAATGATAAAATCATCATCGCCAAACCTCTTGTAGTACGTACAATGATCTGAATTGAGTATGTTGTACCCGAGGCTAATCACGAAGGAATCAAATCTCTTGTACCAATACCTTGGCGCCTGCTTTAGATCGTACAGAGATTTGGTCAACCTACAAACCAAGTTTTCTTTTCCTTTCTCAACAAAACCTTCTGGTTGAAGCATGTAAATCTCTTCTTCAAGCTCACCATGAAGAAAAGCCGTCTTTACATCTAACTGTTCTAGATATAAGTCTAACACAGCACACATGGCCAAGACTACTCTGATAGTTGTAAGTCTTACCACAGGAGAAAATATCTCGTTGAAGTCAATTCCTTCTTTCTGAGCATATCCTTTCACCACCAGTCTTGCACGATATCACTCCACTTGGTCATTACTATCTTGCTTGATCTTGTAGACCCATTTGTTACCAATGGCTTTCCATCCAGGTGGTAGTGGAACAAGCTCCCACGTCTTGTTTTTATGTAGAGCTTCAATTTCTTCTTGCATTGCTGTCATCCACAGAGCAACATCGGGGCCTTTTATAGCCTCGTGAAAGGTAGATGGCTCTCAATCCTCCGTTAGAAGACAGTATCGCCATGACAAAATCTGAAAGCCAAGTTGGTCTTGTTGTCTGACGCAATAAACATTGGACTACTGTAACCTCAGCATCATCTGGTTCTTGTTCCTCGTGCTCCGGTACAGCTTTAGAAGAAGTATCTCCTTGTTCTGACTTATCTTTAATTTGTATTGTAGTAGTCTCATTTGAAGTGTTGTTGTCGTCTTCACTTTGCAGTTTATCTTCTGTAAATATCACATCTCTGCTGATGACAACCTTGTGGGCAGTAGAATCCCACAGGCGATATCCCTTAACACCATCAGTATTTCCCAAGAATACACATTTCCTGGATTTTGGATCCAGCTTTGTTCTTTCTTGGGAACCATACATCACATATGTCGGACACCCAAATATGTGCAAGGTAGAATAATCTGCGGGTTTTCCGGTCCACATTTCCATTGGTGTCTTCAACTCAATTGCAATTGACGGTGACCGGTTTATCACGTAACAGGCAGTTCTAGCTGCTTCTGCTCAAAATGATTTGGGTATACCTGCAGTTTCCAACATAGCTTTCATTCTTTCAAGAAGAGTTATGTTCATCCGCTCTGCTATACCATTTTGTTGAGGTATATGTGCAACAGTAAATTGCCTTTGAATACCCTCTTGCTTGCAAAATGCCAAAAAGCTCCCGTCAGTGTATTCTCCTCCGTTGTCCGTCCTCAAACACTTGATCTTTTTCCCGAATTCAAGTTCCACCAGCGCTTTGAATGTTTTAAATATTGGAAACATATCTGACTTGTTCTTGATTGGATACACCCACAGTCTCTTGGAGTAATCATCAATAAATGATACAAAGTATTTGGCTCATCCTAGGGACAAAATCAATGATTCCCAAACTTCTGAATGGATCAAGTCTAAAATGTGTTTGCTTCTGGCAGGAGATATCCCAAATTTCAATCTATGCTGCTTACTGGTAACACAGTGCTCACAAAAAGGTAAGTTTACCGTCTTGAGCCCAGGTAGGAGATTACGTTCAACAAGAATCTTCAAGCCTCGATCTGTCATGTGGCCCAATCTGCGATGCCACATTATAGTTGATTCTTCTTGACCGGCTGATGCAACTGATACATCTGCCTCCTACAATATATCTCCTAAAAGCATGTATAGATTTATCCCGATCTTTTCTGCCTTAATCACCATAAGCGCTCCTTTGACAACCTTCATGATCCCATCCTTGATATGAGTCTTGCAGCCAAGGTCATCCAATTGTCCAATGGACAATAGGTTCTTCTTTAAGCCCTTCACGTGTCGTACCCCTTGAATGGTGCGAATGGTACCATCATACATTTTAATTTTGACGGTACCGATGCCAACAATCTCCAAGGCATGATTATTACCTATGTACACAGATCCTCCAGAGACAGGTTCATAGGTGTGGAACCATTCTCTACGAGAGGTCATATGCCATGTTGCTCCCGAATCTATTATCCAAGCATCAGTGAGCTCCTTTCTGCCTTTTGATACAGTTGCTGCTTCGCTATATAAAATATCTCCATCATCTGGTGCAGTCGCCACATATCCCTGAGAATTTGTCACCTCGGGATTCTTTTTGTTGCTCCAACAATCCTTCTTGAAGTGCCTTTCTTGCCACAGTTGTAGCATTTGATATTTTTTCTACTCCTTGATTTTGATCTACCATGGTTGTTACTCCCACTAGAGCCATGTTCCGTTGATCTACCTCTCACCATTGATAATGCTTCTGCTTGTTGTGAACTTTTGATTCTGTCTTCCTTACTTTTGCGCCTAGATTCCTCTTCCAGAACAGCGGCTGCAACATCATCAAAAATAACAGAATCTGAAAGAACATTGTTAGTGTAACTAATGATGAGTTGATCATACGAATCAGGTATACTTTGAAGTAGAATTTCTGCACGTTCAAGCTCCGCTATTTTATGCCCAATTGCAGTCAATTGAGAGAATAACGTATTTAAGGTATTGATGTGATCTGTCACCGATGTGGACTCACTCATTCGAAGGGTGTAGAGTCTTCTCTTCAAGAAAATCTTGTTGTGAAGTGACTTGACCTCATATAGTTTGGTCAGCGCATCCCAAATTTCTTTTGCTGACTTCTTTTCCTCAACGCTTGACAATACCGAATCTGCCAATGCCAAGTACAGATTAGCCATAGCGTTGTCATCCATCTCTTTCCACTTGTTGTCCGTCACCTCCGTTGGTCTCTCTCCAATTGCTGCCAAGCAATTTTCCTATCTCAAGATTGCATTCATCTTTAATTTTCATAGGGAAAAATTTCTCCCGTTGAACTTCTCGATTTCAAATTTTTCCACCATAGTATTAATGACGATCTACTTCGTAACTTGAACCGGCTCCTACTATTTTACTGTGAATAGTATCATGTACATGAATAGTACCAAAACCGTATACAAAAATAGTATCGATACCGTATAGGCGAATAATATTATACCGTATGTATGAATAGTAACTGTGAACAGTAACCCCGTATGTATACCAGTGACCCGTAACCAGTGGCTCTGATATCACTGTTGGGTATCGGCGCAGCGGAATGGTTGGGGACAAGCAGTATTACGCAGCTAAAATATGAATGAGAACAGAGAAAGTAGAGACACAAGATTTACGTGGAAAACCCTCAAACAAATGGAGGAAAAAACCACGGGCAAGTAATGAAGGATTTCACTATGATGTGGAGTATTTTACAGTAACCTTCTCTCTAATATAAAGAGAGAACAATATCACTCTCTCAAATAATAGGAGAAACTAACCCTCACTCACAAATATAGAACAACAAAAGAGGAAGAAAAATACTCAAGAGAAAGCTTATGTTTTCTCTCTAACTTGGAATGTTTTGGTGATGCACAAATGGTAAAGAATGAGCCTCTATTTATAGGCTCATTTTGCACAAAAAGTCTTCCCACATGTAGTGTGAAATTAACCCAAAATTGTGTGTGCCTAACTTTGCAACCAAAAATTTTTCTTCATTTCCTATTGCTTTTTGTCTTTTTTTGACTTGCACCAAAATTTTATTGCTCACAATGTAAATGTTTCTTGTAAAATACAAGGAAAGGCAGTGTAAAACGGTTCTGACCCCGAGCCCTATGCTGGGCCGGAAATTAGTACACCAGGATGCCCTTTTCTTTGCAAACCCCATGGGAAAGGGCATAAATTGCAAGTCTCAAAGAACGTGTTGCATCATAGGTAGCCCATAGATAAAACGGTGGTTAACGTAATTGAGATTTGTAAGCGTTTCATAGAGATGATGAAGCTCTTAGAAACTTGGAACTGAACAAACGGAAAGGAATGCCAATACTACTATAAATTGCAAATAGTTGCGTGCAGATAGACAAAAACAATGCAAGGAAAAAGACAAAGTGGAACCGCTCCCCTCACTCTCTACAGGGGGTTTCTATTTTCATAATAGAGCCATCAATTGAGAAAACGATGCAATATAACATAGCATCTGCCAAGCACAAAATGCCAAAATGTAATTGACAGTAGAAAATTCTCTTGTTATGCCACAAAAATTGTACTTTCACGTCTAGCATTAATAGAAGGGAATTCTATAAGCAGAACAATAAACATAGAACAACTAATGCCAAGTTCTAGGAGATTAATGCTATTACAGTAACATAATTTGAAGGATAAAGTGTTCAATAACTGATGGGAAATCACTTTTAACAAACTAAAAGAACAAGGTCTCTGCTCTTCTAAATCCAATTTCATCAATGTCATTTTTTGGGTAGTTCTTTTTTCAAGATTTCCTATCATCAGTTAGGAAGCTTTTTCATATCATTTGCAACAGCGGATATGATACGTATACGAAAACCCCAATTCTGCTGATAAATTGACTTCAAGCAACTATTCTTATGACAGCAATTGAATTTTGCACACCAAATTTTTTGAAATCAAAATTCAGGAAGCCTTTGACTCAGCAGAAAAGAAAAGATAAAGAAGCTTTTGAATAGTTGATACTACTGCGAGTTATATTCCATAAAGAAAAGCAAGGAAAAATCAAGTCAACAGCGTACCTCTTTTGCACGAATGAGGACATCACTAGCTGGCATTAATCCAAATGATGGCACACGAGGTTGTTGAATCATGGCTGAGACAGGATCCATGTGAGATTCAAGAATAGTTTAATAAGACATCACAAGCAGGCGTTACAACATACCTTTGGTATGTGGCATCAGAAACCTGTTGCCCTTTGTTCCAGCAGCAAGTAAGAGACATGCCTGACCTATAGCAGCTCCAACTGCAACTGTATGGATCTTCATATAGGATTAAACATTAGGATCGTCAGAGTTAGATAAGAAAATTTACAACATCTTTGCTAACCAATCATGACCTCAAATTTCATGAAACTGCTCAGATGAAGCAAAATTATGATGAAGACAACCCCCGTCCTCACCATCATATAACTACAAATTTGGAACACAGGGAGTATAGTTGGCAGCAGACATATCTCTTTAAAAAAAAATTAGGTTGATATATCATAGACATCTCTGTACATGAACAACATAAAAAAATCCAGACAGAATTTAAAAGTCAATTGATAAAGGCCAATAACAATGCAATTATTACAACTGAGTAGACTTAGACCTTCCATAATTGTTGAGGCTTGTGCTAAACTGCAAGCAAAATTGCACCCGAGTTAAAATAAAAAACAAAGTTACTTCCTTTACCACTCATCCATTTCAATTACTCTCAAACAAAATATTCCATGACTGAACATACTAGATCATGACTCCAGATACAAAATTTTTGCTTAATGGTAGGAGGAAAATGACCATAAAATGAAAAGGGGGAAGCTGACTAATAAAAGTGTTGCAATTAACCTTACAAGAGAATCTATTAACTATATCTCTAAATATATGCACCATAAATAGCCACCGACATTATTTATCAGTTAAATATGCTAGTTACTTTCATGAAAATGTAAAAATGTCTCTAACTATATATTGCTCAGAACAATTTGTGGGATATAAGTTCACAAAACGAATGACGGAATCATAATTCACAAGCCATAGCTTACCGTTTCACCATCATCACTGGTAGTTCTAGTGGAATTTATATCGGCTCTTTGGGATCCATCCATTGTAGATACATGAACTCTGTAACTACAAGCGCTGTGACAGCTGGCACCAACTGAAAATGAGCAAATTTTTTATTATGCATATCCTGAAACTTAACATAAATTCACCTTAAACTTATGCCAAAAAGAGAACAAATAAATAAACAGAAATTCAGGTAAAAGTAGACAAAAATGATTAAGAACATTATCGTCATGACTTTATTGCAAATACTAAAACATTTTCTATTCGCATGATTCTCTCTTGAAATCAATCTTAAAGAATCACTTTGAACATTCTACAGAGAGACACAACTAAATTTAAGAGTTGAAGATGAAAAGAGTGGAAGGACCAAAAAGCCACAGCCATTAAAACGACAGTAATTAGTTTTTGTGTTGAATGCATAAATCATACCAAAAAGGTTCTAAGACATAGTTAACATAAATGTTCAGCTATCTGGGTTATTTTCTTACTGAAGATTTCCAGCATAACTTGCTATGAACATGCTTCTTATGTCAACTTCTCCACACAAAACAACTCAAGTGAAGAATCTGTAAATGCTCAGTCTTCATGAAAGATAATATAGGCTAAAATGACTTAGGGAATGCTACAGGATCATAAAGAATAGCACAATTTTTTTTTTTTTTTTGAGAAGTAGCACAATTTGGTTTGTGCTTTGTAGTTAGGAAATTAATGGGTTAGTAAAATTAGCATAAAGGTTAGCATGCCAGAGGTTGCAAAACAACTCTAAGCTTGTACTTCTATTAAATAAATGAAAAAGAATCAACTTCTTTCGACATTAATCATATGGTCGCACTTCTCAAAAATCGTATGGCCGCATTTTCGGGTTTAGAAGCTCAATCACAGAATCTATTTCAACACCAATTTGACCAAATACTCAATGATAGATTTTGCCCAGATGCTCCCTTTTTTACGTCCTTATGTCCCACCCACAGCTTATTCTTGTTTTCATCTTCACCAAGAAGCAAAAAATCCAGGCACGATCTTTCTATCGTGATTCAAATTTACTAGTGCTGGTTAACTCTCCCAGAGGACATGTTTGAGAAAATAAATGCAAATCTATGCTAGTAGGCACAAAATTAAAGGTACCAAACTTCTCCAAAAAACGGGGACACATTATGAAAAGCAACATGGGGTTTCTATTTATTTACATCCGACAACTACCATAGAAACAAAAAGTTAATTGTTTGCCTACATTTGAAATATCTTTTTGACAAACCTTTAAGTACACCAGCATGAGCCAATACAAAAGACCTCTCAAGCTATGCAAACGACAGTCCCAGTTAGCATTGGTCCTTTCATATGATATAGTATCTTATTGTTTACCATATGTGAATATTATCATACGTGTATTGCATCATGATTTTCAAAAGGACCTGACCAGAAATATTTTTAAAACTCTTCTATTCCATCCTCACTAAGCTTCCCAAGAGCTCACCCTCTTTTGTCCCCCCCATTGTAGGTGAAGCTTAGCCTGAAATGAAAATTGACATTATGTGCTAAAGTGGAATAATTGCGTGCTCAAAGCTTCTTGCTTGACATGTTTTGATCCAAGTTGTAAAAGTTAAAGTTTGTTTGTATTACTCTCGGGTAGAAGGTTAGCTACTGCTGACATGTTTTGATCTAAGTTGTAAAAGTTAAAGTTTGTTTGTATTACTCTCGGGTAGAAGAGTAGCTGCTGCTGAAACACTAGTTGGTAGAATAGCTGGGTACCTTTCATGTCTCGGATGATGTAACACCCTTTGTACCAAGATTATTGTTTAATAGCTAGTTATTATTGAAGATCTTTAAATTTTACTTCTTTTAATGTTATAAAAAATTATATACATGAGACCGCAACAACATTGAATGTAGACTCTGACCTAATCTTGAGAAAGGTCAAGTTAGGGTCGTTACACATATCCAATAGAATATACACTCATCTCACTTTAAAAAATTATAATCTCCAAAATCTCCTTGTAAGACTATTCTATCTAATACTAAATGATTTTAAAATGAAATTTCAGTATTCTTAAGATAACATTCTTTGTTCCAAATACAATTTGGCAGGATTGGAGTACTTGCATCATGGATGCAAACCATCGATTATTCACAGAGATGTCAAGAACACGAATATATTACTAAATGAAAAGTTCCAAGCCAAATTATCTGATTTCGGGCTATCCAAAGCTTTCGCTAGTGAAAGTGGCACGCACGTGTCAACTAACACAATTGTTGGCTCTCCAGGTTATATGCACCCTGAGTAAGTATCTCATCATCTGTGTACTTAATGTATTGAAACTTTAACTACATATTTTAATTGGAAGAATCCCACAGGTATTACTCATCCTACAAATTGATTAAAAAAAGTGATGTCTATAGTTTTGGGGTAGTCCTCTTGGAGATCATCACTAGTAGGCAGCACTAGAAATGAACCGTGAAAATAGGCACATAACTGGCTGGGTGGTTCCTTTCCTTGAAAATGGAAACATAAGAACAATCGTTGATGAGAGGTTTCAAGGCAACTTCAATATTAACTTTGCATGGAAAGCTGTTGAATTAGCAATTGATTGCGTCTCTCGCCCGTCCACTAGAAGGCCGACCATGAATGATGTGGTGATTGAATGTTGAATATTTGATATGATGAGTTAAGTGTAATGGATGTGACTGATGCATGCCAGCGAAAGTTGTTTAAACTTCGCAAACATGTATTGAGTGTTCAGTCAAGAATAAATTCTGATTTTAACTGCTGCTTGTCTAATACGTATGGATGGATTCATAAGATACATTGTAAAGAGTTTTGTTGAGCTTAATTGATCATCACTTGCTGAATTAGCCAAAAACAAATGTTGTATTTCACTTGAGTTTTACTATTGTACAAAACTCGTTGGTTAAATCATTACAAGTCTTGAAAGCACACTGATCCTAATTCATAACAAAGGCGATTAGATCATATCATGTCCAATAAGTCAAAAAATAGAAAATTTAATAAAGAAACTGCTTCGACTATTCTCAACGTTTTATGATGCACAAACTCACGGAGCGTGCCTTATTTTGACATGTATTTTGTAGAGCTTTTGACTGGCAGAGACATGCACGTATTGCTCAATACAATACTGATGTTCTCTTTAATGCTAACATTAGAGAGTATTTAAGTAAATTATTTAGTCCGCCTCCTGAGCCATCAAGTTGAAGCGTTGCAACCATTCAAGACAAAATAATGCTAGATTTTTATCCCTTGTATTTAGTCGGCCTCCCAAGATGCTCAAACAGCTATTTTCCAGAGAGTGCAACAACAAGGTCGTTTGAGCAACCAACTTGAGAGGCCGCTTGAGCAGCCCTAGGCCTGCTTGAGCAGTTTTAATAAGAAAATGTAACAAAAGGGAGTTCCTAACGCTCACCCACTGTGAACCCTAGTAGAGAAATGTCACACAATTATTAGGAGTAAAAGGGGTTTTCTCATACAACATATTTATCGAGAAATAAACTTTTGTGCGGATTGAATTGCCAATTTTAGCTTGACCCAACCTCTTAGTTGCCATGAGATGACACTTGTAGCCTTTGTGGTTGAGACTATAGCCAAGAAAAATACACTGACAACTCTTATATTGCAGTTTATGTCGCCTTAAGGGGCTAAGACAAGGATAACATAACGACTTAAATACTCTGAGAGTTGAATAATCTGGTAGAACACCATGAATAACTTCAAATGGAGATTTAGATGTAAGCAACGGCGTAGGCAGTCTATTAATAAGAAAATCTGCGCTGGCAAAAGCATGATCCCAAAAATCCAAAGAGAGTCCATTGTGTGCCAATAAGGTAAGTCCAATTTCAACAATATGTCGACATTTACGCTCGGCTATACCATTTTGCTCTGGTGTCCCCGGGCAAGATAAACGATGAACTATGCCATGATGCTAAAAAAGTGATTTTAGCTTGATATTAAGAAACTTACCCCCAGAATCTAATTGGATAAATTTTATTCGCGCATTGTAAATATTTTGCACCATGTGAATAAAAACTGGAAACATTGAAATAACATCAGACTTATGAACAAGTGGATAAAACCAAGAGAATCGACTAAATTCATCAACAAGCACAAGATAATATCGAAAACCTTCAGAAGAACTAGTAGGGGTTAGCCCCCTACATCACAATGTATAATCTGTAATAAATTGGGGGCTTACTGATTCCTAATTTCAAGTGGTAGATGACGACTCTTGCCAAGTTGACAGCTGCGACACACATTATTATTAGAGGAAAGTGATAACTCAAGAAGAAACTTGCGAAGAGATAACATGGTTCGTTTTGCTAGATGGCCAAGTCTTGCATGCCAAATGCTAGAAAGCACTTTATTCACCAAAAATAAGTTTGCGAATGGAGAAGAGAGACTATACAACCCATTATTAAGCGTCCCTTTGTAGAGGAGGTGCCCCGTCTTTGAGTCCTTGATAAAATAGCCAAACGATGTAAAAATAAAGTAACAGTTATGATCTTTAGTGAACTGTGCAATAGAGATAAGGCATTTGGCAAGAGACGGGACAATTAAAACTTTGCTATGCACTTGAGAACCATTAGACAATTTAATAGAAATAGAGCCAGTATGAGAAATAGGTAATTCAACACCATTACTGATCATGACCTTGTTATTACCAACATATGAAGTTTTACCGGTGGTCTGCAAATCATCTGGAGCCATATTATGTGTTGCCCCCGTATCTAATAACCAATTAGAATCATTGGTATGAGCAATCTGAATAGCATTAAAGGCCTTGGTTGAAGCTTCAACGGCGTCATCCGGCGCCCAACAATTATTAACTTTATGGTAAGGGTGTCCATATTGGTAGTAAACCACTGGATGGCCTGAATTATTGCGACCTCATTTGCAACTAGTCCCACGACCCCCACGACCAAGTCGTCCATCATGACCTGTGGAAGGTGCACGAGAGGGTTGAGATGAATAAGTGACTACCTGCTGTGGTTGAGAGGTTGCAAAGGGAGATGACTTTGAAGCAACATTGAAAGCCAGTGCTTTGTCAACAAGTGAACTAGAAGATGCAAGCCGCAATTCAAAATCCAAAAGCAAACCACAGACCTCTGCAAAGGTGGGACTGACTGGGTGTGAATTGATAGTGGCGACAATAGGATCAAATTTAGACTTCAATCCGTGAAGAGTCCAAAGGATGAGGTCATCATCATCAACGACCTTCCCTGCGCTTGCAAGAGCTAAAGATAAGGATTTGGCCTATTGTATATAAGCATGGATGGCCATAGACCCTTTCTGGAGAGATTGAAGTTCAGCTTTTAAGTATTGAATTCGAGCACGAGATTGAGTGCCATATAATGTCTGTAATGTAAGCCACACGCCGCAAGAAGTCTTTTGATCGACTACTTGAGAAAGAATAGAATTGGAGAAGGAAACCAATAACCAACCCATCAACATTTGATCAATCTTCTCCCAGATAGCAATCTGGTTAGGAGGGGAAATCGGCTTTGGTATCGTGCCGTTGACAAAGCCAATGATAGAATGGCAGGGAAGAACCGGAAGGACTTGAGTTTTCCATAAAATAAAGTTGTCATTGGTAAGTTTGATGGAGACTTCTTGATGAATACAATCGAGTATGGGAAGGGTGGCAGACGTGCTTGGGGTATGAGCAGTTTGGGATGTGGATGAGGCCATGACAGGGAAAAGCACAATATTGGGAAAAAAAACTAGGCTCATGATACCATGTAAGAGTTATGTGGCTTAATATCAATGAGCCTACTTTTGTATTTATATTTATAGAACGATCATTGTACATCAATTACAACAGATAAGTTTGATACAATTCAAACAGAGTGTTTGAGATACTATAAAATACTACAAACATGAAAGGATAATGTTATCTTTCATTCGAATTGGATGTATCTGATATCCTTAACAGAGATGACTATTTTGCTGAGGGAACTCCTCCTACTAATTGAAAAGGATAAAATAGTTGTTGCATCCCCTAGAGTAGTAGCTTAGTTTCATCATCGACTTTTACCTCCTTTGTATGTAAGCAAAAGAATAGAAGTCTACAACCACAATCTATTTCCTATCAAAATATCACAGTCCTGCTAGCGTAAAGGTCCCTTTTCCCCACTGTTGAAATCTAAGAAGGATGCACTCACACAAAACTATTTTAGAGGCCAAGTGAAGAGAGGAAATAACACTTTTTAATTTTCACTCTTACTCCAAGAGGCTAGATTACATGGCTATTTATAGATATTACAAGACATGAACCTAAATCTAATACATGAAATGTAATTAATAGATATATGACTCTTCATATTGCATGCATGAATTAACCCAAATGTCAAAACCCAAATTCATGATACATTCCCTCTTCATTTTGGTACTATATATGAATGTCCATGTCCAAATTCTTCTCCTTCATCAAATCAAGTTTATCATTAAACACCCCCTTTTAAATTTGATTCGTCACTCCAAGCATGGTCTTAATATTGAAAATAATTTCGATTTGAGGGGTTTGGTCAAAATATCAGCAACTTGATCTTTTGATTTAACAAACTTGATTTGCACCTCCTTATTCTCTATGCATTCCATTTTCTTGATTTGCATCTCCTTATTTTCTATGCGTTCTCTAATAAAATGCAATCTTGTATCAATGTGGTTACTCCTTTCGTAGAATATTGGATTTTTGGCTAGTGCAATTGCTAATTTGATGTCCACAAAAAAAACTGTTGCATTCTCTTGTGGTAATTGAAGCTTCTCCAATAACTTTCGAAGCCAAATAGCTTGGCAAACACATGAATTAGCAGCAACATACTTAGCTTCACAAGTAGAGAGAGTCACTATAGATTGCTTCTTTGAACTCCATGCAAAAGAAGTATATCCAATAAAGAAAGTGTACCCTGTAGTGCTCTTTCGATCATCAGCATCTCTAGCCCGGTCACTATCACAATATCCCACAAGCTTGTAATCTTCAGAAGCTTTATAAAGTAATCCAAAGTTAAATGTACCTTTGATGTATCATAGGATTCTTTTTGCTACTTTCAAATGTGATGTGGTCGGAGATTCCATGTAACGACTCATAAGACCCACTCCGTATAGTATGTCAGGTCTAGTACAAGTCAAATACCTCAAACTTCCAACAAGACTTTTGAAAAATGTTGGATCCACTTTTTCTCCTTCATCATTTTTGGACAACTTCACACCAATTTGAGCTGGTGTACTCACTGGCTTGCAATTCTCCATTTTGAATTTCTTGAGAATATTTTTAGCATATCTTTCTTGAGAAATGAGAATGCCTTCCTCCATTTGTTTCACCTCTATGCCGAGATAATAGGACATAAGACCAATGTCCGTCATCTCGAATTCTCTAGCCATCTTATTCTTGAATTCTTCAATCATGATTGGATTATTACATATAAAAATCAGATCATCCACATGCAAGAATACCAGCAAAATGTCTCCACTGGCTTTCTTCTTTACATATACAGAATGTTCATAAGGGCATTTGATAAAATTATGTTCTTGGAAGTATTTGTCAATTCTATTGTTCCATGCCCTCAGTGCTTGTTTCAATCCATACAATGCCTTTTCAATTTCAGCCCTTTGTCTTCTAGTCCTTTGACAACATATCCCATAGGTTGTTGAAGATAAATTTCTTTTTCTAAGAACCCATTCAAAAATGCAGATTTTACGTCCATTTGATGAATTTTCCAATGATTTTGAGTAGCCATAGAAACTATCAATCTAATAGTTTCTAGTCGTGCTACGGGGGGAAAAACTTCATCGTAATCAATACCATACCTCTGATTGTATCCTTTTGCGACCAATCTCGCTTTATATTTTTCAACTTCTCATTTTGAATTCTTCTTTTCTCTAAATATCCATTTGACACCAATAACATTTTTTCCTTTTGGAAGTGTAGTAAGCTTCCATGTGTCATTTTTCTCTATCACTTAATTTCCTCGTCCATTGCATTTCTCCATTTTTTGTCTTGGACTGCTTCCTCAAAAGTCAAAGGTTCACATTATGAAAAGAGACAAAAAAGAGTTAAATCACTTAATCGTGATGTTACCTCTTTAGTTTCATCATGGATTTCTTGGATACTTCTTGTGCAAATTGGCCTTTCACTTGAACTTTCTCCTGCAGATGATGGATTTGCTCAATCAAGAGCTGGAAAAGATGGAGATTGAGGAGTCGACTCCATTTCTTCATCTGTTTGTTCATCATCTTCATAAAATGGGACAAAATCATAATCATCATTTGAAATGTCCCAATCCTATGCTTTTTCTTCATCAAATTGAACATCTTTGCTTATGATGATTTTTCCAGTGCTTGGATTGTAGAGTTTTTATCCTTTGGATCTTGAATCATATCCAATGAATACCATCTTTTCACTTTTGTCATCTAGTTTGGGTCTTTTTTCATCTGGTACATGTAAATATGCAATACTTCTAAATATTCGCAAATGGTGAATACTTGGCTTGAATCGATTCCAAGATTATTAGGGAGTTTTGTCAAGAACACTTCTTGTTAGGCATCGATTTGACAAGTACACTGCACAGTCAATAGCCTAGGCCCAAAATTCCTTTGGCATCATTTTGCTCTTCAACATGCTCCAAGCCATGTTAAGAACAATCTTGTTTTTTCTTTCAGCAACACCATTTTGCTGTGGTGATCTTGGAACCGTCTAAGGATGGTAAATTCCATTTTGTTCACAAAATTTTTGAAATTATTTTGAAGTGAATTCACCACTTCTATTGGATCGTAGTGCCTTGATCTTATAGCCACTTTGTTTTTCAACCATTGCCTTAAATTTCTTGAAAGTCTCAAAAACTTCTGATTTTTCTTTGTGAAAGTAAACCTAAGTTTTTCTACTAAAATCATCAATGAAAAGAAAGAAATAGTTATTTCTACCAAAAGATGATGGCTTGATTGGAGCGCACACATCTGAATGAATGAGCTCCAATTGTTTCTTGCTCCTTGTCATTGATTCTTTGGGAAAACTTTTTCTTGTTTGTTTTCCAAAAAGACATCCTTTGCATAATTGATCTGGATTATCAATTACAGGCAATCCTTTCACCATTTTTCCTTTGCTCATTTTCTTCAATCCGTCAAAGTTAATATGCCCAAATCTCATGTGCCAAAGCCAGGAAGAATCTTTGACACAAGCTTTCAAACACTTAGTTCTATCACTATGGATGTTTTACAAAAACATTCTATTTTGAGTCATTTTCACTTTGGCCAACATGAATCCGTTTGGATCTTTTATGGACAAAGTGTTATCTTTCATAAAAATTTCAAAACCTTTTTCCAGAAGCTGCCCCAAACTTAAGATATTACTTTTCATGTTTGGCACATAGTAAACATGAAAAATAAAATGATGTTTTCCATTCTTCAAACGAATCAAAATTTTACCTATCCCTTTAATTGGAATTTGTGAAGAGTCTCCAAATGTGACCTTACCTCCAACTGAATCGTCAAGATCTGTAAACATATTTCTATTTCCACACATGTGGTTACTTGCACCCGTATCAATATACCACACATTTTTCTCTTCACTCTCTCTTCCTTGTATGCCAAAAGCAAAGTAGGGTCAACTTCATCAGTTTTATCTTCCTCAAAGTTAGCTTTTCATCAACATCACTAGAGCCATATTTACTATCCCAAGCATAGTGTTCAAAGTTATGACAATTATAACATTCAATTTTTGACTTGTCATACCTTTTTCCATATGATTTGGAATTCTTTCCTCTTCTACGTCCTTTTGATTGATTTGAATTTTGATTGTTTTCTTCCTTGTTGGATGACTGATATCAGCCTCTTCCACCTTGTCCTCTGCCACGGCCACGGTTTTGACCACAACCACGACCTTTACCTATTTGACTTCCTTCATGCTTTTCATTCTCTTTTAAAGAAAGTTTGGATTGTAAAACTTTCTCTAAGGACTCTATTTTTTTCTTCAATCTTTCCTCATGAGCTTGTAGTGAGCCCATAAGTTCTTCAATGCTCAAGGTGTCTAATTCTTTTGACTCCTCGATGGCAACAACAATATAATCAACCTTTGAATCGAAAGATCGAACGATCTTTTCAACAACTCAAATGTCTTCTAAATCCTCACCATACCTTTTTAATTGATTTACAATGGTCAAGACTCTTGAGAAATAATCCGAAATTGATTCGGATTCCTTTATATTCAATAATTCAAACTCTCCTCTTAATGTTTGAAATCGCACCTTCTTCACTTTGTCAACACCTTTGAAAGCATTTTGAAGAATGTCCCAAGCTTCCTTGGAAGTGGTGGAATTTGCAACTTTTTGAAGCATGTCATCATCCAAACTTTGATGGATGATTGTGAGTGCTTTTTGGTCCTTCCTTTTGGCAGCCTCATTTGGTGCCTCACCAAGACCATTCTCCACGGAATCCCATGCATCTTGAGATCCAAGCAACATCTTCATTCATATACACCAATTTCCATAATTGGTTTTTGTAAGCCGGGGAACTTGAAATGGCGTCATTCCATTTGCCATTCACTCACAAAATTTTGAACCTAACTTTGGTACGACTTTGTTGAAATCTTAGAAGGATGCACTCACATAAAACTATTTTAGAGGCTAAGTGAAGAGAGGAAATAATACTTTTTAATTTTCACACTTACTCCAATAGGCTAGATTACATGGCTATTTATAGATATTACAAGACATGAACCTAAATCTAATACATGAAATGTAATTAATAGATACATGACTCTTCATATTGCATACATGAATTAACCCAAAAGTCACAACTCAAATTCATGATACATTTTCTCTTTATTTTGGTACTATGAATGTATCCATGTCCAAATTCTTCTCCTTCATTAAATCAAGTTTATCATTCAACACCCACGCCGTTGCATTAGCTACATTAACAAGATGATGTACATATATTTGAAATTTGGAATTTTCATAAAAGGTCCCCAAGGTAGGTCTCTGTCATTATCCGTTGCACTACATTAGTATACAAATTTGACGGACGAAAAAGAGATTTCCTTGGTCCCCAACATAGGTCGACCTCGGCTCAGGGTACATTGAGAGCTAATTGAATCGTCCATTTGATTTAGCTCACGTAGGTTTGAGTGCAATATGCATCACTCAGCTAGTCACAAAGATAGTAGTCACATTCAATCATTATAAGTGCAAATAAGTTGTTCAGTCGAGTTGTGGAAATTATGCTTTGAGACCTTCAGATTTTGGAGTTCAAACTAGATACAGAAGTTCGAAAATTACATACAAATGACTAACAAAAAGAAAAAACGAAGCTTTTACCATGAAGGAAAAGTATTCACTTACAACATAATGGGTTGGTAGTCTGGGTTAACCATTAAAATCACAAGACTAGATTCTAGCTAGTGGCTGAAGTTGCCATAAAATTTTTCCTTTTGGCCCAACCATGAAAGCTTTAAAACATAAGTCAATTACAGGGTCTATATTTATCTTAAAGGGAATCAAGTCAGAGGCAACTAAAAATATTTTTGAAATTTTAATACACCCTAAACATTATTTTTTTATAAATTAACTTCTAAACTTTGTTTTTTTCCCCAAATGACCATTTTGTCTATTTGGGGAATTATAAACGATTTACTAGGGTGCAAGGGCCGAGGGGTATGAAGCTAGGGCTAAGGGTCAAGGTTTGTAGTTTTTTTTTATTAAAAGAAAGCCTAAGGTCATACATATATACAGATGTAGCTAGCAAGACTTGAACTTGCAACCTTTCGCAAACATTGTGAGTGTCATGTCGCTAGACCAAAGGGTCTTTGGCCCAAGGTTTGTAGTTTGCTAATGCGTAAATGACATGTTTGCCTTTTAGTATGTTATTTTTGTACTTATATCCGAACGCAAAGAATTATATTGAATAGACATATAATTTAGAGAACAATTTGTAACAAAAAAAGAACTAGTTGAATGGTCAATTTGTAACTTCGTAAATATTTAATGGTCTCAAATGTAATTTACCTGGCCCAAATAAGTATAATGCTTCAAGCTATACACGGATTTTAACCTTATCATCCTAAGCATTTTTGCTTATAAGCACTTAATTTTGAACTAGCGAGCACAATAACTCTTTTTTTTTTTGTTTTGGTTCTAAATCACCAATTGAACATAGTATTTTTTATTCAATCCATTCAATTAATTTTAGTGCTTAAATCTATAACAGATTCACATACTTCTTTTACGCACGCACATGGCTATATATGTCATAATTAAGACTTATCCCCTAAAACTAATGATTGAGTTAAATGAAATAACAAATATTTTGGTGTACGATAAACAAAAAGAAAAATCTAGTGGTATAATTTGAAACCTATATATATTAAATCAAAACTACTGTAATTTACCAATTTTGTGGATAATACGAAACCTACTGTAACGACCCACATTTTTTTTTTCATAATTCAACTAGCCCAAATATAATTATATTAAAACTATATAAATGGACTAATCTTATTTGATAAATCAAATTATTCTAGTTGGACTTTGGATATTGTTATTTTTCCCTAAGATGCTTAATATAGGGCCCAACTCTGTTACTTAATTTATAAACCTAAGAATATCATATAAATACTCTCTATCTCCTACTGCGTCCGGAAAGATAGGAAAAAGGAAAATTGATAGTGATGTGGTCTTGTACCTTAGCTCATTGTCTTAGCATCGTTATTGTAGTGCATCCACGCATCTCTAGTTTTGTTGTCTTTGTTAAATTCGTATGCGTATATATATGTATATTTGTATATGTAAAACTGATGTATTAGTAAGGATTTTTTTTTTAAAAAAAAAAGGAAAAAGAAAAAAATTTACTTGTCACTGTGAAACAGTGACGAGCACGTCATTGCGGATCGGTGACCTTTGGTCACTGAATTGCAGTGACGTGTGCGTCACTGGAATCCAGTGACCAAAGGTCACTATTTTTTAATGTGACATCCCACGTTAGATATTGATAGTATTTGTGAGAGGTTTATAAGTGGGTGTTGTGGGTATAAAGAATAACTTGGGTTAACCATTTTGGGCCAATAGAAAAGAGGCTCAAGTAGTTGTTTCTTATGCTTATAACACCAGTCGCGTTTGCGGGCCTAGGGGTCTGGGCTCGGGGCGTGACAGAATGGTATCAGAGCAGGTCATTAGCTAGTGCGAAAACTAAGTGCTATGCAGGACAAAGTGCTACATCTAGAAGGCTGGTGGGAGCCATCTCTTGAACCCATAGGAGCCACCTCTAGAATCCTTCACCACCTAGTTGGTCTTGGGTATGTGTGCCCCTGACGAGGACGTCAGGTCCTTAACGGGGGGTGTATGTAACATCACACATCATATATTGATAGCGTTTGAGTAGTTTATAAGTGGGTATTATGGGTATAATGAATAACTTGGATTAACCATTTTGGGCCAATAAAAAATAGGTCCAAGTAGTTGTTTCTTATGCTTACAACACCAGTCGCGCTTGCGGGCCTGGGGGTCTGGGCTCGGGGCGTGACACCTACAATTGTAGCTTAACTTCAATTACTTTTTTAGTACCATTGGTGGAGCCAAAGCTACCTTCGGGTGTTTCTGTGCACACCCTGAGTTGGAGAAAAAATATATATACTTTTAAAATTTTTAGTGTTAAGAAAATCACAAGTGTTGGGAAGTAAAAGTGTTGAGAGACGCCTTCTTTTTACTTTTTGACCAATGAAAATATAGGAAAAAATTGGCCCATCTTCATCAAACATACGATCAAACAGTGAATTTCTATTCCATAGAGTAGAAATTTGGTAAGAAGGTTTGCGACTCAAGTTCTACAATTTGAATGGTGCAGATCGAATTTGGAGCCCTCTAAACCCATTTTCTACTACGTGTGCAATAGCTCTTTTTTTTTATATTATTATTTCTATGTATAAGGTATTAGTTTAATTTATACATGTTATGGTTAGAACTCTTTTAATCTCGTTTTTAATTGAATTTCTAATTTGTTATTTTTTAATAGGGCAAGGATAAATTTTTAAAAAAAAATTAATTTCTAAGCAACAACTTTTCTCTACATCTAATAAAAGGGACCTTTTCTATTTTTCAATGATTAGAAATATTTATTTTTCTCTCTTCTATATGTTATATATTTCATTACTATATTGAGGTAGTCACACATTGAAAACTCCATATATGCTATAGGACTTACATTTTTATAATTAGCTATAAAGAGCATTATATGGCTGAAACTTATACATTGAAGACTTCATATGTGGTATAATGTGATTAAATTAAATATTGGTTGAGATATAACATATTGTGATCTATCGTCATAAAAAAAATGATTTATAAAATAACAAAAAAAGCATAAATGCCAACAGTTTTTTTTCTTCATAATTTATATAAAAATTTATGCATAAATGAGTACCCTAACCTCTGATTAATAACTTTGCCACGGTAGCCCTAATCCTCGTGGCTAAGTACTCCGTCACTGCTTCTTATAGACAATTTAATTTGAAGTTATGCTAGGCCCCCCCAGAACCCCACATATTTGCATTATTGTTGCATATTCACGTCAACAAGTTGCCTATACTTTATTGCATGGGTCGGTTAATGAGAATTTAGAGCAATGGGGCCAAAATAATGTTAAAATTTTACATCAAAGGCTTTAGATATGATGGTTCTTTCAAATATTAATTATGAATTGGCCACTTAAATAGTTGAAGTAGTTGAAGTTGGGTACGCGTACATAATGTGATGGTACGTAACATAATAACAAAGTATGCTACATAAAGGATCCTTACAATAACTCAAACATAATTGTTAGAAGTGTTTACAATTTAGACACAATAAAATATCGTGCAAGAATTAGTTTTATCCTGTTTTTTCCTTATTTAAAATATTTTCTCAATCATATTACAAAATCAAGAATGTTATAAATACCATCCTCTGATATTCAAAAAGTGACAAATACCCTCTTTTGATATAAAAAAAAAAGTTGTAAATACCTTCCTCTGATAAATGTTATACTTATATCATAGGCATGTATATTACAAACCACGTTAAAACTAACAGAAAAATGGACAACAGGGAATCATATGCAACGTTTTTCATAACACATGGTTTATAACGCGACTGTTTAAAATACATAATTTATGATAAAAAAAATTATAAAAATACAAGGGGGTATGGTGCATTTTCCTCCAATAAATAAATACAAAAAATAATCTTTAACAACTTAAATATTTAGATGAAGTGTTCACTTAACCCAGTATCAGAGCCTCGGTTATGGATCCAAAACTCACTGCTACTCATTTGTAAAATTACGTCCACGTGTAAAGCTCATTAAAAAAATTATCTAGCCTACACATGAAGTAGCGTGCTGAACATAATAAATAAATACAATAAACCGATCTCAATAATTTAAATTTTTAGATGATTTGTCAATTAATACCCCCTTCCCCTCCCGGCCAGTGCTATTCAAAGAACTCTTTCTAATAGCTCAAAATTGAAGCTACATTATGGCTTTAAAGACGATCTTCAAGGCTTCTGTTTTCTTTTTACCTTTTCCTTTTTATCCCTTTAGATTTGATATCAATGGCAATAAGAGTTCAGGCAAAGAGAGTTTTAGTAGTTGTGGTCTACTTATTCTCAACTGTAGGTGGCAAAACTTTAAAAGGTCATAACTTTTTACACGGTTGTCCCTTTTTAGTGATTTTTTTTTAAATCGTGTAGTTTTTTGAGATCTAGGTAAAGCAAAATTAACATCGTGATACTCTAACACAGAAGTTAAATTTAATGTAAGTATAGATAAAGTTCTTATATATATGCAGTATTGCTAAAAAATACAAATGAATTCTCTAGCTTAGATGGTCAACAAGTTAATATTAGAATCATGGACTAATTGAATTAGAGGTTAAGTGTTCAAAACTAAGCAGTGATAGCAGGAAATTTTTTTCATCCTTTTTGAACATAGACGGAGGTTTATGTTAAATTTATAGGTTAATTTTAACCTAGGTGGTGTTTTAATTTCACAAACGTCATCTATGTATTTTCTTTTCTTTATGTTTTAGTATTTTAAAACATAAAAAAGAAATTAGGTCATAGGTAGTGGTTGCAAAAACCTACCAACTATGCCAAATACTTGAGCAATGGCTACACTTTAGACAAATCACCATCTATTCTTTAGCGGCAGTTTAAAACCACTGCCTAAAGAAAAAAAACCGCCGTCAATTCTCAGTTTTTTTTGTAGTGCACATAATCTGATAGTACGGTAGCATAATAACAAAGTATAATACATAAAGGATCCTTGCAATAACTCAAATAGAACAAGTGATTTTTTGTTTTCCAGTTGAGGTCAAACTTGTGCCAGTCATATTCAATCATAGAATTAATGTTCAAAAACTTGAGAGTTTTATCCAAATTGGGAAAAATAGTCCGTAATGTTTTCTCAAAATTTTAATTTTTTTTTCATTGTTTAAAAATAGTGATATTAGTCTCTATTATTTTTAAAAAAAAAATTCAAATTCGTTCATATTATTCAAAATTAATCAATTTATTCCCTATTATTTTCATTTAAAATTCTAATTAGTCCTCGATGTTTAAAAAATTATGACTAAATTAAATTTTTTTAGAAAATAATAGAGACTAAACTGACTAATTTTGAAGAGTAAGGACTAATATTTATTTTTTTAAAAATAAAGAAACTAGATTGACTTATTTTAAATAATAGGAATAAATTTAAAATTTTGAAGAACAATAAGGATCATTTGTGAAATTTTCCCTATTCAAAACTACAAAAGAATTTCAACATGCACTAATTTATAATACTTTTGGTGAAAACTTTGTTGGAAATCATATAGTTCAAGGAGATAGTGCGTACGTGAAGTGTTTGAACATTTTCTTAAGTAGCCTTCATGACCACATAAGTTATAGTTAACATTGTGATTAGGGATGAATTCAAGAATTTTTTTTGAATCGGAGTTAAAATACATCATATTTCAATTATATGAGCATATTTTATTTTTTAGTGGAGGCTATTTTTTTTAAAACTAAAAATACATAGATATCTAACTTTTTTTTGAAACATCCTTGATGTGCCGGATGTCTAGCAACTTTTCAACTTCCTCAAAAATGATCTTATGCTTATTAACATGGAAATTTTTCCTCTTCTGCTGAATTGGTCAGAAGCTCGGGTCCATGTTCAAATGATGAACCATCACACTTGGATCAATACCTGTCATGTAAGTAGCAGACAAGATAAATAAATCTTCATTTTGTAATAGATAATTTTTTATACCTCTTTTCAGATTTTCGGGTAGTTCATTCTAGATCTTTGCTTTCTTATGGTCCTTTGACAGACGAACCATTTCCAGTTCCTCAGTAGGGGTTGCCCTCTTGGCATCTCTCTTCTCTTAAGGTTGATCTGGTTCCTATCCTGCTTGATGCTTTGGCCTCAAAGATGCTTCATAACATTCTTTGGCCACCAACAAATCTTCTCTCAACTCTGCAGCCCCTTATGGCGTCAGGAACATTAACATCTGATGATAAGGAGATGTATGAATGCCAACAGTTCAGATAACCGCAAAAAAATAATAAAACCATAATCAAAACTATTTAGCAAACCAATAATCATAGTTGTAACCAAAACCTAACGGTTTTCAAAACCAATAACCATAACCGTAACCATTAAGGATTTAAAAAATCGTGCTTAACCGTAACCGTAACTGTTTAACTAAAAAATAATTAGTTTAAATAAAAACACCTAAAAAATGTAAGAAAAATTTGTGTAAAGAAATAAAAAATATAAAAGAATCCAAGCCAATGATAAAACTTGAAATAAATTACTTAATAATTTTATGAGCAAAAATAAAAATCAATAAGTTATGCAAAGAGAAATTTATTCCCAAGTGCTGAGCGAGAAACATATCTTCTTTCATTTTGGCAAGAAAAGATAACATTTTTTAAGAGTATAAGTATTGGTTTAATAGACTTACCTCATCTCTTTTAATTGAGCTTAGTTTACTTTTTTTGGTTGAGTATAGTTCAAATTTTTATCATTTTACTTACTAATTTTAGTTAGACTTCTATTATTTTAAGTGTATATATATATATATATATATGTTAGATTTTTTATTAAATTAATAAGATGTTTTTATTAAATTAATAATTGGGTTTCGGATTTCGATTTTTTTTAACGTCATAAACCAAAACCTATTGGTTTATCCATCGGTTTCTCTTTATAAAATCAAAACCCTAACGGTTTTTGTTATCGGATTTTTATCGAGCGATTATCCGTCGGTTTTGGATAAAGAGGGTACCAATTGCCATCCCTAGGAGAGGCCATAGCTCAAAAATAATTTAGAGCTACTCGGCCAAAGATGCCATTATATGTGGAGTTGAAGTTGATGACTATGAAATTAGCCATCATGCTAGTAGTCCAATCCCTGACCCCAACGGCGAGGGGAAGGTCTATAACTCCCTCGAGATTGAATCCTTCTCCTGTAAACCTAGAAAGTTTACCTCAAAAAAGTAATCAGCTACAATGCCTGAGGTCTTTTGATAACAGGCCCTTCTCGAGCTTCTCTCACATAATTCTTCATTCCAATAGTGGTGTTTACCCCAGCGCAAAGCCTCTAGAGATCTCTATCACAGTCAGATGCTGTCGATCTTTTGGTCTTCTTCTTGGGCTCCTCTCTCTGTCATCCCTTATTCTCTACTCTTGTCCTCTATTCTTGGCTAAATATCTTTTCAAGTGTGATCAGTATATCAACGCCTCAATCTCATCCTTGAGATGTCTACAATTATTTGTATCGTTTAAATCAATAGTATTTTCTCTTATCCCTCTTCTTGAAATTTCCCATCATTTTTTGTGGATGTTTCAAATCATATTGGGTCTTGATCTTCACGAGGATTTCAGACCAAGGCATCGTTAAAGATGCATACCTCTCAAATCTCCCAATAGGAGCTCAATTTCCTTCTTGCTTTCCCTTTCCCCTACCTTCGGGTCTTCTATTATTTCTACTTTTTTTCTTGCTCGGGTTTCATTTCCTAGTAGCTTCCTTCTCATTCTCCTCTATTTTCTCGGCCTGAATCACCTCATCGGTGTAGTGCTCTGCCCTTGCCATTGTTGGGATTATGATATACCCAAAAGACCACAAGTACAATGTCATCAATGTATCTAGATATTTACAAATGAATAATTAATGTCATCTTACTTTTATGAGCATAATTTCCCTCTTATGTGGGTGACTTTTATATATATGAGAGTAAAGTCCTTGATTCAAATGTTGACTTGGGTACGTGGTGATTACGTACAAAAGGTCCAAGTGATGATTACTTGTCAAGCAAAATTGTCTAGTCCTAACTATGTAGTAGAGTTGGACACTCTACTATGGTAGAAGTTATTGTGAATAAGAATCCTTTACAGTAGGGTGGTCTACCTTGATCATGGATAAGGTTCCAGACTTACTTCACTTATGCATGTGTATGCATCGGACGGGCCACTGTAGGTGTGAACTCTAAATAACTACTATCAAATAAAAAGAGGTCACTTATACCGACCAGCTTCTAAGTGGACCAGTGCTCTCAATCTTGAGTATATGTGGATGAACTAACGAAGTTAAGTTCTTGCACTTTGATTCACTATGGGTGAGATCTTGTATGAGTCAATAGTTCTATGACCAAGTCATGCATATGTAATAAAGAATCTATACAATGATTACTCCTTTAGAATGATCCAAGTTGATCATCCTGAATATGTGCATATTTCCGGAGGATGGTTGGATTATGGGTTAGAGGTTCTAAGGAGAAAGATGTAGTCAAAGAGGTGACAGTACATGTAGTGTACATGTCTTGGCTATGAGTAAGTATGGAGGGGCAATATGGTCATTATCACCTAGTTGGTCTAGAAACTAAGTGTCATACTTTCTATGGCATACTCCTATTCATACAATAATTATCTTGTAATGCAGTCATAGTTTTTTAATGAAATAGACTAAGGTTAAAATGACAAAATATTGTCAAGAGACTAGCAATGATATTTTGGTCATTTTTAGTAGAAGGATAATTATGTCTTTGGTCCCCCTTCTAGCCATTTACCTTATAAGTGTCATTACTAAACTGAGATGTTGCTAAATTGAAAGAGGATGAAATCCATTGACAATTAGAAGTCATAAATAGAGTTTCTATTTTTGGAAGGAGTTCTTATTTTGATTGACTAATATTTGGATTAAATAAATAAATAAATAATTAAAGTCTAAAATCTACTAAGTATTTAAGATAGACTTTCCATTCTTGGAAGGAGATTCTATTCTTAAATAGTAGACTGGATTTGAGTTTGGACTTAATTAGAATTAATTAATTAGATAAAGCATAATGGTTGAACCAACGAGGCTAGCCACGACCATAGGGTGGGACGCATGGGGATTCACGTCATTCCTAAGTGAGGGTTGTATAGCTCTAGTGTGAACGCAAGGTAGAAGAATTTTTCCTCTATTGAATTGGAATTAGGATCATTCAAATATCCTAAACTCTTTTTGACATGAATTTGTTTTACATAGAACTACGTTGTTTGGTTTTTCACCTATATAAAAGCCTATACCCCAAGCTCTACAATTGCACCATCTCCTTTGAGATCTCTCTCTCTCCCTCACGAGTAAACCTCTCTCTTGGAAGAAACTCGAATTAGTTTTCTTTTAGTTTAGTTTTGCAAGATCAAGTCTCACAACTTGATCAACATTTAAGCTAAGAATTTGGCATAGAGGGGAAGATCAAAAGTTAAGGAGCAAAAATTGGCTCTAGGTGTGTAGAGCTTCTTCAACAAAGGTGAAATTTTCTTCCTTTCATTTTTCGCATTAAAAGGTATTTCAGAAAACTTTATTTGCTTTTATTATTAAACTATGAACTGTTTAGATATTCAAATAGCAATTTCACGCTTTATTCATTTTAAAGATCCATGTATGAATGTTTTCGCCTTATTCTTGAAGAAATAGAATTTGATTCATGCGATATAATGTTTCCCTTCAGCCATGAGGTCAGTTGGAGACTTTAGAGGCTTCCTAGCCAAGGCGGCTTAGAAGTCTCGAGCCTTGTGACCATTTATATATGCCACCAGGGCCACTGATTCTTCGAAGTCGGGAATATCTAGAGCTACTTGATCGAAATGTGAGTTATAATCCCGAAGGGATTCCTTCTTTAATTGTTTGACTGTCAACAAACAAGTTGTGTGCCTGGTCGGCTTCTTACTGCTAGCAAACCAATCCAGGAAGGCATCGGCCAATTGATGGAAAGTCTCAATAGAATTTTTGGTGAGAGCCGAGAACTATTTCCTGGCTGGGCCTGACAAAGTAGTAGGAAAAGCTTTACATTTCACCGCATCAGAAACGTCATGGAATGCCATGTTATGGACAAAGGTGAGTATATGATCTTCAGGGTCTCCGATCCCGTTATGGTAGGTAAGGTGGGCAATTTATAACCATGGGGTACAAGCTCAGCCGAAATCACAAGAAAAAATGGCTGCCCCCCAATTTGACATTAAAGAATGTGCCCCCCTCAAAATACGGAACGACCTATCACCTTATTGGTCCATGTGAGATGACGTCAGCTAATAGCAGAATGAAGTGATACATGGATAAAACTATCAGGAAGTTGATTTCTCGAGCGATCCTCATCCTCTATGGACATTGGGAAATTGAGGGAAAATTGACATGCGAGAAGTCCCGAGGTCCAATCACGAGGATACGAACAAAACTGTTATTCGCACCCTAAGGCCCCTATTCTACCAAGGATCGAGTTCGAAGCAATACTTCACCGCTTTAACAATCCAATGAATATACCATAGTTCTCCAAAAAATGTTGGAGGATTAATTCAGAAGACTGCCATACCTATGGGATGTTGAGAAACATTCCCTTGCTCCATGTGCATAGGGGACCTCTGGAGGATGTCCTTGTGCCCGAGAAAACCGAAAAATCTTTTTTCAAAATAGTATATATACCTCTTTCAACAACAGAACATGTAACTCATTCGCCTCTTATATTTTTCTCTCAAATTAATGTTCCGATTATATTTTAGGGCATATACTGACTTGAGTGTTTTAGCTATCCCTTGGGAACCACCCCGAGTTTCCCATTTTTGCAGGTTTATACATAAGGAACCGTCCTAGGATCTATTTCCAAGTTTTTACCTAGGTATTAGGTGCATTTCAGACTTTATTGTACCATGATTTTCTAGTTTATGTATATATATATATATATAGGAATTGCCCATTTCGCAGCATAAAAAATAATCGATTTGAAGAGGCTGTAAGAAACGAAATGTCACCATACCTTTTTGACACATGGCGAAGTGATGGAAAACAAAGACCCACCAAGCTTGTCAACCTTTTTGGAAATGATAAAAAAAAAAAAAAAAAAAAAATTTATTTTCAACACTAGAAAAAAAACCACCTCTTATGAACTTAGACAACCGTTGGGTTTATACCAACAAAGAAAAAAGTAATAATCTCAGCAATATATATATATACTAATAAGTGATCATATATGTGTGTATGTGAACACGTGTGTGCGCGCGCTCATATGAAAGACAAATGTCACGCCTTAAAAATTCATAAAGCAAACATAGAGGTACAACCACCGGCTTTCTAGGCCTCTAAGGCTACATTTCACCAGGCAATCTAAACCACTCATCAAAACAGTAGTTAGATTATTTTGTCTTAAGCTTTAATTTCTAAGGTAGTGCTGAATGTATTGGTTTAAATGTCAAACTTGGATAGCATGACTTATTTGAAAGAAATGTTAAACTTCGTGAAAGGTTTGAAATGAAAGAAAAGTGATAATTAAAAATTTTGTACAAATTCAATGGTCAAGGGAGCAATTTACACCTTTTGAAAATGTTGGCACCCAAGCCTCTCATAAGATCCACCTTTGGAGTTGAGTTAAAACATGGGCCAAAGGAATTAAAACCTTGTCTGATTCAGGAGGAAAGTATAATAAAGGAAAAGAAATGATAGAAACATAAAAGACAAAAATGAGAGAATTAAATCTTGTTTAGATTAAAAAAGATTATAAAAGAAATGATCATAAATTAAGAATTATGAATTTTCTTAGTTTGTATTAGGAAAGAATTGAAAGAGAGGGAACATTTTATATACACATTAACGTAAATACCATTTTCTAATGATGCAGTTTGGTGTTTAAATAATTGACATAGTTGTAATTAATATAAAAAAATAAGAATATAATAGTCATCACAAAAAAATATACAATTATTTTCCCTCTTTCAGCTCCAAATTGAGACGACTGAAATTTGGAGTATGAGAGGAAATCTCACTTATATCTTTGCTTTATTGTTCCTCAAGCCCCTCCAAAACCATTTCCATTTTCTTATTCCTCCCAATCTAAAAGAGTAAGTATTCTCTCACAATATCTTAAATTAATGAGTCAATTCAAGAGTTTTAATCTGTTTACATCATTTTATCATAATTGTAATAATTCACAAGTATTAGATCTTACACATAACATCATAATATTATGAATAGATCTATTTTCAATCCAAAAAGAGTGGTATAAGACTTGTGGAGTGAGCAGTACCACATTGTACGAGTGACGAGAATGATCTTAGGAGAGTAAATCAAAGAGAAATCATAGTGTCTAAGTTATGCTAGGCCCCCCGGAACCCCACATATTTTTGCATTATTGTTGCATATTCACGTCAACAAGTTGCCTCCACTTTATTGCATGGGTAGGTTAATGAGAATTTAGAGCAATGGGGCCAAAATAATGTTAAAATTTTACATCAAAGGCTTTAGATATGATGGTTCTTTCATATATTAATTATGAATTGGCGACTTAAATAGTTGAAGTAGTTGAAGTGGGGTACGCGTACATAATGTGATGGTACGTAACATAATAACAAAGTATGCTACATAAAGGATCCTTACAATAACTCAAACATAATTGTCAGAAGTGTTTACAATTTAGACATAATAAAATATCATATAAGAATTACTTTTATCCTATTTTTCCCTTATTTAAAATATTTTCTCAATCATATTACAAAATCAAGAATATTATAAATGCCACCCTCTGATCTTCAAAAAGTGACAAATACCCCTTTTTGACATTAGAAAAGTTGCAAATACCCTCCTCTGATAAATGTCATACTTGTATCATAGGTGTGTGTATTACAAACCACGTTAAAACTAACAGAAAAATGGACAACAGGGGGTCATATGCAACGTTTTTCATAACACATGATTTATAACACGACTTTTTAAAACACATAATTTATGATAAAAAATTTATAAAAACACAAGGGGGTATGGTGCATTTTACTCCAATAAATAAATACAAAAAATACACTTTAACAATTTAAATATTTAGACAAGGTGTTCACTTAACCTAGTATCAAAACCTCGGTTATGGATCCGAAAATCAACGCTACTCATTTGTAAAATTGCGTCCATGTGTAAAGCTCAATAAAAAAATTATCTAGCCTACACGTGAAGTAGCGTATTGAACACAATAAATAAATATAATAAACCGATCTCAATAATTTAAATTTTTATATGAGTTGTCACTTAATACCCCCTTCCCCTCCCGGCCAGTGCTATACATAAAACTCTTGCTAATAGCTCCTAATTGAAGATACATTATGGCTCTAAAGATGATCTGCAAGGCTTCTGCTTTCCTTTTACCTTTTCTTTTTTATCCCTTTAGATTTGATGCAATGGCAATAAGAGTTCAGAAAAAGACAGTTTTAGTAGTTGTGGTCTACTTATTTTCAACTGTAGGTGGCAAAACTTTAAAAGGTCATAACATTTTAATTGGTTGTCCCTTTTTAGTGATTTTTTTTAAATCGTGTATTTTTTCGAGATCTAAGTAAAGCAAAATTAACATCGTGATACTCTAACTCGGAAGTTAAATTTAATGTAAGTATAGATAAAGTTCTGATATATATGTGTTAGTATAGATAAAACAGGAATTTTGTTTTCATCCTTTTTGAACATAGATGGGAGGTTTATATTAAATTTATAGGTTAATTTTTACCTTGGTGGTGTTTTAATTTCACAAACGTCATCTATGTATTTTTAAATTTTTTTTTTTTAATGTTTTAGTATTTTAAAACATAAAAAAGAAATTAGGTCATAGGCAGCGATTGCAAAAAAACCATTGACCATGCCGAATACTCGAGCTACGGCGACACTTTGGACAAACCATCGTTTATTCTTTAGCGACAGTTTAAAACCGCTACCTAAAGACAAAAAAACCGCCTCCAATTCTCAATTTTTTTGTAGTGAATTATATATGTGATAGTACGGTAGCATAATAACAAAGTATAACACATAAAGGATCCTTGCAATAACTCAAATAGATCAAGTGATTTTTTGTTTTCTAGTTGAGGTCAAACTTGTGCCAGTCAAACTTTTGTAAAAAGGAACAACTTGTGTTCCTTTTAGTTTAGTTGGGCTTTTGGGGCAGGTAAGTTCCCCAATCCCCTGTGGAGGTTTTGGTTTTATGTCCCCCTCCACCTTTGTACTTTCTTTTTGGAATTAATAAAAAATCCGGAGGGAAAAACCCCTCCTTTTACCAAAAAAAAACTTGTGCCAGTCATATTCAATCATAGAATTAATGTTCAAAAACTTGAGAGTTTTATCCAAATTGGGAAAAATAGTTAGTAATGTTTTCTCAAAATTTTAAATTTTTTCCTATTGTTTAAAATTAGGGATATTAGTCTCTATTATTTTCTTAAAAAAATTCAAATTCGTTCATATTATTCAAAATTAATCAATTTAGTCCCTATTATTTTCATTTAAAATTCTAATTAGTCCTCAATGTTTAAAAACTTATGACTAAATTAAATTTTTTTATAAAATAATAGAAACTAAACTGACTAATTTTGAAGAGTAAGGACTAATATTTATTTTTTTTAAAAATAAAGGAACTAGATTGACTTATTTTGAATAATAAAAATAAATTTAAAATTTTGAAGAACAATAAGGATCATTTGTGAAATTTTCTCTATCCAAAACTACAAAAGAATTTCAACATGCACTAATTTATAATAGTTTTGGTGAAAACTTTGTTGGAAATCATATAGTTCAAGGAGATAGTGCATACGTGAAGTGTTTGAACATTTTCTTAAGTAGCCTTCATGACCACATAAGTTATAGTTAACATCGTGATTAAGGGATGGATTCAGGAATTTATCTCATTGAGTTTTAAAATACATCATATTTCAATTATATGAGTATATTTTATTTTTCAGTGGATGTTTTTTTTTAAAAATAAAAATACATAGATATATAACTTTTTTTGAAACATCCTTGATGTGCCCGATGTCTAGCAACTTTTCAACTTCCTCAAAAATGATCTTATGCTTATTAGCATGGAAATTTCTCCTCTTCTATTGAATTGGTCGGAAGCTCGGGTCCACGTTCAAATGATAAACCATCACACTTGGATCAATACCTGTCATGTAAGCACTACAACATTTTTTAGTTCTTGCAATATTTGAAAACTGTTGCAAAAGAACTAAAAACCATTGCAAATGACTTTAGACAACAGTTTTCTTACCGTTGAATCTGCTCTCCTTGTCTAATCTCTACTGCAACGATTTTTTGTAATAAATAGTAACGGTCAAAAAACCATCGCAACTGATTCTTTTTGCAACGGTTTTTTTAAAAGACTACATAATAAGTATTTTCCTATTTGCAACAGTTTTCAAAAGTATAGGCAACGGTTATCGTACAGTTGCAAGTTCGACATTCTTAAAATATTGAGTTGTACTTAGATAAATTTTTCTACATAAATAGTGATGAGACTCGAACCCATGACCTTTTTTATAATGAACTCTATAACTATGTCAAACTAACCATCTCATCTAACAGTTAAGTTGATAGATAAAAATTATTATATTTATTTATATCTCTAATAGTCAACATTTTTGTAACAATTTTTAGAAATATAAATATAGTCTTTTACAACTGCAATGCTTTTTTCATAAACTTGCCATGAATTTTTAACTAGTCGACAGTAGTTTAGAACTAAGAAATAATGAAAAATCTAAATTTTGACAAAAAATTGTAAAAATAAGGGGTAAAAAATGAAACCTAATTAATCAACTTTTTTTTCAGTTTTTTTTTTTTTTCTTTTTCTAATAATTAGTTGTGATTGTTTCTCATTTTCAATAACTAAAATTCAAATTTCTTTATGAACAAAATATTTCAAGATGTCTCACCAAATAAATATAAAATAAGCAATAGTTTTCTTGCATTGCATTTAACAATACTTTAAAATACCATTGCCTAAAACCAAATACGATAAGCAACACTTAACAAAAAGGGTAGTATATCATAGATTTTGCAACTGTAAGACTCAATAGTAATAAAAATGTTGCAAAAGAATTTATTTTATAATTTGCAACTAACCTATAATTTTACAAACCGTTGCAAAAAATGAATTGAATAAGCAACACTTCATAAAAAAAAAGTGTTGCATAATATAGATATTACAATAATCTGATGCAAAGCGTTGCAAAAGGCTATAGATATTGCAACAATTAATTAAAATCGTTGCAAAAGATTTTATTTTTACACAACAGCTATAAAACTATTGCAAAATGACATTTATAGCAACGGTTTTCTTACTTGTTCAATTTAAGGGTTGCAAGAAGTCAAAAATGTTGTAGTGAAGTAGCAGACAAGATAAATAAATCTTCATTTTGTAATAGATAATTTTTTATACCTCTTTTCAAATTTTCGGGTAATTCATTCTCAATCTTTACTTTCTTATGGTCCTCTGACAGACAAACCATTTCTAGTTCCTCAGCAGGGGTTGCCCTCTTGGCATCTCTCGTCTCCTCAGATAGATCTGGTTCCCATCCCGCTTAATGCTTTGGCCTTAACGATGCTTCATAACATTCTCTAGCCACCAACAGATCTTCTCTCAACTCTGCAATCCCTTATGGTGTCAGGAACTTTAGCATCTGATGATAGGGAGTGGTAGGAATTACAACGGTTTGAATAACCGCGAAAAATAACAAAGCCATAACCAAAATCGTTTAGCAAACCAATAACTATAACTGTAACCAAAACCTAACAGTTTTCAAAACTAATAACCATAACCGTGACCGTTAATGATTTAAAAAATTGCGGTTAACCGTAATCATAACCGTTTAACTATAAAATAATTAGTTTAAATAAAAAACCTAAAAAAATGTAAGAAAAATTAGTTTGAATGTAAAGAAATCAAAAATATAAAAGAATCCAAGCCAATAATAAAACTTGAAATAAATTACATAATAATTTTATGAGCAAAAATAAAAATCAATAAGTTATGCAAAGAGAAATTTATTCCCAAGCGCCGAACGAGAAACATATCTTCTTTCGTTTTGGCAAGAAAAGATGACAATTTTTAAGAATATAAGTATTGGTTTAATAGACTTAACCCATCTCTTTTAATTGAGCTTAGTTTACTTTTTTTAGTTGAGTTTAGTTCAAATTTTATCATTTTACTTACCAATTTTAGTTAGTTTTTTATTATTTTAAGTGTATATATATATATATATGTTAGATTTTTTTATTAAATTAATAATTGGATTTTGGGTTTCAGTTTTTTAACGTCAAAAACCAAAACCTATCAGTTTACTCATCAGTTTTCATTTATAAAACCCAAACCCTAATAGATTCTCCATCGATTTTTTTTATATGATTTTTATCGAGTGGTTACATGTTGGTTTCGGATAAAACGAGTACCCATTGCTATCCCTAGGGAGAGGCCACAACTCAAAAATAATTTAGAGCTACTCGGCCAAAGATGCCATTATATGTGGAGTTGAAATTGATGACTATGAAATTAGCCACCATGCTAGCAGTTCAATCCCCGACCCCAATGATGAAGGGAATGTTTATAACTCCCTCGAGATGACATTAATTATTCATTTGTAAATATCTAGATATCAAAAATTGATGTAGAGAAAAATTGTTAATTGAAATAGAATGTGTCAATTTTTCTCTACATCTAATTAGTGTCATCTTACTTTTATGGGCATATTTTCCCTCTTATGTGGGTGACTTTTATTAGATGTAGAGAAAAATTATTGTTTAGAAATTAATTTTTTTTAAAAAATTTATCCATGCCTTATTAAAAAATAACAAATTAGAAATTCAATTAAAAATGAGATTAAAAGAGTTCTAACCATAACATGTATAAATTAAACTAATACCCTATACATAGAAATAATAATAAAAAAATGAGCTATTGCTCACGTAGTAGAAAACGACTTTAGAGAACTCCAAAATCGATCTGCACCATTCAGATTGTAGAACTTGAGTCGCGAACCTTCTTACCAAATTTCTACTCTATGGAATAAAAATTTACTGTTTGATCGTATGTTTGATGAAGACGGGCCAATTTTTTCCTCTATTTTCATTGCTCAAAAAGTAAAAAGAAGGCATCTCTCAGCACTTTTACTTCCCATCACCTGTGATTTTCTTAACACTAAAAATTTTAGAAGTACAGATATTTTTTCTCCAACTCAGGGTGTGTACAAAAACACCCTAAGGTAGCTTTGGCTCCGCCAATGGTTAGCATCATCACCTCGAAGAACATGATTGTTGTGATGAAAATGTTAAAATATTTGCTTCTCGAATTGCTTGCCTGTTTTGCTCTTGTAGTAGCTATGCCTGTCGTACTTGCACAGGCTGATCAACAACCAGGTAAATTATAAAGCTAAAATCCTTGAAATTCATATTCTCTTCGTTGTTTTATTTGTACTACAACATATAGTTGCTTATATCAAATTTCTGCCCTCTCTCCCCCTCTCAGGATTCATAAGCATCGACTGTGGTTTATCTGAAAGTTCTAACTATACCGATCCAAAAACCGGAATCTTCTACGCCTCAGATGAAGGCTACACAGACGGCGGTGTGAACATGGCGATATCATCACTTGCTGAAAACTATACAAAGCAACTCTTGTCTGCAAGAGCTTTTCCAGAAGGAACCAGGAATTGCTACACCCTAAGACCTGCAAAAGGGAAGGATAATTGGTACTTGATAAGGGCAAGTTTCGTGTATGGAAATTATGATAGCAAAAACCAACTCCCTGAATTTGACCTTTATATTGGAGAAGATTTTTGGGTTACTGTGAGTTTTGAAGAAGCATTCAGTGAAAGACGATGTGAAATTATGCACACTCCGTCGACGGATTATGTACACGTATGCCTTCATAAGACAGGAGCAACGATTCCTTTCATATCAGCACTAGAGTTGAGGCCATTGGATACTGACCTATACGAAACTCAATCTCGATCGTTAAATCTTTTTGCGCGGTGGGATCTCGGTGCTGAGACCGATGAGTGGTTGAGGTGAGTCTATATATCTTGTTATATGGTCATTAATTAGATTTATTGAACATAACATCTTGATGATTATACGGAAATTTCCGACTTCTTGTTTAGGTACCCGAATGATATGTATGATCGCTTGTGGCAGCCCATCAGAGCCGTTGACGGATCTAACGACCTATTGCCTAAAACGACGTCATTAAGTACTAATCTTACAATAGTTGAAAATGAATACAACCTACCACCTGCTGTGATGAGGACGGCTGTGACACCCCAGAATTCAAGTGACTCTTTGTACATGTCCTGGGAGCCTCATAATTCATCTGACCAGGTTTATTTATGCTTGCATTTCGCTGAAGTGAAAAAGCTCCAAAGCAATGAACTCAGGCAATTCAAAATATACTTGAACGGGGCTCTATGGAACTCTGAATCTTCTCCAATTTATCTAGAGTCATACACCATATATAGCCCGAATCCTGAACCTGCTCAAACTAAGCATGAACTCTCCATAACTTCAACGGTAACTTCAACGCTTCCGCCCCTCATTAATGCCATAGAGATTTATGTGGTAAAGAAATTCAAAAATTCGGGAACGGACGATAATGATGGTTTGTCCTCCTTACCAATTGATATTTCCCATTCCTGAACTACACTTAAACATGCTCTAATTTTTCTATTTGTTGTGTGTTTTCTATTCTGTATTGTATAATATTAGCGGCTGCCATCTTCGGTATCAAGTCATACTATGGATTGACGAAGAATTGGCAAGGAGATCCATGTGCACCTCAAGCTTTTATTTGGGAGGGTCTCAGCTGCAACTATGATCGTAACAATTCCAAAATTGTTTCCTTGTATGTTTATACTTTTAGACGGCCAACACTTCTCATCTTAGTTCCAATTTCTCAAATATATCATTAAATTTGTATCAGGAACTTATCCTCAAGCAGATTAACAGGATCAATAGCTCCGGATATAGCTAATCTCATATCTGTTCAGACTCTGTAAGTATGCCAATTTACTTGACATGAAGAGAAAATTTGGTGTGAAATGCGCAGAACTCTCCTGTGATTTCAAAACTCGCTCATAATTTTCCTGTGGTTTTTTAGAATAAGCACAATACTCCCCTCCTTCCAAAAAATCCATATTTTTTAACTAAGTTTGCGTACCACGCGTCTAATATGCAATGAGTTATCTTTTTTTCTTAAATAAACACTTATTTGGACAATATTATTCTTTTTAGCCATTGTGTTCTCGCGTTTCTTCATCGTATATGTGAGGAAGCAAGATTACGCATTATAATGAGCTTATCGTAATGGTTATACTCTGTGTAGCCATTATGTCTCATTTTTCTTCATCATATACGTGAGGAAGCAAGATTATGGATTGTAACGAGCTTATCATATCGGTTATTGGGCATGAGTAGAAACAAAGTGGCTAAGGTTTGACTCACAATAGCTCCTTTGTTGTTGTTGTTTTTTGTTTTGTTTTTTTATTTTATTTTTTGTTTTTTCTGTTACAAAATCATTTTACAAATTAAACGATTAAAAAAGTAAATTTAGTCGAAAGAGGGTTTGAACCTTAGACCTTAAATTGGAAATTAGCACATAGCCAAACCAATTAAGAAACTGCAATTGTTGATTTATTTGAAAATTCAAGACCCTGTCTTTTCTTTCTTCTTTCGAATTTATTCAAAATTTGAAAAAATTGTGCAACCAAAAGATCCAGTATTTCATAATTGTCACTTACGATTATATAATCTGATTTATTCCAGGGATTTGTCAAATAACAATTTGGAAGGAAGTGTGCCTGACTTTTTGGCTCAACTAGCTAATTTAAGAGTCCTGTAAGTTTCTGCTAACATTTTACTATTCCATGGCACGTGTAAAAGAAGAGTAAATCTCTTATTTTCAAATTCATTACAGAAACTTAGCAGGGAATAATTTCAATGGAACGATACCAGTAAAACTACAAGAGAAGTCAAAGCAGGGATTATTATCTTTCAGGTCTACTTTACTGCCAGAAATCTATACTGGATTCTTATTGATCTTTTATACGACACCTGGTGGTGGATTTAATTAAGAGCCACTTGGGGCTCCCAAAAGAATATTAAATATCCATGCTCTTTTTGCAAAAAAAAAAATGTAAATAAAAAAGCATAAAAAATGTATATATATATATATATATATATATATATATATATATAATTAAAAACTTATGTCTTACATCTCTCATTAAGTAAAGATTCTGGATCCTCCCGTACTTGATAAGCCAAATTGTTTTAAGACTAAAATATTTCATTCTTTTCCATCTTTAATCATGTAAATATATGAAAAATGGCTCTTCCCCTACGGGAAAATCAACAAATTTTTTTGTAAGAAAAACAAAGTATCATCTCATTAAACTCAATAAAAAAGAACAAAAGTCTTAGAACAAAAAGTCTAACTCAGGATGCCTTCAAGGCCCCAGTTATAACAAATAAATCTATTTGTGTTAGTATCGTTAAACTTTTTATATGAGTAAATCTTTAATCTAATAGACTGAGGAATGCTCCACTACGGGATTGCTTTTGTTTGGGAATGCAATTTCTAAGATTGATTCTTTTGTGCTATATAAACAGTATCGATGGACTGCCTTACAATCCAAGCAAAAAGAAGAAAAAGGTTATCCTTCCGATAGTAGCATCTGCACTTGCCGCTTTTCTTCTCGTCTTCTTTGTATTTATCACCGTGTGCACGATCAGAAGAAGAAAAAGAACAGGTAAGTATAAGATTGTTTTCAGCAATAATCTCTAGAAAAGGGTTCTTTTCTTGGTTGACTTATACCAATTCAATTTCCACAGCGATCAAGAAGGTAGATGTTAATGTAAACAAGAATAATGGGGCATTAGAGACTAAGACTCGGCTAATTACATACTCAGAGGTCTGGAAAATTACAAATAACTTCGAGAGAATATTAGGAAAAGGAGGTTTCGGCACAGTCCATCATGGATTTATAGGTGACACTCAAGTTGCTGTGAAGATGCTCAACCCCTCATCAACTCAAGGACACAAAGAATTTCAAGCAGAGGTAAGTATCGAGTACTTAATTAACAACTTTCTATTAATTGCTGTTAATTGCTCCTACATTATGCCTCACGATCTGCAAGTCTTCAAAGGAAAACTACAGAAAGTATGCACATGTGCTTACCTTTACTTTCGAAATTCAGGTCAATCTTCTTATGAGCGTCCATCACAAGAACTTGACTTCTCTTGTGGGATACTGGAATGAGGGTGCTAACATTGGCATCATTTATGAGTACATGACTAATGGTAACCTGCAACAGCACTTATTAGGTACATTGCTGATAATTATGCACCAAGCATGTACGTTTATAACAATGGTTAGAGATGATCATTGATGATGTCTTATTGGATGCAGAATTGAGTTGGGAGCAAAGACTTGGAATTGCACTAGATGTAGCACAAGGTAATTTCATCTTTATTTCCTGATGAAAAAAAATATATATATTTTTTTGGCTAAGCCCTGATGAAAATATTTTTAGAAGAATAAAGGAATTTGATTTCAGCCCAGCTAGGCATGCATTAAATTTACTCTTCTTAAAGAATGGTACATATGCACCCTAATGCCATGGCCTAGCTAGAGTGTTATCTTCCAATATATGAGTTCAGGAAATCCACACACTATTAAGCAATTCTTCCTAGCTATGAATTGCTGTAACTTTATCCCGTTTCTATCTGCTATTGGAAGTTTTGACTATTATACTATTTTGGCAGGATTGGAGTACTTGCACCATGGATGCAAACCACCGATAATCCACAGAGATGTCAAACCTACAAATATACTACTGAATGAAAAATTTCAAGCCAAATTATCTGATTTCGGGCTATCTAGAGCTTTTGTCAGTGAAAGTGGGACTCATGTATCAATTAACACTATGGCTGGCTCTCCAGGTTATATGGATCCTGAGTAAGTATTTCTTATCGTCAGCCTACTATATGTATATTGAATTTTTATGCACATAGTATAATTGGAAGAAACCCGCAGGTATCACTCCTCCTACAAGTTGACCGAAAAAAGTGATGTGTATAGTTTTGGGGTAGTACTCTTGGAAATCATCACTGGTAGGCCGGTACTTGACATGAACCGTGAAAATAGACACATAATTGAATGGGTGGTTCCTTTCCTCGAAAGTGGAGACATAAGAACAATTGTTGATGAGAGGTTTAAAGGAAGTTTCAATATTAACTCCGCATGGAAAGTTGTTGAATTAGCCATGGGTTGTGTGTCTCGCCATTCCACTAAAAATCCAACCATGAATGATGTGGTGATTGAATTGAAGCAATGCTTGGCAATAGAGTCTAACCTCGAAACAGAACCAAATAGTCTAGCATGGGTTGTTGTGGACAGTGAGTATGGTCCTTTAGTAAGGTAAAGTGGACTTGACAAAAAACACTCCTCACAATCGTATCCTTGTTCTTGTTTCTTTTTATCATACTTGTATCTGAATGTTGAACCTTTGATCAGTCATTATCATACTTAGTGAATAATAAATTTCGATTTGAACTGCATGTTTAATACATATAATGGGTTCACTACAAATTCGTAACTTAATTGAGTTTTACTAGATTACATAACTCACACAACCGAGAGAATTGAATTAAATGGTTAAGTAATAACTGTTGTAATTAGAGGTTTTAAGTTCGAACTGCAATTTTAGTACGAGCACATAACTCACAACGCCGGCATACTCGAGCAGCTATTTTAAACATTTTATGATGCAGGAAAGCCATTCAGAAGTTGAGAAATCCATGAGCTAGAAGACATTTTGACACGCCTGAAAGTTTAATCAAGGAACTTAATATGTAACCGTCGAAAGCCGATAAAAAAATCAGTTACTAAATGTACAATATATGTAAAAACAAATTTAAACCATGTCATAAATTTCACACATCACGTTCAAGGCTATATTTCACAAAACAAATTTAAACTATTCTTCAAAATTGTAAACAGAGCATCTAAATCATATTATAAATTTCACGCATCACATTTTCTGGATATCCTCAATTATCAATTCCAATATCAGAACGGTCACTAAATGTACAATCCATGTAAAAAGTAAATCTAAACTTTCAATAGTCGTTGAAATCAAAAGTCAAAAGGGAAACGCTCAATTCCAAAGGTCTCTAACATTGTCCAAGATTTTTTTTTTTTTTTTCTCAGTGGGAAAGGAACATAAAGAAAAGGATAACGAGGCTTAATAAGTAGGATTATATACAGAAAGAGGATATCAAAAAACAATAAACAATATAAATGAAACAATAAGCAAAATATCAAATTGCTCAAAAAGAGAATATATTTTAAACGTGTATAAAGCTAAGCGAATGACAAAGTTCTTAGCATGATACAAATTCCGGCAAATTCCAATCCAAACCATCGTGAAATTGATACAAAAAAAAAATATATTAGAAGTTAGAATCACAACAAAATACGTTGGGAGGCGAGGTCTTTACTAAAGTAGGCACATGGTACAAGTAGGCATATACATATGGGGAGATATTTGATAGAGAATAACACTAGAGCCATAACTATGCAACGTAATCCCAAGTGAAAATACAAGGCTCCTCAAAATTTAAATAGAAATCGGGAATAACAACTTGGGGTTAGCATGTTGATGAGAGGATAAGATCAGCTATTAAAATTGGAATCCTCTCATACTTTACAAACATATGAAAACATAATGAACGAGAAGTATAAGGTTATCAATGCAGGAACATAGACAATCCGACAAAAGACTTGAATGAGATTAATTGCATAGCTTAGGAAAAAGAATGCCCATGGACTATGGACGAAACTAATATTATAAAATATTTAAATGTTAGGAGAGAAAAGGCTTAATTTAAAGTTGACAAGAACGAAATATGGCTAGCCATTCAAGAGCACAAAAAGGTGAAACTAGAACAAATACATAATTAATTATAGGGAGGCACAAAACATGTAGTTAAAGATGGAATGTGAGGTCACATATAGAGGATATAAATGTATAGCCGAGATAAAACAAAATTCACGAAACCAAACACATGGAGACACAAACAGCATAACTATAAACCGAATGTCTAACGAATCCAAAAATGCATCATCATAGCCAAAGATAAAATGCGAGACTCAAGTCAAGGAATCATAGGAAGATAACCAAGGGCGAAAGATACAATCGATGATACGAAGGAGAAAAGATATGACAAAAAGATGTCACGCCTCCAAATCCATCGGGGCAAATCCGAGATGAGATTTTTGTGAACTTTAAGAAGATAACTTACTAAACTCTATATATACACTCAAAAATAATATTAAAATAATTTTTCACATAAATACAAAAAATAAAACGTCTAAAACCTCATAAAAATAAAAATTTCAAATATCCAGAATACATATATTTACTGAAACTCAAACACAAAAAAAAATATAAATATTGTTAAGTGGTCATCTCATCTAAAATCTTAAGTTATAAGAGAGGGGTATGTTATTTATTATCTCCAACACGTCCTTGCAAATACAGGCAATTAATTTTTGAGTCTTGTACTTGGAATGTTTTCAAATGGGTGTCGATGTGTTTTGAACCCCTGACCTTTTCATTTTTAGGCTCTGATACCATTTTAAATGAGCACCTCATCGAAAAGTTTAAGCTGTTAGAAAAAGTTTATGATATTATTTATTATTTTCAACAATTATTTTACATCAGAAGAATCTCGCAATCAAAATCACAGAGGCTCTACCTCTCTATTTAGAATCGAGGAAACGTGTAACGCCTCGATCCCTCAAGAGATCAGGAATTCTATTAAACGTGCTATACTCAACCAAAATCCAAAACAGTCACAAAATTTAGGAAAACGGATGGAGTTTGCCCTGTTTATAGGACAAACAATTTACTTGTACACAATATATAAATGGACCAGTACCGTGTTCAAACATACAACAACTTCATACATGTATTGAACTCAAACCTTATTAAGCTATTACATAAACTAGGTTATCAAGCACTCTATGACCTGGTTAAGCTTAAATACATTTCTCTCCTACGTTGAGTATATACAATTCATGAAAGTAAAACTTTACAACTTTTACAGCTCAAGCCATATAACACGTAAGACCACTCTTCAAGCACGAACTATCATGTGATCTCAAACTACACTTCCTTTGGCTATAACCTAAAAGATTCATGATGAGGAGTGAGGACACAAATAATGTATACTCAGTGAGGGAGGGGGAAAAGGGAACAGTATCCCGGGGCTCGTGCAATGCAATAATTTAACACAATTAACACAATAAATAAACAATGAATAACAATTCTAATACCATACTTTAAAAGGATACGATTGATAACCCTTATCACTCTAAATCTTCATTTCACGAGTCTCGGTCCACGAATCACGAACCCAGTCTCGATATGCCGGCATCCCTTACACCAATGGGTACTCCGGATGTACCCAATACCTACGACCTAATACCCTTTGGAAATCTCCGGACTAGGTGAGCAAGGGAATAGGGTACGGAGCTAGAGCAACCAACTCTGGCAAGCCCGCTGCCGCCCAGAGAGGCCCATCACTTCCGCCTCGACAATAAGGTTGCGCAACCATTATTTCGATGACACGAAAAACATTAATAAAAGCAATATAACAAGGTAAGCCGATAAACACATAATCGAGGTACAACAAAAGAGGTTGTCCTCACACATTAAACAGTTGACAACAATATAAGCAAAATAACGAGCATTAACCATTAGACTCATTCTACTAACTATAAAACTGACAAATCTTGTTAGAATACGCTAAATCACATTAATAGAATGAAAACTATTTAACACATTCAATATACAATACAGAAATGCAAATAAGATGCAACTCCCTCACTTTGGAAAGCCAAACCTGTAAGAATTTAGTTAAGAATCCCTTCCATATTCTCCGAATGCACCAACTCCTTCTATTCCAATACATAATACAATTAACTATCTATATAAGAAGTTATACATTCATTCTCAACTAAAGCTAGTTTATAATTCCATTAACTTATTCATTTCCATTTGATCCCATTGAACTATCATAACTATCAAATACATTTCTTTATTTAGCATGCATTACATCCACTACTTTAAGCAACACGTTAAACATTCTCTGATTAAACCCATAATTCGATAGACATATAAACATTAGCAATTAGAACAACTATAAAGCATATTCAATTCACACAACATATAAGAGTACACAAGTGTACTTAAACTAGTCAAATAGACCCAAAATAACCACTAAAATCTTAATTAAGCAATTAAGTAGTTGACCTTAAATTACACAATTATGCACAAAGCTTACTAAAGGTCAAAAACCATTAAAAGACTTCTAAACACTAACTTTATAACAACTTGATTTTGATTTAATTAAACTTTATCAATCATTAACCATCCAACTATCTCAATTACAAAACATTAGGATACTTTTTAACTACTACATTTCTTAACTAAGTAACTAAAATTTCACTAACTTTGCATTTCATGTAATCATGGCATTAATTCTTTTAGAACTCTGATTAACTAAGATATCATATAGTTTAACTATTAGATCATACTAAACCATACAAAGCTCAAGCAAACATGAAGTAAAAGACTAGTACCAAAAGAAGGCCACTTTGCCGAAAATGCACTTAGACATACAACACTTGAAATTTCTCTTGCATTCTTGTTCATAAGTCACATAAAGCATATTAAAAGCATAATTGCACATTCTATACTTCATACAAGCTTTTCACAAACACTTGATATACAACTTGAACTTAAAGTTAGCTTAGCATCATATCTTCTTTAAATCTACCATTAAACTTGCAAATCATTATAAAAGAAAGCTATTCTACCATTAATAACTCTAAAACGTTAGCTACCAACATTACAACGTATAGCAAGTAGAACTTCACAAAAACATGCCCACTTATAAATCTTCAAACAGAACCCTAAATTTATCAAATTTATTACCCATTCTATTGGCCTCTAAAATTTCTGTTTTTTACCTATAAACGTAGCCCTTCGAGTGTACATGATTTTAGAATCAAAATAGATGATTTTAGAATCAAACGGTGCTCAATTCTGAGTTAAATTCCAAAAGTTATAACCCTTACCGCGCAACTACGCATAGCTGGGCAGAACCTGTGATTTTTTGAGCTACATTTCGGAAATGATGTGATCAGAGGCCTAAAACGTTAGAATTATCCTTAGTCCTAGAAATTAACATTTGCTTTAAACTGCCTAATCTAGCTGCTATACAATTTTTGTTAATTTATGAGCTCGTTTACTATGTCAAAAAGCCTCTGAAAAACAAGGGCAGTGCACTGTCCGAAATTCACATTTTGCATACTTGAATTCTCTTAATGTTTTCTTGCATTTGAGCTATCTAACGGCATTAATCTAGCATGTAACACATCCCTATACTTCACTTAGAACATTAAACAAACACCTTGTCTACATTTATATTCATATCTAGCAAAGCATCAACTACAACTAAAATCGACTCTACACAAGCTATAAAACAAGAAATATGTTCTTTAGCATTTAAATAACAAGTATTAAGCATAGATTTAGCAATATCTAACATAAATAATGACTTTTGAAAAATGGGTTAGAAAATACCCTCACATTTTTTTGCAAAAATAAAGCTAAAATCTCCGATAGAAAGATGCTAGAAGTAGCCACGAACTCAAAAATGTTAGAATTGCGCCTTGGTTCCACTCCAAACTTAATATATTAGATAAAATGTGAAAGGGTTTACTATTCATGTGAGGAAATAGCTCTTGGCTAGTGGAGAAGATAAGAAAAACGTTTTTGGCTTTGGTTGGATGAAAATAACTTAAATAGAAGGTCAAAGGTTCGGTCAAACCTGCGTAGGTAAAACAGTTCTTCGGCACCTTACGAAAACGGCTATAACTTCTTCTAGAAAACTCCAATTCACGAACGGTTTGAAGCCCTAGAAATTAGACTCATAGAGCTTTCCAACTACATATAAGTTACCACCTAAATTTTCCCCAATCGGTTCAGATTTAATTCCAAAGTTGACCCAAAATTTGACTAACTTAACATTGCATTTTTATTTCTAATCCCAAGTTTGCCATTCATTAAACATTTCAAAAATTCCCACTTTGTCCTAGTTGGTCAATGATGGTGAAAGTCAACAAGATGCAATTTAAATGAACTTTAAATGCAATTTTAAATTTTAAAACACTAAATGAGTCATGTACTTTAAATGCAATTTTAAATTTTAAAACACTAAATGAGTCATGTAAATGCATATATTAATTTTCAAATAATGATTAAAATAAATGAATGCACATGTAATGAACGCTCGGGTCCTCACAACTAGTATTTAAGATAACACGTAATTAAATGTAATTAAATACTATTAAATACGTGTTGGGTTCGGGGTATCACATCCTTCCCCCCTTAAAACAATTGCGTCCTCGCAATTCTTCTTTAAATAGAACTCGACATCAACTGAAGTCCAGCTCTGGTTACTCTTCATCGATTGCTGCAGTAAGAACACTGAATAAGAATGCCCATAGGAAGACCCAAGAAGAAATTCCAATAGTACTGCTTAAGAGCTCCCAAGTAATAAGACCAAATAAAGGGTCCAATGAACAACCAATCAAAAATCTTAATGAGAATCCCAGTATGTACACCAATATACTTACATATCAATATAGTCCCTAAAAGAAATACCGAATAGAAGAACCAAATAAATCCCGAATACCGCTATCAAATTCTAAGAGCAATGTCAAAAGGGAAAATACCGAAGAAAATATCGTGCATCCAATAAGATAGTCAAGTTGAATACTGAATATAGATCCCCGGTTGGACGAGAAAATTGAGTGAGAATATAGTACAAATTTACCATTAAGGGAACTTAATGAGAAATCCACATAATACCACAGGCAATACAGAGTAATTATTCTGCATAGAACCCCAAATACGAAACTTGCTGGGGAGTGCCAATAAGAAAGTACCAGAAGAATGCCCAACAAGGCAATACTAATGAAATGCTCCAAAGAACTGTCATATAGAAATCTCCAAGAAGCTACTTATTCCTGACTGCTGAGCATAGAGGAATGCTTGAGAAGAATCCCAATAACTGAGCTCTAACTATAAACGCCAACTCCCAATTAAAGGGCTGATCAACTGCTTCTCATTCCACTAATCCTCACAACTTGGAGGGCCTACTACTAATCTCCTCTCTTCAGGGGAAGGAATAAGTTTTTCTTACCATTTCGACGAGTTATGTATGAATGCCAAGATATTACATATGTATAAACATTCTTTAATCTATTATACAAGCATGATTATAAAAGAGTATAAAAATAGTTTAATCAACAAGGTCATTCAACTACGAATCACAACATAACCAATTCAAATCACAACACAACCAATTCAAGACATTCAAATGCACACATTACAAACAATATTTCAAGCAAATAATAATTCATGAGGTCACTTCAATTTACGAGGTCAATTTGATTCACATTTAGTCATTTCACTTCAATTAAAACGCATTTAACATATAACGCACAACTATATCACATAGGTGCACACATTCAAATCAAGGCACATAATCTCACATACAAGTACACATTTTTCAAGACATACTCGCAAGGTTTACTACCTGATAGACCAAGGACCCTGTCCCGGCCGAGAGCTAACTAAGCTCTAATACCACTTGTAACGCCCCGACCTCTCACGAGATCGGGAATTCTATTAACCATACTATTTTCAACCCAATTCTAACCCGGTCACAAAATTTAGGAAAAAGAGGACAGAGTTTTCTCTATTTATAGGACGAACAGTTTACCTGCACACAACATATAAATGGACCAGTACCGTGTCCAAACATACAAAAACTTCATACATGTATTGAACTCAAACCTCATTAAGCTATTACATAAACTAAGTTATCAAGCACTCTATGACCTGGTTAAGCTTAAATACATTTCTCTCCTACATTGAGTAAATACAATTCATGAAAGTAAAACTTTAAAACTTTTACAGCTCAAGCCACATAACACGTAAGACCACTCTTCAAGCACGAACTATCACGTGATCTCGAACTACACTTCCTTTGGCTATAACCTAAAAGATTCATTATGAGGAGTGAGTATACAAATAATGTATACTCAGTGAGGGAGGGGAAAACGGGGACAGTATACCGAGGTTCGTGCAATGCAACAATTTAACACAATTAACACAATAAATAAACAATGAATAACAATTTTAATACCATACTTTAAAAGGATACGATTGATAACCCTTATCACTCTAAATCTTCGATTAACGAGCCTTGATCCACGAATCACGAACCCAGTCTCGATATGCCGGCATCTCTTACACCAATGGGTACTCCGGATGTACCCAATACCTACGACCCAACACCCCCTGGCAATCTCCGGACCAGGCGAGTGAGGGAATAGGGTACGGAGCTAGAGCAACCAACCCTAGTAAGCCTGCTGCCGCCAAGAAAGGCCCATCGCTTCCGCCCCGACAATAAGGTTGCGCAACCATTATTTCGATGACACGAAAAACATTAACAAAAGTAATATAATAAGGTAAGCCGATAAACACATAATCAAGGTACAACAAAAGAGGTTGTCCTCACACATTAAACAGTTGACAACAATAGAAGCGAAATAACGAGCATTAACCATTAGACTCATTCTACTAACTATAAAACTGACAAATCTTGTTAAAATACGCTAAATCACATTAATAGCATGAAAACTATTTAACATATTCAATATACAATAGAGAAATGAAAATAAGATACAACTCCCTCACTTTGGAAAGCCAAACATGTAAGAATTTAGTTAAGAACCCCTTCCATATTCTCCGAATGCACCAACTCCTTCTATTCCACTACATAATACAATTAACTATCTATATAAGAAGTTATACATTCATTCTCAACTAAAGCTAGTTTATAATTCCATTAACTTATTCATTTCCATTTGATCCCATTGAACTATCATAACTATCAAATACATTTCTTTATTTAGCACGCATTACATCCACTACTTTAAGCAACACGTTAAACATTCTCTGATTAAACCCACAATTCGATAGACATATAAACATTAGCAATTAGAACAACTATAAAGCATATTCAATTCACACAACACATAAGAGTACACAAGTGTACTTAAACTAGTCAAATAGACCCAAAATAACCACTAAAATCTTAATTAAGCAATTAAGTAGTTGACCTTAAATTACACAATTATGCACAAAGCTTACTAAAGGTCAAAAACCATTAAAAGACTTCCAAACATTAACTTTATAACAGCTTAACTTCGATTTAATTAAACTTTGTCAATCATTAACCATCCAACCATCTCAAGTACAAAGCATTAGGATATTCTTTAACTACCACATTTCTTAACTAAGTAACTAAAATTTCACTAACTTTGCATTTCATGTAATCATGTCATTAATTATTTTAGAACTCTGCTTAACTAAGATATCATATAGTTTAACTATTAGATCATACTAAACCATACAAAGCTCAAGCAAACATGAAGTAAAAGGCTAGTACCAAAAGAAGGCCACTTTGACGAAAATGCACTTACACATACAACACTTGAAATTTCTCTTGCATTCTTGTTCATAAGTCACATAAAGCATATTAAAAGCATAATTGCACATTCTATACTTCATACAAGCTTTTCACAAACACTTGATATACAACTTGAACTTAAAGTTAGCTTAGCATCATATCTTCTTTAAATCTACCATTAAACTTGCAAATCATTATAAAAGAAAGCTATTCTACCATTAATAACTCTAAAACGTTAGCTACCAACATTACAACGTATAGCAAGTAGAACTTCACAAAAACATGCCCACTTATAAATCTTCAAACAGAACGCTAAATTTATCAAATTTATTACCTTTTCTATTGACCTCTAAAATTTATGGATTTTACCTATAAACGTAGCCCTTCGAGTGTACATGATTTTAGAATCAAACGGTGCTCAATTCTGAGTTAAATTCCAAAAGTTATAACACTTACCGCGCAACTACGCATAGTTGGGCAGAACCTGTGATTTTTTTAGCTACATTTTGGAAATGATGTGATCAGAGGCCCTAAACGTTAGAATTAGCCTTAGTCCTAGAAATCAACATTTGCTCTAAACTGCCTAATCTAGCTGTTGTACAATTTTTGTTAATTTATGATCTCGTTTACTATGTCAAAAATCCTCCGAAAAACAGGGGCAGTGCACTGTCCGAAATTCACATTTTGCATGCTTGAATTCTATTGATGTTTTATTGCATTTGAGCTATCTATGGGCATTAATCTAGAATGTAACACATCCCTATACTTCACTTAGAACATTAAACAAACACCTTGTCTATATTTATATTCATATCTAGCAAAGCATCAACTACAACTAAAATCGACTCTACACAAGCTATAAAACAAGAAATATGTTCTCTAGCATCTAAATAACAAGTATTAAGCATAGATTTAGCAATATGTAAGATAAATAATGACTTTTGAAAAATGGGTTAGAAAATACCCTCACAGTTTTCTGCAAAGATAAAGCTAAAATCTCCGATAGAAATATGCTAGAAGTCGCCATGAACTCAAAACCGTTGGACTTGCGTCTTGGTTCCACTCCATACTTAAGATATTAGCTAAAATATGAAAGGGTTTACTATTCATGTGAGGAAATGGCTCTTGGCTGGTAGAGAAGATGAGAAAAACGTTTTTGGCTTTGGTTGGATGAAAATAACTTAAATAGAAGGTCAAAAGGTCAAAGGTTCGGTCAAACCCGCGTAGGTAAAACAGTTCTACGACACATTACGAAAACGGCTATAACTTCTTCTAGAAAACTCTAATTTATGAACGGTTTGAAGCCCTAGAAATTAGACTCGTAGAGCTTTCCAACCATATATAATTTGCCACCTAAATCTTCTCCAATTGGTTCAGATTTAATCCCAAAGTTGATCCAAAATTTGACTAACTTAACATTGCATTTTTATTTCTAATCCCAAGTTTGCCTTTCATTAAACATTTCAAAAATTCTCATCTTGTCCTAGTTGGTCAATGAAGGTGAAAAGTCAACAAGATGCAATTTAAATGAACTTTAAATGCAATTTTAAATTTTAAAACACTAAATGAATCATGTAAATGCACATTAAAATAAATGAATGCACATGTAATGAACGCTCGGGTCCTCACAGCTAGCATTTAAGATAACACGTAATTAAATATAATTAAATACTATTAAATACGTGCTGAGTTTGGGGTATCACAAAAAGAATGAACAAAATAAGTACCAATAAGTAGAACTCACCCCAAAAAATGGTGTGGCTCAAAAATTAATAAAATTCAAATGCCAATAATCGATAACTTTATGATATTCAATGATTAATGCAATGACATAATATAAGACACTAACAGAACAATAACAAATTGTGGCTGCTCCGCAGTGTGATTCACGATTTGCGATTCACAATGTAGCCAATCAATTTTCAATAACAAATGATAACTAATTAACTCTCAACCGTTTAGGATTCGATACACAATTTGTATATATAGTCCAAAGACTCAAAACAGTGTTATGCATTTAATCTTATCGAAAGAATTAACAAATTTTATTCCTACTTACCACGAAAATCACGAAATCAAAATCAAGAATAAAAATCTTCTAAACCTTTAGAGCTCGATAAAATCTTCTCCTAACTTTCTTAATTATCCCCAAAAATTATGAAAGGCCTTATGGCTTGTTTAAATAGGCTATAATCCTATTCCGATAAGGACTCAAAATTCAAAGTCAATTAAAGACAACCTTTTATTTCCTAATAAGATTTATATTTTCATTACTATAAAGTCTCACAAAATAAAAACTCTTATTTTTCAGATCACTTATCTTATTTTATTTTTAATCTAGGAGTTTTAAAAATTCAGGGGTCATTACAAAGGAAACATAAAACATATGGTAGATAAGTTGCATACAGCCAATGGCAGATCTAGTTTTTGTTTAATAGGACTAAAGCACATAATTTAATATTTTTATATTAATAATTTTTTTAATGGGGTTATATATACAAAAAAAATTGGGGTGAATGGGGAACTCACCAAAGAGTGGATTCGCCATTGCAGATGGTATAGTCATGGACAAAACGGCTAGCCAATTGTAAGTTCTACCAATATTTACCCGTGTAGCGCCGGTTGAAGAGTGAGTACTAAGCTCCACTAGACATAACACAAGACAGTGGGACTCACTCCAAAAATAAGTATAAATAGTAAGTCCAAAAACCGGGAACAAGTATTTGTTACTCACTATTGACTATATTTATTACATTATCCATTAATTTTCCCAACCTACTAAAATCAAGATTTGACTTGAGCGCCGGAACTATTCTCGGGTAAATCTTATGTTCGCCTATTTCTTGTCTTGCAAGCTCGTTTTCGAGGAATATTTTCGTTGGGTAACTTCATTTATTTTATTAGTATCATTGTTGAATTATCCTGGACCGTATGATTCACTATGATTTGGTATGATTCAACTCAAATTCATGGAATTGACTTGTCAATTCGAATTATTAATTGAATCGAATTGTAGAATACAAGTTGCGAATAGTACTATTAAAATAACTATGAATGGGAGAACACCAAAAGTTTGGGCACAACACATTTCATAATTGGCAAGCTCTAACAGACCCCGGCTTGTATTGGGGGATATTAGTGAAATTTTAAACCATCACGGAAAGAGTAGAGCAAAAGCAAAGGCAGCCAAGAGGATCATGGATAATCAACTTTTTGATATTATTTAGCAAAAAAAAAACAAGACTTTTTTTTTTTTTTTTTTTTTTTTTATATTGAACCAAAAGGGTGTTAATTTATTTGGTCCAATGAAAGGCAGGCCCATGAGATAACAGCTCGAGGCAAAGTTATGCATTACAAGAGTATAGTCTTTTACTCAACAGTGTCAATGGGAAATTTTTCAACAGTAAACTGATAGAGCCACAGTCAACGACTTACAGTTCACAAAGAGCCATCACACAGAAGGAGAAGGGCATAGCTGCGCGACTCGAGGGATGTCAAACTACTAACCATGACAAGCGAGTAACAACAATATACTTATGTAATTAATGCATTGTCTTGGATTATTATGCCTTGGGTCAAATAAAATATTTGAGCATTTTCTATATTAGGATAGTGGTTACCAAACAACAATAACTTAGCCTAGCATTAGGCTAAAGAAAGTAAAGACTGTAAAATAAAATAGATTACGTGAACTAAACTTTCCTCTATTTCTAATGCAAAAAGATTTACAGGTGGGAATATAAAAACTGAAAAGAAAGAAAGTTGCTCTCTAGAGCTCTGCCTAAACCTAAGCAAATGCCGCCTACTTATACCAATTTGTGGACTTGAAAACAAAATAAAACAAACTCAATTCGGAATCAAAACTTTGATGCCCGGGGTCACTATACATTCACGCGTATCAAAAAAGTAAATCATTGCTTTTACTTTAAATAAAGCAAACCATAGACTTTGTCCGCTGAAAAGGGACATGTCACCAACTTAAAGCGAGATTCCACTTGCATCGTTCAAAAAATCCTATGAGCATCTTCAGACTTTTCCTTTATCTTTTCATAAATTTGTCCAAGAACATAATCATTGTTCTTGGGCAAGTGCTTTGCCTTTTTGTTTGGCTTGTAGCGCTTTTTTCAATAGGACGTCTTTGAGATTGTCCCATATATCTTCTGCCAACATATTTGGGTTTTGTGACTCCCTTGCCAATACAGCATATGAGTTGGAACGCATAGACGCATCTTCTGATGTTGAGTCATTAACATCTTCTTCTCCATCAACATGTTCTTTGAAATTGTTTAAAAAATATTGTTTGATAGCATCAAGATAGGAAGCCATCACTCCTCTTTCGAACTAATTTGCTGCCGCATCTGTATTTTGCGGAAAAATTGAGAGAACGGTGATTCTTCTTCCTGATTTAATAAGTTGACTGTGTCCTTGTAAATTTGAACAGTCTGTGTAATTTCATCTACCATGTTTTGTCCATAAGGCTTCTTTGTTTCTGGGTCAATCTTTAGAAGTTTAGGCCAAAAATTTGAAAGAAGTTTTCGCTTTAAACAAAACATTTTTTGTTTGTTCATTTCTGCAATAGGTACCCATTTCCAAATCCATGGGACACCAAATTCCATAAAGAAAAACAAAGAACGTGATCCTTCAATATAAAGATTATGATTGTTCCCAATATGTGGGCATGAAGTGAGCCATTCAGAAAAAAAGACCTTTGTAAGGTTCAGGTAAAATTTTAATAGGAAGGCCATAATTTGTCCACCAAGAATGGATCCAAGCAGGGAATTTCCTTTGTTGAAAACTTTGGGGGTTAAATTTTATAAACCAAGAATATTTTTTTTGGGGATTTTCATATAAGAAAACTTTTGAAAATGCTTCAACATAATCCCAATAATTAAATTGGTAACCATTTTTGTTATCATGAGGAAAGGTAAATTGCCTTTCTGCCATTATACTAATTCCCCAATCAAAGGGTGAAAGAATTTTCTTAATGTATATTTTACTATAAGTATAAACTGGAATAGAATTATTCCGTTTGAAATGTTTAAACTCACAACTATCAATTGCTTACAAGATAGACTCATAATAGACTCTTGACTTATGGTGATGTACCGGGAAAAAAAAATTATTAAGATAACGGTCCTTAAGGTACCAAGGATCACTTATCCACTGGTTATCTGAAATTTCAAGGATAAGGACAGTCTCGTCATGATTATGTGACTCATAAGAGTCAACCTCATCTTCTTGTTCCACAATATTGGCATAGGATGATGTCTGTGGTGCAGAAGTATCTGCCTCAAGTAATTTCTTGATTTTTTCGTAATTTGGATGAGACGGGTTGATAGCAACCCCCCCACTAGTCATATTGACTAATTTCTTTCCTCCAATGATCTTATGAGAGTCATTTCTTCTTCTGCCTCTTCCCTTATTAGGGTTAGAGTAATTGCCCCTAGATGGGAGCATCTTGCAAAAATTCACGCGTAAGAAAATCAAGTAGAGAATTATTATCCCCTTTGATATAACAAATCTCAAAGTCAAAGGAGCAAGATGAGCTTGCCACCTAGAAAACATTTGTTTGGAAACATCATGTTTAAAATCCTTTTGAAACATGAATTTTGCAGCACTACAATCAGCAAAAATAAGAAATTTCTGATTATATAAATCATCTTGAAATTTTAAAACACATTTAACAATTGCAAGAATTTCTTTTGCCACCGTAGCATAATTCTTCTAGCTATTTCCCCATTTTCCAGAATAAAATCTTAAAAGATATTGTTGCCTACCATGCGGATGAATTTGTTTTAAAATTCCACCAAAACCAATATCAGAAGCATCTGTTTCAATTATTTTTTCCCATGTTGGGTTAGCTAGAGAAAAACATGGTAACCTAGCTACTTTAGATTTAATTTTTCTAACATCAGTATGTTTTGTCGTCCAAGGATATGGAGTATTCTTTAACCTATCATATAAGATAGCAGTATCAAAAGCAAGGTTTTGATAGTACGGTAATATATAATTTAAACTACAAGAAATCTTTGTAATTGAGTTTTATACAAAATTTCATCTGGAAACTTGGATGCAAATTCTATGCTCCTATTTATAGGAATTATTTTTCCCTGTTCAATATTGTGACCAAGAAATCTAATTTTGGTTTGACACAAAACCATTTTTGGTTGTGATATAACAAGACCACTTTGCATAATTATTTGCTTAAGAATATGCAAATGTTTAGAATGTTGTTCCAAATTTTTGGAAAAGACTAAAATATCATCAATATAAATAATGATAAATTCACTGTAAGGAATAAAAATATCATTCATAATATGTTGAAATTCTGAAGGAGCATTCTTCAGTCCATATGGCATAACGTTTCATTCATAATGTCCTATAGGGACAGTAAAAGTAGTTTTATATCTATCTGATTCATGAATTTGGATTTGCAAATATCCTGATTTTAAATCAAATTTTGAAAAGATAACAACATCATGAAGTCTGTCAAGTAAATCCTTTTTATTAGGAATAGGATATCTAATCCATTTTAACACTTTATTTAAAGGTTTGTAATTAATAACAAGTCTAGGCACTCCCTTTTCTTGTTCAGCAAGTTTATTTACATAAAAAGCAGTACAACTCCATGAAAAGTGAGAAACACGAATCAATTTCTTTTCAAGTAAAGAATTAATCTCTTTTATGCCAAAAATCAGATATTCTGAATTCATTTTACAAGGTCTAGCTTTTGTCAGGATATTCTTTTCTAAGAAATCTTCTTCATAAGGAAGAGAAACAATATGTTTTTTCCTATTCCAAAAAGCATTTGGATGTTCATTACAAATATCAAGAGAAAACTGATTTTGAATCATTTTAATCTTATCTTGAACCTTGGGTTTTTCAACCTTTCTTCTACATTATAAAAAAGATATTTCTTTTTGAAGAAAATTAAGTTGCAAATTCTTTGCAATAAGTAAATCATGAACTTGATTTAAAAATTTTATTTTTGGATCAGTTATAAACCGAAAAGTAAGATCCAGACCTTTGAAAGAGGCCTTTGTACCTTTAGCATCAATATGCCTTAGAGGCATAATTTCTTGAAGAAATGGCATACCAAGTGTAACTTGATTAATCAAATTTTTAACCAATAAAAAGGTTGCAGGAATACAAACTTTTTCTTGACATATATAAACATCAGGCAACTTATATTGAACATGTAAATTTTGTCCATTAGCTACAGAAATAGAGTGAGTAGTTTTTCCAAAATATTTAGTTGGAACTATTCATTCCTGAATAAAGTTTATATCTGCTCTGGAATCAATTAAAGCAATAAGATCCTTTTTTATAAAATTATGATCTATCAAAATGTTTATTTTAACATGCCATTTTTGTGAGGTAACTAGCATAAGATTAGCTAACGAATCGTCGTTATCATTAATTTGTAAATTTGAAGATGAATGAATTCTTCTCTAATTTTTCCTTTTTCTAATATGGAAAGCCTAGAACAGATCAAGTTATTATCATGTTTCAAGCATTGAATTTCAATTTTAAAACTTGTTACTTCCCCATTCAGATCACTAATAGTAACATGAGAAGTTTTTATTTGTTTTTTATTTAGTTGATTTATTAATTCCGAAAACATATATGGTTTCCTTTTGTCCTTATCATAAGTTGAAGAAATATCTTCCTTACTGATATGTTCTGACTTTTCGGTTCTATCATTAAAACATTCAATGACTTTGGCCTTTAATTTAGGATCATCAATATTATCTAATAGATCAACAATTTTCTCACTAGAAGTAAGAACATTCAATTCTAAATCCTAAAATTGAGATTTTAACTTATAAAATTCTTCATTAGTATCACTAGCAATACAATTATTGTAACAAGGTTTTTCTTCTTCAGAGAAATCAATTAAATCATTTGATTCATTATCATGAATTTCATCATTACTAGTATCACTAGATTTATCACTATCTGAATTGTCAGAGGACTCATTTTCGGAATTCAATAAGACTTTAGCTAAAGATTCTTTTAGCTTATCATCAATATCAAGACTATTTCTTTTTCATTCTACACTTATTTGCATAATGACCTTTCTTCCCGCATGTATAACATGTAGGTATCTTTCTTTGGGGTAGATAACCATTTTTTTTCATTTCTAGCTCTTCGCTTAGCAGCTTTTTTCTTATAAGCTTCAGACTTATATTTTTTATAATATTCAAGCTTATGTGGCCTTTCTTTATTTCGTCTTTTAGGTTTATCACCTTTAGAGGTACTAGGAACACTCATTCCAAATTGTTCACAAAAATGACCTAGCTGATTCTTCTCAGTTAAATGATGCTTCTTCAATTGGTGATTCAATTTTATTTCATTACAAAGAGATAGCCCTTCTTCTATGCATATGCTAATTAGGAAGCCAAAAGTAAATTCATCCCAAGCAATACTATCAGTAGTAAATTTATTTTTTATGACTTTTCTAATTCTTTTTGTAAAAATAGAAGGTAAGCCATCTATGAATTTAGATTTCCAATGATTACTATCAGGGAGACTCATAACTCTAGATAAGAAAACATCTTTATACCATCTGAATGAGGTAAGAGTAGGACAACGCATATTCTGCAACAACGTCCTAGTATTATCATAATTATTATTATAACGATCTGTAAAATGTTCACAGAAAGAGAGACATAAAGTGTACACAACATTTTCTTGTACTGTATTATTTTCAATTATGGTTGAATTATAAATATCATCACGTTGGCCTTGAGTTAAATAATTATCCCACCGACCTTTTAACTGACTAGCGAAACCAGCTACAATCATACTAGCAATTCTTTTGCCAGTATTATCATTTTGTTTACAAATTGTAGAATACATAAGCATTCTATGAGCAGTATTATAAATCTGTAAATTTGTTTGACCATCAATAGTCCATTCATAAATCTGTCTACCACTAAATGTAATGGTTTCTATCGTTAAAAGTTCTTCAAAAAGAACATCTTGAAGTGTAGGCCTGGGATAGTAATAACATGTTTGGGTAGGAACACCCTGATATTTATTGCTATAATTTGTTAATTTACTAACATTCATCTCTTTTTGTTGATCATTGAGATCATTCACCATACTAAGGTTCAAACTTTTTAATGCCTCATCAAGGACTTTTTCTAATTTAGAAGTGGAAGGTTCCAATTTAAATCATTTGATACTAGGAGGAGGTTGAAGATCAGTCTTAACATCTTTAAATGCTGACACTGTGTTAGAAGTAGAAGCTTTTGCATGGGATTTATTTTTGCAAAAATTATCCAATTTTTTTTGTTAGAATTTCAATTTTATTCTCAACAAGTGAAATCTGTTCACTGAATATTTTTAATGAGATATTAGTATAATTATTTTGTTTAAACAACATATTAATATGGTTAGTAACCACAGGAAGAGTTTCATTCTCAACTAGTTTCATAAAAGCATTTCTTTCCATTTCTGATGATGATTTATCATCGTCTAGTTTAAAAGGCTTCAAAGGAGGATAAGTTGCTTGTAAAATTCGGGGAGAAATGTTTGTCCTTATATTCCATTTTCTTTCTAAAACTGAAATTTGAGTTTCAAAAATTGTATCCGTAAACCATTTAACAAAATATTTCCTTTCCTGGATTTGATCCAGATGTTTATAAAACAAATCTCTAAATTCAAATCTTTCTTGTTGAGAAAAATATGAAAAGAACCATTCCCTAAAGGGTTTCCATTTTGGGTGTAAAAACTCACTATTAATGAGTTTCCTTTCATCACTTCCTGGTATAAAATCCATTAACTACCAAAGTTTATTTATGAGGAATTTCCTCCAAAATTTGAGGGAGTAGGATTTACTCCTAGTTTAATTCCTGTTGTTTTATCATAGACTTCTTGTTGAATTCCTTGAGGATTATTACTTCTAGTCAGTCTAATTCTTTCTATTAATTCTTGTGGAAAATTTTCATTTTCTTCTGTTGAATCAGATTTATTAACCTATTCTCTTAAATGAGAGGTAGAAGCCCTAGAAGTTGAGGGTAAATCAATTCTATAATCAAAAGGAGAGATATAATTATGTGATGAAACAGATCTGGCTAATAAGTGGGAAGTTACTAAATTAGGGGGCTGAAACCTAAGCCTAATTTGGCCTTCAAGGGTTTGTTCAACTTCAGTTAATTCTATTTCCATCCTAGCTTGACTAGGAACACTCATTTTTTAAACAATTTCAAAGAACATGTTGATGGAGAAGAAGATATTAATGATAAAAGATGCGTCTATGCATTCCAACTCATATGCTGTATTGGCAGGGGAGTCACAAAACCCAAATGGGTTGACAGAAAATATATGGGATAGTCTCAAAGATGTCCAATTGGAAAAAGCGCTACAAGCCAAACAAAAAAGAAAAGCACCTGCCCAAGAACAATGATTCTGTTCTTGGACAAATTATGAAAAGATAAAGGAAAAGTCTGAAGATGCTCATAAGATTTTTGGACGCATGCACTAAAGCCGATATTCGCAGAACGATGCAAGTGGAATCTCACTTTAAGCTGGTGACATGTCCCTTTCAGCAGACAAAGTCTACTGTTTTCTTTATTTAAAGTAAAAGCAATGATTTATTTTTTTGTTACGTGTGAATGTATAGTGACCCCGAACTTCAAAGTTTTGATTCCGGATTGAGCTATTTGTTTAATTTTGTTTTCAAGTCCGCAAATTAGTATAAGTAGGCGTTATTTGCTTAGGTTTAGGCAGTGCTCTAGAGAACAACTTTTTTTCTTTTCAATTTTTATATTCCCACCTGTAAATCTTTTTGCATTGGAAATCGAGGAAAGTTTTCTTCAGGTATTCTATTTTATTTTACAGTCTTTACTTTCTTTAGCCTAATGCTAGGCTAAGTTGTTGTTGTTTGGTAACCACTATCCTAATATAGAATATGCTCAAATATAATATCTGACCCAAGGCATAATAATTCAAGACAATGCATTAATTACAAAAGAATAAGATTTTACTCGCTTGTCATAGTTGGTAGTTTGACATCCCTCAAGTCGCACAGCTGTGCCCGTCTCTTGTCGTGTGATGGCTCTTTGTGGGCTGTAAGTCATTGACTGTGGCTCTGTCAGTTTACTGTTGAAAATTCTCCCATCGACATTGTTGAGTAAAAGACTATACTCCTGTAATGCATGACTTTGCCTCGAGCTGTTATCTCCTGGGCCTCTTATGGTATCAGAGCCATGGACTATATTGTTTAGTTGGTTTACCAAACAACATTTTATCAATATGATAAATCCCTTTAAGTCAAAGACTTATGTGAAGAATGCTAACAAGGAAGAATATGATCTTCCTCAAAATCTAGATTTGTTAAACAAATGGACAATTCCTAAAATTGAACCTAAGAGTGTATATCAATTTGGTACCTTGGAAAATTTAGGTATTAAACATATGGTAAAAACCCTAGAGGAATCAATTCCTATGAATGATAATGAGTTGACATTACAGCTATTATCCCAAGATTATATAGATAGATATGTTCATAGGCATAGATTTTTACATATTGGTTTAATACAAATTGCTTTTAAACCCTTAACCTTATCTGGTTTACCTGAGAATTTTATAGCAGTTCTTAAAGATGCTAGAAATTTAAATTGGAGACAATCCCTTATTGGAATTATGCAATCTAGTCTGGCTCATGGACCAGTCTAATTTAATGTTAGACCAAATTTACAGATTTCTTTATCTGATAGAAATATATTGGATGCTGTTACTTTATATGTTAAAGCTCATGGTTACAATCATAAACCTGAATCTAAAATTATGTGTATATGTTATCGCATATATTACAAGATTCTGCATACTCTTAATCCTAACTGCAAATTACAGGATAAGACAGGTGAGACTGTTATGATAGAATCCAATTTAAGTAGATCTAAGATATCTACTGGAAGAATGATTCAATGGGATGAAATAGAGTTTCCAGAATCATGGAATTTAGAAAATGTTGTTCCTAGTCAAGCTAGGATGGAAACAGAATTAACTGAAGTTGAACAAACCCCTGAAGGCCAAATTAGGCTTAGGTTTCAGCCCCCTAATTTAGGAACTTCTCGCTTATTAGCCAGATCTGTTTCATCATATAATTATATCTCTCCTTTTGATTATAGAATTGATTTACCCTCTAATTGGGGAATTATTACAATGGCAGAAATGCAATTTACCTTTCCTTATGATAACAAAAATATTTACCAATTTAATTATTGGGATTATGTTGAAGCATTTTCAAAAGTTTTCTTATATGAATATCCCCAGAAAAAATATTCTTGGTTTCTAAAATTTAACCCCCAAATTTTTTAACAAAGGAAATTTCCTGCTTCGATCCATTCTTGGTGGACAAATTATGGCCCTCCTATTAAAATTTTCCCTGAACCTTGCAAAGGTCTTTTTACTGAATGGCTCTCTTTATGCCCACATATTGGGAACAATCCTGATCTTTATATTGAAGGATCAAGTTCTTTGTTTTTATTTATTGAATTTGGTGTCCCATGGATTTGGAAATAGGTACCTATTGCAGAAATGAACAAACAAAAAATGTTTTGTTTAAAGCGAAAATTTCTTTCAAAATTTTGGCCTAAACTTCTGAAGATTGACCTAGAAACAAAGAAGCCTTATGGATAAAACATGGCAGATGAAATTACACAGACTGTTCAAATTTACAAGGACACAGTCGACTTTTTAATCAGGAAGAAGAATCACCATTCTCCCAATTTTTCTGCAAAATACAGATGCGACAACAAATTAATTTGAAAGAATAAGTGATGGCTTCCTAACTTGATGCTATCAAACAAGATTTTTTAAACAATTTCAAAGAACATGTTGATGGAGAAGAAGATGCTAATGACTCAACATCCGAATGTTTGGTAGTCCAAGGAGATGGAGTTTTCTTTAACCTATCATATAAGATAGCAATATCAAAAGCAAGGTTTTGATAGGACGGTAATATATAATTTAAACTACCAAGAAATCTTTGTAATTGAGTTTTATCCAAAATTTTATCTGGAAACTTGGATGCAAATTCTATGCTCCTATTTATAGGAATTATTTTTCCCTGTTCAATATTGTGACCAAGAAATCTAATTTTAGTTTGACACAAAACCATTTTTGGTTGTGATATAACAAGACCACTTTGCATAACTATTTGATTAAGAACATGCAAATGTTTAAAATGTTGTTCCAAATTTTTGGAAAAGACTAAAATATCATCAATATAAACAATGATAAATTCACAGTAAGGAATAAAAATGTCATTCATAATATGTTAAAATTCTGAAAGAGAATTCTTCAGTCCAAATGGCATAACATTCCATTCATAATGTTCTATGGGGACAGTAAAAGAAGTTTTATATCTATCAGATTCACTAATTTGGATTTGCTAATATCCTAATTTTAAATCAAATTTTGAAAATAGAACAACATCATGAAGTCTGTCAAGTAAATCCTTTTTATTATAGATAGGATATCTAATCCATTTTAAAACTTTATTTAAAGATTTGTAATTAATAACAAGTCTGGGCTCTTCCTTTCTTGTTCAGCATGCTTATTTACATAAAAAGCAGTACAACTCTATGGAGAGTGAGAAACACGAATCAATTTCTTTTCAAGTAAAGAATTAATTTCTTTTTTTTACATAAAATAAAATATTCTGAATTCATTTGACAAGCTCTAGCTTTTGTTGGAATATTTTTTTCTAGAAAATCATCTTCATAAGGAAGAGAAACAATATTTTTTTCATTTTCCAAAAAGCATTTGGATGTTCATTACAAATTTCAAGAGCAAATTGATTTTGAATCATTTTAATTTTATCTTGAACTTTTAGGTTTTTCAACCTTTCTTCTATATTATAAAAGATATTTCTTTTTGAAGAAAATTAAGTTGCAATTCTTTGCAATAAGTAAATCATGAACTTGATTTAAAAATTTTATTTTTGGATCAGTTATAAATTGAAAAGTAAGATCCAGACCTTTGAAAGAGGCCTTATACCTTTAGCATCAATATGCCTTAGAGGCATAATTTCTTGAAGAAATGGCGTACCAAGTATAACTTGATTAGTCAAATTTTTAACCAATAAAAAAGTTGCAGGAATACAAACGTTTTCTTGACATATATAAACATCAGGCAACTTATATTGAACATGTAAATTTTGTCCATTAGCTGCAGAAACAGTGTGAGTAGTTTTTTCAAAATATTTAGTATGAATTATTCATTCCTGGATACAATTTATATCTGCTCTAGAATCAATTAAAGCAATAAAATCTTTTTTTTTATAAAATTATGATCTATCAAAATGTTTATTTTAACTTTCCATTTTTGAGAGGTAACTAGTTAAGATTAGCTAACAAATCCTCGTTATCATTAATTTATAAATTAGAAGATGAAGGAATTTCTTCTCTAATTTTTCCTTTTTCTAATATGGAAAGCCTAGAACATATCAAGTTATTATCACGTTTCAAGCATTGAATTTCATTTTTTAAACTTGTTACTTCCCTATTCAAATCACTAATAGTGACAGGAGAAGATTTATTTTGTTTTTTATTTATCTGATTTATCAATTCAGAAAACATATAAGGTTTCCTTTTGTCCTTATCATAAGCCGAAGAAATATCTTCCTTACTGAGATGTTCTGACTTTTCGGTTCTATCATTAAAACATTCAATGACTTTGGCCTTTAATTTAGGATCATCAATATTATCTAATAGATCAACAATTTTCTCACTAGAAGTAAGAACATTCAATTCTAAATCTTGAAATTGAGATTTTAACTTATAAAATTCTTCATTGGTATCACTAGCAATACAATTATTGCTACAAGGTATTTCTTCTTTAGAGAAATCAATTAAATCATCAGATTCATTATCATGAATTTCATCATTACTCTTATCACTAGATTTATCACTATCTGAATTGTCAGAGGACTCATTTTCAGAATTCAATAAGACTTTAGCTAAAGATTCTTTTAGCTTATCATCAATATCAAGACTATTTATCTTCTTTTTCATTCTACAGTTATTTGCATAATGACCTTTCTTCCTGTATGTATAACATGTAGGTATCTTCTTTTGGGGTACATAACTTTTTTTTTCATTTCTAGCTCTTCGCTTAGCAACTTTTTTCTTATAAGCTTCACACTTATATTTTTTTATAATATTCAAGCTTATGTGGCCTTTCCTTATTTCGTCTTTTAGGTTTATCACCTATAGAGGTACTAGGAACACTCATTCCAAATTGTTCACAAAAATGACCTAACTTATTCTTCTAAGTTAAATGATGCTTCTTCAATTGGTGATTCAATTTTATTTCATTACAAAGAGATAGCCCTTCTTCTATGCATAATTAGGAAGCCAAAAGTAAATTCATCCCAAGCAATACTATCAGTAGTGGATTTATTTTTTTATGACTTTTTTAATCCTTTATGCAAAAACATAAGTGATCTATGAATTTAGATTTCCAATGATACTATTATCATCAGGAAGACTCATAACTCTAGATAAGAAAATATCTTTATAGCACCGAAATGAAGTAAGAGTAGGACAACGCATATTCTGCAACAACGTCCTAGTATTATCATAATTATTATTATAACGATCTGTAAAATGTTCACAGAAAGAGAGACATAAAGTGTACACAACATTTTCTTGTACTGTATTATTTTCAATTATGGTTGAATTATAAATATCATCACGTTGGTCTTGGGTTAAATGATTATCCCACCAACCTTTTAATTAACCAGCAAAACCAGCAACAATCATACTAGTAATTCTTTTGTCAGTATTATCATTTTGTTTACAAACTGTGGAATACATAAGCATCCTATGATCAGTATTATAGATCTGTAAATCAGTTTGAGCATCAATAGTTCATTCATAAGTCTGTCTACCACTAAATGTAATTGTTTTTGTCATTAAAGGATCTTAAAAAAGAACATCCTGAGGTATAGGCCTGGGATAGTAATAACGTGTTTGGGTAGGAACACCCTAATATATATTGCTATAATTTGTTAATTTACTAACATTCGTATTTTTTGTTGATCTTTAAGATCATTAACCATACTAAGGTTCAAACCTTTTAATGCCTCATCAAGGACCTTTTCTAATTTAGAAGTGGAAGGTTCCAATTTGAATCCTTGGATACTAGGAGGAGGTTGAAGATCAGTCTTAACATCTGTAAATGCTGACACAGTGTTAGAAGTAGAAGCTTCTGCATGGGATTTATTTGTGGAAAAATTATCCAATTTTTTTGTCAGAATTTTAATTTTATTCTGAAGAAGTGAAATCTGTAGCACCCCGATCCCGCACGGGACCGAGACTTCTATTGATCTCTCTAATCTCAACCCGATCCAAAACCCGGGCACAGATTTTAGGAAAAACGGGCAAAGTCTCCCCTGTACCGTGGACATTCTGGAAACCTGTAAACATAATATAAGCCACAATACAACTAAACTCTAACTCCAACAACTCCAACTCTAACTATCCCAACTTCAAGGTCGACCGGGCCTTAAGCAAGACATAGAAAACACACCCAAGCGTGCATTTAACAATCCTTAAAACCTTGTCTCTTTTAATCCGCTTATCATACCACTCTATATTAACCATTAGATTTTCTTATGAACTAAAGCCAAACAACTGTTAACTTTCATTAACACACAAGCAAGCAGCAAAAAGGAAAGTAAGGATAAACTATTACAATTTACCATTAAAGCCATACATTAACCTAGCTATTACAATTCTTCAACAACTCCAAATATATACAAACCTATAGGCACAAAATAGAACAAGACTTATTACAAACCAAATCTTCCACAATTTAGCAGGCAAACATTCCAATCTCAAGCAATAGCACAAAGCAACCAGGGTCATTCCTCCAACTGCGCCACCTAAAACATGTTTAGCGAGGTATGAGCAATCACAATTGCTCAGTGAGGGATAAAGTCTACCGGGGCGTATAATGCAGCAGCTAGTACAAATAAAGCATTTTACAACAAAAGAACAATTGAAACAACAAGTTACCACACATTAAAAAGGATACGATTCACTTTGTTCTTCAATCACGAACCGCGATCAATATGCCAGCAAATCCTCAATCACTCCAGTGGGTGTACTCTGAAATCCTACGACCCAACTCTCCCTGGGCGGCATCCCAAGTGAGAGAGGGACTTGAAAACCATGGTAGTCGAGGTAGACTGGCAAGCCCGATGCCACCCGGTTTCCACGACACTACCATGCCCAAATAGTTGTGCAACCATGATGCAATGCACTCAAAATGATGACAATAGAATAAATCAATAAACACATGATTGAGGGACAACAAAGTAGGTTGCCCTCACACACAATATATAGACAATAAGTGCACATAATCTAAGTACAAGTAAATAAACTATTATGCAAATAAGGATGAAGTCTCCCTCACCTGGAATTAAGCCAAACACGCTAAAAGAATAACTCATATTTACTTCAACTCCCCGAATTAGCTCAAGTATGCAACCCTAGGGTGTTCATATAAGTTTAACAATTAATTATATCAATTCCAACTCAACTCTTACTTAACTCAACCCTACAACATTAGAAGCTAGATTTATAATCACTTATTCACACAAGTTCATAACCCACACACAATTAAGCTACAATGTTCACCTTACCATATCATTAGACAACATAAGATATATTAGAAGCATCAAATACCATTAAGTTAAGATCATAAGTTATAAATTTCAATTACTTTTAATTACAATAATCAATAATCATATAACTAGATGAATTATCCTTATAGTTCTACTCACTTAGCATACAATGTTTATTAGAGTTTGATCTTAACAAAGTACAAATAATATAAACATTATAACAAGATATAAGCATTAAATATGAAAATAACTATACCAACATAAAGGGGTCAATGACCGATGATCACGAAACTTCACGAAATGCTCACAAATGCCATATAATAACATGTAAAGGCAAGATATACAAGCACCAAAGCTAATTCAAAGGCTAAGCATGAAAACCCCGAGTTTGCCTTTTGTTATCCTAAGTCATTTAACTCCAAACCGAAGGCTAAGGCTCAAGATTCACCAACTACCTATTCTAATCTTTTAGTTACATATTATGGCACACTTAGAACCCTTGAAATTATTCATTAACCCGAATTAGCCACAAAAGCCCCGATTACCCCTTTGTGCGTTTATACTACAATTATCTTAACCAAAGCTCAACTAAGAGTTAGAAAAGCACATTTAATCCCTACTTACCCTAAGAACACCAAATATATCAACCAAATTCACCCGAATTTACGTTTGACATAAAACCCCTTTGTAACACAAGCCATTTTTCTTCCAAACACAAGTTAATGTTCTAGTTAAGCGAGCGGGCTATTCCATACTTTTAATTATCCCTTATGGCACCCCAAGGACCCTAGAAACTACCCAATTACCTGCGTTTAGCCCAAAAGTCCCAATTTTTTTTTTTGTGAGTTTGTACTATAAGTACCCTAACCGGGACTCAACCGAGGTTTAGCAAAGCATATATAGCACCTATATAGCCTAAGAACACTAGATGTAATGGCCAAATTAACCCAGATTTGCATTAACCCCGAAACCCCTTTTTAAAAGTTGTCTATTTCATGTGTTAGCCAATTTTTGAGCAATTCAACTTCATGTGGCTATTAAACTATCTTTATTAACATCTAAGGCACTTACTAGAAGCAATGAATCAAGTCATATCGCACAATTCCATAAAACCCTAGAAAATGTCACTATTCATGTCATACGATCAACGAACGAATTCAACCGTTTAAACTACAGAACAATAGCATAAATAAGGTCTCTACTACTTATATACAACATAAATAAGCAACTTTAAGCATTACATAAGCATTTGATAGCAAATCAATGAATTCAAGAAAAGAGCAACATTTTTAAAATGTACAAACATGCATGAAATTCCTTACCTAAAGCTCATAGGAGCTCGGTAAAGGTTAATAGACACCCTAAACTACTTGAACCTAGCTTGGTTTGGCTTGGAATGGAGATTTGATGAGTTAAAACTCTCCTCCTTGGCTGCACAAAGCTGTTCGGATTTGTTACAGTGTTTTCAGCTTTTGCACTTTTTTTTTGTGGCTCTTATTATGTTATATAGATAATAGATTAAGGAAATAATGGGTTGAGTTAGTAAATTAGGTCTAATTAAACATATTTAAGGGTCTAATAAAAGTCCAAAGTCTAGTTAATTCACTAGAAGCCCAAATAAAAATTCTATAAAAAGTTACTATTCTTTCGTAATACTATTTATTCAGGACACTAATATTTTTATATCTCATGTTCTCGACATCTTATACACATAGTTCCAATGGACGAAATACGTCTAATAAGGTAAGTAATAAAGGAAAAATATAAAATTTGAAAAATAAAATAGTCAAATTTTACACCCCGAACACAATTCCTTTGTTATACTAATCAATTTCCTACCAACCTTCCCGAAATACCATGCATATAAAAATTATGAATGTGTGCATGAAAATAAACATATAGTGAAAATAAAATTTAAAATTTAAAAAAATGACGTACTTCAAAAATCACCCAGGACTCGCGACTCATTTTAAAATGATGAAAACTAATTTATTAGACATAAGAAATTAATATCACATTTTACAAATAACAAAATAAGAGATTAAACATTTTATATGATTTAATTAAGAATTACACACTTAAATAAATACTAAAAGTAAAGTTACTAAATATATATATATATATATATATATATATATATATATATATATATATATATATATATATAAAGTTAGAATAAACACTTAAATTCAACCAATCAATTAAATTAACACTTAAATATATGTAAATAGACACTATTCACTACATGCTAGGTCTGGGGTATCACAAAATTTGTTCACTGAATATTTTTAATGAGATATAGTTTAATTATTCTGTTTAAAAAGCATATTAATATGGTTAGTAACCACAGGAAGAGTTTCATTTTCAACCAGTTTCATAAAAGCATTTCCTTCCATTTCTAAATATGATCTATCATCTGCCAATTTAAAAGGCTTCAAATGAGGGTAAGTTGTTTGCAAAATTTGGGGAGAGATCTTAGTCCCTATATTCCATTTTCTTTCTAAAATTGCAATTTGAGTTTCAAAAACATTGTCTGTAAACCATTTGACAAAATATTTTCTTTCCTGAATTTGATCCAGATGTTTATAAAACAAATCTCTAAAATCAAATCTCTCTTGTTGAGAAAAATATGAAAAGAACCATTCCCTAAAGGGTTTCCATTTTGGGTGTAAAAACTCACTATTAATGAGTTTTCTTTCATCACTACCTGGTGTAAAATCCATTAACTACCAAAGTTTATTTATGAGGAATTTCCTCCAAAATCTGAGGGAGTAGGATTAACTCCTAATTTAATTCCTGTTGTTTTATCATAAATTTCATGTTTAATTCCTTGAGGATTATTACTTCTAGTCAGTCTAATTTTCTCTATTAATTCCCGTGGAAGCTCTTCATTTTCTTATGTTGATTCAGATCTATTAACTTGTTCCTTTAAATGTGAAGTAGAAGCCTTAGAAGTCAAAGGTAAATCAATCCTATAATCAAAAGGTGAAATATAATTGTAAGATGACACAGATCTCGATAAACGAGAGGTTCCAATATCAGGAGTTTGAAATCTAAGCCTAATTTGGCCTTCAGGAGTTTGTTCAACTTCAGTTAATTTTGTCTCAATCCTAGGTTGACTAGGAACAACTTTTTCTAAATTCCATGATTATGGAAACTCTATTTCATCCCATTGAATCCTTCTTCTAGTAGATATCTTAGATCTACTTAAATTGGTTTCTATCATAACAGTCTCACCTATCTTATCCTGTAATTTGCAGTTAGGATTAAGAGTATGTAGAATCTTGTAATATATGCAATAACATATACATAAAATTTCAGATTCAGGTTTATAATTGTAACCATAAGCTTTAACATATAAAGTAACAATATCCAATATATTTCTATCAGATAAAGAAAACTATAAATTTGGTCTAACATTAAAGTAGACTGGTCCATGAGCCAAACTAGTTTGCATAATTCCAATAAGGGATTGTCTCCAATTTAAATTTCTAGAATCTCTAAGAACTGCTATAAAATTCTCAGGTAAACCAGATAAGATTAAGGGTTTAAAAGCAATTTGTATTAAACCAATATGTAAAAGTCTATGCCTATGAACATATCTATCTATATAATCCTGGGATAATAGCTGTAATGCCAACTCATTATCATTCATAGGAATTGATTCCTCTTGGGTTTTTACCATATGTTTAATACCAAAATTTTCAAAGGTACCAAATTGATATATACTCCTAGGTTTAATTCTAGGAATTGTCCATTTGTTTAACAAATCTAGATTTTGAGGAAGATCATATTCTTCCTTGTTAGCATTTTTAACGTAAGTCTTTGACTTAAAGGGATTTATCATATTGATAAATTGTTGTTTGGTAAACTTACTAAACAATATAGTCCATGGCTCTGATACCATAAGAGGCCCAGGGGATAACAGCTTGAGGCAAGATCATGCATTACAGAAGTATACAACTTTTACTCAACAGTGTCAAGCTCAAGGTTACAATTATAAGCCTGAATATGAAATTATGTGTATATGTTATCGCATATATTACAAGATTCTGCATACTCTTAATCCTAACTGCAAATTATAGGATAAGACATGTGAGACTGTTATGATATAAACCAATTTAAGTAGATCTAAGATATCTACTAGAAGAATGATTCAATGGGATGAAATAGAGTTTTCAGAATCATGGAATTTTGAAAATGCTTCAACATAATCCCAATAATTAAATTGATAAACATTTTTGTTATCATGAGGAAAGGTAAATTGCCTTTCTGCCATTGTGCTAATTCCCCAATCAGAGGGTGAAAGAATTTTCTTAATATAAATCTTACTATAAGTATAAACTGAAATAGAATTATTCCTTTTGAAATGTTCAAACTCATAACTATCAGTTGCTTGCAAGATAGACTCATAAAAGACTCTTGACTTATGGTGATGCACCGAAAAAAAAAAATTATTGAGATAACGGTCCATAAGGTACCAAGGATTACTTATCCACTGCTTATCCAAAATTTCAAGGATAAGAATAGTCTCATCATGATTATGTGACTCATAAGAATCAACCTCATCTTCCTGTTCCATAATATTGGCATAGGATGATGCATGTGGTGCAGAAATATCTGCCTCAAGTAATTTCTTGATTTTTTTGTAATTTGGATGAGACGGGTCGATAGCAACCTCACCACTAGTCATATTGACTAATTTCTTTCCTCCAGTGACCCTATGAGAGTCATTTCTTCGTCTCCCTCTTCCCCTATTAGGGTTAGAGTAATTGCCCCTAAATGGGAGCATCCTACAAAAATTCACGAGTAAGAAAGTCAGGCAGAGAATTATTATCTCCTTTTATATAATTTATTTCAAAATCAAAAGGAGCAAGATGTGCTTGCCACCTAGCAAACATTTGTTTGGAAACATAAAGTTTAAAATCCTTTTGAAACATGAATTTTGCAGCACTACAATCAGTACGAATAAGAAATTTCTGATTATATAAATCATCTTGAAATTTTAAAACACATTTAACAATTGCAAGAATTTCTTCTGCTACCGTAGCATAATTCTTATGGCTATTTCCTCATTCTCTAGAATGAAATCTAACAAGATATTCTTGTCTACCATGTGGATGAATTTGTTTTAAAATTCCACCAAAACCAATATCAGAAGCATATGTTTCAATTATTTTTTCCCATGTTGGGTAAGCTAGAGAAAAACATGGTAACCTAGCTACTTTAGATTTAATTTTTTTAACAACATCGGTATGTTTTGTCATCCAAGGAGATGGAGTTTTCTTTAACCTATCATATAAGATAGCAGTATTGTGACGACTGAGAACCTCATCATATTCATTTTAAATTATTGAATGTCTTATTTGAGCATTAAATGTGCATTTATTTAATTTTAGCATAAGACACTATTCATAAAAAAAATTTACTGTTTAATTTTTCTGAAACTGTATTTTTCTCCTGTTACATGTCATGTAGGAGGAATGTGAAAAATATTATTTTGTGTATTTAATGTTGGGAGTGTGCATTTAGAAAATAATTTTCCTCCTGAATGAATAGTGTTATGAAAGAATAGTAACTTTTTGTATAATTTTTATTTGGGCTTCTAGTGAATTAGCTACATTTTGGACTTTTATTAGACCCTTAAATATGTTTAATTAGACCCAATTTACTAACTCAACACATTATTTCCTTAGTCTATTATTTATATAACATAATATGAGCCAAAACAAAAAAAAAGAGGAGAAAAGCTGAAAACACTGTAGCAAATCCGAAAATGGCATAGGAGAAGAATTTCTTCATCAAACCTTGGAGTTGAGCTCTTGGCTTGCTTAGGGAGGATTCTAGAGCACCTAGGCGCTTCACCACCTTGCCTACATCTTCATACAAGTGAGGGAGTTGCATTTTTATAACTATCAAAGTTTATGTTCATATATTGAAATTTTTGATTTGTTGATTATTGCTATAATACTTGTTATAAATGCTTAATATGTGTTTATTAGAGCCTATAGAGTATATTTTTAAAGCTTGTTAGCAAAGTTTATGGTAGAATGCATAGATTGATTGAAAGAGGTGATGAATAGTGTAGTGAATAGTGAAATCCAAAAATTTAGGGGTTTTTTTTTTATACATATAATTTGTTAATTAGATTGAATTGAGGCTTCCTTTAGGTACTTTAGACATTAGTGAAACTAGACAAAGACTCACGTGAGGTTGAATTACCCGAAAACGAGTTAAAATACAAAATTTGTTAACTTTAAAAAGGGGATTCTTCACGTAGTGCAATCCGGGCACGTTTGGGCTATGGTTTGGGTATCCTTGGGGTAAGGAAGCACTATTGGTGCTTTCGTTACGCGAAATTGGGGTTTGGTTAGTATAGTTGTAGTTCAAATCCGCTCGGGGCCTTCCCGAAATTTTGCTTCAAAAATGGATTTTTATGATCTTAATAGGTGTCTCTTGGCTTGGTTGGGAATGTAGTATGGTTAGGTTGTGGATTGGTAACTTTGAAATGCACTTAGGAGAAGAAAAACTTGGTTAAAAAAAAGGGAAAATGTAGTAATTGGCTTCTTTGGCACACCTAGAGCTTGCTATTGTGTTGTCACATACTATTGTGTTTATCTAAAGCTAATTGAGCTACTTGAATTGGATTTTGGGTGAAGTTGTGTTGGTTGCCTCTTTTTGGGATTATATAGTTATCTCGTGCATATGTTGGTTATAATGTATTTATGTGAGGGCAGCCAGTTGAGTTGCCATACTCCTTTTCTTCTTATTTTAATTATATTGGTAATATAAGAAATGTGTTACCTTGATAAAAGTTAGTTTTGTCTTGTAAAATGTTTTCTTTATCTTGAGTTGTTGTGGGTGTTGAGATAGGATTAACTTATTTTTGAGTTGTTATCAAGTCAGTGTTGAAATTGTTGATAGATAAGTTTCTCTACTTCTTGTCCAAATTGTGAAATATTGAACTATAAATTTTGTTAGAGCTTGTTATGCTATTCTAGTTTATGAATTTTCTTAACTTGTATTTAACAAATGAATCTAATGAATTATGATAGTTTAATGAAGTTATTAACTAGCTAAAGGAAGAATGCTGCTAAGCTTCATTTAGGTACAAGTTATGGCCTTTGGAAGAGAATAATACATGTGTATTTCATAATCATGCAATAGTAAGCTGTAGTTAAACTTAACTTGTACTTAAATTCTATTATACTAGTTAAATGTTGATGTAGTAGTTTCCTTCGTAAGATTAAAGAAATGTTTTAGAGATATTTGTATGACTTTTAAGCTATGTGGCAATATGATATACATTAGTGATTATATATAATTGTTATCATTGTGGATGGAGTTAAGAAATAGTTAAGTTGGAATTGATATAGTTAATAGCTAAGTTAACTACTGCTGCTAGTTTTCATGGGTTCACTTCATGAGTAATATGTGGTTACTTGGGATTACGTGCTAATGTGGAAATAACATAGTTAATTGCTAAGGTGTTGTACTTATATGAATATAATAGGGATTTACATATTCGAGCTAAATGAGGTTTTGGAGTAAATTTAAACTACTTTATGGCATCTTGGAGCTTGGTAGAGGTGAGGGAGTCTTCGTCTTTTTTTTTTTTGCATTTTAACTTATTTTATTGGTTATAGATTGTATGATTAGTAATTGAAATAGTTTATATGTACTATTTACTCGCTATCATGTGTTTTCTCGTGTTATTTGTGTTTAATTGCGAGGGCGACCTACTTTGTCGTCCTTCTTATGTGATCTTTGATATTCTTGATTCTCGTGATCTTGTATTGGGTTGCGCAATCTTTTCAGACATGGTAGCGTCGAGAAACACGGGTGGCGTTGGGCTTGCCGTGCTCCCTCGACTACCATGGTGCCTATTCCCTTCTCGCTGAGGCATACTCTACTACCCCAGAGGCGTGGTTCACCTGCTGGGCATGGACCTACCTCAGGAGAAAAGGTCGTAGGATCGGGATACATCCGAAGTATCCCAACTTGTTGGTATATGGGTTTGCCGGCACTTGTGTGAAGTTCGAGGCTCGTGGTACGAGAATGAAAACTTGAAGTGGAACCGTATCCTTTTTAATATGGTTAATCACTTGTTATTTAATATTGTTGTTTTATGTATATATATATATATATATATATATATATATATATATATATATATATATGACTTCTTGTGTTTGCATATCATGTTGCACGCCCAAGTATATTGCATCACCTCCCTCACTGGGTAACTTTGGTTACTCATTCCTCGTTTTAACATGTTACAGGTGCAGTTAGATTAACTACCTTGTGTGCCGTGCTGTTGGTTGCTTATCCTGCTATGGTTAGAAGCTATTGTGAAGATGAAACTTGGTGTATATTTTTGTTCTATTTTGAAACCCCTTGAAGTCTTGTATGTACTTTGTACAACTTGTTGGATAGTAATTGAATTAAGAACTTATATGGTTTGATAGAGTAGTTGGCATGTAATAGCTAAAGATAGATTTTGTTGCCTTTTATTAGCCTGCTTGTATGATTATATTTTGTCTAGGGCTCGGATGGCCTTGAGATTGGGAGAAGTTGGACAATTGAAGTTGGGGTGTTGTATTATTATTATACTTGCTGCTTGCAGGTTTTTGATTAGTCCTATAAACAGGGAAAACTCTGTCTGTTTTCCCTAAATTTTCGTGCCTTGGGTTTTGGGATTGGGACCCTGGTCTCGTGAGGGATCGGGGCGTTACAAGTATCAAAAGCAAGGGTTTGATAGTACGGTAATATATAATTTTAACTACCAAGAAATCTTTGTAATTGAGTTTTATCCAAAATTTCATCAGGAAACTTGGATGCAAATTCTATGCTCCTATTTATAGGAATTATTTTTCCCTGTTCAATATTGTAACCAAGAAATTTAATTTTGGTCTAACACAAAACCATTTTTGGTTCTGATGTAACAAGACCACTTTGGATAATTATTTGCTTAAGAATATGCAAATGTTTAAAATGTTGTTCCAAATTTTTGGAAAAGACTAAAATATCATCAATATAAACAATGATAAATTCACTGTAAGAAATAAAAATATAATTCTTAATATGTTAAAATTCTGAAAGAGCATTCTTCAGTCCAAAAGCCATAACACTCCATTCATAATGTCCTATGGGGACAGTAAAAACAGTTTTATATCTATCAGATTCATTAATCTGGATTTGCCAATATCCTGATTTTAAATCAAATTTTGAAAAGATAACAGCATCATGAAGTCTGTCAAGTAAATCCATTTTATTAGGAATAGGATATCTAATCCATTTTAACACTTTATTTAAAGGTTTGTAATTAATAACAAGTCTGGTCACTGCTCTTTCTTGTTCAGCATGCTTATTTACTTAAAAACCAGTACAACTCCATGAAGAGTGAGAAACATGAATCAATTTATTTTCAAGTAAAGAATTAATCTCTTTTTTGCCTAAAATCAGATATTCTGAATTCATTTGACAAGGTCTAGCTTTTGTCAGGATATTCTTTTCTAAGAAATCTTCTTCATAAGGAAGAGAAACAATATGTTTTTTCCTATTCCAAAAAGCATTTGGATGATCATTACAAATATCAAGAGAAAACTGATTTTGAATCATTTTAATCTTATCTTGAACCTTAGGGTTTTTCAACATTTCTTCTATATTATAAATATATATTTCTTTTCGAAGAAAATTAAGTTGCAAATTCTTTGCAATAAGTAAATCATGAACTTGATTTAAAATTTTTATTTTTGGATCAGTTATAAACTGAAAAGTAAGATCCAGACCTTTGAAAGAGGCCTTTATACCTTTGGCATCAATATGCCTTAGAGGCATAATTTCTTGAAGAAATGGCGTACCAAGTATAACTTGATTTGTAAAATTTTTAACCAATAAAAAGGTTGCAGGAATACAAACTTTTTCTTGACATATATAAACATTAGGCAACTTATATTGAACATGTAAATTTTGTCCATTAGCTGCAGAAACAGAGTGAGTAGTTTTTTCAAAATATTTAGTAGGAATTATTCCTTCCTGGATACAATTTATATCTGCTCCAGAATCAATTAAAGCAATAAGATCTGTTTTTATAAAATTATTGTGACGGCCGAGACCCAGCATGTAGTATAATATACTTAATTGCACATAAATTGGTGCTAGTTTAAGTGTTATATGTGTAAAAATGTTTATTTTAGCATTTAAGATTTTAACTAGTAGTTTCACTTCCTTTTTAATTCTCTTATTTGTTTTAAAAAGGGGACCAATACTATTAATTCAAGTAAAATATTTTTAAATACTATTTTGACATTTACTGTGTCACCCGATAATTTTTATTATATTCATAAATAACTATAGCATATCTCCTTGTGCATTTTAATGTGTTTTATTTCTAGTTTAAATATGTTTATTTGAGGGTTACTATTCATAAGAAATTTGACTGTCTTAAATGCTCGATTTAATATTTTTCCTAAATAATATAACTTATAAAAGAAACCAAAACTTGTAGTTTTAGACCTTAGAGGGCGGGAACATGCATTTGAAAAATGTTTTGCGCATTGCTTGAATAGTATTACGTAAGTGTAACATAGTTAATTAGTAGTCTTTTAAATTGAGCATATAACTTGGTTGGACTAAGTTTTTGCTAGCATTTTGACTTCTAATACAACACCTACTTATACTATAAACATAATACATCATATATACAAGAAAATGAGCTAAAAAACAATTGAAGAAATCCCCATTTTGTACCCCCTTACCAGATGGCTCAAGGAAAGGAAAAAGAGCATTTTCTTCATCAAATTCATGGTGGTTGATATTTTGCAAACATCCAACATCAAATTCCAAGTTTTCCTAAGCTCCTACAAGCCTTCTAAACCTTGTACAAGTAAGGGAGTTTCACCTTTTAGCTATTTAAAGTTTATATCAAGTTTTTGAAATTTTCGGATTTTACTATTTCATGCCATAAATTGCTGATTCTCGTTAGATATAGTGTTATTACATGTTAGAGAACATCCTTATGCATTTGTATAGCTTAGAACTGAGTTTTTTAGTATGATTCACTTGAGGAAGATGATAAATAGTACCGAAACTAGGGTTTCGAAAAGAGTTGCAATTTAATTCGATTCGAGGCTTCTATTAGTTGCTAATTAGGTCCTTGAGCATGAGAAAAATATTCGTTATGCTTTCCATGTAAAAATTTTAGAAAATTTGATCAAAATAGGCTACTTTAATAAGGGGTTTCGGGGTTAACTAGAATCCGGGCACGTTTCGACGTCATGACTAGTCTTTATAAAGTATTGAAGCCTTAGAAGTGCCTTCGTTTCGCTTGTTCGGGTTCCGGAATTGGTACTTATAGTGAAAACCCACAAAGAGGCGTTTTCAGTATTTTCGTGTATTTTTGCTCTAGGTTATGATTTGGAGGTTCTAAATGAGGTATTTAGGTATCCTTAGATTGGTAGGATGGTTAGCTAGCTTAACTTGATCCTTGAATTCCCGTAGCAAGCTAAATAGCTTAGTTGATCAAAGGGAAAATGAATGAATTAATTATTTTAGTAATCGTACTGCCTTATAATTGCTTCTAAAGTGTTTAAATGCAGTTTGGAGGCATGTATGAACTTGTGGTAAGGTGTTGGGAAATGTATTATAATATTGACCCTTTGTGTTCGCATAGCTAAGTTCATGATAATTGCTTTATAATTGGGTAATTAAATGTTTATATGCCTTTGTGTAGCGTACGTATCATAGTAGTGAAGTTTTGTGAATTAAGTTATTTGGTTTGTATGACTTTAGTTAGTATGAACTTGAAAGAGGACTAAAGGAACTAGTTATGAACTATGTTGGTAATTATTGTTAATTGACTTATTAGCTGATTGGATAAGTGTTGTATGTGCCAAAGTAAAGCCTAAATCTAGCGAGCAAAGCATGAAACCAAGGTAGAATTCAACTAGGTGCTTGTGTGAGTGTGTTCTGTTTTGGGTCAGTCCACTGCCCCTGTCTTTCGAAGCTTCTTTGACCTAGCAAACGTGCTAAAAAATTAACAAAATTTGTAGAGCAGCTAGATTTGGCAGTTTAGAGCAAATGTTGATTTCTAGGACTAAGGCTAATTCTAACGTTTTAGGCGTCTGATCACATCATTTCCGAAATGTAGCTAAAAAAATCGCTGGTTCTGTCCAGCTATGCGTGGTTGCTCGGTAAGGGTTATAACTTTTGGAAATTAACTCAGAATTGAGCACCGTTCGAGCCTAAAATTAACTACACTCGAAGAGATACAATTATACGTAAAACTCAGGTAGTTTAGAGGTCAATAGCCTAGGTAACCAAATGGGTTAATTTATGCTTCTGTTAGAGGAATTGGAAAATGTCTTAGTTGAGCTTGTGGTGTTAAATTTGCACTTGGAGACTTGTATTGAATGTTTGAAGAATTAATTAGAATGTAAGTTTAATGTAAAATGTTAACCAATGCAAGTTAGTTGAGTCCACTTGTACAATTAGCATTTAGGTTATATGTTAAGTACAATTTTGGTTAGTTATAGTTAGCTTAACTTTATATATTAGCAAATGCTTTTATGTTGTTAGAGAGCTTTGGTGTTTAATTAAGTTACAATGAAATAAAGTATGTAATATAAATTCTTGGATGTGAAAGATAGTTGTTAAACTTTCTATAGTCAATTACTAAAGTGTTATACTTATATGAAAACTAAGGTATTCATATTCAAGCTAACCTAAGGAAAGTTGGAGTAACTAAGTCATTTTTACATCTTGATACTTGGAAGAGGTGAGGGAGTCTTTATCCCTTTTGTGCATCTTAACTTATTTTACTGATTCTGGATTGTATTCTTTAGTAGTTAATATGTTTATATGCATTATTTACTTGCTATCTTGTGTCTTTTCGTGTTATCTGTATTAAACTGCAAGGACGGCCTACATTGTCGTTCCTCTTATGTGGTATTTGATATACTTGGCTCTTGTGATCTTGACTAGGGGTTGCGCAACCTTTTCGGACATGGTAGCGTCGAGAAACACGGGCGGCATCGGGCTTACCGTGTTCCCTCGACCAACCATGGAGTATAATATACTTAATTGCACATAAATTGGTGCTAGTTTAAGTGTTATATGTGTGAAAGTGTTTATTTTAGCATTTAAGATTTTAACTAGTAGTTTCACTTCCTTTTAATTCTCTTATTTGTTTTAAAAAGGGGACCAATACTATTAATTCAAGTAAAATATTTTAAAATACTATTTTGACATTTACTGAGTCACCCGAGAATTTCATCATATTCATAAATAATTGTAGCATATCTCGTTGTGCATTTTAATGTGTTTTATTTCTGGTTTAAATATGTTTATTTGAGGGTTACTATTCATAAAGACTTTGACTGTCTTAAATGCTCGATTTAATATTTTTCCTGAATAATATAACTTATAAAAGAAATCAAAACTTGTAGTTTTAGACCTTAGAGGGCGTGAACATGCATTTGAAAAATGTTTTGCGCATTGCTTGAATAGTGTTACGTAAGTGTAACATAGTTAATTAGCAGTCTTTTAAATTGAGCTTATAACTTGGTTGGACTAAGTTTTTGCTAGCATTTTGACTTCTAATACAACACCTACTTATACTATAAACATAATACATCACATATACAAGGAAATGAGCTCAAAAACAATTGAAGAAATTCCCATTTTGTCCCCCCCTACCTGATGGCTCAAGGAAAGGAAAAAGAGCATTTTCTTCATCAAATTCTTAGTGGTTGATCTTTTGTAAACATCCTACATCTAATTCCAAGTTTTCCTAAGCTCCCACAAGCCTTGTAAACCTTGTACAAGTATGGGAGTTTCACCTTTTAACTATTTAAAGTTTATATCAAGTTTTTGAAATTTTCATATTTTACTATTTCATGCCATAAGTTGCTTGATTCTTGTTAGATATAGTGTTATTACATGTTAGAGAACATCCTTATGCATTTATATAGCTTAGAACTAAGTTTTTTTAGCATGATTCACTTGAGGAAGATGATGAATAGTGTCAAAACTAGGGTTCCGAAAAAAGTTACAATTTAATTCGATTTGAGGCTTCTAGTAGTTGCTAATTAGGCCCTTGAGCATGGGAAAACTATTCGTTATGATTTCCATGTGAAAATTTTGGAAAATTTGATCAAAATAGGCTACTTTAATAAGGGGTTTCGGGGTTAACTCGAATCCGAGCACGTTTCGACGTCTTGGCTAGTCTTTATTAAGTATTGAAGCCTTAGAAGTACCTTTGTTTCGCTTGTTTGGGTTCCAGAATTGGTACTTTTAGTGTAAACCCACAAAGAGACATTTTCGGTGTTTTCGTGTACTTGTGCTCTAGGTTATGATTTGGAGGTTCTAAATGAGGTATTTAAGTATCCTTAGATTGGTAAGATGGTTAGCTAGCTTAACTTGATCCTTAAATTCTGGTAGGAAGCTAAATCGCCTAGTTGATAAAAGGAGAAATGAATGAATTAATTGTTTTAGTTCTCGTACTGCCTCATAGTTGCTTCTAGAGTGTCTAAATGCAGTTTGGAGGCATGTATGAACTTGTGGTAAGGTGTTGGGAAAGGTATAATATTGAACATTTGTGTTCGCATAGCTAAGTTCATGATAATTGCTTTATAATTGGATAATTAAATGTTTATATGCCTTTGTATAGCGTACATATAATAGTAGTGAAATTTTGTGAATTAAGTTATTTGGTTTGTATGACTTTAGTTAGTATGAATTTGAAAGAGGACTAAAGGAACTAGTTAAATACTATGTTGGTAATTATTGTTAATTGACTTATTAGTTGATTGGATAATTGTTGTATCTGCCAAAGTAAAGCCTAAATCTAGCGACCAAACCTTGAAACCATGGTAGAATTCAACTAGGTGTTTGTGTGAGTGTGTTCTGTTTTGGGTCAGTCCACTTCCCCTGTCTTTCGAAGTTTCTTTGACCTAGCAAACGTGCTAAAAAATTAACGAAATTTGTACAGCAGCTAGATTAGGCAGTTTAGAGCAAATGTTGATTTCTAGGACTAAGGCTAATTCTAACGTTTTAGGCCTCTGATCACATCATTTTTGAAATGTAGCTAAAAAATTGCTAGTTCTATCCAGCTATGCGCGGTTGCGCGGTAAGGGTTATAACTTTTGGAAATTAACTCAGAATTGAGAACCATTCGAACCTAAAATTAACTACACTCGAAGAGATACAATTATACGCAAAAATCAGGTAGTTTAGAGGTCTATATACTAGGTAACAGAATGGGTTAATTTATGCTTCTATTAGAGGAATTCGAAATGTCTTAGTTAAGCTTGCGGTATTAACTTTGCACTTGGAGACTTGTATTGAATGTTCGAAGAATTAATTAGAATGTAAGTTAAATGTAAAATGTTAACAAATACATGTTAGTTGAGTTCACTTGTACAGTTCGCATTTAGGTTATATGTTAAGTACAATTTTGGTTAGTTATAGTTAGCTTAACTTTATATATTAACAAATGCTTTTATGTTGTTACAGAGCTTTGGTGTTTAATTAAGTTACCATGAAATAAAGTATATAATATAAATTCTTGGATGTGAAAGATAGTTGTTAAACCTTCTATAATCAATTGCTAAAGTGTTATAATTATATGAAAACTAGGGTATTCATATTCAAGCTAACCCAAGGAAAGTTGGAGTAACTAAGTCATTTTTACATCTTGAGGCTTGGAAAGGTGAGGGAGTCTTTATCCCTTCTGTGCATCTTAACTTATTTTACTGTTTCTGGATTGTATTCTTTAGTAGTTAATAAGTTTATATGCGTTATTTACTTGCTATATTGTGTCTTTTCATGTTATCTGTATTTAACTGCAAGGGCGACCTACATTGTTGTTCCTCTTATGTGGTATTTGATATACTTGTCTCTCGTGATGTTGACCCGGGGTTGCGCAACCATTTTGGACATGGTAGCGTCGAGAAACATGGGCGGCATCAGGCTTACCATGTTCCCTCAACTACCATAGTGCCTATTCCTTTTCTCTTGCTGAGTATACTCCTCTACTCCAGAGGCGTGGTCCACCTGCTGGGCATTTGGACGTCCCTCAAGAGAGAGGGTCGTAGGATCGGGTCCATACGGAGTACTCCATTTTGGAGGAATAAGGGTTTTGCTGGCACTTATTGAAAATCTTGCCTCGTGGCTCGTGATTGAAGACAAACATGGAACCGTATTTTTTTTTATACGTGGTTAAATACTTGTCTAATTAACTTGTTTATTTTGTGTTATGAATGCTATTATCTTGTTGCATCTCACGAAAACTGTGACACCCGATAATTTCACCCTAAATTTATTATAATCTGTTCATACTTATGTGCGCATTTCTACGTGCATCATTTTTCTTGCTTAATTGTTTTTGTGGTGGGACACTATTCATAAAATTTTTGACTGTTTCGAAAGGTTGATTTTAAATTTTTCCTAGGTCACTGGACATTTAAAAGGAGCCAAGAAATTTTCGTTTTGAACTTTCGAGCTTAGGAGTATGCGTTTGAAAAATAATTTCCGTGAGCCTTGAATAGTGTTACGTTAGAATAGTGATAGTATTTAATTAGAAAGCAATTGTAATTGCAATTAGCTTTAATTGATTAAGTTTTGAGATTTAATTGCTTAGAATATTAATTGTCTACAACACATAAAACAACTACCTCATAAAATAAAATAGAACATAGCATTTTAGTCATCAAAAAACAATTTCAGAAATTCCATCCTTGTCCTCCTGCTGGCCGTCCACTTCAAAGAGGGAAAAGAGAGATTTTTGCTTCTTCATCCAAGCACTTTGAGCTCATAGTTTGATCTTGGGAGGTTATTGAGCAACTTAGGACCTTCAACAAAGCTTCTACATCTTCAAAATTGTGAGGGAGTCTTACTTGTTTGAATTTAAAGTTTGTTTGCATATGTTCAAATTTATTGAATTGTCAATTATAGCAATATATCTTGTGTTGAATGCTTCCTATGAGTATTTTAAGCCTCTAGAGCTAACTTTTGTGGTGTGATAACAAATTAAACGGTTGAATGTTGAGATTGATCAAGGAGACAATGAATAGTGCCTAAAACTAGGGTTTTGAGAAAATTTGATAATTGACTTGAATTGATGCCTCAATTAGGTGCTCTAGACCCTAGGGAAGGTAATTGAAAAGCCACGTTAGATTGAATCACCCGAATTCGAACTTTAGTGCATAAATAGCTTACTTTAAAAAGGGGGTTTTGCACGTTAGGCAATCCGGGCAAATTTGGGCATCGATTTGGGTATCCTTGAGCTAAGGAAGCACCTTTGGTGCTTTCATTTCGCGAAATTGGGGTTCGGTTAGTATGGCTATAGTTCAAAACCGTTCGGGGCCCTCCCGAACTTTTGCTTCAAAAATGAGTTTTTATGACTTTAAAGGGTACCTTTAAGCTTAATTAGGAATATAGAAAGACTAGGGTAGGTTTGAGAACCTCGAACTATGCTTAGGAGAAAGAAAGCTCGATTAAAGAAAGGGGAAAAGTAGTTTTTAGCCCTTTTAGTTGCAATTGGAACTTATTGTGTGTTAGTAGTGCCTTGTATAGAATATTTAGGATGTATTTAAGTTATTTGAGTGGATTATTGGAATTAATTATGTTGATTGTTTTCTTTTGGCATCTATTAGTTAATATCTTGCATATATGAGCTTTTATCGTGCATATATGTGAGGGCGGCCTACTTTGTCGTCCCTCTTACGTGTTATGTGATATTATTGATTGCTTGTGACTTGTATTGGGTTGCGCAACCTATATCGGACATGGTAGCGTCGAGAAACACGGGCGGCATCGGGCTTGCCGTGCTCCCTCGACTACCATGGTGCCTATTCCCTTCTCGCTGAGGCATACTCCACTACCCCAGAGGCGTGGTTCACCTGCTGGGCATGGACCTACCTCGGGAGAAAGGGTCGTAGGATCGGGATACATCCGGAGTATCCCAAGTGTGGTGTTTGGGTTTTGCCGGCATAATCGTGATACTCGTGGTTCGTGGCTCGTGATCGAAGACTTGGAAGTGGAACCGTATCCTTTTTAAAGTGATTAATAGTTTGATTTATTGTCTTGATGGTTATGTGTCTTGTATATATGTTTACTTGTGTTGCATATCATATTGCACGTTTACATGCTGCATCACCTCCCTTGCTGGGCAACTTTGTTGCTCACTCCTCATCTAAAATGTTTCAGGAGAAGCTGAGGTGAATCCCCAGCTATTAGAGGTAGAAGAAGAGGAAGAAGTTCAAGTAGATCAGAATCAGTGATCTTGTGTGCTGAGGTGGATTTATGTGCTTCTTATGTGGAGTTCTTGGTGTTAATGTATTTTGAGACCATAGAGTCTTGTATATATATGTCTAGTAAAGGTGTATTAAGAGTTTAAGAAAGTTGTTGGATTGTAATAATGAATTCTAGACTTTATTTTTTTCTTGCATGCTTGGAGTGTTTGTAAACCTTCTTATGGAACTTAGAAGTTTATTGTAATTAACTACTTATAACTAAAAACCAACTTATCTCGCATGCTTGTGTGCTTTAGTAGAAAATTGTTGCTCCAAGGCTCGGATGGCCTTGTGATTGTGTTTTGACTTTAGAGTTATTGTGGATAAGTTGTTGATTTTAGTTCAGATGTCTTGAATGAATGTTTGCAGGTATCAGTTTGTCCTTGGTACAGAGGAGACTCTGTCCGAGTGACGGGTCCGAGCCTGACTTAGCGTGGGGTTGGGTTCGGGGTGTTACAAAAACACCTTGGTTTATTGTATCACCTCTTTCATTGAGTAACTCTGGTTACTCATTCCTCATTTTAATATGTTTTAGGGAAAGCTGTAGTTGGATGCTATGTGCAAGAAATGTAAGTTGCTCGTTGTATGTTTTTTGTTTTGAGATTATGAAACCTTGTTTATGTTTTTGTTGTTTAAAAGGTTGTAATATAAAGTAAAGCTTGTATTCTTGTATGAGTTAATAATTGTAAATGGGCTGTAATAACTTCAATGATTTACTAGATTGCCTAGTTAATTTGAATGCTTGTGTAAATGGGATTGTACCTTGGAGTTGGATCGTGATTTTTGAGGATATATTGCAGCTTGCAGGTGAATTGATAGCCCTATAAATAGGGGAGACTCTATCCGTTTTTTCTCGTTTTTCGTGACTTGGGTATTGGAATCGGGAACTCCAATCTCGAGAGGGATCGGAGTGTTACAAAAGTGGTATCAGAGCTTAGCAGCTCACAGTCGGGATAGGGTTCTTGGTCTGTTGAGTAATGAACCTCGAATGCGTGCATGTGTAGTGTGTTTTGATTAGGAATGTGCTAGCATGTGGACTTGTGTTTGCTTGAGTGAAAACGTGTTCTGTGTGATATAATTGCATGACATAGGAAGATTATGTGTGTTATGTATAGTACGTGATTATGTGTAACTTGAATGGAAATATGTTTCTATGTAAATTGCTTATGTGAAATATGAAGGATATGCTAGATGAACAATTATGTGCCTTGTGTACTTTTATGTGACATATTTGTTAGGTCAATAGCCTAGGTAACCGAATAGGTTAATTTATGCTTCTGTTAAACGAATTGGAAAATGTCTTAGTTGAGCTTGCGGTATTAACTTTGCACTTGGAGACTTGTATTGAATGTTTGAAGAATTAATTAGAATGTAAGTTAAATGTAAATTGTTAACCAATGCATGTTAGTTGAGTCCACTTGTACAGTTGACATTTAGGTTATATGTTAAGTACAATTTTGGTTAGTTATTGTTAGCTTAATTTTATATATTAGCAAATGCTTTTATGTTGTTACAGAGCTTTGGAGTTTAATTAAGTTACAATGAAATAAAGTATGTAATATAAATTCTTGGATGTGAAAGATAGTTGTTAAACCTTCTATAGTCAATTGCTAAAGTGTTATAATTATATGAAAACTAGGGTATTAATACTCAAGCTAACCCAAGGAAAGTTAGAGTAACTAAGTCATTTTTACATCTTGAGGCTTGGAAAAGGTAAGGGAGTCTTTATCATTTCTGTGCATCTTAACTTATTTTACTGTTTCTGGATTCTATTCTTTAGTAGTTAATAAGTTTATATGCGTTATTTACTTGCTATCTTGTGTCTTTTCATGTTATCTGTATTTAACTGCGAGGGCAGACTACATTGTCGTTCCTCTTATGTGGTATTTGATATACTTGTCTTTCGCGATCTTGACCTGGGGTGGCGCAACTTTTTCGGATATGGCAGCGTCGAAAAACACGGGAGGCATCGGGCTTACCATGTTCCCTCGACTAGCATGATGCCTATTCCCTTTCTCTTGCTGAGTATACTCCACTACCTTAGAGGCGTGGTTCACCTTGTTGGAGCATATGGACCTACCTTAGGAGAAAGCGTCGTAGAATAGGGGTACATCCGGACTACCCCATTATGGAGGAATAAGGGTTTTGCCGGCACTTGCTTGAAGATCTTGGCTCGTGGCTCGTGATTGAAGACAAAGTGGAACCATATTCTTTTTATACGTGGTTAAATACTTGTCTAATTAACTTGTTTATTTGTGTTATTAATGTTATTATCTTGTTACATCTCACGAAAACACACCCTGGTTTATCATATCACCTCCTTCACTGAGTAACTCTGGTTACTCATTCCTCGTTTTAACATGTTTCAGGAAAAGCTGTGGTTGGATCCTATGTGCAAGAAATGCAAGTTGCTGGTTGTCTGTTTTTTGTTTTGAGATTATGAAACCTTGTGTTTGTTTCTGTTATTTAAAAGGTTGTAATAAAAAGTAAAGCTTGTATTTTTGTATGAGTTAATAACTGTAAATGGGCTGTAATAACTTCAATGATTTACTAGATTGCCTAGTTAATTTGCATGCTTGTGTGAATGGGATTGTACCTTGGAGTTGGGTTGTGATTTTTAAGGATAAGTTACAACTTGTAGGTGAACTGATAGCCTTATAAATAAGGGAGACTCCGTCCGTTTTCCCTCGTTTTTTGTGACTTAGGTATTGGAATCGGGAACTCCGATCTCGAGAGGGATCGGGGTGTTACAGAAGTGGTATCAGAGCTTAGCAGCTCACAGCCGGGACAGGGTCCTCAGTCTGTTGGGTAATGAACCTCGAGTGCGTGCATGTGTAGTGTGTTCTGATTAGGAATGTGCTAGCATGTGGACTTATGTTTGCTTGAGTGAAAACGTGTTCTATGTGATATAATTGCATGACATAGGAAGATTATGTGTGTTATGTATAGTACGTGATTATGTGTAACTTGAATGGAAATATGTTTCTATGTAAATTGCTTATGTGAAATATGAAGGATATGCTAGATGAACAATTATGTGCCTTGTGTACTTTTATGTGACATATTTGTTAATATTAGTATCTTATATACTCATCATGGTATGCATATATGTATTACTACACGCATATGGTAAGTAAACTATATAAAGAGAAGGATATCAATGGGTCTCTGAAGCCACGAACCAGCAGAAGAGGGAACAATTAATCCAAATATCTACTGGAGACTTTGTCATACACATCTGAAATTCACATTGGGTGTTTTCTTAGAATTCTTCTTGGTATTTTCTCGGTGTTCTGTATTTGGATTTCTTATTCAGGGCTTCTCTTTTGGTATTTTCTGGGTGCTTCGGTATGGCGATTCTTGGTGGCATTCGTATGTGAAGATTGTTATCAGGCCTTACCCAGCTTCATCTCTGGTATTCGCATACAAATGTTCCTATTGGTATTTTCTCGGCATTCTTACTCGAAATTCAAGAATGGATTTCCTATTTGATATTACTGCTGGGATTTTTATATGATATTGGTAGTCAAAGGGGTTCTTGCTCAGATTTTCGGATAACTTTCCTAATATGAGCCTTTATTTGGCTACCACGTTCGAGATTTATTTGACGAAGTTCTCTGATATTCTTATTGAACTTTTTGGTAGTATTACGGAAGGTATTCTCGCTAGTCTTCTTTGATGTCGCACTTCTTTCGCTTCAAGTTTAATTTTAGCTACTACAATTGTCGAAGATTATGCTGGGTTTGGGCCGTCACACTCCCCCACCTTACAAAAATTACGTCCTCGCAATTTCTTAATTGCACATAAATTGGTGCTAGTTTAAGTGTTATATGTGTGAAAGTGTTTATTTTAGCATTTAAGATTTTAACTAGTAGTTCAACTTCCTTTTTAATTCTCTTATTTGTTTTAAAAAGGTGACCAATACTATTAATTCAAGTAAAATATTTTAAAATACTAGTTTGACATTTACTATGTCACTCGAGAATTTTCATCATATTCATAAATAATTGTAGCATATCTCATTGTGCATTTTAATGTGTTTTATTTCAAGTTTAAATATGTTTATTTGAGGGTTACTATTTATAAAGAATTTGACTGTCTTAAATGTTCGATTTAATATTTTTCCTAAATAATATAACTTATAAAAGAAATTGAAACTTGTAGTTTTAGAGCTTAGAGGGCGGGAACATGTATTTGAAAAATGTTTTGCGCATTATTTGAATAGTGTTACGTAAGTGTAACATAATTAATTAGTAGTCTTTTAAATTGAGCTTATAACTTGGTTGGACTAAGTTTTTGCTAGCATTTTGACTTCTAATTCAACACCTTATTAAACTATAAACATAATACATCACATATACAAGGAAATGAGCTAAAAAACAATTGAAGAAATCCCCATTTTGTCCCCCCTACCCGATGGCTCAAGGAAAGGAAAAATAGCATTTTCTACATCAAATTCTTGGTGGTTGATCTTTTGCAAACATCTTACATCTAATTCCAAGTTTTCCTAAGCTACCACAAGCCTTCTAAACCTTGTACAAGTAAGGGAGTTTCACCTTTTAGCTATTTAAAGTTTATATCAAGTTTTTAAAATTTTCGGATTTTCCTATTTCATGTCATAAATTGCTTGATTCTTGTTAGATATAGTGTTGTTATATGTTAGAGAACATCCTTATGCATTTGTATAGCTTAGAACTAAGTTTTTTAGCATGATTCACTTGAGGAAGATGATGAATAGTATAGAAACTAGGGTTCCGAAAAAAGTTTCAATTTAATTCGATTCGAGGCTTCTATTAGTTGCTAATTAGGTCTTTGAGTATGGGAAAAATATTCGTTATGCTTTCCATGTGAAAATTTTGAAAAATTTGATCAAAATAGGCTACTTTAATAAGGGGTTTCGAGGTTAACTCGAATTCGGGCACGTTTCGACGTCATAGTTAGTCTTTATTAAGTATTGAAGCCTTAGAAGTACTTTCATTTCGCTTGTTTGGGTTCCGGAATTGGTACTTGTAGTGAAAACCCACAAAGAGACGTTTTCGGTATTTTCGTGTACTTGTGCTCTAGGTTATGATTTGGAGGTTCTAAATGAGGTATTTAGGTATTCTTAGATTGGTAGGATGGTTAGCTAGCTTAACTTGATCCTTGAATTCTGGTAAGAATCTAAATAGCCTAGTTGATCAAAGGAGAAATGAATGAATTAATTGTTTTAGTACTCGTACTGCCTTATAGTTGCTTCTAGAGTGTTTAAATGCAGTTTGGAGGCATGTATGTACTTGTGGTAAGGTGTTAGGAAAGGTATAATATTGACCCATTGTGTTCGCATAGCTAAGTTCATGATAATTGCTTTATAATTGGATAATTAAATGTTTATATGCCTTTGTGTAGCGTACGTATAATAGTAGTGAAGTTTTGTGAATAGAGTTATTTGGTTTGTATGACTTTAGTTAGTATGAACTTGAAAGAGGACTAAATAAAGTAGTTATGAACTATGTTGGTAATTATTGTTAATTAACTTATTAGTTGATTGGATAAGTGTTGTATGTGCCAAAGTAAAACCTAAATCTAGCGAGCAAACCATTAAACCAAGGTAGAATTCAACTAGGTGCTTGTGTGAGTGTGTTCTGTTTTGGGTCAGTCCACTGCCCCTGTGTTTCGAAGCTTCTTTGATTTAGCAAACGTGCTAAAAAATTTACGAAATTTGTACAGAAACTAGATTAGGCAGTTTAGAGCAAATGTTGATTTCTAGGACAAAGGCTAATTCTAATGTTTTAGGCCTCTGATCACATCATTTCCCAAATGTAGCTCAAAAATCGCTGGTTATGTCCAACTATGTGTGGTTGCGCGGTAATGGTTAAAACTTTTGGAAATTAACTCAGAATTCAGAACCATTCGAACCTAAAATTAACTACACTTGAAGAGATACAATTATACGTAAAAATTAGGTAGTTTAGAGGTCAATAAACTAGGTAACCGAATAGGTTAATTTATGCTTCTGTTAAACGAATTGGAAAATGTCTTAGTTGAGCTTGCGATATTAACTTTGCACTTGGAGACTTGTATTGAATGTTTGAAGAATTAATTAGAATGTAAGTTAAATGTAAATTGTTAACCAATGCATGTTAGTTGAGTCCACTTGTACAGTTGGCATTTAGGTTATATGTTAAGTACAATTTTGGTTAGTTATTGTTAGCTTAATTTTATATATTAGCAAATGCTTTTATGTTGTTACAGAGCTTTGGTGTTTAATTAAGTTACAATGAAATAAAGTATGTAATATAAATTCTTGGATGTGAAAGATAGTTGTTAAACCTTCTATAGTCAATTGCTAAAGTGCTATATGAAAACTAGGGTATTCATATTCAAGCTAACCCAAGGAAAGTTAGAGTAACTAAGTCATTTTTAAATCTTGAGGCTTGGAAAAGGTGAGGGAGTCTTTATCTCTTCTGTGCATCTTAACTTATTTTACTGTTTCTGGATTATATTCTTTAGTAGTTAATAAGTTTATATGCGTTATTTACTTGCTATATTTTGTCTTTTCATGTTATCTGTATTTAACTGCAAGGGCTGCCTACATTATCGTTCCTCTTATGTGGCATTTGATATACTTGTCTCTCATGATCTTGACCCAGGGTTGCGCAACCTTTTCGGATATGGCAGCGTCGAAAAACACGGGAGGTATCGGGCTTACCATGTTCCCTCGACTAGTATGATGCCTATTCCCTTTCTCTTGCTGAGTATACTCCACTACCCTAGAGGCGTGGTTCACCTGCTGGGCATATGGACCTACCTCAAGAGAAAGGGTCGTAGGATCGGGGTACATCCGGAGTACCCCATTTTGGAGGAATAAGGGTTTTGCCAGTAGTTGCTTGAAGATCTTGGTTCGTGGCTCGTGATTGAAGACAAAGTGGAACCATATTCTTTTTATACGTGGTTAAATACTTTTCTAATTAACTTGTTTATTTGGGTTATTAATGTTATTATCTTGTTGCATCTCACGAAAACACCTTGGTTTATTGTATCACCTCCTTCACTGAGTAACTCTGGTTACTCATTCCTCGTTTTACCATGTTTCAGGAAAAGGTGTGGTTGGATCCTATGTGCAAGAAATGCAAGTTGCTGGTTGTCTGTTTTTTGTTTTGAGATTATGAAACCTTGTGTTTGTTTCTGTTATTTAAAAGGTTGTAATAAAAAGTAAAGCTTGTATTTTTGTATGAGTTAATAACTGTAAATGGGCTGTAATAACTTCAATGATTTACTAGATTGCCTAGTTAATTTGCATGCTTGTGTGAATGCGATTGTACCTTGGAGTTGGATTGTGATTTTTTAGGATAAGTTACAACTTGTAGGTGAACTGATAGCCTTATAAATAAGGGAGACTCTGTCTGTTTTCCCTCATTTTTTGTGACTTAGGTATTGGAATTGGGAACTCCGATCTCGAGAGGGATCAGGGTGTTACGGAAGTGGTATCAAAGCTTAGCAGCTCACAGCCGGGACAGGGTCCTCAGTCTATTGGGTAATGAACCTCGAGTGCGTGCATGTGTAGTGTGTTCTGATTAGGAATGTGCGTGCATGTGGACTTATGTTTGCTTGAGTGAAAACGTGTTCTTTGTGATAGAATTGCATGACATAGGAAGATTATGTGTGTTATATATAGTACGTGATTATGTGTAACTTGAATGGAAATATGTTTCTATGTAAATTGTTTATGTGAAATATGAAGGATATGTTAGATGAACAATTATATGCCTTGTGTACTTTTATGTGACATATTTGTTAATATTAGTATCTTATATACTCATCATGGTATGCATATATGTATTACTACACGCATATGGTAAGTAAACTCTCCCCTATAAAGAGAAGGTTAGCAATGGGTCTCTGAAGTCACGAACCAGCAAAAGAGGGAACAGTTAATCCAGATATCGACTGGAGACTTTGTCATACACATCTGAAATTCACATTGGGTGTTTTCTTAGAATTCTTCTTGGTCTTTTCTCGGTGTTCTGTATTTGGATTTCTTATTCAGGGCTTCTCTTTTGGTATTTTCTGGGTGCTTCGGTATGGCGATTCTTGGTGGCATTCGTATGTGAAGATTGTTATCAGGCCTTACCCAGCTTCATCTCTGGTATTCGCATACAAATGTTCCCATTCATATTTTCTTGGCATTCTTACTTGAAATCCAAGAATAGATTTTCTATTCGATATTACTGCTGGGATTTTTATATGATATTGGTAGTCAAGGGGGTTTTTGCTCAGATTTTCGGATAAGTTTCCTAATAGGAGCCTTTATTTGGCTACCACGTTCAAGATTTCATCGACGAAGTTCTCTGGTATTCTTACTAAACTTCTTGGTAGTATTACGGAAGGTATACTTGCTAGTCTTCTTTGGCATCGCACTTCTTTCGCTTCAAGTTTAATTTTAGCTGCTACAATTGTCGAAGATTCTCTTGAGTATAAGAAATTGCGAGGACGCAATTTTTGTAAGGAGGGGAGAGTGTGACGGCCGAGACCCAACATGTAGTATAATATACTTAATTGCACATAAATTGGTACTAGTTTAAGTGTTATATGTGTGAAAGTGTTTATTTTAGCATTTAAGATTTTAACTAGTATTTCCACTTCCTTTTTAATTCTCTTATTTTTTTTTTTAAAAAGGGGACCAATACTATTAATTCAAGTAAAATATTTTAAAATACTATTTTGACATTTACTGTGTCACCCCATAATTTTCATCATATTCATAAATAACTGTAGCAAATCTCCTTGTGCATTTTAATGTGTTTTATTTCTAGTTTAAATATGTTTATTTGAGGGTTACTATTCATAAGGAATTTGACTGTCTTAAATGCTCGATTTAATATTTTTTCTAAATAATATAACTTATAAAAGAAATCAAAACTTGTAGTTTTAGACCTTAGAGGGCGGGAACATGCATTTGAAAAATGTTTTGCGCATTGCTTGAATAGTGTTATGTAAGTGTAACATAGTTAATTAGTAGTCTTTTAAAATGAGCTTATAACTTGGTTGGACTAAGTTTTTGCTAGCATTTTGACTTCTAATACAACACCTACTTATACTATAATATAATACATCACATATACAAGCAAATAAGCTAAAAAACAATTGAAGAAATCCCCATTTTGTCCCCCACTACCCGATGGCTCAAGGAAAGGAAAAAGAGCATTTTCTTCATCAAATTCTTGGTGGTTGATCTTTTGCAAACAACCTACATCTAATTCCAAGTTTTCCTAAGCTACCACAAGCCTTCTAGACCTTGTACAAGTAAAGGAGTTTCACCTTTTAGCTATTTAAAATTTATATCAAGTTTCTGTAATTTTCGGATTTTACTATCTCATGCCATAAATTGCTTGATTCTTATTAGATATAGTGTTATTACATGTTAGAGAATATCCTTATGCATTTGTATAGCTTAGAACTAAGTTTTTTAGCATGATTCACTTGAGGAAGATGATGAATAGTGCCGAAACTAGGGTTCCAAAAAAAGTTACAATTTAATTCGATTCGAGGCTTCTATTAGTTGCTAATTAGGTCCTTGAGTATGGGAAAAATATTCGTTATGCTTTCCATGTGAAAATTTTGGGAAATTTGATCAAATAGGCTACTTTAATAAGGGGTTTCGGGGTTAACTCGAATTCGGGCACGTTTCGACGTCATGGTTAGTCTTTATTAAGTATTGAAGCCTTAAAAGTACCTTCGTTTCGCTTGTTTGGGTTCCGGAATTGGTACTTGTAGTGAAAACCCACAAAGATGCATTTTCTGTGTTTTCGTGTACTTGTGCTCTAGGTTATGATTTGGAGGTTCTAAATGAGGTATTTAGGTATCCTTAGATTGGTAGGATGGTTAGCTAGCTTAACTTGATCCTTAAATTTTGGTTGGAAGCTAAATAGCCTAGTTGATCAAAGGAGAAATGACTGAATTACTTGTTTTAGTACTCGTACTGCCTTATAGTTGCTTCTAGAGTGTTTAAATGCAGTTTGGAGGCATGTATGAACTTGAGGTAAGGTGTTGGGAAAGGTATAATACTAACCCTTTGTGTTCGCATAGCTAAGTTCATGATAATTGCTTTATAATTGGGTAATTAAATATTTATATGCCTTTGTGTAGCGTACGTATAATAGTAGTGAAGTTTTGTGAATAGTTATTTGGTTTGTATGACTTTAATTAGTATGAACTTGAAAGAGGACTAAAGGAACTACTTATAAACTATGTTGGTAATTATTGTTAATTGACTTATTGGTTGATTGGATAAGTGTTGTATGTGCCAAAGTAAAGCCTAAATCTAGCAAGCAAAGCATTAAACCAAGGTAGAATTCAACTAGGTGCTTGTGTGAGTGTGTTCTGTTTTGGGTCAGTCCACTGCCCCTGTCTTTCGAAGCTTCTTTGACCTAGTAAACGTGCTCGAAAATTAACAAAATTTGTATAATAGCTAGATTAGGCAGTTTAGAGGAAATGTTGATTTCTAGGACTAAGGCTAATTCCAACGTTTTAGGCCTCTGATCATATCATTTCCGAAATATAGCTAAAAAATCGCTGATTCTGTCCAACTATACATGGTTGCGCGGTAAGGGTTATTACTTTTGGAATTTAGCTCGGAACTAAGCATCGTTCGAACCAAAAATTAACTACACTCGAAGAGCTACAATTATACGTAAAAATCAGATAGTTTAGAAGTCAATAGCCTAGGTATCCGAATGGGTTAATTTATGCTTATGTTAGAGGAATTGAAAAATGTCTTAGTTGAGCTTGCGGTATTAACTTTGCACTTGGAGACTTGTATTGAATGTTTGAAGAATTAATTAGAATGTAAGTTAAATGTAAAATGTTAACCAATGCATGTTAGTTGATTCCACTTGTACAGTTGGCATTTAGGTTATATGTTAAGTACAATTTTGGTTAGTTATAGTTAGGTTAACTTTATATATTAACAAATGCTTTTATATTGTTACAGAGCTTTGGTGTTTAATTAAGTTACAATGAAATAAAGTACGTAATATAAATTCTTGGATGTGAAAGATAGTTGTTAAACCTTCTATAGTCAATTGCTAGAGTGTTATACTTATATGAACACTAGGGTATTCATATTCAAGCTAACCCCAGGAAAGTTGGAGTAACTAAGTCATTTTTACATCTTGAGGCTGGGAAAAGGTGAGAGAGTCTTTATCCCTTCTGTGCATCTTAACTTATTTTACTGTTTCTGGATTGTATTCTTTAGTAGTTAATAAGTTTATATGCGTTATTTAAATACTATCTTGTGTCATTTCGTGTTATTTGTATTTAACTGCAAGGGCCGCCTACATTGTCGTTCCTCTTATTTGGTATTTGATATACTTGTCTCTCGTGATCTTGACCCGGGGTTGGGCAACCTTTTCGGACATGCTAACGTCGAGAAACACTGGCGGTATCGGGCTTGCCGTGATCGCTCGACTACTATAGTGCATATTCCCTTTCTCTCGCTCAGTATACTCCACTACCCCAGAGGCGTGGTTCACCAGCTGGCATATGGACCTACCTGAGGAGAAAGGGTCGTAGGATCATGGTACATCTGGAGTACCCCATTTTGGATGAATAAGGGTTTTTCCGGCACTTGCTTGAAAATCTTGGCTCGTACCTCGTGATTGAAGACAAAGTGGAACCGTATCTTTTTTATACGTGGTTAAATACTTGACTAATTAACTTGTTTATTTGTGTTATTAATGTTATTATCTTGTTGCATCTCACGAAAATATACCTTGGTTTACTGTATCATCTCCTTCACTGAGTAACTCTGGTTACTCATTCCTCGTTTTAACATGTTTCTAGGAAAGGTCATTATGCAAATAAGTGTAGAATGAAAAAGAAGATAAAGAGTCTTGATATTGATGATAAGCTAAAAGAATCTTTAGCTAAAGTCTTATTGAATTCTGAAAATGAGTCCTCTGACAATTTAGATAGTGATAAATCTAGTGATACTAGTAATGATGAAATTCATGATATTGAATCTGATGATTTAATTGATTTCTCTGAAGAAGAAAAACCTTGTTTCAATAATTGTATTTCTATTGATACCAATGAAGAATTTTATAAGTTAAAATCTCAATTTCAGGATTTAGAATTGAATGTTCTTACTTCTAGTAAGAAAATTGTTGATCTATTAGATAATATTGATAATCCTAAATTAAAGGCAAAAGTCATTGAATGTTTTAATGATAGAACCGAAAAGTCGGAACATATCAGTAAGGAAGATATTTCTTCAGCTTATGATAAGGACAAAAGGGAACCATATATGTTTTCGGAATTAATAAATCAACTAAATAAAAAACAAATAAAAACTTCTCATGTCACTATTAGTGATCTGAATAGGGAAGTAACAAGTTTAAAAAATGAAATTCAATGCTTGAAACATGATAATAACTTGATCTGTTCTAGGCTTTCCATATTAGAAAAAGGAAAAATTGAAGAAGAAATTCCTTCATCTTCTAATTTACAAATTAATGATAACGAGCATTTGTTAGCTAATCTTAACTAGCTACCTCACAAAAATGGCATGCTAAAATAAACATTTTGATAGATCATAATTTTATAAAAAAGGATCTTATTGCTTTAATTGATTCTGGAGCAGATATAAATTGTATCCAGGAATGAATAATTCCTACTAAATATTTTGAAAAAACTACTCACTCTGTTTCTGCAGCTAATGGACAAAATTTACATGTTCAATATAAGTTGCTTGATGTTTATATCTGTCAAGAAAAAGTTTGTATTCCTGCAACTTTTTTATTGGTTAAAAATTTGACTAATCAAGTTATACTTGGTACGCCATTTCTTCAAGAAATTACGCCTCTAAGGCATATTGATGCTAAAGGTATAAAGGCCTCTTTCAAAGGTTTGGATCTTACTTTTCAGTTTATAACTGATAAAAAAAAAAAATTTAAATCAAGTTCATGATTTACTTAGTGCAAAGAATTTGCAACTTAATTTTCCTCAAAAAGAAATATCTTTTTATAATATAGAAGAAAGGTTGAAAAACCCAAAAGTTCAAGATAAGATTAAAATGATTCAAAATCAGTTTTCTCTTGATACTTGTAATGATCATCCAAATGCTTTTTGGAATAAGAAAAAACATATTGTTTCTTTTCCTTATGAAGAAGATTTCTTAGAAAAGAATATCCCGACAAAAGCTAGACCTTGTCAAATGAATTCAGAATATTTGATTTTATGCAAAAAGATTAATTCTTTACTTGAAAAGAAATTGATTCGTGTTTCTCATTCTTCATAGAATTGTACTACTTTTTATGAAAATAAGCATGCTGAACAAGAAAGAAGAGTGCCCAGACTTGTTATTAATTACAAACCTTTAAAGAAAGTGTTAAAATGGATTATATATCCTATTCCTAATAAAAAGGATTTACTTGACATACTTTATGATGTTGTTATCTTTTCAAAATTTGATTTAAAATCAGGATATTGGCAAATCTAAATTCATGAATCTCATAGATATAAAACTTCCTTTACTGTCCCCATAGGACATTATGAAAGGAATGTTATGCCATTTGGACTGAAGAATGCTCCTTGAGAATTTCAACATATTATGAATGATATTTTTATTCCTTACAGTGAATTTATCATTGTTTATATTGATGATATTTTAGTCTTTTCCAAAAATTTGGAACAACATTTTAAACATTTGCATATTCTTAAGCAAATAATTCCTATAAATAGGAGCATAGAATTTGCATCCAAGTTTCCTGATGAAATTTTGGATAAAACTCAATTACAAAGATTTCTTGGTAATTTAAATTATATATTACCATACTATCAAAACCTTGCTTTTGATATTGCTATCTTATATGATAGGTTAAAGAAAACTTCATCTCCTTGGATGACAAAACATACTGATGTTATTAAAAAAATTAAATCTAAAGTAGCTAGGTTACCATGTCTTTCTCTAGCTAACCCAACATGGGAAAAAATAATTGAAATAGATGCTTCTGATATTGGTTGTGGTAGAATTTTAAAACAAATTCATCCACATGGTAGACAAGAATATCATGTTAGATTTCATTCTAGAAAATAGGGAAATAGCCAGAAGAATTATGCTACGGTGGCAAAAGAAATTCTTGCAATTGTTAAATGTGCTTTAAAATTTCAAGATGATTTATATATTAAAAAATTTCTTATTCGTACTGATTGTAGTGCTGCAAAATTCATGTTTCAAAAGGATTTTAAACTTTATGTTTCCAAACAAATGTTTGCTAGGTGGCAAGCTCATCTTGTTCCTTTTGACTTTGAGATTTGTTATATCAAAGGGGATAATAATTCTCTACCTGATTTTCTTAAGCGTGAATTTTTGTGAGATGCTCCCATCTAGGGGTAATTACTCTAACCTTACTAGGGGAAGAGTCAGAGGAAGAAATGACTCTCATAGGGTCATTGAAGGAAATAAATTAGTCAATATGACTAGTGAGGGGGTTGCTATCAACTCGTCTCATCCAAATTACGAAAAAATAAAGAAATTACTTGAGGCATATACTTCTGCATCACAGGCATCATCCTATGCCAATATTGTGGAACAAGAAGACGAGGTTGACTCTTATGAGTCACATAATCATGATGAGACTATCATTATCCTTGAAATTTCAGATAACCAGTGGATAAGTGATCCTTGGTACCTTAAGGACCGTTATCTTAATAATTTTTTTTTCCCGGTACATCACCATAAGTCAAGAGTCTATTATGAGTCTATCTTGTAAGCAATTGATAGTTGTGAGTTTAAACATTTCAAACGGAATAATTCTATTCCAGTTTATACTTATAGTCAAATATACATTAAGAAAATTCTTTCACCCTAAAAGGCCCAGGAGATAACAACTCGAGGCAAAGTCATGCATTACAGGAGTATAGTCTTTTACTCAACAGTGTCAATAGGAAAATTTTCAACTGTAAACTAACAGAGCCACAGTCAACGACTTACAGCCCATAAAGAGCCATCACATGGCAAGAGAAGGGCGTCGCTGCGCAACTCGAGGGATGTCAAACTACCAACCATGACAAGCGAGTAAAATCTTATACCTTTGTAATTAATGCATTGTCTTGAATTATTATGCCTTGGATCGTATATTCTATTTGAGCATTTTCTATATTAGGATAGAGGTTACCAAACAACAACAACTTAGTATAGCATTAGGCTATAGAAAGTAAAGACAGTAAAATAAAAGACAATACCTGAAGAAAACTTTCCTCGATTTCTAATGCAAAAAGATTTACAGGTGGGAATATAAAAACTGTGACGCCCGGGATTTCATCACATATTTTGATATAACTGTGGCATATCTTTTTGAGCATTTATATGTGCATACCCTTTTCTTGCTTTAATTGTTTCATTTTGAGGGTACTATTCATAAGAAAATTTATTGTCTTGAATGCTCGATTTGATATTTTTCCTAAACCTCTTAGCATATAAAAGGAGTCGGGATATGGGAGTTTTGAGCTTTGGGGGTCGGAAGTATGTGTTTGAAAAATGTTTTACCGCTTTGTATGAATAGTATTACGTAATAAAACATTAGTCTTGAGTTAGTTAGCAAACAATTAGAGTTCCTAGGGTATCATATTATACACATATCATATACATAATATAAACACCTACAAGCATAATACTCGTAAAAACAAATCAAGAAATGCCAAGAAAGTCCCCCCCAAACCCGTGACCCAATAGGAGAGGAAGGAGAAAAATTATTCAACAAATCTTGCAAGCTTGACTTCTTGGATTGATCTTGGGGAGTTCTTTTAGGCCTCTAGTGTAGCGTCCCGATCCCTCACGAGACCAGGACTCCTATTTATCACGCTATTCTCAACCCAATTCCAAACCCCGGGCACGAAATTTAGGAAAAAATGGACGGAGTTTCCCCTATATATAGGTCTATCTAGAAACCTACCAACAGTCACATACAAGACCTGAATCACAATCAACCATTCATACAACCTAGCTTTCAAGATTTATAAAGCCAACCAGCTCCTCAAGGCCATCCGAGTCTTGGAACCCAACAACATATCACACAAGCATGCAACATTAAATTCATTGAAGTTCTATCTTTTTAATCCACTTATCATACCACTCTATATTATCAATCAAGCTTTCTTATAATTTGTGTCCAACCAACTAACTAGTTTTCATCGTCCACACAAGCATACACTACTAAGTAATAAAGTAAAGCAAATAAAAGATATTACAAGCCCACTAGTACCTAATCATCAAACAAAACTAAAACTTTAATATTACATTCCTTGATATAACATAAATACATACATGGGCACAAAGTCTCAAATACAATACAAGCATATCATGATCACATTCTTCCATATTTTACACACTGATAGAGCAAGCAGGTCACACAGAAGGCAATCCAATCTTCAGCTTTTCCTGAAATATGTTGAAAAGAGGAATGAGTAACCAAGTTACTCAGTGAGGAAGGTGATGCAACATACCGGACGTGCATTATAATATGCAAACACAAGAAATCATATACGTATAACATAAATAACAAGATTTAAATAACAAGTAATTAACCACATTAAAAAGGATACGGTTCCACTTCAAGTCTACAATCACGAGCCACGAACCACGAACTTCACGCAAGTGCCGGCAAACCCTTTACTCCAACAAGTTGGGATACTCCGGATGTATCCCGATCCTACGACCCTTTCTCCTGAGGTAGGTCCATGCCCAGCAGGTGAACTACACCTCTGGGGTAGTGGAGTATGCCTCAGCGAGAACGGAATAGGCACCATGGTAGTTGAGGGAGCACGGCAAGCCCGATGCCGCCTGTGTTTCTCGATGCTACCATGTCCGAAAAGGTTGCGCAGCCCCGAGAAAAGATCACGAGAATCAAGAATATCAAAATCACATAAAAGGGACGACAAAATAGGCTGCCCTCGCAATTAAACACAAATAACACAAGAAAACACAAGATAGCGAGTAAATAGTACATATAAACTATTTCAATTGCTAATCATACAATCTATAAACAATAAAATAAGTTAAAATGTACAAAAAAAATGAAGACTCCCTTACCTTAAGTAAGTCAAACCTGTAAGAGCATAGCTTAGGTTTACTCCAAACCTCTTTGAATCCACTCAAATGTGCAACCCCTAGTTATTCATATAAGTATAACACTTTCATTATCCATTGCAATTCTATTATCATGATTTGCTCTAATACACATATAGCCTAAATATACAACTTAACTCATAAGATAGCATGAATCATACAACTTTCAAGTTAAACACTTAATACACGCTATTACGCTTAAATACTAAGCATTATTCAATTACTAAGCATGTTAAAAGAACTCTAATATGCATTATCCAAAGTGAAATCATGTACAAGATTACTCTAAGATCATTAAACATACACTAACTACTTTAGATTACAAGATATGTTAAAATGACACTCTTATTAACACTAAAACACCATAAGCAACAAATTCACATTCTTTAATTAAGTGACTATTCATTTTCTTCTTCAATTCACTTATACACACAAACTCCTTTTTCACATGTAATTAAGCTAGAAAGTTCACTCTACCACCTCATTAGTTAGCATAGAAGGCATTAGAAGCATCAAAATATCATTAAGTTAAGATTATAAGCTATAAATTTCAATTACTTTACTACAACAATCAATAATCATCTAACTAGATGAGCTAACTTTATAGTTTACTTGATTAACAATCAAATGTAGCAACTATAGCAATTCAAATAACTAATTATGCAATAAGACTAACCATTTGACAAGAAGTCCAACATATCTCCTTCTAAATGCTCACAAAACAAGCTCTAAACTTCACAAAAGATAATGAACCTCAAATCTAACTATACTACATCTCTAATGACACTTTATGGCACCATTTAAGCCCTTAAAATCTCACTTTAAAGTACAATTACCCCAAAAGTCCGAATTTGCCTCTTTATGCATTACACTACAAGTAATCTAATCGGAGCTCAACTAAGCGAAGCGAATACATTTCTAGTTCCTCCTTACTTACTAGACACTAGCCCTAATTCCCAAACGCACCCGAATTCACTTTCAACCCGAAACCCCTTTGTCAATCTTTGCTATTAAGCTCCAAATTGAAATACAAGGTTCAAGATTCCCAAACGAGTTATCCTGTCCTTCAAACCACACCTTATGGCACCCCAAGGACCCTCGAGTTCACCCGTTAAACCTCGTTTACCATTAAATCTCCGATTTCCTCTTTGTGCGTTTATACTACAAGTACTAATTCCGGAACCCAAACAAGCAAAACGAAGGCACCTCTAAGGCTTCAATACTTAATAAAGACTAGCCATAGCCTCAAAACGTGCCCGGATTCGAGTTAACCCCGAAATCCCCAATTAAAGTAGCCTATTTTGATCAAAATTCCTAAATTTTTCACATGGCAAGTATAACGAATATTTTTCCCACTCTCAAGGACCTAATTAGCAACTACTAGAAGCATTGAATCAAATTAAATTACTCAAATTTTCGGAACCCTAGAAATTATACTATTCATCATCTTCCTCAAGTGACACTTTGCTAAAAACTCAACACAAAGCTATAATATTGCATATGGATGTTCTCTAACATGTATACATACTATATAAAGCAAGAAACAAGCATGTTATGGCTCCATAATTGCAAAATCTGAAAATTAAAAAAAATTTGGCATAAACTTTAAACCATGAAAATGATGCATCTCTATCACCAAAAACGTGCAAGGAAGCTAGGATAGGGCTTAGAGAAGCTTGGAACCACTTGGAGAAGACTTAACAAAGCTTGGAAGATCAAATTGAGCAAAATTGGCAAGAAAATCACTATTTTTGTAATGGCTTTTTTGGCTGTTTTTTGTCCTTTTTGGTTTATTTTAGTATTTTTTGTGTTTTGTTTGGTATATATATATATATATATATATATATATATATATAGGATAATTATATGGGTTGATGGGTTGGATATTGGGTTTGGGTTGTGGGTTAAAATGAATTTGAGTTTAGGTGTATTAGAATAAATGTAAGAAAACTTCTTTAAACCCCAACATAATACATAGTTTTACTATTTATATAATATCAAGATATTTTTGCAAATCACTCATCATATATGCAATGAATATAATTTTTGTGAACATAGGCTAATTATAAGTTAAGTAATAATAGAAAAATATGAAATCTGGGAAATAAGATAATAAAAATTTTAGTTCGGGCTCAATTTAATAGAAAACTTTTTTAAATTCAAGTTTTACTAAAAAGTCTATGATTAAAATAATTTGAATGTTCATTTATTATTTACTAAAGTAAATAAACTCAAAATTTTGATATTTAAAAGCAATTTAACAAATATTAGCACATTGAGAGTAAATAAACACTTAATAGCATTTTATAGGAAAAGTAGGTATTTAAACAAATAGTTACACACATAAATACACATGAATAATAAATGCATGCACTGGGAGCCGGGCGTCACATCCTCATCTCCTTCAAACAATTGCGCCCACGTAATTCTTCTTCCAATAGAACTCAGCTTCCACTAAAGTCCAACTCTGTTTACCCTTCATCGGTTGTTGAGCAAGACCCTAAATAACGAGACTCGTAAGAAGCCCATTGTAAATTCAAATACCACCACTGAAAATTTCAAAGTAAGAAAGCCAAATAAAGTCTCAAATGAGGATATTACAAAAAATACCATTGAGAAGTACCAAGGAAACTAATATGAACTTTCAGATAGAAATCCCAGCAAGTGGCCAAAGAGAATTCCAAATAATAAATTCTGAACAGGGACACCAAAAATAAGGCTCCGCTTACGAGCACCAACTCAAAAAGTCTGAATAGAATTCCTTGGAATAGAAGCTCCTCTGTATTCGAATACCAATATAAGAATTCCATATATGATGATTGAATAAGAAGTCCTGTCGAGAGTCTCAAATGAAAATACCAAGGATAATACTAAATAAGAATCCCAGTTCTGAATACCGAGAAAATAGTGAAGAAGAATACCCCATGATAATCCCAAACTTGCTTCTAGAAATATTTCTTGTTGTTCACTGACATAAACTATGGTTGGCTCTGTTGGTTCATATATTCAGGAGACCCGCTTCTGGCTTCATCAATAAGGAGAGTGTTTACTTACCATTTTCAAAGGGGTAATATATGTATGCAATTGATTCTATTTAAAATAAACTTTCATTGCACATTATTACAAATAACTAAAACAAATAGATACTTAAGGAATCAATTAAATGTTCCTATCACATAATCTTCACATATCACATATTTTCCATTACTACATGAATAAGTCACCTAGGTGCACATGAAATTACACATTTGCACATTTGTCAGGTTAACACAGTGAGGCACAAGAGTACATATTTTCATACAAAGACACACACAAGGATTACATGCAAGCACATTCCTATTCAAAACACATTCCACATGCACGCACTCGAAGGTTGCTACCCGACAGACTGAGGACCCTGTCCTGGCTCAGAGCTAACTAAACTCTGATATCACTACTATAGCGTCCCGATGCCTCACGAGACTAGGACTCCTATTTATCAGGCTATTCTCAACCCAATTCCAAACTCCAGACACGAAATTTAGGAGAAAACGAACGGAGTTTCCTCTATATATAGGTCTATATAGAAACCTGCCAACAGTCACATACAAGACCTGAATCACAATCAACCATTCATACAACCTAGCTTTCAAGATTCATAAAGCAACCAGCTCCTCAAGGCCATTCGAGCCTTGGAACCCAACAACATACCACTCTATATTATCAATCAAGCTTTCTTATAATTTGTGTCCAACCAACAAACTAGTTTTCATCTTCCACACAAGCATGCACTACTAAGTAATAAAGTAAAGCAAATAAAAGATATTACTAGCCCACTAGTACCTAATCATCAAACAAAACTAAAACTTTAATTTTACATTCCTTGATATAACATAAATACATACATGGGCACAAAGTCTCAAATACAATACAAGCATATCATGATCACATTCTTCCATGTTTTACACACTAATAGAGCAAGCAGGTCACACAGGAGGCAATCCAATCTTCAGCTTTTCCTTAAATATGTTGAAAAGAGGAATGAGTAACCAAGTTACTCAGTGAGGAAGGTGATGCAACATACCGGGCGTGCATTATGATATCCAAACACAAGAAATCATATACGTATAACATAATGAACAAGATTTAAATAACAAGTAATTAACCACATTAAAAAGGATATGGTTCCACTTCAAGTCTTCAATCACGAGCCACGAACCATGAACTTCATGCAAGTGCCGGCAAACCCTTACTCCAACAAGTTGGGATACTCTGGATGTATCCCGATCCTATGACCCTTTCTCCTGAGGTAGGTCCATTCCCAGCAGGTGAACCACGCCTCTAAGGTAGTGGAGTATGTCTCAGCGAGAAGAGAATAGGCACCATGGCAGTCAAGAGAGCACGGCAAGCCCGACGCTGCTCATGTTTCTCGACGCTACCATGTCCGAAAAGGTTGCGCAACCCCAAGACAAGATCACGAGAATCAAGAATATCAAAGATCACATAAGAAAGACGACAAAGTAGGCCGCCCTCGCAATTAAACACAAATAACACGAGAAAAGACAATATAGCGAGTAAATAGTACATATAAACTATTTCAATTGCTAATCATACAATCTATAAACAATAAGATAAGTTAAGATGAACAAAAAAAATGAAGACTCCCTTACCTTAAGTAAGTCAAACCTATAAGAGCATAGCTTAGGTTTACTCCAAACCTCTTTGAATCCACTCAAATGTGCAACCCCTAGTTATTCATATAAGTATAACACTTTCATTATCCATTGCAATTCTATTATCATGATTTGCTCTAATACACATATAGCCTAAATATACAACTTAACTCATAAGATAGCATGAATCACACAGCCTTCAAGTTAAACACTTAATACACGCTATTACGCTTAAATACTAAGCATTATTCAATTACTAAGCATGTTAAAAGAACTCTAATATGCATTATCCAAAGTGAAATCATGTACAATATTATCTATTTTCTCTAAGATCATTAAACATACACTAACTACTTTAGATTACAAGATATCTTAAAATCATACTTTTATTAACATTAAACCACCTTAAGCAACAAATTCACATTCTTTAATCAAGTTACTATTCATTTCTTCTTCAATTCACTTATACACACAAACTCATTTTGCACATGTAATTAAGCTAGAAAGTTCACTCTACCACCTCATTAGTTAGCATAGGAGGGATTAGAAGTATCAAAATATCATTAAGTTAGGATTATAAGCTATAAATTTCAATTACTTTACTACAACAATCAATAATCATCTAACTAGATGAGCTAACTTTATAGTTTACTTGATTAACAATCAAATGTAACAACTATAGCAATTCAAATAACTAATTATGTAATAAGACTAACCATTTGACAAGAAGTCCAACATATCTCCTTCTAAATGCTCACAAAACAAGTTCTAAACTTCACACAAGATAATGAACCTCAAATCTAACTATACTACATCTCTAATGACACTTTATGGCACAATTTAAGCCCTTGAAATCTCACTTTAAAGTACAATAACCCCAAAAGACCGAATTTGCCTCTTTATGCATTAAACTACAAGTACTCTAATCGGAGCTTAACTAAGCGAAGCGAATACATTTCTAGCACCTCCTCACTTACTAGACACTAGCCCTAATGCCCGAACGCACCCGGATTCACTTTCAACCCGAAACCCCTTTGTCAATCTTTGCTATTAAGCTCCAAACCGAAAGGCAAGGTTCAAGATTCCCAAACGAGTTATCCTATCCTTCAAACCACACTTTATGGCACCCCAAGGACCCTCGAGTTCACCTGCTAAACCTTGTTTACCATTAACTCCCCGATTTCCTCTTTGTGCGTTTATACTACAAGTACTAATTTCGGAACCCAAACAAGCGAAACGAAGGCACTTCTAAGGCTTCAATACTTAATAAAGACTAGCCATAGCCTCAAAACGTGCCCGGATTCGAGTTAACCCCGAAATCCCCAATTAAAGTAGCCTATTTTGATCAAAATTCCTAAATTTTTCACATGGCAAGTATAACGAATATTTTTCCCACGCTCAAGGATCTAATTAGTAACTATTAGAAGCATTGAATCAAATTAAATTGCTCAAATTTTTGGAACCCTAGAAATTATACTATTCATCATCTTCCTCAAGTGACACTTTGCTAAAAACTCAACACCAAGCTATAATATTGCATATGAATGTTCTCTAACATGTATACATACTATATAAAGCAAGAAACAATCATATTATAGCTCCATAATAGCAAAATCCGAAAATTAAAAAAAACTTGGCATAAATTTTAAACTATGAAAATGATGCAACTCTCTCACCAAAAACATGCAAGGAAGCTAGGATAGGGCTTGGAGAAGCTTGGAACCACTTGGAGAAGACTTGACAAAGCTTGGAAGATCAAATTGAGCAAAATTGGAAAAAAAATCACTATTCCCATAATGGCTTTTTTGGCTTATTTTTTGGCCTTTTTTGGCTTATTTTAGTATTTTTTGTTTTTTTTTTTTGTATTTTGTTTGGTATATATATATAGGATAATTATATAGGTTGATGGGTTGGATATTGAGTTTGGGTTGTGGGTTAAAATAGATTTGAGTTTAGGTATATTAGAATAAATGCAAGAAAACTTCTTTAAACCCCAAAATAATACATAGTTTTACCATTTATATAATATCAAGATATTTTTACAAATCACTCATCATATATGCAATGAATATAATTTTTGTTAACATAGGCTAATTATAAGTTAAGTAATAATAGAAAAATATGAAATCCAGGAAATAAGATAATAAAAATTTTAGTTCGGGCTCAATTTAATAGAAAACTTTTTTAAATGCAAGTTTTACTAAAAAGTCTATGATTAAAATAATTTGAATGTTCATTTATTATTTACTAAAGTAAATAAACTCAAATTTTTGATATTTAAAAGCAATTTAACAAATATTAGCACATAGAGAGTAAAAAAACACTTAATAGCATTTTATAGGAAACGTAGGCATTTAAACAAATAGTTGCACACATAAATGCACATGAATAATAAATTCATGCAATGGGAGCCGGGCGTCACATCTAGGACTTCTACAACGCGTCTTCATCTTCAAAATTGTGAGGGAGTTGCATATTTATTGAGTTTAAAGTTGATGCATATATGTTGAATTTCTTGTATTGTTGAATATAGCTATATTTCTTGTTATAGATGCTTGTTATATGATCTTTAGAGCCTATAGAACTATCTTTTATAGCTTGATAGAGTATTCCATGGTTAAAGCTTGAGTTCTCACGAAGAATATGATGAATAGTGCTTAAACTTAGTGTTTTGAGGAAACTTGTTAATTGGAATGAATTAAGACTTCATTTAGGTGCTCTAGACTTTAATGAATCTAGTTGGGAGGCCACGTGAAGTTGAATCATCCAAAACTAAGCTAAATTGCAAAATTAGTTAACTTTAAAAATGGGATTTTTCACGTTATGCAATCTGGGCACGTTTGGGCTTAGGAATAGGTATCTTTGGGGCATGGAATCACTTTTGGTATTTCGTTGCGTGAAATTGGGGTTCGGATAAGGTAGTTGTAATTAAAACCCGCTCGGGGCCTTCCCGAGCTTTTGCCTCCAAAATGGATTTTCATGGCATTGATAAGTGTCTTTTGGCTTAATTAGAAATGTAGTATGATTAGATTTTGGTTTTGTAACTTCTAAATGCACATAGGAGAAGAAAAAACTTGGCTAAAGAAAGGGAAAAAGTCGTATTTGACTACTTTGATGAGTATAAGTGCTTGTAAGTGTGTTATTAAGTACTCATATGATTGTCTAAAGTGTAATTGAGCTATTTGAGAGGGTTGTGGGAAAATATATTTTGTTTGTGTTTTTTGAGATCATATGGGTATTTGGCGTATGTTGGCTTATATTGTGAATAAATGCGAGGGCAGCCTACTTTGTTGACCCTCTTACGTGTTAAATTGATGTTCTCGAGTCTTGTGGACTTGTTTTGGGGTTGCGCAACCTTTTCAGACATGGTAGCGTTGAGAAACACGAGCGACATCTGGCTTGCCGTGCTTCCTCAACTACCATAGTACCTATTCATTTTCTCTCACTGAGTATATTCCACTACCCAGAGGCGTGGTTCACCTACTGGGCATATAGACCTACCTTAGGAGAAAAGGTCATAGGATCAGGATACATCTGGAGCATAGTTGTTGAATTGTGAATCGTATCGTGAATCAAAATATCATTTTTTTGAATCGTGAATCGAATCGAATCGTGAATTGTCCCGATTTGGTCACAAATTTGAAACTAGTTGATATTTGACATATTATATTTCTATTAACATTTTTTAGTTGAGATTCTTTATTTGAATTAATATTAATATATGTTTTTATTACTTTTCTAGATTGTTCACTACTTTACTTGTTCTTAGTAGCCCAAACAATTTCTGCATCACAATATCACACTATTTTTTTTTGTCGGAACAATATCACATTTCACAAGTGCCCAAACTAGTGCTCAAAAGTTGTTGTAAACACAAGTGGTCCAATCAGTTACGAGTTTTGTGTCCTACTTTTTTACTAAAGTGGGCTTATTTTGTTATCTACTTTGAAATATTTTGGGCTTTAAAAAAAAAAAAAATTTTGACCCGAATCGCGAACGATTCAGTGAATCGTTCGATTCACTAACGATTCACACAATTCGGTACCGATTCACTTGCGATTCACGTTGATTCACGATTCTCCTATCCAATTCGTATCATTTTTTTAGTGAATCGTATCGAATCATACAATTCGAATCACGAATCGTACAATTCTATTACACTGATCCGGAGTATCCCACATTTGGAAGAATAAGGGTTTGCCGGCACTTGCTTGAAGATCATGGCTCGTGGTTCGAGACTAAAAACTTGAAGTGAAATCGTATCCTTTTAAAGTGTGGTTATTTACTTGACTATTTGATCTTGTTGCTTTGTATTATATAAATGACTTTCTGTGTTGCATATCATGTTGCACATCTCGGTATGTTGTATCACCTCCTTTGCTGGGCAACATTGTTGCTCACTCATCATTTAACATATTTCAGGAGAAGTTGAGGTGAATCCCCAGTTAGTAGCAGTAGAGGAAGAAGATGAAGTACAAGTAGATCAGCTTTCGTGACTTACTTGTGTGATAAGGTTGACTATTATGTGTGGCTTGTAATGAAGATGTTGGTTGTTGTGTTTTTGAGACCTTGGGGTCTTGTATATATGCCTGGGAATTGTAATCTTGTATGTTGGATACAAAGTAGAATGGCATGTAATAGTCTATAGTAAACTTATTTATCTTGTTGCATGCTTGGGTGTTAAGTAGTTAGCTTGTTAAGCTTAACTCATTGCTAAGATGTACTACCTATAGTTAAAGTTAGAGTTGCCTTGCATGCTTGAATGTTATATGTAGATTGTGTTGTTCCAAGGCTTGGATGGCCTTGTGATCTTGGAATTTAGGTTATATGGGATGTTGCTTGTGGTTCAAGTTTTATATGTGACTGTTTGCAGGTACCAGTTTAGTCCACGGTACAGAGGAGACTTTGTCCGAGTGACGGGTCCAGGCTTGACTTATAGCGTGGGGTTAGGTTCGAGGCGTTACATTTAGGTGGTATCAGAGCTATTTGAATGCATGAAGCCGAGTTAATTTCCTTGGCAAGTGGGTAAAAGTCCATATGTGAAAGTTGAACTACGTGACTATGCGATTGTTTAATTGCCTAAGTGCTTGAATAAAGGACATGCTAACGTGTAAGAAGAATGCTAAAAGCAAGATATGGTATGAATATGAAAAGTCTAGTGTATAATGCTTGTTAAGTGTTTTATGTGTTGTCTTATGTGAATGAGATGTTTTGAAAACAATGTGCATATTACCTTTGTGTTATATATTTGCCTATTATAACACTACATTCTTCTAGCATTGAGATGAGGAGAAGGGGAAGACCGAGGAGAGAGCCGGAAGGAGCTCCTAGGCAGGATGTACCTGTGCAAGGTGAAGGAGTAGCTGGGAATATATCTCACGAGCAGGAACCAACTAGTTCTCAGATTATGGCCACAATGGCCACTACTATGAATACAATTGCTCCGTTTGTGACTCAACAGGGTCAAGCAGGGATTGGCAGAGGTAATTAGGCTGCTAGAGCAGAGGGTAGTGGTACTACTGGGGGTAATTTGTATAACAGATTCTTGTACCATGGGGCGTACAATTTCTATGGCGAGCCAGATGACATGAAAGCAGAGATGTGGTTGAGCAAGTTTGAGAAAGTAGCTGCGATACTTGAGTGTAATGATGAAAGGAAAATCACTTATGCTGCATTTCTATTGGAGGGTGACGTCGTGGATTAGTGGTGTACTACTAGAGAAAAGTGGGAGGCTGAGAGAGTACAGCATTCGTGGGCCGACTTTACCCGGGAGTTTCGATATAAATATGTGTATGTGGTAGCTCGCGAGAGACATCAAAAGGAATTCATAGCTTTGAGGCAGGGTAGTTTTCCTGTGGATCATTATGAGGCTATTTTTGCTAGACTTTTCCAATACGTGCCAGCTTTGGTTCAGACAGAGGACATGAAAATTCAGAGGTTCATCAAAGGTCTGAGAAGTAATATTATGCTTAATTTGTCTTCGCAGGAGTATCCGAATTATGCTGCAATAGTCAGGGCTGCGTCAAGATATGAGAAACGCAAGGCATATGTGTTAGCTGAGTCTAGTCAGTCAAGTAAACGTCAGTATTAGTCCCAGAGTCAGGGCTACCAAAGATAGAATCAACAATCTGTTTAGACTCAGCAGCTAAGACAGACCCAGAGCTACCCAGGACCAGTTCGGGCACAGTCTCAGCTGAGACCAGCTCAGAGCCAGCCATAGGGTCAATCACAGACCCGACCAGCGACCATTAGATCTCAGCAGGGTAGTTCCGCTACATCTTCTTACAGGACTCCTACGGGAGGTATTGTGCCAAGAAAAACCAGTAGTGTAGTCATTGCAATCGCAAGGGCCACACGGAGGCAGAGTGTTGGAGGAAATTGGGCTGATGCGTAGGTTGTGGCAGTGATCAGCATAGAGCAAAAGATTACCCTAGGTTTAAACAGGGTCAGGGACAAACTTCCGGCCAGGGTGTTCAGACTAGAGCTTCCGAAGTAGCTACTATTCCACGAGGCCAGGCACAGGTATTTGCACTCGATCATGAGGAGCTTCCAGACATGACGGTGGTGTTGGAAGGTACTTTTCTTATTAATAGTCAGCCAGTAGTAGTTTTGATTGACACCAGGGCTACACATTCATTTATCACTCCTGCATATGCACAATCCATTGCTTTAAAAGTTGATAAACTATCGTATGTGATTGAAGTTGATAATCCTATGAGTACCAAATTTGTTACGGAGTCTGTGTGTAAATATTATTGTATTTGCATTGAGGGACGTATTTATCCTGTTGATTTAATAATCATGTTATTTCGGGACTTTGAGGTTATCCTAGGGATGGATTGGTTGGGTCAGTATTATGCATGTTTGGTTGTAGGAGAAAAATTGTAACCTTAGAAGTACCTGATCAACCTGTTATTAAAATTATTGGGAGTCGAAAATCTACTAGGACTCGTATAATTTCATCAATTAAAGCTACTAAAATTTTGAGTAAAGGTTGTGATGCATATTTAGCTTATTTAATTAATCAGCCTGGGGATAAATTGAAACTGAATGAAGTACCTGTTGAAAAAGATTTTCCGGGGGTATTTCCTGAGGTGTTGCGGGGGTTACCACCTGACCGAGAAATAGAGTTTATGATTGACTTGTTGCCAGGGACTAATCCTATTTCTAGAACCCCATATAGAATGGCTCCCCCTGAGTTGAAGGAGTTGAGAATTCAGCTACAAGGTTTACTTGAAAAGGGTTTTATTCAGCCTAGTTGATCACCTTGGGGTGTTCCTGTGTTATTTGTAAAGAAGAAAGATGGTACTTTGCGTTTGTGTATTGATTATCGGGGTCTTAATCAGGTGACGGTGAAAAATAAATATCATTTGCCATTGATTGAGGAATTGTTTGATCAACTGCAGGGTGCTGTTGTATTTTCTAAATTTGATTTGAGGTAGGGTTATTATCAGCTGAGAATCTGGAGGGATGATGTGCCTAAGACTGCTTTTAGAACCAGGTATGGCCACTATAAGTTTGTTGCACTACCTTTTGGGTTAACAAATACTCCAGCCGCCTTTATGGATTTGATGCATAGGGTGTTTAGACCTTATCTTGATCAGTTTGTTGTAATCTTTATTGATGATATACTAGTGTATTCTAAATTAGAGGTAGAGCATGAAGAACACTTGAGGATTGTGTTGCGAACATTGTAGGAACATAAGTTATTTGCCAAATTTAGCAAGTATGAATTCTTGTTGAAACAGGTAGCCTTTCTACGCCATATCATTTCACAGGAGGGAATATCTGTTGATCCTATGAAAATCGAGGTAGTCATGTCCTGGAAAAGACCCGAGACTGTCACAGAAGTTCGTAGTTTCTTGGGATTGACCTGCTATTATAGGCGGTTTGTTAGGGACTTTTCAAAAATTGTAGGGCCATTAACTTCCTTAACTCAAAATAAAACTATGTTTAACTGGTATGATAGATGTGAAGTTAGTTTTCAAGAATTGAAGAAGAGACTTACCACTGCACCTATCCTTGCATTGCCTAAAGGAACAGATAATCTGGTGATTTACAGTGATGCTTCGAAAGAAGGTCTGGGCTGTGTTCTTATACAAAATGGTAAGGTGATAGCTTATGCTTCTAGGAAATTGAAACCGTATAAACTTAATTATCCTACACACGATCTTGAGCTTGCTACTGTTGTCTTTGCTTTAAAGAAATGGTGTCATTATTTATGGGGTAATAAATTTGAGATATTTACTGATCATAAGAGTCTTAAATATCTCTTTTCTCAAAAGGATTTGAATATGAGGCAAAGGCATTGGTTAGAATTGTTGAATGATTATAATTGCACCATTAGCTATTTTTCAGGAAAAGCTAACACTGTTGTAAATGCATTGAGCCGAAAAGCTACTGTGGCTAGTTTGATAATCAAGGACTGGGAGTCTGTGAAGGAGTTGTGCTTGTGGAAACCAAAGCTTGTAGAACATGTATCCAATTTGCTAGCTTACAAATCCAGTCTCTATTGTTATCCAGAATTAGAGAGGCCCAACAGTCAGACCCTCAGTTGTTGAAGGTGCTAGGCAGTCCAAAGCGGGAGAGTCCGACTTCAAGTTGCATGATGATCAACTACTCGGGTATAAGAATAGAATTTGCATTCCTAGTGGTTCAGTTGTAAAAGATGAGATTCTTGCTGAGGCTCATAGCACTAGGTATTCGATTCACCCTGGTAGTACCAAGATGTATAGGGACTTGAAGCAAAGCTTCTAGTGGAATAATATGAAGAGAGAGATAGCTAATTATGTGGCTAAGTGTTTGACTTGTCAAAAGGTTAAGGCTGAGCATCAAAGACCAGCGGGATTGTTGCAACCATTAGAGATTCCAGTGTGGAAGTGGGACTAGGTTACTATGGACCTTGTATCTGATTTGCTGAGGTCACCACGAGGTAATGATTCCGTATGGGTTGTGGTTGATAATTTGACGAAGAGTTCTCATTTTATTGCTACAAAGAAAACTGATTCTCTTTATAAGTTAGCTGAGCTTTATATTAAAAACATCGTGAGATTGCATAGAGTTCCATCTAAAATAATGTCAGACAGAGATCCCAGGTTTACATCACAATTCTAGCAGAAACTACAAAAGACTCTAGGGACTAATTTGAGTTTCAGTACTGCATATCACCGGCAGACAGATGGCCAGTCTGAGAGGACTATCAGGATTTTAGAAGACATGCTACGAGCTTGCATTCTAGACTTCGGGAAAAGTTAGGAAATGTATTTGCTTCTTGCAGAATTTGCTTACAATAACAGTTATTAGGCTACCATTGGAATAGCACCCTATAAAGCACTCTATGAGCACAAATGTAGATCTCTGTTATATTGGGATGAGGTAGGTGAAATGAAAATTGTTGACCCAGCTATATTACCAGAGATGATAAAGATGGTTGATAATGTGAAACTTATAAAGAAGAGAATGCTTACAACACAGAGTCGACAAAAGAATTATGCTGATAGACGCCGACGGGACTTAGTATTTTTAGTGGGTGATCATGTGTTTTTGAAAGTCTCTCCGCGTAGAGGTTTAATTCGACATGGTAAGGGAGGTAAACTCAGTCCTCGATATTTGGGGCCATTTAAGGTTATTGAGAAAATTGGCGATTTGGCTTATAGGTTGGCGTTACCTCCGGGTTTGGGCAAGATTTATGATGTATTTCATGTGTCATTGTTGAGGAAGTATAATCTTGATCCTTCGCAAATTATAGAGCTAGAACCTTTGGAGATCGATGAGTCGTTATCATATGTCGAGAAACCTCTTCGGGTGGTTAACAAAAAGATTCAGGAACTTCGAACCAAGAGTATTCCTATGGTGAAAGTTCTTTGGGATCATCATGGAATTGAATATGCCACTTGGGAGAGGGAAGATCAGATAAGAGAGAAGTATCCGGAGTTATTTGCCGAATCATGTAAGAATTGCGTGGACGCAATTAGTTTAAGGGGGAGAGGGTGTGACGCCCGGGATTTCATCACATATTTTGATATAATTGTGGCATATCTTTTTGAGCATTTATATGTGCATACCCTTTTCTTGCTTAATTGTTTCATTTTGAGGGCACTATTCATAAGAAAATTTAGTGTCTTGAATGCTCGATTTGATATTTTCCTGAACCCCTTGGCATATAAAAGGAGTCGGGATATGGGAGTTTTGAGCTTTGGGGATCGGGAGTATGTGTTTGAAAAATGTTTTCCCGCTTCGTATGAATACTTTTACGTAAGAAAACATTAGTCTTGAGTTAGTTAGCAAACAATTGGAGTTTTTAAGCTTGTTTGACCATATATTAATAACATTTGACCTAGGGTATCATAATATACATATATCATATACATAATATAAACACTTACAAGCATAATACTCATAAAAACAAATCAAGAAATGCAAAAAAAGTTCCCCCCCCCCACAACCCGTGACCTTATAGGAGAGGAAGGAGAAAAATTCTTCAACAAATCTTACAAGCTTGACTTCTTGGATTGATCTTGGGGAGTTTTTTTAGGCCTCTAGGACTTCTACAACGCGTCTTCATCTTCAAAATTGTGAGGGAGTTGCATATTTATTAAGTTTAAAGTTGATGCATATATGTTGAATTTCTTGTATTGTTGAATATAGCTATATTTCTTGTTATATATGCTTGTTATATGATCTTTAGAGCCTATAGAACTATCTTTTATAGGTTAATAGATTATTGCATGGTTAAAGTTTCAGTTCTCACGAAGAAGATGATGAATAGTACTTAAATTTAGGGTTTTGAGGAAACTTGCTAATTGGAATGAATTAAGGCTTCATTTAGGTGCTCTAAACTTTAATGAATCTAGTTGGGAGGCCACGTGAAGTTGAATCATTCGAAACTAAGCTAAATTGCAAAATTAGTTAACTTTAAAAAGGGGATTTTTCACGTTATGCAATCCGGGCACGTTTGGGCTTAGGAATAGGTATCCTTGGGGCATGGAAGCACTTTTTGTGCTTTCATTACGTGAAATTGTGTTCAGATAAGGTAGTTGTAATTAAAACCCGCTCGGGGCCTTCCCGAGCTTTTGCCTCCAAAACGGGTTTTCATGGCATTGATAGGTGTCTTTTGGCTTAATTAGGAATGTAGTATGATTAGATTGTGGTTTTGTAACTTCTAAATGCACATAGGAGAAGAAAAAACTTGGCAAAAGAAAGGGAAAAAGTCGTATTTGACTACTTTGATGAGTATAAGTGCTTGTAAATGTGTTATTAAGTACTCATATGATTGTCTAAAGTGTAATTGAGATATTTGAGAAGGTTATGGGAAAAGATATGTTGTTTTCCTCTTTTGAGATCATATGGCTATTTCGCGTATGTTGGCTTATATTGTGAATAAATGTGATAACGACCTACTTTGTCGACCCTTTTACGTGTTAAATTGATTTTCTTGAGTTTTGTGGATTTGTTTTGGGGTTACGCAACCTTTTCGGACATAGTAAGGTCGAGAAACATGGGTGGCATCGGGCTTGCCGTGCTCCCTCAACTACCATGGTACCTATTTGCTTTCTTTCGCTGAGTATACTCCACTACTCCAGAGGCATGGTTCACCTGCTGGGCATATGGATCTACCTCAGGAGAAAGGGTCGTAGGATTAGGATACATTCGGAGTATCCCACATTTTGAGGAATAAGGGTTGCCAGCACTTGCTTGAAGATCGTGGCTCATGGTTCGAGACTGAAGACTTTAAGTAGAACCATATCCTTTTAAAGTGTGGTTATTTACTTGACTATTTGATCTTGTTGCTTTGTATTATATATATATATGACTTTCTGTGTTGCATATCATATTGCACGCCCCGGTATGTTGCATAACCTTCCTCGTTGGGCAACATTGTTGCTCACTCCTCATTTAACATGTTTCAAGAGAAGCTGAGGTGAATCCCCAACTAGTAGCAGTAGAGGAAGAAGAGGAAGTACAAGTAGATCAGCTTTCATGACTTACTTGTGTGATAAAGTTGACTATTATGTGTGGCTTCTAATGAAGATGTTGGTTGTTGTGTTTTTGAGACCTTGGGGTCTTGTATATATGCTTGGGAATTGTAATTAAATTGTAATCTTGTATGTTGGATACAAAGTAGAATGGCATGTAAGAAACTTATTTCTCTTGTTGCATGCTTGGGTATTAAGTAGTTAGCTTGTTAAGCTTAACTTATTGCTAAGATGTACTACCTATAGTTAAAGTTATAGTTGTCTTGCATTCTTGAATGTTATATGTAGATTGTGTTGTTCCAAGGCTCGGATGGCCTTGTGATCTTGGAATTTAGGTTATATGGGATGTTGCTTGTGGTTCAAGTTTTATATGTGACTGTTTGTAGGTACCAGTTTAGTCCACAGTACAGAGAAGACTCTATCCGAGTGACGGGTCCGGACTTGACCTATACCATGGGGTTGGGTTCGGGGCGTTACAAAAACCGAAAAGAAAGAAAGTTGCTCTCTAGAGCTCTGCCTAAACCTAAGCAAATGCCGCCTACTTATACCAATTTGTGGACTTGAAAACAAAATAAAACAAACAGCTCAATCCGGAATCAAAACTTTGAAGTCCGGGGTCACTATACATTCACGCGTAACAAAAAAGAAAATCATTACTTTTACTTTAAATAAAGCAAACAGTAGACTTTCTCTGCTGAAAGGGACATGTCACCAATTTAAAGCGAGATTCCACTTGCATCGTTTCGCGAATATCGGCTTTAGTGCATACGTCCAAAAATCCTATGAGCATCTTCAGACTTTTCCTTTATCTTTTCATAAATTTGTCCAAGAACAGAATCATTGTTCTTGGGCATGTGCTTTGTCTTTTTGTTTTGCTTGTAGCACTTTTTCCAATAGGACATCTTTGAGACTGTCTCATACATCTTCTACCAACACATTTGGGTTTTGTGACTCCCTTGCCAATACAGCATATGAGTTGGAACGCATAGACGCATCTTCTGATGTTGAGTCATTAACATCTTCTTCTCCATCAACATGTTCTTTGAAATTGTTTAAAAAATATTGTTTGATAGCATCAAGATAGGAAGTCATCACTTTCTCTTTCGAACTAATTTGCTACCACATCTGTATTTTGCGGAAAAATTGGGAGAACGGTGATTCTTCTTCCTGATTTAATAAGTTGACTGTGTCCTTGTAAATTTGAACAATATGTGTAATTTCATCCACCATGTTTTGTCCATAAGGCTTCTTTGTTTCTGGGTCAACCTTCAGAAGTTTAGGCCCAAATTTTGAAAGAAATTTTCGCTTTAAACAAAACATTTTTTGTTTGTTCATTTCTGCAATAGGTACCCATTTCCAAATCCATGGGACACCAAATTCCAAAAGAAAAATAAAGAACTTGATCCTTTAATATAAACATCAGGATTATTCCCAATATGTGGGCATGAAGCGAGTCATTCAGTAAAAAGACCTTTATAAGGTTCAGGTAAAATTTTAATAGGAGGGCCATAACTTGTCCACCAAGAATGAATCTAAGCAGGAAATTTCCTTTGTTGAAAAATTTGGGGGTTAAATTTTATAAACCAATAATGTTTTTTATGAGGATTTTCATATAAGAAAACTTTTGAAAATGCTTCAACATAATCCCAATAATTAAATTGGTAAACATTTTTGTTATCATGAGGAAATGTAAATTGCCTTTATGCCATTGTACTAATTCCCCAATCAGAGGGTGAAAGAATTTTCTTAATGTATATTTTACTATAAGTATAAACCATCATGGAAAGAGTAGAGCAAAAGCAAAGGCAGCCAAGAGGATCATGGATAATCAACTTTTTTATATTATTTAGCAAAAAAAAAAAAACAGGACTTTTTTTTATATTGAATCAAATGGGTGTTAATTTATTTGGTCCAACGAAAGGCTAGGAAATCAAGTTGTTAAACAAATATTTGATATATTAATTAATTTCGAATCTACCTGGAGACTGAAATTTCCAATGCCTCGACGATTGTCCTCCCAGCCATCAGATCAGATTATTCCCCTCTTATCTTGCAAACTAGATTATAAGTACACCTACGTACTGAATCGATATTCAATTGAACTATTTTGGAAAATCATGAAAAATGTGAACCTACATTTGGGAAAAGCTAGATAGAACTTATCCAATGGAATGACATGCTTATTACGGGAAAAAAATTGAAAGACGTACCGAGGTTTTTGGGTCGAATTGGCCCATCCCAACCTGTATGAGCCATGGGTTGAGAGAAATTAGTGCAACTTCACCTAGGTTTTTTAGTGAATTGGGCAAGGCAGCGCTCATTTCTAGGCTAGCCCAGTTTTTTTTTTCTTCTTATTATTATTAACAGCGTAGTTTGAATATATTATATGTACATACATATATACATATAAGAGTATGATATATAACTAAAAAAAACTAATTTGGGAAGGAAGGGGTGCTTTGAGTAATAAAAGCAATAATCTAAGTAAACTTAAACTTAACATTTTAGGAAAAGTCAATTTAACTATTAACGAGACATAACTAGATTTATAAAATTAATATAAAATATTACATAACAAGCCCTAACCTTATGAAACATGTGTATAATAGTAACATGAATATATAAATAAAACATTATATAAACACTAGATGAAAGCTAGTTGAGAAGTTTTACATATTTTGTTGTGCTCTGTGTACAAGTGTTGGGACTATTGACGGTGGTAGCTATTATGGTTGTGCAAGCACTTGTTCCAGGGATGGCCGTAATGATAATTGAACAATCACTTAGAGGATTGACATTGTTATTTATTGGGATAAAAATAACTGCAGTAACAACTTTTGTCTAAAATTGTACCAGTTTTTAAATAATTTTTTCTTCAGTCGAATTTTGGTAGGATTTGAACAGTTTTTTTGTTCAAATGACACTTGTCTTGTCTGAACGGTTTCCTCCAACTCATCTACACCTATTAGAAAAGGAATCTAACACTATAAATAGTTGCATGCCCAGAACAAATATCACATTCTTTTCTCATCATTCTCATAGTTCTAAAGAACATTTTTCAAAGAGAGAAGTCATGCATTTTTTCTGGTTTGCGGTTTTTTTTGTTCTATAGTACTATTAATGTAAGCGAGATTGTTTTATCCTAGAAGATCTGTGCCACAGAAAAATGCTCAATCTAATCCCAAACTCAATCTACAACTTCTTTCTGCATTCTGTTTTTCCAATTAAGTATTATAAATTTATTATATTCTAGAAAACTATTCTTCATATTTTCAAAGTTTTCAAAAATGGAAAATTGGACAATTACAAGTTTTAGACAAATAGTCCCCATTATTGTAGAAGTCACGCACTTAGTTCTTATTGTTTGCAAAAGTTTCACTATTTGTTTCAAAAGTCACTCATTTAGTCCTTATTATTTGTAAAAGTCTCTCTATTAGTCCCCAAATATTTACAAATATCTCACAATTAGTGGTGAGACTTTTGCAAATACTAGAGACTAATGGTGATACATTTGCAAGTAATGAGGACTAATGGTGAAACTTTTACAAACAAAGGAAATTAACTGCGTGACTTTTGAAAGAATAAGCACTAATGATGAGACTTTTACAAATAATAAAGGCTAACCGAGTGACTTCTGAAATAATATAGATTAATTGTCTAAAATAAATAAACAATAGGGATTAATTGTGAGATTTGCCCTTTTCAAAACACAACCAACATATATAGGTATATATACGTGTCTATATATGTATGATACAGATACATAGTTTTATTATGAGTGGACTTCATGTTTAATGTGTGTCTTTATGTGTGTGTGTGTTATTTTGTATATTTTTGTAATATACACTATTTTGAATATTTTTTAAAATAAGAATACATATTCAAAGGATATATTGATAATTTTGTTAATTATGCCACAAAAATTTAGACATTTCATACATATTCTGTTAGAGTTAACTAAGCTTTTGATCGTAGGGTATAAATTTAAAATATTTAAAAAATAAAGGGACCAAATTGGTTAATTTTAAAAAATAGGGACAAAACTAAAACTTGAAAATAATAATAGGGATTAATTTAGATATATCTGCGGAAAATATATAAAAGCACACGTACTGAATATGAGTAAAATGTAGATGATAGTATCTTGGTCTAAATATATTTTGTATTTTCGATATTGGAAGCATATTTTTAATTAATATAAGTACTTGCTTACCTAGAAATAAAACACGGCGAATCGAATTCAACCGGAATATGAAGAAACAGAATTTGAACGAGTTTACCTGCAGCATCACATTTTAGCTAAATCTTCTTCTCTTTGGAATATTGAATTTCACTTTTTACTACTGTTTGTCCAAATTAATTATTCCAACTTTACGACCTTAGAGATTCCTTGTCTCCCTTTTGCCTCACTTTCTATGGTTGCTCCTCGTCTTCTTTCTCTCAATTGCTTTGGTGGTCTCTCTTTCCCTACCCCTTTCCTTCGTCACATGCAAATACAGTGCAAAAGAGGCCCACCCACCAATTTCATGGAAAGATTCAAAAGACTACCTCGTACGAAAATTGAATATAGTAAACAAACACACTCTAAATAAAAGAAGATGAAAAGCCAAAGACAGACCACGCGTATGAAATTAAGGAAAGAAATCGAGTCGTCTGATGAATATAAGAATATTCCCTGATGATAAAGCAAGATGATCAAATAATTAATTTTTTTTTTTGACCGAGAAAAAGTGATAATAAACTAAACAATTGCGTCAATCAAACGAACCCCAGAATGTTTCGGAAATTCTGCAGAATTTCCATCGAATACTAGAAAAGAAGTCCAATAAACTACAATTGCATAACAATTTCAGTGTAACTTCGTTGGAAATTGTTTTAATCCACAGAATGTGTGAAGTGATAAAATAAAAAAGAAAATGTAAGTGATTAGCTAAATATCTAATGATAAGATAAATCAAGCCCCCTTGATAAGTTAAACCAATTGTGATAGTAATTTAAATTAGAAAACAAATAATAATGGTAATTCTAATAAATCATAAAGAATTATAAAGTGTACTGTCAGAGTCGGTTTAACTTGCTACATGTATTTTCTAACATTTTTTAAAACTAACCCTAGAGTTAAATGTACTTACAATTAGAGTTAGCTTATTTTACCAGAAAACTGATCAAACTTACCACTTTCACACACTCTCTACTATCTAATTTTGTCAAACAGTACTGGTTAATGTGTTGGTCACATTAGTCGGCTTGCGGCAAAGTGTATCGTTGAATGGTGAGTATTTTGCTTTGAGACCTTGAGAAAAAGTATGATGTGTATGTTTTTAAAAATATTCATTTCAACTTTATTAATATCCCTACATAGCACAAACTTGATTTGTATCCCTAATGACTGACTAGTTAGGGATAATTTTGCTTTATATTTGTTAAGGTCAAAACTTGATTCTGATGTCCTTGGGTACGGGTCTGAGCTAACTTGTTCACCTCTAGTCTAGATCTGAATTGACCTGCAAATAATGAACAAACGCCGGGTTACTCTCGTGGGACAACTCTGACACCCAAGTAAATAATTTGTATGACTCGAGTAAAAACATTTAAGTCAGGAGTGTTTAGAGAGAAAATAAGTTACCTTATACTGCAAATGGATGGCATATTTATATTATTTTGGAGATTATTCCCTCGAATTTTATGAATGCCCGATCAAGCCTCCCGAGGTCTTAATTCTCTTAAATCTAAAGGTGCTAAGTCTTGGGAATGATCGGTAGTGGGTACTCATCAACAGTAAGATCAAGCGTCCCAACCTTATTATTTTTATTACTATCCCACTCATAATTCTCTAAGGGTATATTTGGTATTTTACATTATGTTGGGTATTTATCCCATCAATACAATTTACACTTTTGATAAATGTGACTTTGTCTTTACATTTTTGGAATATGAGAGTTACACTTCTTACTAATAATTTGTTAAAATTTCCATAAGTTAAGGGTATAAAGTAATTCTAGAAATGATGGTAAATTAAAAAAATAACAACAATAAAATATATAGTCAAGTTGTTTACCTAATAGTTAAATAGAATAGTCATATAGTGACATGTTGTAATTAAAAATTCTGAGATTGAACCACAGTTTCGACTTCCATTCTACCATTAAAAAAAAAAAAAAATTGACCTGTTTTATGAATGTGAAAAGTGGAGGCAGTGATGACGAGATCTAATGTTGGAGTAATACGTATTGTATGGTTATTTTTGTATGGCATGGGTGTTATTTTTGTCTTTTAATTTTTTCTCTAAAGCATTTTTACAACTTGGTAAAGTTAGATTCTAATGCCTCACATAGGAATAAAAATTGAGAAATTTATGGAGATATTGTACTCGTAGGAATATTTCTTTTATTTTGTGAACCAAACTAAAAGTATTACATTTCTAACTTTACTTTTCCAAAAGTCATATAAAATTTTGGAAACCAAACATCTCCCCTTAAGGGAAAGGATTTCACCTTTAAGATAAGGATATCGATTAGAGAAGGGTAAGAGAGGAATTTCAATGAGTGTAATTATAAAATCAAGAATAGATGAAAAAGGAACAGCGTGTTTATGATAATGCTTGAGGTTAATTGTGATGCGTCTTTCCGCCCGGATACAAAATTGCTGGTGTAGTTGCAGTTTATAAAGACTAAAGTGGTAAAATCATTCATGGCAGAGCAACTAGAATTACATGTGTGTCTGCTCGACAAGGAGAAGCTCTCGCGTTGAGGGAGACTTGTTTGCTAGCCAAATTTGAAAGACTTTCAAATTTTACAATTGAATCTTATTGTCTTGAAGTTGTTAATGACTTATGTTGAATGTGGAATTCTCGAGCCGGACTGAATGTGCGATGTCTCAATCCGAGTCGAGGACCTGCACAGAAAAAGGAAAGAAATAGTGGGGGTTGTTGTGTCGTCCCAGATCTTCACCGTACACCTTTAACTGTTGCATCCACTATTTGTGCATTATCACTGTGCATTACTTGTTACTTTATATGGTTACTATTCATTATATTTTTCAACCACTTATTTACTTTGAATTAGCATTTTTCTTAAATCACATTAATTATTTTAGGAATGAGAAAAATGTGCTTTTCAGCAATTAAGGTTGAGAGCGCCCGTTTAGAAAATGTTTTATTGAACTAGTGAATAGTATTACGTAGTTAAACTTTATATTTTAGTTAGCTAACATATTATTGCACCTTTAGACTTGTTTTAAGCTAGCTAGACTCATTGTTATAGTCAATATACACACACCACTTAACACCACTTATAATATACTCAACACACTCACATATAAACTCATAACATAACAAAAAAAAAAAGTTGAATAGTAGAGCAGCAAACCTGACAGCCCTTAGAGAGAGGAGAAGAGGATTTTTGCTCATCAATTCTTCATTTCAAGCCAAGCCAAGCTAGGTGCAAGTAGTTTAGGGTGTTTGCTAGCCTCTTACGAGCTTCTACGCGCATTGGTGAGGGATTTTAGCATATATTTGCATCTTTGAAATGTTGCTAACTTTCTTGAATTTCTTGTTTTGCTACTAAATGGTTATGGAATGCTTAAAGTATGGTATATATGTTGTATACAATTAGTAGAGACCACATTTATGATATTGTTTCAAATTTTAAACTGTTGAATTCGACGGTTGGCATGAATAGCGATGTTTTTCTAGGGTTTTGTAAAATTGTGCGATATGGCTTGATTCATTGCTTCTATTAGGTGCCTTGGATGTTAATAAAGATACTTTAATAGCCCCGTGACGTTAAATCGCTCAAAAATTGGCCAAAACATGAAATAGGCGACTTTTAAAAAGGAATTTCAGGGTTAATGCAAATCCGGGTTAATTCGGCCATCACATTTAGTGTTATTAGGGTATATAGGTTCTAGATGTGCTTTGTTAATCCTCAGTTGAGTCCCAGTTAGGGTACTTGTAGTACAAACTCACAAGGGAAAAATTGGGACTTTCATGCTAAACGCGGGTAATTGGATAACTTCGAGGGTCCTAAGGGTGCTTTATGGGTTAATTAGAAGTATGGAATAGGTCACTCACTAAACTAGAACAACAGCTTGTGTTTAGAAGAAAGATGGCTTAGGTTACAAATGGGAAAAAGTAGGAAATCGGTTGTTTTGCACTTCTATGACCTTGTAATTGTTTCTTAGGTGTTTAAATGCACTTTTAAGTTAATTGTGAGCTTTTGGTAATATTTTGTGAAAAATATGTAATTTACCCCTTTGTGTTCATTTGGTTATTTTAGTGCTAATGCTTATATTGCATATATTGTTTATGTATTACTTGTTAAGGATTGAGTAAATATGCTTATATCTTGTATAATGTTTATATTACTCGTATATTGTATTGTATGGGTGAAGATATACTTAAGACTTGTAACTGGGCTGCTAAAATGATTACTTGGATGGTATGTTTAGCCAGAGTATATTAGGTGGCTTCTGCTAAAGATAGAATTCTAATAGATATTGTATGCTAAATAAGTGAAGTTATAAGTTAGCTAACCTAGCTGAATAATTAATGAATGTTGTAGTTAAAGAGTAATTGAAGTAATGCTTGCTCATAGGTTTAAGGTGACTGGAAATGATGTGATTCAAACTTACATCTTGGAGCTCGGTAGAGGTGAGGAAGACTTCATCCTTATGTGCATAATAGTTTATTTATTTGTACATAGATTATGTGCACTTATTGTCTATATATTGTGTGTGAGGGCAACCTACTTTGTTGTCCCTCAATCATGTGTTTATTGATTTATTCTATTGTTATCATTTTGAGTGCATTGCATTGTGGTTGAACAACCATTTGGGCATGGTAGTGTCGTGGAAACCGGGCGGTATCGGGCTTGCCATTCTGCCTCGGCCACCATGGTTGCCCAGTCCCTCTCTCGCTTGGAATACTGCCCAGGGAGAGTTGGGTCATAGGATTTCGGGGTACATCCGGAGTACACCCATTTTGTAGTTATAAGAGATGACTGCTTATCGATATCAGTGTCATTATTACATCGGGATTTTAGTTCATGGCTCGTGGTTCGTGATTGAAGAGCAAGTGAATCGTATCTTTTTTAATGTGTGGTAACTTGTTATTTCAATTGTTCCTTAGTTGTTTTAAATGCCTATTGAGTTATATGTTGCATTGCACGTCCCCGGTAGACTTTATCCCTCATTGGGCAATTGTGATTGCTCATACCTCGCTAAACATGTTTCAAGTAGTGCAGTTGGAGAAATTGCCCTGATTGTTGTGTGTTATTGCTTGAGATTGGAGTGTTTGTCTACTAAACTGTGGAAGACTTTGTTTGTATTATGTTATGTTTTATTTTGTGCCTATGGGCTTGTACATATTTAGAGTTGTTGAAGAATTATAATAGCTAGGTTAATGTATGGCTTGAATGGTAGTAGATTGTAATAGTTATCTTTACTTTCCTTTATGCTGCTTGCTTGTGTGTTAATGAAAGTTAATAGTAGTTTGGCTTTAGTTTATAAGAAAGTCTAATGGTTAATATAGAGTGGTATGATAAGCGGATTAAAAGAGAAAATGTTTCAAGGATTGTTAAATGCATGCTTGGGTGTGTTTTCTATGTCTTGCTTAAGGCTTAGTCGACCTTGAAGCTGGGATATAGTTAGAGCTGGAGTTGTTGGAATTAGAGTTTAGTTGTATTGTGGCTTATATTATGTTTACAGGTTTCCAAAATGTCCACGGTACAGGAAAGACTTTATTCATTTTCCCTAAAATTTTGTGACCGGGTTGGAATTGGATTGAGAATAGCATGGTTATTAGAGCCTCTGGTCTTGTGAGAGATCAGGGCATTACAGTTGTTTCTCGCGACCCTCATCGGGCGTAAGAATTAGTGTTTTTGCTCGGCTCTTAGCGAAACTAACAAATTTAATGAGAAAATTGAAAGGTCCAAAAAAACTTTCATTTTGTCTACTTTCCTTATGCTATTTATAGTAGTGTGGTTGTATTTTTGGGAGTGCTCCCCTTTTTGTCCTTATATGCCATATTTATGACAAATGTCTGGCTGTGTGGGTTGTTCTTATCATCCATGGGCCTTGGGCCAATCAACATTTCCTAGGCTATTTTTATCCACATCACTTGCCCCTCAGACACTTCGAGGCTGAGGATTGGTCACAGGGGGTCTATTAGGGCTCTTACATTTTCATCTAACACATTATCTTCCTCTCAACGTTTGAATTTTAGCGCCTTTGATCACGAGTAATTATTTCATGGCGGTTGGAATGAAGGGTCGCGATGGTTCATGCTCTGAGATTCGCATCGTCCCTTCCTTATAAATTCAGGTGTCTGGCGTCATTTTCACACTTTTCCCTGCCTCTTATTTTTCACATTTTCTTGCTTTCTTGTTGTCCCATTTAGTGTTAGCTCGGCTCAGATCGGTTTTGTTTTTCATCACATTCCCCAGCTCGGGTCTTCCCCTAAGCCATTAGGTACGTACTTTCTTACCTGCCCTCCTCTTCCTTATCCATTACTTTGGTCATGGCGGGTGGGGGAGTAGTGAGGATTCTCAGAACGAGCCTGTCTGCTCATATGGAGGAGATACCGAAATCTCCTCAAGCTTTGAGTCGGAGGTTATGTCTGTTGCGCATGCTCCTAGTGAGGTTGAGGATCAGGGGGCTTCTCATCATGCTAAGGGTACAAAAACCGAAGGTTGTGCCCCCCAAGACCAGGTCGAATTAGCTGGTTTTACTGATGTAGATGAATACCAGGGCTCGGGCGAATCTCCCCTAGCCGACCTTAGGAATGTAGAGCCCCATACCGAGCCCATAGAATGTCCTTTTCCACTCCCTAGGTCGGGTGCCGTTGTAGGAGAGTCCTCAGCTATTACCGTAACTACCCATGGTATCGGCAAAGAGTTATTCACTTGTTATTGTAACACCCCGATCCCTCCCGAGACCGGGACTCCTAATTATCACGCTATTCGAAAACCCAATTCCAAACCCCGGGCACGAAATTTATGGAGAAACGGACGAAGTCTCCCCTGTTTATAGGACTAATAAAAAAACTTGCGAATAATAGAATACAACTACAAAACCATAATCCAACATTCTCATATACTTCAACTTCAACCACTAAGTCATGCCTCGTCTCAAGGCCATCCAAGCCTTAGACTCAACAAAATAGGTACACAAGCATGCATAGGCCTCAAATATTGAAATACAATGTTATAAAGTCACTTATCATAACATTTTAACTTTATCTCTTTAATTGTCTTGTTTATCAATCCAGCCTACTAACTCCATTAACCCAAGCTAACATGCACGACAATTAAACAATAACATAGTCCTTTAAGCTATTACAGGCCACCTAAAAACCAAATACAAACAAGATCCAATACAATTACAAGCCGAGTTTTTTTTTTTATAGTTCCAATCAAATTACAATTCAAATCACTTCACTAATTCGCATGGATTCATAGGTACTAATAATGAAAGCCACCCACAACCAAATACGGTAACTCTCGAGCTTTCCTTATATCACCTTACGAAGGTGCTGAACCTGAAAGGTGTTAGAGACGAGGGTGAATATACAACTGGTATAGTCAGTGAGGGAGGTGATGCAACATACCGGGCACGTAACATGATATGCAACAGGATAAAAGCATATTCAACATCAAATAACACAACCAAGTAAACAAATAATTACCTACATATATAGAGGATACAGTTCACTTCTTGTCTTCAATCTCGAACCACGAGTCACGACTTCACGCAAGTGCCAACAAACCCTTACTCCAACAAGTTGGGATACTCTGAATGTATCCCGATCATACGACCTTTTCTCCTAAGGTAGGTCCATGCCTAGCAGGTGAACCACGCCTCTGGAGTAGTGAAGTATGCCTCAGCGAGAAGGGAATAGGTATCATGGTAGTCGAGGGAGCATGTCAAGCCCAATGCCACCAGTGTTTGTTGACACTACCATGTCCGAAAAGGTTGCGCAACCCAAGACAAGATCACGAGAAACAAGAATATCAAATCACGTAAGAGGAATGACAAAGTAGGCCGCTCTCGCAGTTAATCACAAATAACACAAAAAGACTCAAGATAACAAGTAAAATATTACTTATAAACTTTATCAACTACTAAATAATTTAATTTAGAAATAATAAAATCAAGTTGAAATGCACATAAGGGATGAAGACTCCCTCACCTTTAATAAACCAAACCTCTAAAAGTCTAGCCCATAACCCCTTCAATTCAACTCTAAAGCATCAACACCTTCCAAATACCATTCAAGACTACTACCTAAACACAACAATACCATGCAACTTAAAGATAACTTAACCACATTATTCACATTCATGTTCAAGAATCAAGCTATTGTAAATATTCCATGGCATTCAACGCTTCATTATTCAATCAATATGCATATGAACTAGATAACATGTTTAACTCCATTAAATGGAAGAAGAACTCTAACTAACCAATCAACTAAATAGTTACCTTTAAACATTAACGAAGATCAACTAACGAATTACTTTCATGCTTTAAGATCATTTAATACGCACTAACTACTTTAGATTACAAGACATGTTAAAATGACACTCTTATTAGCACATAGGGAAATAAATGCATTTATCAATTAATAGAAAAGTTAACTATCAACTATTGAATAACTAACACATCATTTTAGCAAAATAACTATACTTCAAGCTAAGATTCTAACATATCACTAATAGGATCAACTTAAGTTAATTATATTTAGCATATAATAGACAACTATCAACTTACAATTAACCTTACATGTAGGTTCTAAACTTCACGTACAATATGAAACTTCAAATCTAACTTTACCAATCCCATTTAGCCACATTATGATACACCTAAATACCATGAAACCATATTTCCAAGCATGATTACACAAAAATACCAAAAAGCTCCTTAAATGATTTGAACTACAGTTACCTAATTCGATTAACTAAACCACGTCAAAAATACATTTTAGAGGATTCCTAACACATCTAAGGTCATCTAGCTATTCAAACATGACAAATTCAAATCTTCGTTCCAAAGTCCCCTTTTTCAACTAGGAAATTCGACTTCCATACGAAATTCAAAACTCCAATTCTATAAATCAACCATACTACATCTCTAAGGATATCAAAGGACACCTATTAAAGCCATAAAAACCCGCTTTGGAGGCAAAAGCTCTGAAAGGCCCCGAGTGGGTTTTAACTACGACTACCCTATCCGGACCCTAATTTTACACAACGAAAGCACCATAAGTGCTTCTGTGACGCCCGAGATTCTAACGTACACATTTTTAACTATTGCATCCATTATTTGCGCATTTTCACTGTTCAATACGTGTTACTTTCTATAATCACTATTCATTCCGTTTTTTAACTACTTAATTATCTTGAATTATCATTTTTCTTAAATCATATTAATTGTTTTAGGAATGAGAAAAATATGCTTTTGAGCTAAGAGCGATAGGAGCACTCGTTTGGGAAATGTTTTTTAGCAAACTAGGAATAGTGTTACATAATTAACTTAGAGTTTTAATTAGCTAGCTTAAATTTCTTCACTTTAGACTCGTTTAAGCTAATTACGCGCATTTTAGTGGACCACTTAAGCACCCACTTGACCCCACCTTTAATAAAACTCACCCCACATACAATTTAGCTCATAACTTAGCAAAAACAAAAAAAATAAAAAAGTGCAGGAATTACTGTTCAAAAACCGAACAACCCTCTAGCAGCCAAGAGAAGTGATTTTGCTCTTCAATTCTTCAATCCAAGCCTCTCCAAGCCTAGAGCAAGTAGTTTAAGGTGTGTGCAAGCCTCCTAGGTGCTTCTACGCTCTTTAGGTGAGGGATTTCATGACTTTTTGCGCATTTTAAAATTGTTGCTATTTTCTTGATTTGTTAGAAATGTGTTCCAATGCTAATGTAATGCTTACCTATCCTATTATACCTTGTATATAAGTGCTAGAGAACGTATTTGAGCCATTGGTTCGCATTTTAAATGGTTAGAATCGTTAATTTAATTTATGAGGTGAATAGTGATGAAATTCTAGGGTTTTTTGTAATTGCGTGAATTAGCTTGATTCAATGCTTCTAATAGATGCCTTAGGTGCTAATGAAGGTAGTATAATAGTCCCGTGCAATTGAATTGCTCTAAATTTGCATAGAACGTGAATTAGCCAACTTTAACAAAGAGATTTCGGGGTTAATGTGAATCCGGGTGGATTCGGGCTTCACTTTTAGAATTCTTAGGCTACCTAGGTGCTATAGAAGCCTTTCAAATTCTTGGTTGAAGCCTGGTTGAGGTATGTATAGTTCAAAGCTATAAGAGAGAAATTGGGGCTTTCGGGATAATTGCGGGTAATCGAACGTAATTGTAGGTTGTAAGGGTACCTTAAGGGTTAATTAGAAGATTGGTATAGCTTTCCCTCGAATTTGAACCATTAATGTGAGTTTGGAAGGAAAACAGAAGGAATTACTAAGGGGTTTAAGGGTAAATTCACTTGTCACTTGCATCTAAGACCTTGGCATGTCTCTATATGTGTTTAAATGTCGTTTCAAGTTGTTTTGAAGCTTTTAGTGTAGTTCTATATGTATCTTGGATTTTTCCCTTTGTAAACCTCTTAATTGCTTATATTGAACTGCTTCTAATCTATCTGTTGTGAGGTCAACCTACTTTGTTGATCCTCCCACGTGTTATTTCTTATATTGTTATTGATATATTGTCATTGTTAAGTGAATTGCATAGTGGTTGCGCAACCATAATGTCAGGGGTGGATGTGTTGAATATCGGTTGGGCGGTAAAGGGCTTGCCAGTGGATATTCAAACTCCGTGCCCTAGTCCCTCATTCGCCTAGTCCGAAAATTGCCAGGGAATGTTGGGTCGTAGGATTATTGGGGTACATCCGGAGTACACCCACTGGAGTGTTTAGGGTTATACCGGCTTATCGTGATCGTGATCGTGATCGTGGTTCGTGGATCGTGAATGAAGACCAAGTGAAGATTGGAGTATAGGGATTATATGAATGTATCCTTTTTAATGTGTGGTATTCAATCTTTTGTTTTCCTTGAAAGGTTTTCATTTCTATTAATTCTTAATTGTATTACTTGTTCATTGTATGCCCCAAGAGACCTTATCCCTCACTGGGCAACAGTGGTTGCTCATACCTCGATATATATTTTAGGAAGTGATGAGGGTGAACCCTAACTAGTTGAGGTGCTACTGGAAGAGGAAGAAGTTTAGGCTGAGCCTTTGCCCTAGTTGCTGTGTGTTTGTTGTCTAAGGTGGATATGCCTTCTTGTTGTTACATGGTGTACTTGTATTGCTATAGCATGATCTATTTTGTGGCCTTAAGGCTATGTATATTCTTGTAGTTGCAAGTTGAAAGTTGTTGGTTGTAATGTTAGCTTTGAGATATTATGGCTTGTAATAACTTTTAATTCTCCTTTTAGTTCTTGCATGCTTGGGGGTGTATGTTTAGAGGTATGTTGATTTCAACTTCAAAGATTGCTCTAATGTTATCATAGAATGGCATGTTAAAAAGGTTTAATGAAAAGTTAAGTTAGGTGCATGCTTGTGTGATTTGGAGCTGTTGTTTGTCTCCTAGCTTGGATGGCCTTGAACCTTTGAATTTTAATTATAAAAGCTTGTTTTAGTATATTGTGGCTATTTTGAGCATTTACAGGTTTGAAAAATGTCCGCAGTACAGAGGAAACTCTGTCTGTTTTTCCCTAAAATTTTGAGACTGGGTTGGAATTGGGTTGAGAATAGCTTGGTTATTAGAGCCTCCGGTCTCGTGAGGGATCGGGGCATTACAGCTTCTATGCCCCAAGGATACCCAAACCATAGCCCAAATGTGCCCGGATTGCACAACGAGAAAAGTCCTCTTTTTAAAGTCGACTAATTTTGCAATTTAACTCGGTTCTGGGTGATTCAACTTCACGTGGCCTCCCATCTAGCTTCACTAGGGCCTAGAGCATCTAATTGAGGTCTCAATTCAAGCTAATTAGCAATTTATATCAAAACCCCAAATTTTCGAATTTTACTATTCACTGCACTATTCATCATCTCTTTCAATCAATCTATGCATTCTACCACAAAATTTGCTAACAAGCTATATAAGTTAGTTCTAGAGGCTCCAAACAACATGTATCAAACACCCATAGCAAGCAATATAGCAATATTCAACAATACAAGAAAATTCAACATATGTTCAACAACTTAGGCTCCGTTTGTTTGCCGTAAAATATTTTCCCGGAAAACATTTTCTGGATTTTACGGTGTTTGGTAACACTGGAAAATTGGTCAACCGTAAAATGTTTTCCGGTCAAAAATTGCGGCTGCTTTTTCTTAATTTTACGGTGTTTGGTAACACCGGAAAATTGGTCAACCGTAAAACATTTTCTGGTCAACAATTGCGGCTAGTACAAAATTATGTAAAATGTTTTCATGTCCTTTGGGAGAAGAAAACATTTTACAAAACTTACGGCACATCCAAACACCAGAAAATATTTTTCAGTATTCTATTTTCCAGTAAAATATTTTCTTCCAACAAGTTATTTTACGGTAAACAAATAGAGCCCTGTAAAATATTTTATTTTTCAGGAAAACACTTTCCACGGAAAATATTTTACACAAGCAAGTTATTTTACGGCAAACAAACGGAGCCTTAAAATCAAGAAAAAGATGCATCGCTCTCACAAATTAGAAGATGAAGACAAGTTGTTAAAGCTCCCAAGTGCACTAAAGATCTTCCTTGGCATGCCAAGAGACCAAGATTGCAAGGTTGGATGAAGAAATCCCTCTTTTTTTTCTTCCTATAGGCTGTCGGGTTTGGGGGGGGGGGGGAGGGTTAATTTTGTTATTTCTTTGCTTTGTTGAGTAATAATATGCATGTATGTGTGATATAATGTGTATATAATTTATTTATTCTAAGTTATACTAAGTCAAAATTTTCAAATGTTGAGTCAAATGAGCTTAAACTCTAATTAAATACTAACTAATTCATACTAACCTTGTTACGTACGTAACACAATTCAAATGATGCGAAAAACATTTTCTAATTGTATGCTCCTGAGGTCAAAAGTCCAAAATGAAAATTTCCAGATTCCTATTATGTATCATGTGACCTAGGAAAAATATTAAATCGCATATCCGAGACAATAAATTTTCTTATGAATAGTGCCTCAGAAATAAACAATTAAAGAAGACAAGAAATGCACAAGTAGTTTATGCAACAGTTATTTAAAATATGTGTGATAAAATTCTCGGGCGTCACAGTCTCTCCCCTTAAACAAATTGCGTCCTCGCAATTTCTTCTTTTCAAGAGAAATCCATATAAGCATCTTGAATACCCTGAATACGAAATCACAAAGAATTCTAAGTAGAAGTACCAAGGGAACACACCAATAAGAGCTTTCATATGGAACTCCCTAGAACCCCATCACTCATGAATGCCAATAAGAATTCCAACAAAATCTTTGTATGAAAATTGGAAGAATACCCGATAAGAAATCCAGAGTGAGAAGTCAAAAGAAATCCCAACTATGAATGTCAAATAAAGACTCCGAGTAAAAATACCAATCCAGAAGTCCGAATGAAAATCCCTCCGAATGTGATCACCACATAAGAGCTCCAACGTGATTGCTATACAAGAAATTCCGAGAAAATACCAAATACAATTCCAGGAAAGAAGTCCGAATGAAAATACCGAAGAAAATACCCGAGACGAATCCCAAACTGGCTTCTTGAATGACTTCTTGTTAATCACAAATATGAACTATATCTGGCCTTGTTGGTCCACACCTTAGAAATCCACTTTTGGCAATCTCTATAGGGGAAAGTTTATATACCAATTCAAATGAGATTATATATATGCATGCAATAGATTGTATGTGAAGTACATATACTAACAAATATACTACATAAAAGTTCCCCTATTCACAAATTTGTTTGTCTATTACAATCATTATATTTCACATAAGCAAATAATGTAGAAACACATTTCCACTTAAGTCACACATAATCACACAGTTATGCATATCACAAAATCTTCCTATTTCATACAAATGTAACCAATAGAGCATATTTTCACTTAAGCAAACGCAAGTCCACATACAAGCACATACCTATTCCAAAACACAATTCACATGCACGCACTCGAGGTTCACTACCCACCAGACCGAGGACCCTATCCCAGCTGAGAGCTAACTAAGCTCTGATACCACTTCTGTAACACCCCGATCCCTCACGAGACCGGGACTCCCATTTATCATGCTATTCTCAACCCAATTCCAAACCCTGAGCACGAAATTTAGGGAGAAAAGGACGGAGTCTCCCCTGTTTATAGGACTAATAAAAAAAACCTGCGAATAATAGAATACAACTACAAAACCATAATCCAACATTCTCATATACTTCAACTTCAACCACTAAGTTATGCCTCGTCTCAAGGCCATCCAAGCCTTAGACTCAACAAAATAGGGACACAAGCATGCATAGGCCTTAAATATTGAAATACTATGTTATAAAGTCACTTATCATACTATTTTAACTTTATCTCTTCAATTGTCTTGTTTATCAATCCAGTCTAATAACTACATTAACCCAAGCTAACATGCACGACAATTAAACAATAACATAGTCCTTTAAGCTATTACAGGCCACCTACGAACCAAATACAAACAAGATCCAATACAATTATAAGCTGAGTTTCTTTTTATAGTTCCAATCAAATTACAATTCAAATCACTTCACTAATTCGCAAGGATTTGTAGGTACTAATAATGAAAGCCAACACAACCAAACACGGTAGCTCTCGAGCTTTCCCTGTATCACCTTGTAAAGGTGCTGAACTTGAAAGGTGTTAGAGATGAGGGTAAGTATACAACTGGTATACTCAGTGAGGGAGGTGATACAACATACCGGGAATGTAACATGATATACAACAGGATAAAAGCATATTCAACATCAAATAACACAACAAAGAAACTAAGTAATTAACCAAATATAAAAAGGATACGGTTCACTACTTGTCTTCAATCTTGAACCGGGAGCCACGAATTCACGCAAGTGGCGGTAAACCCTTACTTCAACAAGTTGGGATACTCCAGATATATCCCAATCCTACGACCCTTTCTCCTAAGGTAGGTCCAGGCTCAGCAGGTGAACCACGCCTCTGGAGTAGTGGAGTATGCCTCAACAAGAAAGGAATAGGCACCATGGTAGTTGAGGGAGCACAGCAAGCCCGACGCCGCCCGTGTTTCACGACGCTACCATGTCCGAAAAGGTTGTGCAACCCCAAGACAAGATCACGAGAAACAAGAATATCAAATCATGTAAGAGGAACGACAAAGTAGGCCGCCCTAGCAGTTAATCACAAATAACACGAAAAGACTCAAGATAGCAAGTAAAATATTACATATAAACTTTATCAACTACTAAATAATTCAATTTAGAAACAATAAAACCAAGTTGAAATGCACATAAGGGATGAAGACTCCCTCATCTTTAATAAACCAAACCTGTAAAAGTCTAGCCCATAACCCCTCCAATTCAACTCCAAAGCATCAACACCTTCCAAATACCATTCAAGACTACTACCTAAACACAACAATACCATGCAACTTAAAGATAACTCAACCACATTATTCACATTCATGTTCAAGAATCAAGCTATTGTAAATATTCCATGGCATTCAACACTTCATTATTCAATCAATATGCATATGAACTAGATAACATGCTTAACTCAATTAAATGGAAGAAGAACTCTAACTAACCAATCAACTAAATAGTTACCTTTAAACATTAACGAAGATCAACTAACGAATTACTTTCATGCTTTAAGATCATTTAATACGCACTAACTACTTTAGATTACAAGACATGTTAAAATGACACTCTTATTAGCACATAGGGAAAGAAATGCATTTATCAATTAACAGAAAAGTTAACTATCAACTATTTAATAACTAACACATCATTTTAGCAAAATAACTATACTTCAAGCTAAGATTCTAACATATCACTAATAGGATCAACTTAAGTTAATTACATTTAACATATAATAGACAACTATTAACTTACAATTAACCTTACATGTAGGTTCTAAACTTCACGTACGATATGGAACTTCAAATCTAACTTTACCAATCCCATTTAGTCACATTATGATACACCTAAATACCATGAAACCACATTTCCAATCATGATTACACAAAAATACCAAAAAGCTCCTTAAATGATTTGAACTACAGTTACCTAATTCGATTAACTAAACCACGTCATAAATAAATTTTAGAGGCTTCCTAACACGTCTAAGGTCATCTAACTATTCAAACATGACAAATTCAGACCTTCGTTCCAAAGTCCCCTTTTTCAACTAGGCAATTCTACTTCCATACGAAATTCAAAACTCCAATTCTATAAATGAACCATACTATATCTCTAAGGATATCAAAGGACACCAATTAAAGCTATGAAAACCTGCTTTGGAAGCAAAAGCTCTGAAAGGCCCCGAGTGGGTTTTAACTACAACTACCCTATCCAGACCCTAATTTCACTCAACGAAAGCACCATAAGTGCTTCCATGCCCCAAGGATACCCAAACCATAGCCCAGATATGCCCGGATTGCACAACGAGAAAATTCCTATTTTTAAAGTCGACTAATTTTGCAATTTAGCTCGGTTTTGGATGATTCAACTTCACGTGGCCTCCCATCTAGCTTCAGTAGGGCCTATAGCATCTAATTGAGGTCTCAATTCAAGCTAATTAGCAATTTATATCAATACCCCAAATTTTTGGATTTTACTATTCACTGCACTATTCATCATTTCTTTCAATCAATCTGTGCATTCTACCACAAAATTTGCTAACAAGTTATATAGGTTAGTTTTAGAGGCTCCAAATAACATGTATCAAACACCCATAGCAAGCAATATAGCAATATTCAACAATACAAGAAAATTCAACATATGTTCAACAACTTAAAATCAAGAAAAAGATGCATCTCCCTCACAAATTAGAAGATGAAGACAAGTTGTTGAAGCTCCCAAGTGCACTAAAGATCTTCCATGGCATGCCAAGAGACCAAGATTGTAAGGTTGGATGAAGAAATCCCTCTCTTTTTCTTCCTATAGGCTGTCGGGTTTGGGGGGGGGGGTAATTTTGTTATTTTTTTGCTTTGTTGAGTAATAATATGCATGTATGTGTGATATAATGTGTATATAATTTATTTATTCTAAGTTATACTAAGTCAAAATTTTCAAATGTTGAGTCAAATGAGCTTAAACTCTAATTAAATGCTAACTAATTCATACTAAGCTTGTTACGTACGTAATACTATTCAAATGATGCGAAAAACATTTTTTAATTGTATGCTCCCGAGCTCAAAAGTCCAAAATAAAAATTTCTCGATTCCTATTATGTATTATGTGACCTAGAAAAAAAATATTAAATCGCATATCCGAGACAGTAAATTTTTTTATGAATAGTGCCTCATAAATAAACAATTAAAGAAGACAAGAAATGCACGTAAAATGCACAAGTAGTTGATGCAACAGTTATTTAAAATATGTATGAAAATTTTTTTGGGCGTCACAGTTATGACTGCCCGTGCCTTACCACGCTTGAAATGGCGAACGAGAGGATGTTAGGTGGGTTTATTCCCTATGATTATAAGGTTAGGATTCCCTCCATAAATGAGCCTGCATGCCATCCTTGAGAAAATGAAACCTGTATATATGACGTGGCTTTTGAGTTTTTTAAGTTCCCAATCCCTCCATATATTGCCGATATAGTTAATCATTTTAAAATTAGCCTTGGCCAAATTTTTCCAAATGGTTGGGCCATGATGGTTGCTTTCTTTGTTTTTATTCAGTCGATGGGCCTTATTCCCACTGGGACCCTATTCTGTTGGTTTTTCATCCTTAAACCTAATCTTCAGCTTAAGGGTTAGTATTATGCCTCAGCCCGATCTAAGTGTCTCATCTTTAGGAACTGAAAATCTTCCCACAAAGGTTGGCATAACAAATACTAATTTGTGTTGGGCCCCCGTACTTGGCATGTCCCTCCATCGTGGGGGATAATTGAAGAAAGGAAGAATCACGCCTCAGAGCTAATCGGTGCTGAGAAGGATGCTTTCACATCCCTTCATGGTGACCGAGGCTTAGATGTCTCAGATTATATTTCTTGGGAGAAGATTTAGGGGTCGGGTTTACATGGTCGTCCTTATCCGTTTTCAACCAACCTCGACCTTTGTCTTTTCGCAATCGAGGATTCATCATCCAAGAAGAGGAAAGGGTCGAGAAGAGGTAGTCGTGGGTCTGACCTTTCTTAGGGATTTTTCTTCCTTTCAACCCTCCCGTGTTTTATTTTTATTTTTCTAACCTTCAGCTCGATCCTCTTTTTATAGACATGGATCCTTTAAGCATCTTTAGGGCAGCAACAAGCAAATCAAAGGGTCAATCTTCGAGGGCTGAGAACTCTTCCTCGAGCCAAGTCGTACCTCCTAAGGGTCTTCAGTAGAAAGGTCCTGGGGATGCGTCCTCTTCCCCGACCCCGAAGGAAAAATTGTCCTCCATCCCAAGTAAAAAAACAGAAAGCCCCCTCATCGGGCGATGACTCGATGCCCGTATGAGGCCAAACTCAACCATCCACGGTCATTATTGATGTCGATACTTCTCCCTTCCCAGTTTCCTGAGGCTCCAAAGCTTTGGCCGCAACTGCCCCGACTAAGAACCCAAAGACTAACGAGGTCACGGGGAAAACTCATCCTACTCCCGAGCGAATGGTTATCCGGGATAAAGACGGCAAGAGTCGGGAGGTAGCCATGAATAAGCTCTCTTCCCCAATCATGCTTGAAGAGTTGTTTCAAGTGGCCGCCTCGGTACGTTCCCTGGTTTTATCCTCAGGCATTATTTATCGCTTATTTTTTAGTGATGGGTTTTTAAAAGAATTTTCTTTCTTTTCCCTTCTTCTTCTCATAGGTCGCCACTCATGCTGACCACATTCAATCCAAGATGGGTGTCCTTAGGGGGATGTACTCTGAGCTGAATAGAAGACATGATCAGCAGAGCTCCAAACTTGAGGACACGAATAAAGATACCCTGAAGAATGTCGAGGATGCAATGAAGAAGTCGGCCCTTGAAAAGCAGAGGGCGGACAAGGTCGAGGCGGAACTTAAGAAAGCCTTTGAAGCCCGGGAGAAGTTGGAAGCTGACCTGAAGGTGGTCTAATGGAAGCTCAAGGTCGCTGAGGGATCTCTGACCGAGAATGTTAATGCTCGGACTTAAGCGGTGGAAGGCCTCGAGAAAGAAAGGGTGGCTAGGAAGAAAGCAGATGACAGGTTGAAGGAACACATTGAGAAGGTTGGCCCTCGGGGTGAAAAGGCCATCGAAGCCTTCAAAGTCTCCCCCGAGTGTGCGAAGTTTGTAGGCAAGTCCTCAACGAATGTCTTCAATACTTCCCTGGCTATTGGGACTTTCTTAGGGTCTGTCGAGGCCAAGAGAAAAGCCCAGTCCCGGCTTCCTCATGCCGACTTGAGGAATCTCCTCTCCGCTCAACCTAAAGAGGTCGAATAGCTAGATCTACTTCTAGAGGATGCTTACTTCTTTCCAGCTCTAGAGGTGGCGCTCGAGATTCAGGACGGGTCGAGACCTACAGAGAATCCCGAGGCTCCTTCAAATTAGCAACATTAGTTCTTTAGGAGTTTCCTCAATTCCCTGTGATTGTATTGGCCATAAAGCTTTGGCCTTATCTTTACTTGGATTTTTTCTTATTGAAATATTTTCTATCTTCCAGCTCAAGTGTCATTTCTTTATTACTTTTGCCCTTTGGCTTGAGCATTCAAATTATTCAAAGGATAATTATAATCTAAAACTGATGGAGTACAATTTCTATTAAATTTGAGCGGGCATTCTGATTTTTTATTAAATTTGGGTGGTTATTTTAATCGTCCGGGCTGATACTTAGTATATTTTTCTTCTTGCGATATCTACTTTTGTTAGCTTTTTCAGCCCTTCGTTCGTGAAATCTTGTTGGTTTGTTTCGACCCTTTGTTAGTATTTCAAATTCTTCAGCCCATTTATGGGACTTGTGTCGGCCTATTTTGACCTTTTTCGTCGGCACTTTTGGCTCTTTCGCCCTTTTTCGGGACTTTCATTGGTCTGCTCCTACCCTTTCATCTACACTTTTGGCCTCTTGCCCTTTTTCGAGACTTTCGTCGGTCTATTTTGATATTTTTGTCGACGTTTTTGGCCTTTTGGCCTTTTACGGGACTTTCGTCAGTCTATTTCGACCTTTTCGCTGGCACTTTTGGCCTTTTAACCTTTTTCGGGGCTTTTCTTGTTTATGGAGAAAGAATAGAACACTTTAGAATGAATGCAGATACTACCGAGGAAAAAGAGATTCTCATTGATGTTGTGGTAAAATTACATAAAATATTTTTTCAAATGCTCGGCATTCCAAGCATTTTTCAATTTTCTTCCCTCAGCATCCTCTAAGTCATAGGTTCTTGGCCAAACTTTTTTTTATTACTTTGTATGGCCCTTCCCATGTTAGTCCGAGCTTGCATTCTTTTGTTGGCAGAAAGATAGATCTTCTGAGCACAAGGTCCCCTATCTTGATTTGTTTGCATTTAACTTGTTTCTCAAAGGCCTTCTCCATAGCTCGTTTTCCTGCCAAGGTACGGATTAGAGCTTTTGTTCTCAACTCCTCAGCTAAATCCAACTCATCGAGGATGGTCAGGCCATTTATTTCTTCTTGATGCATCAGGACTCGGCTGCTAGGGGAACCGATCTTGATAGGGAGAACCGCTTCCATCTCGAAGGTTAAGCAGAATGGTGTTTCTCTTGTCACCGTGCTCGGCGTAGTTCGGTGTGCCCATAGAACCTCGGGGGGTTTGTCCACCCATTATCCTCGAGCTTCGCCTAATTTGGTCTTTAGTCGCTGCAAGATAGTTCTATTAGTAACTGTTAAGGTAGACAACCTTGACTGCTCAGAGCTTGTCACGCCCCAACTCGACCCCACCTATAATCAGTCAGGACGCACCGGAATGGGGGCGCCATAACGACAGTAAACAGATTTCCGCGGTTCTAAACCAACATCATAAAACATCATACTTCCAGTAATTCCTCAATACAAACAACAACATACAACACAAGCACATTATACAATAAAACATCCTCGTTATACGCCTCCGTTCCAACATGACATACAATACCTCAACTTTATCATACATTTCAAAAGTAAGTTGAGACACAACTACAACCTAACCATAGACAAAAGAAAGCCACTAAATTAACATCGTTTGGATCATCATCTTTCAACATCTATTACAATAAGAACCATTAAGCATATAAAAGTCTATTAAGCTAATATACATTACATTAAACAACATATAATCATGGATAAGACTCGGGAACATATGACTCGTCCACGAAAGGCACGTTTTCCACATTCTCCTCTTCAGGAGGCACGTACCCGTAATCTTGTGAAAGTACACCTGGAAACATGCAATAATAGAGAGTGAGCTTATATACATAAGCCCAGTGAGGATCCGATAGATCTCGACAGTATTCACTACGCTCCTTGGATTTAGTCCTTTGAGCAAGTAAACACACAACAACAATAATAACATTATCATCACATAACTATATAACCATTCATTAAAGGATACTCTATTTGGTGTAGCTCCAAACGCCATCACGATCTCAACCGTTCTTCTTATAACTCCCCATTACTCACGCACCCGAGGTACCTCACTAGCCCCTCCCTCCATGACACCTCCGTCATGCGAGCTGGGGGTAGCCTATGGCAGTCATGCCGTTATCAACCCGACAGCCCAACGCTGCCCGAGAGGTGGCACACACATACCAAGACTCCATAATCATCAATCATCAATCAATCATCAATCAATCATCAATCAATCATCAATCAATCAATCAATTGGGAGATCAGCAACAAGAGTGCCCGATTCCCGCATTCAATAATAATCAATCAATAACATCAATATTAAATTAAACAACAAACAACGTAGTTAGATGACAAAGTAGGCCATCTAACCGGACATGCATAATATACATAATTAAACTCTAAATTACTCATCAACAACTCACCATTCATCACTCGAACACTACCCAACCATCTAAGGCATCGTTCAAGAAATTAAAGAATGACCACCTAAACTTCTAAAATTCATAACTTACAATCTACTAATCCAAACATTGTCAAATCAGTTCCTATCACTCACCCATCCAACCTACTACATTAGCCCTCTCGGAAATCCACCATAACACCTCCAAATCATGCCCGATAACCCTAAAATTCTAAGATGTCATGGCTGGATTTTCCGGATTTTCACACAAACAATGTAATCAAAAATTCGGCATTACAACAGCGCTAACACGTAATTATCAAGTATTTAGAAATCGACGGCAATCGATTTCGATCAACACAACTCATTTAATTCAACTTTGAACATTTTAATCAAAATTAAATACCCGAAAAATAAAAATTATGCTACATCCGACAGAAATTCGTAGTATTAGTATATAATGATCCCTAGCATGCAAGGAGCAATAATCTATCATCAGATTTCAATTCTAACGGTTCAATCTTCATTTATACGCAAAAACACAAAAATGACATTTTGAGATCTAGAATTTTTCTCTCACCTTAGATGCGATATAATCCTAGGAATGCGTGCTATGCGTGCCCAACAAGCAGAATCCAAGTCGGTGCGAAGTTCTACGGACAAAAACTAGGTTTTTCTTTGAAAAATTGGATTGAAAAGCTTGAGTTTTCTCTTTCTTTTTCTCCCTCTTTTCCCTCGGCAATGTGTGTGTGTGTGATGGTGTTTTTGTGTTGTGTGAGTGTGTGTTGAGGACATTAGCTTATAAGGTCAAATAATTAATTAAAGTCAAAGTTAATTTAAATTAGTATTTTTGTATTTTTAATGACTTTAATTGCATTTTATTGCTCACCAAGTAAAAAAATAATTATGCAAACCCCAAGATATCTCAAGTGGATTATTTTTAGGTGACAAGAAGTTTTACAATCCAATAATTTCACCCGAGTCGGCTTAAAACTCGATTTTCGCAAAAGTCGGTGTAAAAACCCTAATAAATTCTTAAGCCGATTTTAAAACCGTTTTCATCAAACACAGGTCTATTAAAGTCTGTGGACTAGGTCTAGAAGGGTTAAAAAGACCAGTCTCAAAATTTTAGCGGACGTGTTTCGAAAACACTATTCACTAAAAATCGACGATAAAATTTCTGACTCCGTTTTTGATGAAAATTTCATGAATGCACATTTAGCACGTATTAGGAGTATTGAAATCAAAATTATAACTTTCTAGGTCCTATAGCACATAAACAGGTCATATGCACGAAAAACGAGGTATAGCACGTAAAACGAGATAAGCAAGAAAGTGGGGTTTCACATTCTCCCCCCCTTATAGAAATTTCGCCCTCGAAATTCTTACTTGATGTACGGAAAAGATCTGGGTATTGTTGCTGCATCTGATCTCGTCTCTCCCACGTAGCTTCCTCAATGCCGTGATGCTTCCACAACACCTTAACCATCGGAATCCTCTTCGACCTCAACTCTCGGTCCATCTGATCTAGAATACGAATCGGACGCTCGTCATAAGTCAAATTCTCTCGAAGCTGTAACGGCTCTGGCTCAAGAATATGAGAAGGATCCGGATTATATTTCCGCAAATTAGACACGTGAAACACATCGTGGACATTAGAGAAGTTCTCCGGTAAAGCCAACCGATATGCCAACTTACCAACCCTGCCAGTAATCTCAAACGGCCCAACAAATCTCGGACTCAGCTTTCCACCTTTACCATAACGAGCAAACCCCTTACGAGGAGACAATCTCAAGAAAACCCGATCTCCAACTGCAAACTCTAAGTCTCGACGACGCTTATCAGCATAACTCTTGAATCTACTCTGCGCCGTAAGCATTCTCTGCCTGATTAACTGAACATTCTCAATCTTCTCAAGAAGTTCTGGCATAATAGTCGGATCAACAGCCTTCATCTCTCCTACCTCGTCCCAATATAAAGGTGAACGGCACTTACGACCGTAAAGAGCTGCGAAAGGTGCCATCTCAATAGTTGCTTGATAACTATTGTTATAGGCAAACTCGGCAAGTGGTAGATGTTTCTCCCAGTTCTTCCCGAAGTCCAGAACACAAGCCCTAAGCATATCTTCCAAAATTTGAATAGTCCGCTCAGATTGACCGTCGGTCTGTGGATGATACGCGGTACTGAAGTTCAACTGAGTACCTAAGGTCTCCTGAAGTTTCTCCCACAAACGAGAAGTAAATCGAGGATCTCGATCAGAGACAATACTAGATGGAATACCGTGAAGTCTAACAATCTGATCCAGATAGAGATCCGTCAGTTTTGTAACCTCATCTCCTAACCTCATGGCAATAAAATGAGCTGTCTTCGTCAAACGATCCACGACAACCCAAACTGCATCATTACCCCTCGGTGTTCTAGGCAAACCAGTGACGAAGTCCATCGTAATATGCTCCCATTTTCACTCTGGTATAGCCAACGGCTGAAGCAACCCTGCAGGTCGTTGATGCTCGGCTTTCACCCTCTAACAAGTCAAACATCTAGACACAAACTGAGCAACCTCCCTCTTCATGTTGTTCCACCAGTAATGCTGTTTCAAATCCCGATACATCTTGGTTCCACCGGGATGAATAGTATATTTAGAATTATGAGCTTCCTCCAGAATACCTCGCCTCAAGCCCGGTTCATCGGGAACACAAACCCTGTTCCGAAACCGAAGAATACCGTCCTCATGCAGTTTGAAGTCAGACTGATCATCCGTGATCTGATCCTTGATCTTCTGAAGTTTAACATCAAGCTGCTGAGCTTCCCTGATCTGAGACAATAATAAAGGCTGAATACGGAGATGTGAACACATCACCCCAACCTGAGTGAACTCTGGTCTCCAATAACTAAACTCCTCAAGAACCTCCCACTTCTTGACAGCCAAACAAGAAATACTAGCCTTCCGGCTGAGAGCATCTGCCACAACATTTGCCTTCCCAGGCAGATAATTGATAGAACAATTATAATCTCCAAGAAGCTCCATCCACATCCGCTGGCGCATATTCAACTCCTTCTGTGAGAATAAGTACTTCAGACTCTTATGATCAGTGAAAATTTCAAACTTACTTCCCCACAGATAATGACACCACTTCTTGAGTGCAAAGACAACTGCTGCCAACTCAAGATCATGAGTCGGATAATTTTCTTCATAAGGCTTCAACTTTCGAGAAGCATAGGCAATAACTCGGCCATCCTGCATAAGAACACATCCCAAGCCCTCCTTGGATGCATCGCTGTAAATGACCATATTATCGGTCCCCTCTGGTAGAGCAAGTACTGGAGCGGTAGTTAACCTCTTTTTCAACTCCTGAAATCCACTCTCACACTTCTCATCCCAATTAAAGATAGTCCGTTTCTGAGTCAACTTAGATAGTGGCCCCGCAATCTTCGAGAAGTCCTTGACAAACCTACGGTAATAACCCGCCAAGCCAAGAAAGCTACGGACCTCAGAAACATTCTCTGGCCGTTTCCAAGACATCACCGATTCAATCTTAGTGGGATCTACGAAAATACCGCTCTGTGTAATAACATGGCCAAGAAAAGAAATCCGCTGCAGCCAAAATTCACATTTGCTGAACTTGGCAAACAACTGATGCTCCTGCAACTTCTCTAATACAAGCCGTAGATGTTGCTCGTGCTCCAATTCAGATTTAGAATAGACCAAGATATCATCAATAAAAATCACCACGAACTGGTCCAAATACGGCTGAAAGACTCGATGCATAAGATCCATGAATGCTGCCGGTGCATTAGTCAATCCAAAGGGCATGACAACAAATTCATAATGCCCGTACCGAGTTCTGAAGGCAGACTTCAGAACATCCTCCGTACGAATCCGAAGCTGATAATACCCCTGCCTCAAATCAAACTTAGAGTAGACTTTGGTTCCCTGAAGTTGATCAAACAACTCATCAATCAGTGGCAAAGGATATTTATTCTTGATAGTCACCTGATTCAACCCACGGTAATCTATACACAACCTTAAAGTACCATCCTTCTTCTTCACAAATAAAACAGGAGCTCCCCAAGGTGAAGAACTCTGCTGAATAAATCCTTTCTCCAATAACTCCTGTAACTGAGTCTTCAACTCCTTCAACTCAGCTGGTGCCATCCGGTACGCCGATTTAGAAATAGGTTGAGTACCGGGAACAAGATTAATCACAAACTCTATATCCCTCTCAGGCGGCAACCCTGGCAACTCCTCGGGAAATACATTAGGATATTCCCGGATAATAGGGACTTCCTCTAGCTGTAGCTTATCAGATGGCTTGTTGATCAAATAAGCTAGATAACCTGAACACCCCTTACTCACCAACTTAACGGCTTTAGTTGCTGAGATAACAAAACTCGTCTTAGCACCCCGGTTACCCGCTACCTCAACTACTGGCTGATCTGGCAAACGAAACTGTACTACCTTGGTTCTACAGTTTAACTGGGCATCATACTTAGAAAGCCAATCCATACCCAAGATAACATCATACCCCCGGATAGGAAATAAAATAAGGTCCGAAGGAAAATTATGCCCCTTAACATGTATTATACAATCCTTACATACTAAGCCAGTAACATACTTATCAGTCAAAGAGGTACTAATTTCAACCACATAAGGCAATCTTTCAGGTTGCATTTTAACACGTTGCACACAAGCAGGAGTAATGAAAGAATGCGTAGCACCAGAATCAATCAACACTTTAACAAGTTGATCAAGTATAAGGAAGTTACCTTCCACAACTGCAGTCTCCTCAGGCATCTCCTCTAAGTCAACTGCATAAGCCCGAGCCTGAACCCGCTGCTGCTGTGGTACACTGCCCGTAGGCCTACCCTGGTAACCCTGAGTCGCTGCCCGACCCTCAGTCCTCGCATATCTAGGGCAATCCTTCGCCCTATGCTCGCTGCTACCACAACCCAAACATGTCCCTGCCTTTACCCTGCAGTCGGACTCCACATGCCCTGGGCGCTTGTAGTAATTACACTGCGATGATGTGGCACTAACACTGCCCCTAGAAGAACCAGAAGCTGATGAAGCAGCTGATACAGCCTGCTGCTGAGGTCTCACCACACTAGGCCTGTACTGACCCTGAGACTGCGCTGGCCTATACTGAGTCTGAACCTGACATGGCCTCTGCTGAAACTGTGGCCGAAAGTAGCTCTGCTGACCCTGTGGCCTAGAAGAACCCTGCTGGGCTGGTGGCCTGTAAACAACCTGCTGTACTGGAGGCCTATATATAATCTGCTGGCCCTGTGGCTGATACGGCCTCTTACTAGGCTGACTGGAGACAATCTGATCCCCTTTCCTCTTCTCTAACCTAGAAGCTGCCTCAAAAGCCTCAGTGAAAATATCATATCGATTCAGAGCCATCACATCCTGAATCTCGGGCCGCAACCCCAACATAAACCTGCGAGTCCTCCGCTCCTCGTCTGCCACATACTCCGGTGCATACCGGGACAATCGAGTAAATGTGGCCTCATATTGAGCCACTGTAGCATCTCCCTGGACCAAGGCTAGAAACTCGGCCTCTCTCCGTTCCCTGCAAATCCTCGGGACATACTTTGCTCGGAAAGCCATCAGAAAGGTACCCCAAACATAAGGAATACCCTGTGCCGCCCAGCTAGTCCTTACCGTGCGCCACCACTCCTCTGCCTCGTCATCTAACAAATACACGGCAAAAGAGACTTTCTGCTCATCAGTATAGCCAAGTGGATCATAAATCTTCTCCAACTTGCCAATCCATGCCTCCGCCTTCCTATCATCCGGCTCCCCCTGAAATCTCGGTGGGTGATATCCTAAAAACTCCTTCAGGGTACCACGCCCGTGGTTACCACCCTGAATATTCAGAAGCTGAGCCTGCATAGCCTGATTTTGGGCAGCCTGCCCTGCTAATAACTGTGCCTGACTAGCCACTAACTCTGCAATCCGCTCCATAGCTGCTCCTAATCGGTCATCACCCCCGTCACGGCCCAGTGCCACGTTACTCGGAGTCTCATCAGCCATCTCAGGCCTACCTCTGGTTCTCGGTCGACCGGCCATTCTACTAATCAAAGAGTTAGCACAGTTATAGCACGTAGACAGGTTATAAACAACTATTAACACAAAAATAACAAACTCATATAAAACACATAAACAAATTGATCACATAATCACATAAGCACTTTAATCATATAATCACTTATCACTTAATCATATTAACACATATTTCACTTTTCTTTCTTTTCATACATATTCCATGCTAAGACCATTACCCACATTCCGAGAATACCCCGGCTGACAACTAACATGATCTTTGATACCACTTAAATGTCACGCCCCAACTCGATCCCACCTATAATCAGTCAGGACGCAACGGAATTTCGGCGGCATAACGACAGTAAACAGATTTCCGAGGTTCTAAACCAACCTCATAAAACATCATACTTCCAGTAATTCCTCAATACAAACAACAACATACAACACAACCACATTATACAATAAAGCATCCTCGTTATACGCCTCCGTTCCAACATGACATACAATACCTCAACTTTATCATACATTTCAAAAGTAAGGTGAGACACAACTACAACCTAACCATAGACAAAAGAAAGTCACTAAATTAACATCGTTTGGATCATCATCTTTCAACATCTATTACAATCAGAACCATTAAGCATATAAAAGTCTATTAAGCTAATATACATTACATTAAACAACATATAATCATGGATAAGACTCGGGAACATATGACTCGTCCACGAAAGGCACGTTTTCCACATTCTCCTCTTCAGGAGGCACGTACCCGTAATCTTGTGAAAGTACACCTGGAAACATGCAATAATAGAGAGTGAGCTTATATACATAAGCCCAGTGAGGATCCGATAGATCTCGACAGTATTCACTACGCTCCTTGGATTTAGTCCTTTGAGCAAGTAAACACACAACAACAATAATAACATTATCATCACATAACTATATAACCATTCATTAAAGGATACTCTATTTGGTGTAGCTCCAAACGCCATCACGATCTCAACCGTTCTTCTTATAACTCCCCATTACTCACGCACCCGAGGTACCTCACTAGCCCCTCCCTCCATGACACCTCCGTCATGCGAGCTGGGGGTAGCCTATGGCAGTCATGCCGTTATCAACCCGACAGCCCAACGCTGCCCGAGAGGTGGCACACACATACCAAGACTCCATAATCATCAATCATCAATCAATCATCAATCAATCATCAATCAATCATCAATCAATCAATCAATTGGGAGATCAACAACAAGAGTGCCCGATTCCCGCATTCAATAATAATCAATCAATAACATCAATATTAAATTAAACAACAAACAACGTAGTTAGATGACAAAGTAGGCCATCTAACCGGACATGCATAATATACATAATTAAACTCTAAATTACTCATCAACAACTCACCATTCATCACTCGAACACTACCCAACCATCTAAGGCATCGTTCAAGAAATTAAAGAATGACAACCTAAACTTCTAAAATTCATAACTTACAATCTACTAATCCAAACATTGTCAAATCAGTTCCTATCACTCACCCATCCAACCTACTACATTAGCCCTCTCGGAAATCCACCATAACACCTCCAAATCATGCCCGATAACCCTAAAACCCTAAGATGTCATGGCTGGATTTTCCGGATTTTCACACAAACAATGTAATCGAAAATTCGGCATTACAACAGCGCTAACACGTAATTATCAAGTATTTAGAAATCGACGGCAATCGATTTCGATCAACACAACTCATTTAATTCAACTTTGAACATTTTAATTAAAATTAAATACCCGGAAAATAAAAATTATGCTACATCCGACAGAAATTCGTAGTATTAGTATATAATGATCCCTAGCATGCAAGGAGCAATAATCTATCATCAGATTTCAATTCTAACGGTTCAATCTTCATTTATACGCAAAAACACAAAAATGACATTTTGAGATCTAGAATTTTTCTCTCACCTTAGATGCGATATAAGCCTAGGAATGCGTGCTATGTGTGCCCAACAAGCAGAATCCAAGTCGGTGCGAAGTTTCACGGTCAAAAACTAGGTTTTTCTTTGAAAAATTGGATTGAAAAGCTTGAGTTTTCTCTTTCTTTTTCTCCCTCTTTTCCCTCGGCAATGTGTGTGTGTGTGATGGTGTTTTTGTGTTGTGTGAGTGTGTGTTGAGGACATTAGCTTATAAGGTCAAATAATTAATTAAAGTCAAAGTTAATTTAAATTAGTATTTTTGTGTTTTTAATGACTTTAATTGCATTTTATTGCTCACCAAGTAAAAAAATAATTATGCAAACCCCAAGATATCTCAAGTGGATTATTTTTAGGTGACAAGAAGTTTTACAATCCAATAATTTCACCCGAGTCGGCTTAAAACTCGATTTTCGCAAAAGTCGGTGTAAAAACCCTAATAAATTCTTAAGCCGATTTTAAAACCGTTTTCATCAAACACAGGTCTATTAAAGTCCGTGGACTAGGTCTAGAAGGGTTAAAAAGACCAGTCTCAAAATTTTAGCGGACGTGTTTCGAAAACACTATTCACTGAAAATCGACGATAAAATTTCTGACTCCGTTTTTGATGAAAATTTCATGAATGCACATTTAGCACGTATTAGGAGTATTGAAATCAAAATTATAACTTTCTAGGTCCTATAGCACATAAACAGGTCATATGCACGAAAAACGAGGTATAGCACGAAAAATGAGATAAGCAAGAAAGTGGGGTTTCACAGAGCTGCACCTTAAGCCGGACCTGAACCTGCAAAACAAAGGAACCAAGGGGGGTACCCACAGTACCCACTCCGACGCTCAAGTCAGTTAATATGAGATGGAGCTTGTAAGCTATGAAGCATAGATAGTTTTTCATACATTTTCCTGTGGAACTACTCCCATTTTATACTTGTAGTAAAGAGGTTCCCTAAACAAATGAGGATTCCTGCAGGTTCAGGACTCCTAAGAATCCTTCTTTGCTCAATAACCCACGGGGATCATACCGCCTATGAGTCATTCCTCATCCGACCTCCGATCTCATCCTTATCCTTATAGCGCCCGTGCTCGCATGCTTGCCCGGCGGCTCCGCCGGGTTCAGGGCTTGAAGAAGGATGGGGCTGACCATTATTACCAGGGCTGGAACCCCACCCCTATCGTATGCCCCCCTCCCAATCCTCTGAGCTGGCTCACAGGTCTAGGGATTGTTATAACCTTAGTGCTCTTCATTTTCCTCAGCGGTTACTAGTCGTTTCAACCGCTCACTGTGCACGTATCTTTAACTTTGCTACCACTTCGCAGGCACATTTCTCTCAATCTGCGTCGCCACTCCCCACGATCCCACATGGGTCAACTCATCTGCATGCGGAGCCCCGTGGGGTCCTTTATAAAGGGAGCCCTCCCCAGTCTGTGCCCCATTTGCATCCCACTACTCTTCAACTTTCCTTATTCCCTTGCCACTCTTCGCTCACTACGCCTTACGTGAACTCCCTACCACTGTTTAGGTACGCTCTTTCCCTTTTCCTCCACTAATGGATAGGTCTCCTCAGTCAGGCATCACCAATGGCTCCAATGACGGTCTCAAGGATGTCCTTCGTACCCTTAAGAATTTCAAACCCATCGCTATCGTTCCGATTTCCCAGAGTCCTCCTCCTACTAGAGGTACTAGAAGGAGTTCCAAGAGACCTAGGTCTAAGTCTTCCCATTATCGTACAACCATGACGCCCTCGGGTCCTGCTAGGATTGATGATCTTTTGGTTTTCGGTGCCAAGTGTAAGGTCTGTACCACCCAGAAGAAGTCTATCACCCACCTTAGGGGCGCATGAGCTATTCCCCCTGACTTTGAGGTTCATGTCCCGAGTGATGGTAGACCGACATCCGCTTGTGGGCCTGGCCAAGGAGAGGTTACCTTCTCCTACGAACAATTCCTTATAGGTCGTCTGCCTCTGCCGCTTTATTTAGTAGAAATTTTCAACTACCTCCAAATTAGCCCTGCCCAGGTCACCCCCAACAGCTGGAGGCTCATGGTGGAATTTTACGTTTTTTTGAAGGAGCTGAGCTATACCCCTACTTCCAGGCTTTTCCTCTTCTACCGTCACCTTAAGACCACTGACAAATCCTCTGGTTGGCACTATTTTTCCGCCCATCATCACCCCTTAATAGTTGATGTTCCTAACAATTCCAAGAACTGGGGCCATAAATTTTTCTTTGTAAAGTCTCTCACGGGTTGAGAGGTCCAAAGTATCTGGGTTGTTGCTCCTGAAACGGTCAAGGACCCCCCCACCCTTGATGAAGTTGAGAAATCAATCATCGAGGAACTTAAGAGAGCCATCACGGCCCACAGTGTCGAGAATCGGGGCTCTTCCTTTAACCCCTTCATACCGTGGTACCAAGGATAGGGGGGAAGGCTCTTACCGCCCCTCCTTTAGTTATCGCCCCTAACCTTGAAAGACCTGAGCCTCCAACCTCCCACTCGTCATATGACACCGAGGGTTAGGTTTTATCATCGTACCTGCTTTCACCTTCTTATTTGTTTATGAAGTCTTTACTAACTTTGTTTAAGCTCTCCCTTGTGCAGATAACATGAAGATCTCAGAGCTTGTTACTTTCGCCCGAGGTGAAAGAGTAACCGGAAGGTATTTGGTCAAGGTCTTCGGGAAACCTGCCCCGAAGAAGCAAAGGGTGGCCCGTCCCGCAGGTGATGCGGAGGTGAAGATCCTCGAGGAGCCTCTCATCCCTGCCCCGGAGAACCCTGTCTTCGTTTAGGGACCCACAGTTCCTCCATCGGACTATCCAGACTCGCCAACCCCTGGGCCTATGAAGACTGGGGTAATTGATTCCCCACTTCCATCTGAAGCACCACCGGCCCCAGCTCGCAGGCATTTGTCGTCTCCGCCTTCATCTTCTATTGACCCCAAGGTCCCGTTCTTCTCCCCTCATATCGACATATTGTGGGAGGAGCAACGTTGCCCTCTTAGCGAGGCCTATCAGATCAATACCCCACGCCTGCGCAAGCTTGGTGGGTCCATTACGCCTGGCCCCATCCTTGGCTTTGACGATGAGATAGAGATTGATGACGGGCAGGGTGGTACCACACATGTTTCTGCTTGAGTTAGGGAAGCTTTCTACGAGGTAATTTGTCCTATTTTTCTTTCACCGGATTACTTCGCTTTTTCCTAATGCTCCGCTCTTGTATTTTCAAAGCTGGCTAGACTTGAACCACCTTCATGGTATGCTTCATAAGGCCTTAGTGGATTACGACATGGTCGAGATCAACTCATATCTGGCTGTACTCCGAGCTGAAAAGAAAGCCGAAGCCTATAAATGACGCCTCGAAGAACACCACCGGGCCTGTGCTAAGGCTTTCGACAATGACCTAGGCACCTTTAATAAAATGAAAGCCCTAATCGACAAGCAAAACACTATCATCCAGGAGGCTGGACTTTATCAATCCCTTTTTGGGAACATCGTTACAGTAGTGCTGAGGTCGCAATTGTTGGAGGCTCAAGAGACCTGCCACTGCATCCTTGCTAAACGAGAGTTGGCCATTCAGTCTTGTGAGAAGCTCGAGAATGAGCTAAAGAGGCCTCTGCTCGGGCTATTGGTGCCTAGGCCGATTATGATCAATTGGTGCAGGCTGTTGGCTCCCATGGAGAAGTTGTCATTGCCGTTTATAAGGAAAGCGATGCTTTTAAGGCTCTATTAGGGGAATTGCTCCATGTTACCATCAACAAAGCTGAATACGACGCTGAAGTTTCCCTCATGAAGGACGTGGAGGCCCGCTTGCAAGGCCAAGGAATTCAAATTGACTTGTAGGAAATCCTTGGCGAAGCCTCCCCTGATCCCGAGATTCACCTGTGATTCTTCCCAGGTCATAGGCATAATTAGAGGAACCCCGCCCCCCCTGGATCCGCTTTGACATTTGCTAGTTTTTAGTTGTTGCTTTCATCTAGGGGCTTTGATCCCCTTGTTGTACATGCTTCTTTTGTTTTTAATGAAATTTCATTCCCAGAGTTTCCTGGGCTGTTAATATGCAAACCTTTTCTAAGTTCGCTTTCCTATTTTTTTCATGAGTTTTGTTCACGCATCTCAGTCTTATTTCGACTCTGCTCTATGTATACTGGGTTCTTTGAACCTTTGGTTCTTTTTTCTTTTTAGTACTCCCCATGGATCCCGTGGTCCTTTTCAGGGACAACCCTGCCAGCGGAGATGAGTCATTTTATCCATGGAGTGCAACCTTTTCCAGGCATGAACCCTTTTGAGTCATGGTATCAGACCCTTCAAGAAGATCCCCTTAAATATAATATAGGAGCAAAACCAAATCTTTAAGAGGGGAATAGAGCTTTTATTATTTCAAAGAGCATTACATAGACTTCTATCAAATGCTATTTATTCACTAACATTATTCTGGAAATGTTACATGAAATATTTTCTAAGATGTTCAACATTCCATGCATTAGCTAACTCCTTTCCACTAGGTTCTTCTAACCTAAAGACTCTAGGCCTGATTTTCTTTTACGCTAGATAAGGGCCTTCCCAGTTTGGCCCTAACTTTCCCTGTCCAGGTTGGGATTTGAAGATGGCCTTTCTGAGCACCCAATCTCCTTCTTGGATATTTTTGAGTCGAACCTTTCTGGCAAAGGATCTGGCCATGGCTCTTTTTCCTTCCAGCATCTTTATCTGTGTCTTCTACCAGAACTCCTCGATCAGGTCGAGATCCTCACAGAGTCCCTGATCATTTATTTCTTCCTCATAAAGTTGTACCCAACTATTTGGAATTCTTATCTCCACCGAGAGCACCGCCTTCCTGCCAAATATTAGTGAGAACGGGGTCTCCTCTATGGCAATGCTTGGAGTTGTCCGGTGAGCCCACAGGACCTCTGGCAGTATGTCCACCCATAGTCCTTTTGCTCATCCCAGCTTCGTTTTAATGCCCTGCAAAATAGTTCGGTTAGTTACCTCGACTTGCCCATTAGTTTGAGAGTGAGCTACATAAGTAAATTTTAGTTTAATTCCTAGCTCCTCACATTTTCCACAGAAGTAACTAGAGTCAAATTGCCTGCCATGATCTGTGATCAGGGCCCGAGGTACCCCAAAGCGGCACACAACTGATTTCCATACAAAATTCCAGGCTGCCCCTTTAGAGATTCTAGGGACGGCCTCCGTTCCTACCCATTTGGTGAAGTAGTCAACCGTCACGAACACAAACTTCTTCTGGCCCTTGCCCAGAGGTAAAGGTCCCAGAATATCCAGCCCCCACTGGGCAAAAAGCCAAGGGCTGACCATGTAGGTCAACTCTATTGCCAGCTGCCGAGGTATCCTGGAGAACCTCTGGCACGTATCGCATTTCTTCACCATTTCCAACGCATCCTTCTGCATCGCGGGCCAATAATATCCCTGTCGGAGGGTCTTTTGGGCCAACGCCCTACCCCCAAGTGATTTTTGCATACCCCATCGTGTATATCTCTAAGCACCTGACTGCCCTCTTCTTAAGTTACGCATTTCAACAGAGGCCAGGCGTAGGCCCGGTTATACAGCTGCCCTCCCAGTATAATAAATTTCGAAGCTCATCGCTCTATACTCTGAGCCTCCGCCCAATTATAAGGGAGATCACCCTCCTCCAAATAGGTTTTTATGGGCTGCATCCAATCCCTACGCATGGCTATAGATGCAACATTCAAAGTCGGGGCTTGAATTGACGGGGCCTCTACCTCGTTTACTTTTATAACCGCCAGCCCTAAGGAACTCACAACAAGTCTCGCGAGAGAGTCTGCCCTCTCATTCTCAGATCGCGGTACCTAGCTGACATGGAAATGTTCGAGCCCCTGGACCAGCTCTTTGACTTTGTTAAGATAGGCCAGCATAGTCAAGTCCTTCACCTCATACTCACCCAGCACCTGGTTCGTTACTAACTGCGAGTCTGTAACCATATTAGCTGACTCCATCATAATAAGTGTATGCAAATTGAATACTCTATACGCTCGGCTATTTGTAGAGTAGCCCAAGTTTATTTTTGTCAGATTTTGCATCAAACTAACCTCTTGGCTCTCTGTCCTTTAAGATGTAACAAACATTCCCAAACATATAAAAATGATTAAGTGAAGGTGTCTTACCTTTCCATATTTCATACGGAGTTTTAAGTGTACTTGGACGAAGATACACTCGATTCACTTTGTAACAAGCAGTATTAACAACTTCAACCCAAAATTTATGAGGAATATTATTTGCATTTATCATCACACGAGCCATTTCCTGTAAAAGCCTATTTCTTCTTTCTACAACACCATTTTGCTGTGGTGTTTTTGGTACAGAAAATTCATGAGCAATTCCATGCATATCACAAAAATCAGAGAATGTATGATTCTCAAACTCCTTACCATGATCACTTCTTATTCTAATAATTTTTCCTATGTGACAAATCATTTTCATTTGAAATTTTCAAGCACAATTGTTAGGTGTATTATTGATATATGATTTCAACATCTTTTCACTTAAATTTGGCTAGTTCTTGAGTTATTTATGAATAATTTGATTGGTTTCGTGTTTGTTTTGCAATATAGGTGAATTATATGAGAAATCATGGATTTTGAGGCAAGGTTTGAAAAAAAATGACTAAGGGAGAGCTTTTATGCGACATGTGAAGCAATTGAAGAGAAATTAAAAGTCGTGCAGTCATAGCACAGCTGCGCAATATCGCAAGAAATTTAAGGGCAATTTTATAAAAAGCGCGAAGAGAAGAAACCTTATGTTAAAAAGAGGCAAATAAACGTTTGAAATAGGGAGCTTTTGCTAGCGGTTGGTTTTTGCAGGAGAAGAAATATTCCAGAGGGGAGAAAAATTTGAGGATTCGAGAGTTGAAGACGAAGAACAATCCGGAGGCAGACTTCTACCACAATTCTTCTCCAAATCTTAGTTTTCTTTATCTCTCTTATCATGTTTTATGTTACAATTGAGATTTTATTTAATTTCTTTATGATGTTCTAAGTTATTTTTCTAGGGCTACAATGTAGTCAGATTATCAATATTTGATACTTTTGGTTTTGATTGATTGATGCACTATTCCATATATGCGTTGAGTATTTCATACTAAGTTTAATACTTGTGATTGCCTAATCAACAATTGCATGATTCGTGGTTTGGTTTGTGACTAAGAAGTGATAACTAAATTAAACCACGTGTGAAATACCATTAAATCATCATAAGCTAGAGATAGTATAACACTTGAATTTCTACGGCTTAATGCATTCCATAAGTTCATAGTTATCACAGAGATGTAGTTAGCTTGATTATTGAGTTAGGTTATTGATGTTTGAGAAAGATTAATATCTACCTTAGCAAAATTGCTGGCAACGTAAGGAATAGGCATCAATTGATTTAGATCAATAGTTTCAAATATGATTAATCTTGGTGAAATCGGAATCCCTATAGCCTTTTAATTATTGAATTACCATCTTTCGTTAATTTTGTAATTACTTAGTTGTTATTCTTTATAAGTTTCATAGTTTCTTTATTCGTTAGTCACAAATTCTAAATTCGTAGTTATCCATCTTCTACAGGAAAACATGGCTCAAATAGTACAAGTACAAGGTGAAAATAACCAGGAAAATCTACCTAGAACACTGTGAAACTATGCTTTGCCACCCACTGGAATTCAACATGTGATTAGAAGGCCAGCGATTCAGGTAAATGATTTTGATTTGAAGATAGTGACACGACAGTTGATTCAGAATATCCCGTTCTATGGACTGTCCACTGAAGATCCTAATTAGTACATCGTGAATTTTATAGAAGTTTGCGGAACTGTTAAGTACAATGGAGTCACTGATGAAGCTCTGTGCCTTCGCTTGTTTCTTTTCTATTTGAGGGATCAAGCTAAGGAGTGGTTAAACTTGCTACCTTCGGATTCAATCACCACTTGGGAGGATTTGGTGCACAAGTTTCTATCAAGATTTTTTCCACCAGAAAAGACAACGAAGATGCGCATTGAAATCAATAACTTTGCGCAACATGAAGGAAAAACTTTAAGTGAAGCGTGGGAGAGGTATCAGGCATTGTTGAGGAAGTGTCCTAATCATAGAGTACCCAAGTGGATGCAAGTTCATAATTTTTACAATGGGCTGATTAGTACCACAAGAACTTTGATTGATACGTCAGCAGGAGGAGCTCTAATGAATAAAACTGCAGATGAAGCCCATGAGTTTAGTTGAAGATATTGTTTTGAACAATTTACAATGGTCAAGCGAGAGAGTCACGCCAAAAAAGACAGCAGGGATCCATGAGATTGATGCCATAACCGCCTTGACAGCGAAAATTGACAATCTCACGAAACAGTTGCATAATAATCAAGTGACTGCTAATGTTGTTCAGGCGGCAGTGGTGTGTGAGTTTTGTTGTGGTTCGCATTATAGTGCAGAATGTCAGGTTGGCAATCCATTTACGCAGGGCATAGCAAAACAAGCACGGTATGTGGGGAACTTTAATGGGCAGCAGTACAATCAGTTTCTAACATATATCATCATGGGTTGCGTTTTCATCCCAACTTGTCATTCAAGAATACGTAAAATGTGTTGCAGCTTGAACAGAACAACCCCCCACCAGAGAAGAAGGTAAAATTTGGAGGATACATTGACTCAGTTGACATCCTCGCAAACTCAATTCATGAATGAAACAATGATGAATTTCCAGAATCAATCCGTACAAATCAGAAACCTAAAGATACAGTTGACTCAAATGACAACTTGTTTTCTGAAAGGCAACAAGGAAGTTTACCTAGTACTTTTGAGGTCAATCCTAGAAAAGATGGCATGGAGCATTACAAAGCAATCATCTTGAGAAGCAACAAGGAGTTAGAGGAACCAGTGAAATCCAAGAAGGTTGAAAAAGGTGAAACAAAGAATAAGTCAGAAGATAAAGAGAAAGTAGAAGCTCAGCCACAACCTATAAAGGAGCCACATGTGGTTGTGTCATTCCCTCAACGATTGTAGAAAAATAAGCTTGATAAGCAATATGCTAAATTTCGTCTTCAAGAAACTTTACATCAATATTCCAGTCGCGGATGCGCTTGAACAAATGCCGAGTTATGTGAAGTTTATGAAGGACATCCTTTTGAATAAGAGGAAGCTTAGAGATTATGAGACAGTTGTACTTACTGAAGAGTGTAGCGCTATTCTACAAAAAGAAGCTACCATAAAAACTCAAAGATCCTGAAAGTTTTACTATTTCATGTGAAATTGACAATGTTGTTTTTAAGCGAGCTTTGTGTGATTTAGGTGCTAGTATTAATTTAATGCCTTTGTCTATTTTCAGGAGACTTAGATTGGGAGAGGCAAGACCTACTACTATAACACTACAGTTAGCTGATCGTTTGCTAAAGTACCCTAGATGAGTCATTGAAGATGTGCTAGTCAAAGTCGATAAATTCATCTTTCTTGCAGATTTCATATTGCTAGATATGGAGAAAGACAAGGAAATTTCTATAATTCTTGGAAGACCTTTCCTTGCAATTGGAGGAACACTTATTGATATTCGAGATGGTGAGCTTAGGTTGCGAGTACAAGAGGAAAATGTACCCTTTAATGTGTTCAAGGCTATCAAGTACCCAAAAGTCGACGACAGTTGTTTTTGTATTGATGCCATACAAGCTATAGTGTCTAACCATGGGGGTCCATTGGATCCCTTTGAGACTAGCTTGTTACAAGATGAATCTTTTGGTCTAGTAGGATTGGAGCACAAGGAATATTGGGTGACTAAACAACTAAACATGGATGGGCAAGCAACAGATGAGAAAGAATTGTTGCAATTGAATGAGTTGGAAGAATTAGGTGATGAAAAAGATGAGAATGCAAGAAGTTACAAGGAGATGACAAAATAGTAGCATGACAAACCCGTTTCGGGAAAAGATTTATCTCCTGGGCAACAAATACTTCTTTATAACCTACGAATTCCTAAAAAACGCAAGTCAAGATGGTCTGGCCCCTTTGTTGGGACTAAGGTGTTGCCCTATGGTGCTGTGGAAGTCACCCATTCAGAGAAAGAGACATTCAAGGTTAACGAACAATGGTTGAAGACTTATTGCAATGATGAGTTTGATAACCACAAGACCATTGTCCACCTTAACTCGTCATGAAAAATTACTCTGTCAGGATGTCGACGTTAAAGCAAGCACTTTTCGGGAGGCAACCCTAATTTTCTTACTTTTCTTGATTTAATAGTTTTAGTTGTTTTTAGTTAATTTTTGAGTTATAGTTGTCATAGTTAATTGTTAATTTCTATTGTCATGATAGGTTCAAGAAAAAGTTTAGGAGGAGCCGAGGCAAAGAGAAGTTCCACCAAGTCATTTAAGGGAGAAAATATGAAGAAATTCGTGTTTGGAGTGAAGGGAATGCATGCATAGAAGAGAAAAAACAAGAAGAAACAAAGTTGTGTAGTAGCGATAAATTCTAGCGCAGCTGCACTGGCGTCCTTAAAAGTTACGTTCCTGAGAGGTATGAAAATAGCGTTGTTGTGCCAAAATGTAGCGCAGCTCAGCTGCGCTGACGCTGTTTGAAGTTACGTTTTTGAAGTAGTGTTGTTGCTCTAAAATACAGCGCAGCTGCGCTGGCGTCCAGAGTTTGACGTTAAAAAAAAAATCAAAAAATCAAAAGAAAATCACCATTCTTCTTTCAGCCGCCACACTCTAAAACCCTTAACGAGCATTTTCCTTACAAACACAATCATAATAGTTCTTGCTACGCCACCCCAGGGGCCTTATGTTGATAACTTACGTCAAGTTTCAGGGGAGTCCTCTACACTTACTTCTTTATTTTTCGTGCTATTGAGGACAATGTCAATTTCAAGTTTGGGGGTGGTTATTATGTGTTCTCCTGTGTGAACTTGTTCATTTAGTATTCGTATTATGTGTTTTTCTTTTTATGTGTTTTGTTATTTTTATTATGTTTTAAAAAAAAATCAGAAAAATTTGAAAAAAGAAAAAAGCTGAAAAACTAAAAAAAAAAATTGAAAGTAATGATGAAAATATAAGAAATAGGCCGATGATGAGTAGCATGAAGAGTACATGATAGTAATTAGGATAATTGACTGAAACATAGCTTCGTTTTACGAAAAATCCCTACTTAATGTGCACTTAGTCTCGCCTAGTTATGTTGATACTTAGAGAAGGTTTATATGAGTTTAGGTGGCAGAGAAAAAAAAAAGAAAAAAAAGAAAAATGAGTATAGGACTTTAGAATTTGCTTGATTGTCACTCGAGGCGAAATCCTAGGTTGCATAGTATTAGGAAAATGATTTAGGTCATCTTCGGATCGTTTGAGCCTTTCAAGCCAACCCTTGTAATAATTGAATATCTCTAGTTCACCCCTTTGAGCCTAAGATAGTCGTTTCTTTCTTATGCAACTTACAATATCTTCCTTAACATGTCAAGTTTGATGTCCCCAGATTATGACTCTCTTACCTGTAACATATGATTGTTCTAGGATGATTATATGGAGGCATGTTTTGTATTGAATGATGGGAGTTAGATGATTTGGTGATGTGTTGTTTTGTTTCAAAGAAAAAAAAAATAAAGTCTTGAGAAAAACAATGAAAAGAATGAAAAGAAAAGAGAAGAGCCACACTCCTTGTAATTAATATCAAAATATAAGTTTGGGGGAGTGTAGATTCTTTATGTGTTTTCAAATGTTATAGATGAATGTTAAGGACGTGAAATGAAAGAAAAAAGAAAAGAGATATGTTGAATAATTGTGGTGGTAAGAAGTAGAGTTGGCATGTGCTCTATTGAACATCCTCGAATAGTTGTGTACTTACAAGTAGTTTAGCCTTATATTATATCCATGATCCTACCTTGACCCTAGCCACACGTTACAACCAAATGTAAAGTCTTACTGATCTTTAATGCTATGATTAACCTACATTAGTGGAGAGTGACATAAAAAGTAAGCCTATGAAGTCCTAAGTGATTGAAAATAACAGATCCACATTGGCAATTCACTTAGCTTGCATAAACTCATATGGGTACAATTGATTAGGATAGAGGCTATTCACACACTCACTTGAGGGATTTGAAGTAAAATGCAAATTATGTAAAGTTAATATTTCTCAATCTTATGATTGAAATTTACCTTTTAAGGTTGAGTTGTGAAATAAAGCTATTGAGGTCGTGCAAATTTACTATCCTATAGCATTGCTTTCATGAATTGTCTTGTCTCAAGTCTTTAGTTTTTAGATTGTTTCTTTCTTTAGTTGTGTCTTTTGTTTGAGGACATGCAAAGCTTAAGTTTTGGGGGTGTTTGTTAGGTGTATTATTGATATATGATTTCAACATCTTTTCACTTAAATTTGGTTAGTTCTTGGGTAATTTATGCGTAATATGATTGGTTTCGTGTTTGTTTTGCAATGTAGGCGAATTATATGAGAAGACATGGATTTTGAGGCAAAGATTGAAGAAAAATAACTAAGGGAGAGCTTTCATGCAACTTGTGAAGCAATTGAAGAGAAATTAAAAGTAGCGCAGTATCGCAGAAAATTTAAGGGCAATTTTGTAAAAGGCGCGAAAAGAAGAAACCCTATGTTAAAAAGAGGAAAATAAACGTTTGAAAGAGAGAGCTATTGCTGGCGGCTCGTTTTTGCAGGAGAAGAAATATTCCAGAGGGGAGAAAAACTTGAGGATTCGCGAGTTGAAGACGGAGAACAATCTGGAAACGGACTTCTACCATGATTTTTCTCCAAATCTTAGTTTTCTTTGTCTCTCTTATCATGTTTTACGTTACAATTGAGATTTTATTTAATTTCTTTATGATGTTCTAAGTTATTTTTCTGGGGCTACAATGTAATCAGATTATGAATATTTGATACTTTGGTTTTGATTGATTGATGCATTATTCCATATATGCGTTGAGTATTTCATACTAATTTAATGCTTGTGATTCCTTGATCAACAATTGTATGATTCGTGGTTTGGTTTGAGACTGAGAAGTGATAACTAAATTAGACCACGTGTGAAATACCATTAAATCATCATAAGCTAGAGATAGTTATGAGATCTAGTGCAACACTTGAATTTCTAGGGCTTAATGCGTTCCATAAGTTCATAGTTATCATAGAGATGTAGTTAGCTTGCTTATTGAGATAGGTTATTGATGCTTGAGAAAGATTAATATCTACCTTAGCGAAATTGCTGGCAACGTAAGGAATAGGCATCAATTTATTTAGATCAATAGTTTCAAGTAGGATTAATCTTGGTGAAATCGGAATCCCTAAAGCCTTTTAATTATTGAATTACCATCTTTCGTTAATTTTGTAATTACTTAGTTGTTATTCTTTATAAGTTTCATAGTTTCTTTATTCGTTAGTCACAAATTCTAAATTCGTAATTGTCCAAATAAAATTAGAGCTACACCAATTTCAGTACTTAATAATCACAGTCCTCGTGGGAACGATCTTTACTCTCTACTTTATTACTTGTTGTGATACGTGCACATACGTTAGAATTCACACAACAACAATCTTTTGAATGCATCAAATGTATCAGATTTTGATCTCAAGAAATCAACCCATGAATATCTAGAAAAATCATCAACACAGACAAACACATACCTTTTTCCACAAAGGCTTTCAGTTTGCATAGGACCCATAAGATCCATATGCAATAGTTCCAAAGTCCTTTTTGTGCCAATCTGTTGCAGCTGTTTATGAGTGGCCTTTACCTGCTTTCCAAGTTGACATGGACCACAAACCTTATGCTTCAATCTTTTCAATTTAGGAACTCCCTGAACAATACCTGTGTTCACAATTTTGCTAAGAGTTTTGAAATTCAGATGTTCTAACTTGAGGTGCCACAGTTTAGTACTATCAACTACGTTTCTTTGACAAACAAAATTTTGTTCATGTAGAACAAAAAACATATAGCAATTATCCATTGATCTACTTCCTGCAAGAACAGATTTGTTAGAACTATCAACTACTTCACAACAATCCTTGGTGAAGTTTACAAGCAATCTTTGATCACACAGTTGACTAATACTAATGAGGTTTGCTTTGAGTCTTTCAACATGCAGAACTTTTTTCAATCTCGAAAAGCCTTTAAGAGCAAGGGTTCATTTTCCAAGAACACGTCCTTTTTCACCATCACCAAAGGTTACTTCTCCTCCATTGCATGACTTATAATTTTTGAGGATTTCTCTTTCACCTGTCATGTGCCTAGAACAGCCACTGTCAAAGTACCAAGAGTTAGTAGAACATGCTTTCAAGGCAGTGTAAGAAACAAGATAAACGATAGGTGACTTTCTCACCCAAATCTGTTTTACCTTTTGCTGCGATAGGTGGAGATAAGTTCTATTTCTCATTTTCAATGCTCTTATAAGCTTGTAGCAATGAGGTCTGACATGACCAGGAGTGAAACAGTAATGACAAATAGGAATAAAATTGCTTCTGCGTCAACCTCTGTTGCAACAGATTGTTCCACTTTTGATTTTTCAGCTTCTTTGACAAAGACCGTTTGACTTGTTGATGCTTCTCCTTGATATCCTAGTCCAATATGATCTCTGCAAGACTTTTGAATTGATAACATATAATCCAGCTTTTTAGTACCTGAGTTCATCATCTTGAAGCCTCGCTAAATCTGTGACAGGTCATGCTGCAGCATATCTGTTTTTTGCTGACTTTCTCATTTGCAGTTCCTCAAACCTTGTTGCAAGAATCTGCAATTTTGAAACTTTCACTACAGTAGTACCTTCATATGCCGTTTGCAAGATTTCCTAAGCTTCTTTCACTGTTTCACAAGATGAAATAAGCTTGAATTGATTCAAATCAATAGCATTAAAAATTGCATTCAACGCCTTGGAATTGTTGGTGGCTGCCATGTCTTCAGCTTTGGTCCATTGCAATACATATTTTTTCTCAACAGTGCCTTTAGCAGTTGTGGCAGTAGGGTGTTCCCATCCACTTAGCACCGCTCTCCAAGTAGCTTTATCAATAGCTTTAATGAAAGCTCTCATCTGTGCCTTCCAGTATGAATAGTTGTGTCATCGAGAAGATGTGGTTTATTGATTGATCCGCTTTCTCACAGAGTATCCATATCTGCAAAAATAACTAGAAAAACTCTTTCAAAGATCTAACTGAGTCAGTTCAGTAACCTGCTCTTGATGACACTTGTTGGTTTCTGGTTATTCACTTGTTGTAACAAAAGTTAAACAAATCAAATAAACGAACGCAGAAAGTAAGGACACCAAGATTTAATGTGGTTCAACCGTGCAGTCTACGTCCACGGGACCTCCCCTGGTCCAACAAACCTGTTCATTAATAAATAACAAGTTATAACATCAACGGACTTACGCAAATAAAGACTCTCTCTTGACCTTTGACGCCTCGATGTATAACTCCTTAACGAACTTAGGTTTGGCAAGCTCCCCTCGACTTGCAATGTTCTCTCTCGAGAACTACACCTTCTTCTCTCGAAGAATGAATAAAATAATAAACAAACTAAAAACTCTTCATATCAAAGATTAAAACAATAGGCATAGCGGGAGCATAAATAAGCTGTCTGTTTCACAGTCTACTGCAACAACACATGCTCTACCAAATTTCCTATGTTACTGACTTTTGTCGTAGCACATCGCCAATCTGCTATAGAAAAACTTGAAAGTTTGAAATCCTCAAATAAATCTTCTTTTTCAGCTCTGTTTTTATACTCTTTTTAGTCATGTGAGGCTTTGTATATATGCTGAATGAATTGCCTAAACCTCCACAAGGTAATCCGTACTTGGGCCTTGAGTTTTATGAAACAACTTTGTCTCCAAGCAATTCTTGAATAAGGCAACTTTCCTTTTGAATAAGACATCTTCAAATCTTCAAGTAAATAAGGGAATGCCAATTTGTCTTTTCAACTCTCTTGTAAATATGGTAAATCTGTCAATCAGAGTTTTCCAAACATATATGTATTTTCCATAATTAAATTCATTCAAAGCATAATTTTGGCAAAACACAAGCCAATTAATTTCATAGCTCTTGTTGCAGCAAGGGGCGTAACACAATCCATAGTAATAAGTCAAATATTTAATCATAACACAAATCGAATCCGTTAGTCTTGCCCAAAAACAAAAAACAAAAAAAAAAACCAACGTTGGTAAGTTAAACCAACCATAGTGATCTTTTTTTTTTATGAAATTCACGAATATACATGCTTTGCTCGATTAATCTCATGGGGACCTGAAGTTAACGATTGAGTAAACAGACTTTGCTTGATTAATCTCATGGGGTCTGAAATTAACGATTGGGTAAACTTCCAGTGACCTTTAGGGGACTAAAACTGATAAAGATTTTGGGGTGTGCCCAATCATAGTGATCATTATTAAAAGTATCATGAAAAAGGTAAAAATCATAAAGAATCATTACCTGTACTGTCAAAGTTAGTTGTGTTTTTTTTTTTTTTTGGTTAATCAAGCAAAAATGATTCATTAAAGCTCAAACTCAAAAGTTCACAAAGTCAAACTTCGAATAAACGCTACTACTACACAAAAATATCATATAATCTCCAACTTACATGTATGTATTCATTTACAACTGTTCTCCTAAATTTTTTACATTTACAAAAGTGAATACTAATTGATTTCACGATAACTTCAAAAATTTGATCCTTAGTTTGAAAGACTCCTCTGGAAATTCAAAATTTTCGTTCATTCCAAATGTTATAGATAGAGGCACAAAGGAAAAGTCTAAAAGTAGTAGCTTGGAGATTTTCTCCTCGACCATGAGTGTCACACCAATTGAGAATACATTCCAATGATGAAAGCAGATTAAAAAACAACATCATGCGCAAACCATTCTGCCAAATCCTTCGACTAAAGCTATATCCTGATGTAGGAAGAAATTCAACCTTATATGCATGGACAAAATTAACCCTAAAATTCGAGTAAAGAGAAGCTCGAGGTTCCTGTTAAGATAACTGAGGTTTCATCTTAAAATCAATTGTTGTCAAGTGGAGTAGTTCATGATCTTATAAGGTGGTCTTAGAGTTTCTGATTTTTTCGATGTGGGACAAGTGTTATATTCTAACACTCCCCCTCATGTATGACCTGATTTGAGAGGAGTCACACGTGAAAGATTGAACACACGTGGACCTAATTCTGATCAGGGTCATACTTGGAAGATTGAACACACGTGGTAGATAACACATGTGGAATATTAAAGAACATGTGGACCTAATTTTTGAGATGGGTCATATATAGAAGATTGAACACATGTAGTAGATAACACGTGGTAGAAGATTGAACACACATGGTAGATAACATGTGGGAGATTGAAGATGTATAGATCATAATACATTTGAAAGATTGAACACAAGTAGACCTAATTTAAGATGGGTCGCACACGGATAAATGACTAGACCAAAGGCCTAGCTTTGATACACCATGTTGAAAGAAAAAAAAAGATAAAAATATGAAGAAAATATATATTGATTCAAGACAATAGGAGTCACCACCAACAGTGGCTCTAGAACAGAGAAATATAATGACTACATGTTAAAATCTTGGTGTTCTAAAATACAATATGAGAGTACCTATTTATAGGCCTCATAACTTGGTGACCAAGAATAAGAACTAGATTAATTAGAAATATAATTCAATACGTAAACCTAAAATCTAGTATAATAAGGAAACAAAATAATAATGCCTAAGTCTAGACTATTTCCTAAACTAGTGTCATTAAATAAATAATAATATTAAAACCTATTATATTTCAACAGTCCTCCACAAACTCAAGTATGGTGAATCTGAAGCAACTTGAGTTTGATAACTGATAATTGTTGAGGCATCTTAAAGGCATTGATCAAAGTAGCCAAAAGAACATCTGTTTGGAGTTAGTATCAAACCAAAACAGAATTGAAGGACCATGGTTGAAGGCACACAACGACAACAACTGGACACTCGATACGTCGAGACAAGGAAAGATTGAGGAAGAATATAACGTCTTCTTACAACATCTTATGAAAGAAGGTACGATCAGGACCATGGTTGAAGACATACAATGACAATTGCAACCGGACACTCCAATGCCTAGAAGGGACGATTGAGGAAGAATAGAACATCTTCTTACCACATAATGAGAGAAAATATATGATCAAAGGATCACAGATAAAGACACACATGACGATGGCTACCGGATACTCAGATGCCTAGACAATTGACAATGGCAACGATGGTGGTGGAAATAATGAGATAACAATGACACAGGCTACTAGGATGGCAGCTCTGATACCATATAACTGAGGCTCCATCTTAAAACTAATTGGTGCCAAGTGGAGTAGCCCAAGATCTTATAAGGTGTTCTTAGAGTTTTTAATTTTTTCAATGTGGGACAAGTGTTATATTCTAACAGTTCTGACCCAGGATAGGTTGACCCGACCTCACCCATTGATGGAGCTCCATGCTTGACCTAAGTCAGATCTGGCCCGACCCGAAGATAGCAGAAGAAGTCGGGACTATTGTAATATACTGACCCGAAGACGTCCCAAGAGGTCAGACCTATTGACTCAACCCGAGGACATCCCAAATGGTTGAGACCACAAAAGTAAATATTATGGCAATGTCTAGTCACTCAAGGTTTAGTATAAATGTAAGTGACTCATCACAATGGAGGTAACTAATATTGGGTACATATACCCTACATTTTTTCTCTCCCCTTTACTCTTTTTTGCTTACATGCAATTTGAGCCCCATAACTGACCTGAGCGTCGGAGTAGGCATTCGGGAGTAACCCCAGGGTGCTTTGTTTTGCAAGTTGAACGCTACATGAACAAATGCACAAGCCCATCTGGAAAGACTACGAGCTTATCAGGCCCGTTACCAAATTTTGACCTTAACAGATTGGCTCCGTCTGTAGAAAACGAGAGAGTATCTCACTGAGATACCACTACCAATGCAAGATAAGTAACGATAATTCTCGTTCCTTGCTAAACTATTATCTATTTACTGCTTAATACATGAACGATTCCACTTTACGTGCTTACCTAACAGTGCAGCTTTAGCTCATGATGCTTAAACGAGATCAACTCATATCATTTGGGGTATTTTTATTATCAGCATCATAGCTGTCCTACCCATTCTCAAAGCCATGTGCTTACAAAAACTATTATGGCATTTGATGGTTCTCCAGACCATATTAAATATTTTTCAGCAAGATACCTCCTTACATTCAACGGCCACAGTGATTTGCTTTGAAATTGTGTGCCCTTATTATGTGCTGACGGTAAATTACTGCTAGTAGATTCATATGCGACCTGTCATGCGAACAAAACTTCCACGTGCATAAGTTGAATTTTTTAGACACACATCTATGTTTTAAATGTACACCCAAAGTATTTGATAAAATGCACTTTGTATGAGAAACTTAGACAAATATGTGTCTCTCATGATAGCACTTATGGTGTTTGTCAAATGGCCGAGGCGTATTTTCTACTCAGAATTTAGACCATCTTTCGCAGATCAGTCATCATTGTTGCTGTTTTACGTTACATACGCTAATCGCTATCTGTGTAAGCCAAACATGTAATTGTGTTTCTTACAACTCACAATCCTTTACCTCATTAAACATACTGTTCTATATCTTAAATTCAGGAATCTTTTTTAACTGTTTTCTCATTTATCCGCAAACTCAGATAAATTAAATTGAAGGATTAACTATCCCGCGGGTCTTTTATCTTTATAAGTTGTGTCTAGTTAATCATTTATTTTTCAAAGGATAATTTATCGAAATGGTCCTACATCTTTGTCTTTTTCGACATTTAAGTCCTGTATCTTTCATTTTAGACAAAATGGTCATTTATCTTTCATTTTGGTGACATCCATTAGTCTTTGGAGCAAAATCTATCAAAAAATAACGTTAGTGAGCACATAAATAGCACGTGGTCACAAAATGCATAAATTTTGGGATGCTTATATTTTATTGTATGACAATTTTACCCCTAGAGATTTATGAATTTTGCCTCTACGTGTCATTCACGTGCTCATTAATGTTATTTTTTTGCTGAATTTTGCTCCAAGAACTAACAATTGTCACAAAAATGAAATATGAATGACCATTTTGTCCAAAATAAAAGATACGGGACTTAAATGTCAAAAAAGACAAAAATGTAGGACCAATTCAATAAATCACCCTTTTTCAAAATAATACTATTTAGTCCTTCATCTTTTAAATTTGTACCTTCCATCAGTCTTAGAGCAGAATTCCATTAGTTTTACTATGAGAATTTTAATAGAAGTCAGCTCTAAGACTAATGAGGAACAAATTTAAAAAATAAAGTACCAAGTAATGTTATTTTAAAAGGTAAAAGACTAACTAGACTAGACTCAGACCAAAAAAAAAAAAAAATCAACTAGACTCGACCTATAAAGAAAAGGGATTCACGGATAATTAACCCTAAATAGAATAGGAAAGATAAGAAGATAAAGAGGGTTGTAACCTTTATTATATGGGTATTGATTAAAAAGTTGTAGGTAGCTGAAAAGTATGATCACTAGGAATCTATTTTTTGTAACTTCATTTGTAAATTGCAAGTCTCCATTTCCTTTCTGGTTCTTGGCCTTCTCAAACGTCATAGGTGCGTACTTCTATTATTATTTTATTCATTGTTCATGTGCCAGTAAGCCCCACCAGCCACCTTACTTGGACTTGATTTGTTTTATTCCACAGCACAAATAATATTATTTTCGCACTAATGATATTTTTTTTTAGTTTAGCTAATCAAACTAATAGTATCCATTCACTTTTCTGATCAAGGGATTAAGTGTTACAAAAAATATTTTAAAGTGTTGCAAGTCTATATACTCCAAGGGGTAAAGTGAATTTAACCCAAACCATCATTTTTTTATTGAACTTACCAATTTCACACACTCTCTGATATCTAACTTTTTGTCGAACACAGATGGGGAAATGCTCTCCTCTGCTCCGAGTCTCCCCATCATTTTGATTGTTAGTGTTCGCTCTATCAATCTTGTCACTAAGGTGGTCAGTAAATGTAGAGTGAGTGTGCTTTACTAAAAAGTCAAGCTCTAAATTATGCTCCTTCAATTGAATCTCAGGTTCTCTATATATAATTGCACTCCCTAAATAAGGTTCTTTTCACATTTTTCTCACGGTACTAATAAATTTGCCTTGAGTCTCAAGAAAGGGGTGTAATTATCAAGAACAAGTGTTGAAAATAAAAAAAATCTATATTTCCGAGGGTCGATAAACAAACTATTTATAAACAAAATTCTAATAAAAACAGTAAAATTCTAAGTTATAACCACTCATAAGGAGAGAAATTTAAGGCTTCACAACACGTTTGTTGGAATGATTCTAGTGCTGTCTTTGTTGGTTGTTGCTCCTCTTATAGAGGAAACCGGCTAATAATCGTCGACAATTTTTGGACTTGCTTGTATATCTCTTACGTTTGTTTCTCTTAGTTTTGTTACCATGTGTTTCCTATTTTTTAACATATATAGTCATTCTATATATATATATATACTCGTGCCCCACTATCTGTCTCATATCTCTTGATTAGTCCCATGATCGGCTATATGATTGTCCTCATGGTCCCCTGTCGACAGTTTGTTTATTTAATTAGTCAACCAGGGACGTAGTCTCAACTTATATATATATAAAACCCAGTGGAGTTGGCCTCTTCAGCTTGAAGAGCATGATTTATTGTCATGTAAATGTTCAATTATTTCCTTGTCGAATTGCTTGCCTTTTTTACATTCGTAGTAGCTGTGCCGCCGGTCGTCGTTGCACAGGCTGATCAATCAGGTTGTAATTAAGCTCATATCCTTGAATTTCATTATTACTACTCCAATGTGTAACACACTACTCTAATATGTAGTTGCTTATGTCTAATCTCCTTCTGCGCTTTCTCTTACTCTCATGATTCATTAGCATAGACTGTGGTTTATCTGAAAGTTCTAACTATACCGATTCGGACACTGGAATCTTCTACACTTCAGATGCAGGCTTCACACATAGCGGCTTGAACAGGGCGATATCAGTACCATCTCAAGAACGTAGAAAGCTATTCTTGTCCGTAAGAAGCTTTCCCGAAGGAGACAGAAATTGCTACACCCTAAGACCTGAAAAGAGGAAGAACAATAAGTATTTGATAAGGGCACGTTCCATGTACGGAAATTATGACAACAAAAACGAAGGACCAGAATTTGACCTATATCTTGGAGAAGATTTGTGGGATAATGTTCCTCCCTTTGCTGCACCTCTTGCTGCAATAAGAGCTGTGATTTTAATTGACTTGTGTTTTGCTAAAATTATGTCTTGACTGAATTTAATTATGGTATATGCATATATGTTTGGAAAACTTTGATTGACAGGTTTACCATATTTACAAGAGAGTTAAAAAGACAAATTGATATTTTCTTATTTAACTAAAGATTTGCAATGTGCTGCAACATAACTCAATCACATAGGAAATCTGATAAACTATGTGTTGCTGCAGCAGATTGTGAAACATACAGTTTCTTTATGCTTCCGCTATGCTTATTGTTTTAATCTTTGATAGGAAGAGTTTTTAGTTGATTCATTATTTTGTTCATTCTTTGGGAGAAGAAGGTGTAGTTCTCGAGAGAGAATATTGCATGTCGAGGTTCGCTCGCCGAATCGAGGTTCATTAAGGAGTTCTACATCGAGGCGTCAAAGGTTAAGAGAGAGTTTTTACTTATGTAAGTCCGTTGATATTGTAACTTGTTATTTATTAATGAATAGGTTTGTTGGACCAGAGGATGTCCTGTGGACGTAGACTGCACGGTTGAACCACGTTAAATCTTGGTGTCCTTACTTTCTGCATGTGTTTATTTATTTTGTTTAACTTTTGTTACAACAAGCGAATAACCAGAAACTATCAAGTGGTATCAGAGCAAGTTATTGAACTAACTCAGTTAGATCTTTGGAATAGTTTTCTGGTTTTTCTTACAAGTATGGACACTCTGCAAGATGGCAGATCAAACAATAAATCACATCTTCTCATGGCACAAATTATTCATACTGGAAGGCACGGATGAGAGCTATTATTAAAGCTATTGATGAAGCTACTTGGAGAGCTGTGTTAAGTGGATGGGAATACCCTACTACCACAACTGCTGAAGGTACTGTTGACAAAAAATCTGAATTGCAATGGACCAAAGCTGGAGACTTGGCAGCCACCAACAATTCAAAGGCGTTGAATGCAATTTTTAATGTCATTGATCTGAATCAATTCAAGCTTATTTCAAATTATGAAACAGCAAAAGAAGCTTGGGAAATCTTGCAAACAGCATATGAAGGTACTGCTGCAGTAAAAGTTTCGAAATTATAAATACTTGTAACAAGGTTTGAAGAGTTGCGGATGCATGAGGAGGAAACCATTGCTGAATTTAATGCTAAGCTTTGTGACATAGCAAACGAAGCTTTCGCATTGGGAGAAAAGTACTCAGATTCAAAGTTGGTAAGAAAAATGCTGAGGTCACTTCCAGACAGGTTTACTATTAAGGTTGCAGCAATTGAAGAAACAAAGAATGTGGATTCCATGAAGCTTGATGAGCTAATGAGGTTTTTGCAAACCCTTGAGATGAAATTCAAGCAGAAAAGAAAAGAAAATGGGCATTACACTACAAGCAGAAATTCAAAAACGAGAGGATGAAGATCCTTCTGATGATGATGAATTGATGGAATCTTTGGCCCTTCTAACGAAGAATTTCAAAAAGATGTTAAAAAATGGAAGAATCAAGCTAAAGACCCAAAAATCACAAGCTTCAGCAAAAACCCTCATGCTGTAGCAAATACTGAAAATTTCAAGAAGCAGAATGAAAAAAATGTTGGATGGAAAGAAAAAGAATAAAGGAATTCAATGTCAGAAATGTGATGGATCTGGTCACATTCAATCTGAGTATGTAAATACTTTGAAAAGAAGGAAGAAAGCCATGAATGCTGCATGGAACGATGAAGAATCAAAAAGTAGCAGCAGCAATAATGAAGAGCACACAAGCAACTACTATGTTGCGCTCTGTGCTGTAACAGCCTAATCAGATGTTGAGACAGATGCTGAGACATAAACTGTTCCCGCTGTAGCAGAATTGGCAACAACATCAGTAGCAAGATTGGTTATGTCAGATGATGAAACTGATTTCGGATTGGACAGTAATGAAAAAGAAGACAAATTCATAAGGACATACAAAACGATGTACCAAAAATGGCTGATTGTGTATAGGGTGAACCAAGATCAACTAATCTAGATTGCCGAACTTGAAAGAGAAAAGGCTGAGTTGCAAAAAATCTTTGGGAAAGAGTCAGCAAAAAGCCGACATGCTGCAGCAAGAACTGTCACAGATCTAGCGAGGTTTCAAGATGATGAATGTGAAACCCCACTTTCCTGCTTACCTCGTTTTACGTGCTATACCTCGTTTTGCGTGCATATGATCTGTTTATGTGCTATAAGACATAGAAAGTTATAATTTTGATGTCAATACTCCTAATACGTGCTAAATGTGCATTCATGAAATTTTCATCAAAAACGGAGTCAGAAATTTTATCGTCGATTTTTAGTGAATAGTGTTTTCGAAACACGTCCGCTAAAATTTTGAAACTGGTCTTTTTAACCCTTCTAGACCTAGTCCACGGTCTTTAATAGACCTATGTTTGATTAAAACGGTTTTAAAATCGGCTTAAGAATTTATTAGGGTTTTTACACCGACTTTTGCGAAAATCGAGTTTTAAGCCGACTCGGGTGAAATTGTTGGATTGTAAAACTTCTTGTCACCTAAAAATAATCCACTTGAGATATCTTGGGGGTTGCATAATTATTTTAACTTGGTGAGCAATAAAATGCAATTAAAGTCATTAAAATACAAAAATATCAATTTAAATTAACTTTGACTTTATTAAATTATTGACCTTATAAGCTATTGTCATCAACACACACTCACACAACACAAAAACACCACCACAAACACACACAAGGCCGAGAGAAAAGAGGGAGAAAAAGAAAGAGAAAAACTCAAGCTTTTCAATCAATTTTTCAAAGAAAAACCTAGTTTTTGTCCGTAGAACTTCGCACTGACTTGGATTCTGCTTGTTGGGCACGCATGGCACGCATTCCTAGGCTTATATCGCATCTAAGGTGAGAGAAAAATTCTAGATCTCAAAATGTCATTTTTATGTTTTTGCTCATAAATGAAGATTGAACCGTTAGAATTGAAATCTGATGATAGATTATTGCTCCTTGCATGTTAGGGATCATTATATACTAATACTACGATTTTCTGTCGGATGTAGGATAATTTTTATTTTCCGGGTATTTAATTTTGATTAAAATGTTCAAAGTAGAATTAATTGAGTTGTGTTGATCGAAATCGATTGCCGTCGATTTCTAAATACTTGATAATTACGTGTTAGCGCTGTTGTAATGCCGAATTTTCGATTACATTGTTTGTGTGAAAATCCAGAAAATTCAGCCAAGACATCTTAGGGTTTTAGGGTTATCGGGCATGATTTGGAGGTGTTATGGTGGATTTCCGAGAGGGCTAATGTAGTAGGTTGAATGGGTGAGTGATAGGAACTGATTTGGCAATGTTTGGATTAGTAGATTGTAAGTTATGAATTTTAGAAGTTTAGGTTGTCATTCTTTAATTTCTTGAACGATGCCTTTAGATGGTTGGGTAGTGTTCGAGTGATGAATGGTGAGTTGTTGATGAGTAATTTAGAGTTTAATTATGTATATTATGCATGTCCGGTTAGATGGCCTACTTTGTCATCTAACTACGTTGTTTGTTGTTTAATTTAATATTGATGTTATATTGATGTTATTGATTGATTATTATTGAGTTCGGGAATCAGGCACTTTCGTTGCTGATCTCCCAATTGATTGATTGATGATTGATGATTATGGAGTCTTGGTATATGTGTGCCACCTCTCGAGCAGCGTCGGGCTGTCGGGTTGATAACGGCATGACTGCCATAGGCTACCCCCAGCTTGCATGACGGAGGTGTCATGGAGGGAGGGGCGAGTGAGGTACCTCGGGTGCGTGAGTAATGGGGAGGTATAAGAAGAATGGTTGAGATCGTGATGGCGTTGGAGCTACACCAAATAGAGTATCCTTTAATGAATGGTTATATAGTTATGTGATGATAATGTTATTATTGTTGTTGTGTGTTTACTTGCTCAAAGGACTAAATCCAAGGAGCGTAGTGAATACTGTCGAGATCTATCGGATCCTCACTGGGCTTATGTATATAAGCTCACTCTCTATTATTGCATGCTTACAGGTGTTGCAGAACCGGATTACGGAGACGTGCCTCCTGAGGAGGAAAATGTGCCTTACGTGGACGAGTCATATGTTCCTGAGTCTTATCCATGATTATATGTTGTTTAGTGTCATGTATATTAGCTTAATAGACTTTTATATGCTTTATGGTTCTTATTGTAATAGATGTTGAAAGATGATGATCCAAACGATGTTAACTTAGTGGCTTTCTTTTGTCTATGGTTAAGTTGTAGTTGTGTCTCAACTTATTTTTGAAATGTATGATAAAGTTGAGGTATTGTATGTCATGTTGGAACGGAGGCGTATAACGAGGATGGTTTATTGTATAATATGGTTGTGTTGTATGTTGTTGTTTGAATTGAGGAGTTGCTAGATGTATGATGTTTAATGAGGTTGGTTTAGAACCTCGGTATCTTATTTACTGTCGTTATACTGCCGAAATTCCGTTGCGTCCTGACTGATCGTAGGAGGGGTCGAGTTGGGGCGTGACAATGAACTCAGGTACTAAAAAGATTGATTATATGTTATCCATTCAAAAGTCTTGCAGGGATCATACTGGATTGGGATATCAAGAAGGAGCATCAACAAGTCAAATAGTTTGTGTCAAAAAAGATGGAAAATCAATGGTGGAACAATCTATTGCAACAAAACCTGGCGCAGATGCAGGAACTTCACAGGTAAATAAGTTCATTCCTATATGTCATTATTGTTTCATTCTTGGTCATATCAGACCTCATTGCTATAAGCTTATGAGAGCATTGAAAATGAGAAATAGAACTTATCTGTACCTGTCGCAGCAAAAGGTAAAACATATATGGGTAAGAAAGTCTCCTATAACTTGTCTAGTCTCTTACACTGCCTTGAAAGCATGTCCTACTAACTCTTTGTACTTTGACAATGGTTGTTCTAGGCACATGACAGGTAAATGAGAAATTCTTGAAAATTATAAGTCATGCAATGGTGGAGAAGTAACCTTTGGCGATGGTGAAAAAGGACGTGTTCTAGGAAAAAATGAACTCTTACTCTTAAAGGTTTTTCAAGATTGAAGAAAGTTTTGCATGTAAAATGACTCAAAGCAAATCTCATTAGTATTAGTCAATTGTGTGATCAAGGATTGCTTGTAAACTTTACCGAGGATTGTTGTGAAGTAATTGATAATTCTAACAAATGTGTTCTTGCAGGAAATAAGCCAATGGATAATTGCTATATGCTTTCTGTTCCACATGAACACAATTTTATTTGTCAAAGCAACATAGTTGATAGTACTAATCTGGGGCACCTCAAGTTAGGACATCTGAATTTCAAAACTCTAAGCAAAATTATGAACATAGGTATTATTCGAGAATTTCCTAAATTGAAAAGATTGAAGCATGAGGTTTATGGTCCATGTCAACTTGGAAAGTAGGTAAAGACCATTCATAAACAGCTATAACAGATTGCCATGAAAAGGACTTTGGAACTCTTGCATATGGATCTCATAGGTCCTATGCAAACTGAAAGCCTTGGTGGAAAAAGGTATGTGTTTGTTTGTATTGATGACTTTTCTAGATATTCATGGGTCGATTTCTTGAGGTCGAAATATGGTACAATTGATGTATTCAAAAGATTGTGCTTGAAAATTTCAAATGAAAAGGATGGTTACATAGGAAAAATTGATAGAATAAGAAATGATCATGGTAAGGAGTTTGAGAATCATACTTTCTCTGAGTTTTGTGATATGCATGGAATTGCTCATGAATTTTCTGCACCAAAAACACCACAGCAAAATGGTGTTGTAGAAAGAAAAAATAGACTTTTGCAAGAAATGGCTCGTGTAATGTTAAATGCAAATAACATTCATCATAAGTTCTGGGCTGAAGCTGTTAACATTGCTTGTTATACAGTGAATCGAGTGTATCTTCGTCCAAGTACACTTAAAACCCCGTATGAAAACTGTAAATGTAAGAAACCTTCACTTAATCATTTTCATGTGTTTGGAAGTGTTTCCTACGTCTGAAAGGACAGAGAGCCAAGAGGTAAGTTTGATGTATAATCCAACAAAGGTATATTCTTGGATTACTCTACAAATAGCCAAGCTTATAGAGTGTTCAATTTACATACACTTACTATGATAGAGTCAGGTAATATTGTAGTGAATGATAATATAGGTGCACTAAAAGCTGGTGAATCAAATGTTGCAACAGGTCATTTTGCTCTAGAAAATATTACAGTAGAAGCTAGAATGCGTGATACAGGAACGAACGCTGCTACAACAGGAACTGAAGCTGACACAACAGATGCTAAATATGGTACAGCAAGCACTGAAACAGAAGGTCTTGAGCAAAGATTTTCAGAACTTCAGATAGCTGAACCTTCAAGTAGAGTTCAAAAGAAGCACTCAAGGAGTGATATCATTGGTTCCTTGCATGATGGTGTTCGAACTTGAAACAAGCAAAAGGTTTTAGTAATGCAGATTGGGCTGGAAATGTGGATGATAGGAAGAGCACTACTGGAGGTTGCTTCTATGTAGGTAACAATCTTGTTTCATGGTACAGCAAGAAGCAAAACTCAATTTTCTTGAGCACTGATGAAGCATAATACATAGTAGTAGGTAGTTGTTGGGCTTAACTTCGTTGGATGGTTCAAATGATAGAGGATTATGGTATTGATCAAAATCGATTTACTATTGTTTGTGAGAAGAAGAATGCCAAAGAGATCTCAAAGAATCCCGTACAACACTCACGAACAAAGCACATTGACGTAAGGCATCACTTCATAAGAGAGCTTGTGGAACAAATAAGGTTGTGTTGGAATATGTTGCAACAGAAAATCAACTAGCAGATATCTTCACTAAGGCACAAGACTCTGCCCGGTTTGAGACCTTGAGAAAAGCCTTAGGCATCTATTCTCTATAAGTTTCATTGGTTTGTGTGTATGTGCATTGGTTCATCACTAGAGCATTAAAAATTATATGTATAAATTAGCTAGTAATTTCATTTGTGGAACCATATTATCAATGCACATCATATACTTGTCATTCTGATGAATCTTAGATTGAAGTCTCAATAGGAAAAGATTGTGAACTTGATTGATGACTGGGGATCTAACAAAAAGAAGTCTCTTTGAGATTCATTCCTGAATTCTATTCACCTGGCCAAAAGAAAAAATCATATGCAGGATATTGTAACAAATGTTGGAATGGAAAAGGCTACCTAAGACTACAAAGAATAGTTCTAGAGTGAAAGCCACCATACCAAGAGAAAAAAAAAAAGAAAAAAAAATGTTGAAATTCTTGTTTGAAAGAAGATTTTTAAAAAAAAATCATGCAGGGGTGATTAGAGGACCAAGTATGTTGGAACAAGTGTTGCTTCTAATCTGACCTGGTGTGATGGATGTTGAGGACCGTCTAGACTGGCTTGTACATGAAACACACACACACATGGTCCACTCTTGAAATTCTTGTTTAATTTATGCATGTGATCAGTAGAAATTCTAGTGGTGACTCAAAGTTCATACTCATAAGACTATGTTTGGTTTTAAATTCTGGATTTTATGAAAAGACAAAAGAATCTTGAGGGTTAATGTCAAATTGTGGAATTTGCTTGGTTGTCGTATGTTGCAGCATAGTCTCACACATCAAGTTTCAGAACTAAAGTCTGGTCATAATTTGCTGCAGCACAAATTTTGCCTATTTGTCTGTCATGTTTTTTGTTGCATCAAAAACAAAGAACTAACAGTTTTGTCGTAGTAACGCTTTTCTTACTGATGAACGATGCTGCAGCAGGAGTTAGAGTAGTTACTACTGTACGCTGATGTTTTATAACTGAAATTTTGAGCGGAAAATTAATGTCACAATCAAAACACGTTCTTTCAAAAGCAGGAGAGACAAATAACTTACCAAAACCGTTCAACTTCCTTCTCGTTTCAAAAATAGTGCTTTAGTTTATTTCCTTTCTTGTTTACTGATCAAATGCCTTGATTTTTGCTTACCATTTTCTTTCTCACATCTTTACCTTCTCTTCTCTTTTCAGTTACTTGTTCACAACACAATACAAGCAGTCTACTCTATCTTTTTCACAAATTACAAGTGCTACAACAATGGCACGAACACGCACTAGAGCACGCCGTTGGCCCCAAGCTCCACGCAACGCACCTGGAGGTGACCCTAACAAACCCCTTACATGTGACGACATATCGTCAAGTGCTGCTGACACTGCCAATCGCGAGAATCAGCCACCACCATCTACTGGTGACACCACTTCCGCTGTGGATCACAAAGGAAAAGCTCGAGTCTCTGATTCATCTGCGTCTGAGCCAGACTCGAGTTCTAAATCATCCTTTCAAGAAGCATTGTCTGAGTCGCTGGGAGTGGAAACTGAATCACCGTTTATTGGCACTCTTACTCGCACGAAGAGAGTCACTATTGAACCCAGTATTGCAGCACTATCTATTAGCACGAAGAAAGCTATGCCCGATGCTGCAGCAAAAGGAACTTCCCATGCAAAAATTGTTATGACTGATGAGAACATGGTTGCCACTGATTCAGATAATGATGATGCACCATCAGCAGACCACCCACCAACTACTCGACAAAGTGCTTCCTCCACAGATTCATCTAATTCTCATGCTATGCCTAGCATTGTCGCACTTGAGCAAGTTGCAGATGATGCTGCTACAACATCTCCAGCAAATGTTGCAGCAACAAATAACCTAAGTATACCACTGAATGCTACACATACTGCAGAAGCTAGCACATACTGCAGCAGCTATCACGATACCACAATAATAACAGGGAATTAAAATTTAAGCCTACAAATCCTCAAGCATTCTGGGGTCGTGATGCCATGGGTTTCAAAAGATTTCTCCTTTTAGGTCCGCTAAGGCACATTATACTAGCCCGAGCTCTAATTTCCACGGACCAAACATCCAAGTTGTTAATCATCAGAATTAAACCACCTATTAATAACTTAATTCTAATAAAACACATTATACAAGCTTTATCACTAATAATTAAAATTACAACTAACGGATACATATTCACAAGACCTAGATCTTCTAAGTTACATCATATAGATTCAACTACTACACCTAGACTTCAGAAGAATAATAACTACTTATATATAACCAACGAATCCAAAAGAATAATTACAATCCTTCAATGTAACTAAATTCACATAACTTAGAAGTAATACACAAGAGAATACATCACGATAATTAGCATGAACATCGATGGTAGAAAATCCAGTTCAACACATTGTTGGGGCTTTCCATCCCAAGTGGCTCAATTAACCTGAAATAGTCAAGAAAGAGGCGTGAGCTAAATGAACACTTAGCTCAGTGAGGGCTACGGGGAACGGGGATTTTCGCAAGTATTTTTAACATTTGAAAAGATTTTTTTGAAAACATGTCATGTCATGCATGAGTTGCAAGTAAGTACAAGAAATTATGAACAAGTAATAATATATAGCTCTACCCTCTTAGGACCTTAAGGGACCCAGCGAAGGTAGATTTATCATATACCAAAGGATACTGTTTCCTTGCAATTGCTAGAAACGGCAGGCCTTGATTCAGTTCTCATTCATTTTTCCCCAACTCCAAACATTAGGTGATATCCGGATATCCACCAAGGACTATGGTAGTCGAGACCGACTAATAACCCTATGTTACCCAGGGGAAACGAACACTACCATACCCAATATTGTGGTTGCAACCACTGCGCCCGTAATTATTAACAATATAAGCACAAGATAGGAAACAACATTGATAGGAGGCTAACAAAGTATGTTGCCATCATTCAAGTACAACAAACATCCATGTCAAGATCTTAATCATATCAATTTAACTCATAAACAAGTATGTGATAATCAACCAAGAAGGTTATTCACAATAAACATGTATAAGCATGTAGTATTAAGTAACCCGCTTTAGCTTGGTATGCATGATTGGTACTAATTTCATGTATAACTTCTATGACATTATGCAAGGATTAACCATCTTATATTCCCTACATCCATTAGTTTCCCAACATCCCATAGGAATTTGACAATAATATAGCACTCAAATTGTGGCACAAATCGATAATTTAATCCTACTATTATAAACTAGGGTTCGATACGGTTCTAACGCCTCCTGCCGTGCCCCAATCCAACTTGTGTAGCTCCTGAAATCACTAAAACAATTTAACGCATTTGACTAGAAGGATCATCAACGGACGAGGGGTCTTCTACCGGTCGACCGGTGAATGAGCGGGTCTTCCGGCCGTGCTGTATACGGGAAAACACAACCTTCTACAACACACTTTTCTAACAATACCAACTACCAACCCACACACCTAAGCTTAACAACTAAGATAGCTCAATCCTAACTTCTAACAAGCCAATCACATATACAACACACCTCTCAACATCATATTAGCATTCAAGGGTTTAAGCAAGATTCATAGAATATTACATACAACATTGCTCAACATAAGTCTACATCTATTATTAACAAGCTCGAAGCCTACTCATAGGATATATAACAATCTATATGATTTTGCAAAGCTTTTGAAAAATCATCCCTTATCTATTTGAATACAAGCTTGGTGGTGATGATGCAAAGAAGAAGCTTGAAAATGTTCTAGAACCCTTGCCTTCTTCTTCTTATTTCCTTTTCTCCCTTCTTTTTCTTCTTCTTCTTCTTCTTCCTCTCTCTTTTCTTTGTTGATTGTGTGTGAGAGTGTGTGTGTAGTGTGTGTCAAGTGAGGTATATGTGTGTTATAGTATATGTAAAATGTGTATGTGTATGTATATGTTTAGGTAGGTAGGATATTTTAGAAAGCCCCAAATGACCAATTTACCCTCTTAATTTGGTTTTATTTGCTAGTTTGCCATATAGTTGTAGTTTAACTATTTTAGTTAGCTAACGTAATAGTGTTACAATTAATTAATGCCTACGATATCTAAAATACTCAATTACACGTTATTAATTTTAATTGCACGTTAAACAATGCAAGTGCACGTAAAATGAGGTAAATGTTGATAAAACCTTGTAAATGCTCTTAGAAGCTTATGAATGCAAATAAGAAAATATGAGTACACGTTAAATGAGGTAAATGCATAGTAAATTATGTAAATGTACATAAATTTATTCAAAGGCGCATAAATAAATATAAATACATATTAAATGATATGATATGCGTATGGGGTTTCGTGCGGGGCTTCACAACAACTAATGTTGAAACAGAAACCACACCTGGTCAAGCTTCATCTGGTGTTAAAGTTGCTGCAGCAAGTAGCGAGTCAAGCCCACTCAAACGCCGCAGATCCAAATGATCAGCACAAAAGATGAAGTCCACTGCCTTTTCTCTAGCAATTCGTAGCAAGATGCAGTACACTATGAAGGCTGGGTATGTGATTAATCTTGTTCATTCCAAAAGGTTTTACTTTTCTGCCTTTGTTGCATGTTAGGATTTGTTTAATAAAAGACCCTTTGTGGAGAAAGAACTTTACATCCTGAATCTTATAAGGGCACAGACATACTTGAGCTTTTAGAACAACGAATGCTGATGGGCACAGTTAAGATTGTCACATCGTTGTTGCAACAATTGTTCATGAGTTTTATGCAAATTGACCAAGACCACAAGAGACCTTACTTCCCCATATTATTATCAGGCTTATGTTAGGGGTTATGTGTTCATTTTCTCTCCTACTGTGATAAATGAGTTTGGGGGTTTTGAGAAACCAGAGGAAGATGTTGCAGAGGTTAGATTTACTCTTGATCATGTTGCAACATAATTGTTAGGACACATTACAATATGGCCTCAGGGTAATCGACTAGCTGTTACAAATCTTGCCACGACCTATGCTACCTTGTATCAAATTACATTAGCCAATTGGTTTCCAAGGAAACATGCCAACATGGTACATACGGAGATGGGAACACTATTGGTTCAAGTTGGCATTGGTATGAATTTGAACATTGGGCAGGTCATTTTTAATAAGATTATGGAAGAAGCTGAAAAAAATGCTCCTATATTGTATTTTCCATTTCCTTCAGTGATTTATGGTGTTTTGAGCTTGCAGGAAAATGTCAACAAAATCAGATGAGGTAGTAGCCAAGCTTCATCATCCTTTTCGTTTTTCTAAGAAATTTTTGCAGGGCAAATATCACGCAGGTACTCAGGGGGAGCGTACTCCAATTCCTGGTTCTATTGCAGTAGGAGTTGATGCTCAAGGGGAGCATGATGCTACAACACCTAGTGGCGCAAGCTCAAGTGCTGATATGCGAGCTGTGTTACACCAGATCCAAGCTGAGCTATAACAGATTAGAACTGCTCAAGATACTTTTCAAGCAAATCAAGCTTAGATTCTCCAAGGGCAACAACATATTCTTGCCACGGTTCACCCTCCTGCACCACTAGATGCCAAACCCTTTGCCTTTGTTTGTCAAAAAGGGGGAGATCCATGGGCTGTCTACTGCATGTTCTAAAGCTCTGCTTCTTATTATCTTTATCTTTATCTTGTTTTTCTTGATCTGATATAGTTTGCTTAGTCTGGTTGTTTTTCATTTGTTTTTTATCTCTACTCTAATAACTCTTCATTGGCTCTGTCTTATATGATTGTTACACTGATGATGATTGTCTAATCTCAAGTGTGTTGTTACTCTGATATTTAGTTTTGCCAAAACAAAGCCAAATGAAGAGCTTGTTATGCCCCTTGTTGCACCTCTTGCTGCAACAAGAGCTGTGATTTTAATTGACTTGTGTTTTGCCAAAATTATGCCTTGACTGAATTTAATTATGGTATATGCATATATGTTTGGAAAACTTTGATTGACAAGTTTACTATATTTACAAGGGAGTCGGAAAGACAAATGGCATTTCCTTATTTACTTGAAGATTTGAGATATCCTTATTCAAAAAGGAAGGTTGCCTTATTCAAGAATTGCTTAGAGACAAAGTCATTCCATAAAACTCAAGGCCCAAGCACGGATTACCTTTTGGAGATTTTGGCAATTAATTTATCATATATACAGAGCCTCACACGACTGAAAGGGTGGTATGAAAGAGAGCTGAAAAAGAAGATTTCTTTAAGTATTTCGAGCTGTTAGGTTTTGATGTAGCAAATTGATGATGTGTTGCGACAAAAGTCAGTAACATAGGAAATCTGATAGAGCATGTGTTGTTGCATCAGATTGTGAAACAGATAGCTTGTTTATGCTTCCGCTATGCTTATTGTTTTAATCTTTGATAGGAAGAGTTTTTAGTTTGTTTATTGTTATGTTCATTATTCGGGAGAAGAATGTGTAGTTCTTGGGAGGGAACGTTGCAAGTCCGTTGATGGTGTAACTTGTTATTTATTAATGAACAGGTTTGTTGGACCAGGGGAGGTCCCATGGACGTAAATCGCACAGTTGAACCGCGTTAAATCTCGATGTTCTTACTTTCTGCATATGTTTATTTATTTTGTTTAACTTTTGTTAGAACAAGCGAATAACCAGAAACTATCAGCTAATTTGAGTTTCAAAGATGCAAATGATGAAAGAAGATGGGAAATTATACACACTTTGAAGACGGATTATATACATGTGTGTCTTGTAAAGACAGGAACAACGATTCTTTTCATATCATCATTAGAGTTGAGGCCATTGAATAACACTTCATACACTATTCAATCGGGATCATTAAACCTTCATGGACGGTAGGATCTAGGCTCTATGTCCGGATTTCGGAGGTGAGTCCTGTTATATAATCGTTCCAACATTAGTTTATTCGGTTTTCTAAATTTATTGAGCATGATATCATGGTACTAGCTATACGGAAACCAAATTCTTGTTTAGGTACCAGAATGATGTCTATGATCGCATATGGTAGAACCAGAACGCTATTGAACTACGGCCTAATACTACGTCATTAAAAACTAATCTTGCACTAGGTACAAGCACGTTCCAACTACCATTTGTTCTCATGAGGACGGCTGCTACACCCCAGAATTCAAGTGACTCTTTGTCATATCCTAGGAGCTTCCTAATTCATCTGACCAGTGTTATTTATACTTGCATTTCGCTGAAGTAGAGAAGCTACAAATCAATAAACCCAAAAAATCCCAGATCTATTTGAATGGGGAACCTTGGGAAAAAGAATTTTCTCCGACTTATCTGCAGTCATTTACTATGTATAGCACGTCTCCTGAGCGTGTTCAAACCACATACAACCTCTCAATAATTTCAACTAAAAATTTGTTGATTCCTCCAATCATTAATGCCATGGAGATTTATGTAGTAAAGCAGTTCAAAAATTCAGGGACAAATGATATTGATGGTATGTCCTTACCAACTGACATTTCCAATTCCTAACACCAATTAATAGCCATAACATGTTTTAATTAAGTTTTCCATTTTTTGTATCATTAGTGGCTGCCATCTTTGGCATCAAGTCATACTACGGACTGACGAGAAACTGGCAAGGAGATCCATGCGGACCTCCAACTTTGAGATAGGATGGTCTCAACTGCAGTGATGATTACAGTCCTAGAATTGTCTCCTTGTATGTATATGCGATTAGACGTCTAACACTTCTCATCTTAGTTCCAATTTCTCAACTCTATGATTAACCTTGTACCATGAACCTATCCTAGAGTGGATTAACCGGATCAATAAGTCCACATATAGCTAATCTTAAATCTATTCTGACTTTGTAAGTATGCGAATTTACTTGAAGAGAAAATTTAAGAAGATGACTTTTCTTTGCTCTTTCATTTTTTTTTAAATAAAGATCCAAAAATTTCATATATAATTATCACTTATGGTAAAATCTAATTGTTGCAGGGACTTGTCAAACAACAATTTGAATGGAACTGTGCCTGACTTTTTGGCTCAACTAGTTAATTTGATAGTCTTGTAAGTTCTATCATTTTAGTGTTCCTAGAAACTCTTTAGTGATAAGGTATCTGCAATGGTCAATGAAGTCAACTCAATAAATCTTCAAGAAGGTGCCAGCTCAGCTGATCAAATTAGAAGTTAGTTAATTAGACATTAGTTGGATCCAGCTGTATTAGCAAATGTGATGAATTAGATTACTATAAATACACTTGAATGTACTGCATTATGTTAACTGAATAAGATGGATCAGATATTCTCTCTCCTTCTAAATCTTCTCATGGTATCAAGAGCCACTAAAAGAGTCTTCTCTTTAGTCTTGGTCCTGAGCCTTTCTTTTTCCGCCATTGTTACACATTCAAAGCTTCAAACAACAGCTTGAACTGCTACAATAGTGACTGATGATACGAATGTTTTACTGGCAAATCTTTGTCTGCTTCTCCAAAATCTAAACTCTCTGGTTCAAATAAAACTTGATAATAACAACTATCAACTATGACGAGCTCAAATTCAAATAATTTTTTTCACAAATCAACTGCTGGATTATCTGTTAGGCACCAAATCGTGTCCTGCAAGACAGATTACCGATGTTGATGGTGAAAAAATTGTGAATCCTGCTCATGAACAATGGTGTATTGTTGACGAACACCTCAAAACGTGCTTGTATGCCTCGATTACGCCTTCGGTCCTCTCGCAGGTACTTATTCTACCAACTTCTTCTGCAATCTGGCATTATCTTGAAAAGTGATATCAGTCCATGTTGCGACTTCATATTCAACAACTCAAAATGCGTCTTCATACTCTTAACAAAGGAGCACAATCGATTCAAACCTATTTGGATAAAGTTAAGGGTATTGTTGATAGTCTCGCCTCTGTCTCAGAAGTAATTAGTGATGATGATCTTGTTCTTTATGTTCTGAATGGACTACCGCCAGAATTTGATACTATAACGGCCTCAATACGAGTCAGCAAAGAGTTTCTCAGAGTTGAAGAAATCACAAATCTGCTCATAACAGAAGATTTTCGTCTGAAGCGTGCTAATAAACTTGCAGATTGTAAATCCATTGCAACTCCTGCTTCGGCTGTAACTACAACTTCTATTCGGCAATCACCTGACTCTCTTTATGTTGATCCAACTTTCTTTAGAAATATTATCAGAGCTCTGTAATATTTAACTCTTACACGTCCTGATCTTCAGTATGTAGTGAATAGTATTTGCCAGCAGATGCACAATCCTACATAAGGACATTTTGCATCTCTTAAATGACTCATACGTTATGTGCAGGGTACACTATATCTTGGCCTTCAATTTAGGCTGACTACACTAACGATGCAAGCCTTTTTCGACTCTGATTGGGCTAACAACATTCCCGATAGGAGGTCTACTACTAGTTTTGTATATTTCTTGGTGCAAATTTGATTTCTTGGTCTACCAAGAAGCAGCCAACTGTATCATGCTCTTCAATAGAGGCTGAATATAGAGCCCTTGCTTCCACTGCTGCCGAACTTCGATGGTTGAGTTTTATCTTGAAAGACTTGTTCATTACTAGTCCATGTCCCAAGCTCTGGTGTGACAATATTTCTGCAATTGCACTAGCCTCAAACCCTATTTTTCACAATAGGACAAAACACATAGCACTCGAGTATCATTTTCTTCGAGAGCTTGTGGCAGCCAAGTTTCTCAATCTTTCCCCTATTCCTAATAGCTACTCAGTCAGAAGGAAGATTGTCACCAAGGAGATAGACGAAGTAATTCTAGCCTGAGTCTCAAACTCTGGTATGTAAGGGAGAAGTGCAACCCCCTTTGGATTTGAGAAGAAGGAAATGAAGAACGGGAATGAAACAAAATAAGGCGTTCCTTCCTCTAGTTTCGGATGAGCTTAAAAGTAAAGAAGAGATACACACTTTGGAATGGAAGAAGTCGAAGGGGTGAATGCACTTCAAGCTGGCGGAACAGATCAAGGAGATCAACTGGAATGAGCAGTAGTAGGATCTTATTATTGAAAGTTCAACTCCCTACTGCTCAACAACCTGCTGATCATTTTACCAAGCTATTACCAGTCGTCTGATTTCAGTTTTTGCGCACCAAGCTGCCCCTTCGATCCTCGCAGCTCAGCTTGCGGGGAAATGATAAGGTATCTGCAATGGTCAATGAAGTCAACTCAGTAAATCTTCAAGAAGATGCCAACTCAGCTGATCAGATTAGAAGTTAGTTAATTTGACATTAGTTGGATCCAGCTGTATTAGGAAATGTGATGAATTAGATTACTATAAATACACTTGAATGTACTGTATTATGTTAACTGAATAAGATGGATCAGATATTTTCTCTCTCCTTCTAAATCTTCTCATTTAGTTAGTTTAGATTAATGTCAGTTTTTCACATAATAATAAGACATGCAAGTGCGAGTCCTACCAATGATATGAGAGACCTATGAGTTAGTTTATATTAACCCAAGAGTTTATCAAATGTTCCATGACACAAATGAAAGAAGATTAATTGGTCATTTATTTTTCACTCTAAAGAGAAACTTAGCAGGGAACAATTTTGTTGGGCCAATACCACCAAAACTACAAGAGAAGTCAAACCAGGGATAATTGTCTTTCAGGTATAAATTACTAAATTAGAATTCTTTTTTTTGGCTAAGTTAGTAAATTAGAATCTTGTATACTGTTACCGTATAAGACAAACTGTTTTAGGGCTAAAATGTTTTATACTTTTCCCTTCTTTATCATGTAAATATATGAATAAAGATCCTCTCCAACATTTAGAAACTAACTTCAAAAATTTCATAAAATGGGCTTTCTAGTAATCTGATTATCTCACTACTACTAAGGGACAGACAATCAGCAACTTTTCAATAACACAGGGATTGCTTTTGTTTAGGAACTGTAATTTTTCTAAAATTGGCTCTTTTCTGTCAAACTTGAACAGTATCGATGAATTGTCCAACAATGCAAACAATAAGACTAGCAAAAAGAAGAAAAGGTTGCCCTTCCATTAGTAGCGTCAACACTTGCGACTTTCTTCTTGTCTTCATTGTATTTATTACTGTGTGCACCATCAGAAGAAGAAGAAAAAGAACAGGTTTGTAAAATTCGCACTGATTTTATTAGGATGGAATTCTTGTCTGAAAAGATTAGTTTAGCAATAATTCCTACAAAAGGGGATTTTTGCTTTCTTGACTTATACTAGTTGTTCATTATCCTATTTGCAGTGATCAAGAAGGAAGACGTTAATGCAAACAGGAATATTGCAGTATTAGAGACTAAGACTCAGCTAATTATGTACTCATAGGTTTTGAAAATTACAAATAACTTGCAGAAAGTTTTAGGAAAATAAGGATTTGGCACGGTCTACCATGGATTTCTAGGTGACACTCAAGTTGCTGTGAAGATGCTCAATCCTTCATCAACTCAAGGACACAAAGAATTTTTGGCAGAGGTAAGTATCAATTTTAAAGTTGACGCATAAATAAAGAGAACAGAGGTAGCTTCCCCTTCCCCTGCCAGCCTTTGTTATTCATAGAATCCTGTTAATTGCTCATACATTATGCACATGTTCTTACCTTTACTTTTGAAATTCAGGCCAATCTTCTTATGAGCGTCTATAACAAGAACTTGACTTCTCTCGCCGGATACTGCAATGAGGGGACTAACATTGGCATCATCTATGAGTACATGGCTAATGGTAATCTGTAACAGCACTTATCAGGTACAATGCTGATAATTCTGCACCAAGCATATATGTTTATAACAATGGTTAGAAATGATCCTTGATGATGTCTTATTGGTTGCAGAATTGAGTTGGGAGTAAAGACTTGGAATTGCACTAGATGTAGCACAAGGTAATTTTAACTTTATTTCCTGATGAAAATAGTTTTAGAAGAATAAAGGAATTTGATTTCAACCCAACTAGGCATGCATTAAATTTACTCTTCTTAAAGAGTGGTACATATGCACCCTAATGCCATGGCTTAGCTGGAGTGATATCTCCCAAGATATGAGTTTAGGAAATCCACAGACTATTAAGCAATTCGCGCTACCTATGAATTGCTGTAACTTTATCCTGTTTCTAGCAACTGCTATTAGAAGTTTTGACTATTATACTATTTTGGCAGGATTAGAATACTTGCAACATTGATGCAAACCACCAATAATCCACAGAGATGTCAAGCCTACAAACATATTACTGAATGAAAAATTCCCAGCCAAATTATCTGATTTTGGGCTATCTAGAGCTTTTGTCAGTGAAAGTGGGACTCATGTATCAATTAACACTATGGCTGGCTCTCCAGGTTATATGGATCCTGAGTAAGTATTTCTTATCATCAGCCTACTATATGTATTGAATTTTTATGCACATAGTATAATTGGAAGAAATCTACAGGTGTCACTCATCTTACAAGTTGACCAAGAAAAGTGATGTGTATAGTTTTGGGGTAGTACTCTTGGAGATCATCACTGGTAGGCCAGTACTTGACGTGAAGTATGAAAATAGACACATAATTGAATAGGTGGTTCCTTTCCTTGAAAGTGGAGACATAAGAACAATTGTTGATGAGAGGTTTAAAGGAAATTTTAATGTTAACTCTACATGGAAAGTTGTTGAATTAGCAATGGGTTATGTGTCTCGCCATTCTACTAAAAGGCAAACCATGAATGATGTTGTGATTGAATTGAAGCAATGCTTGGCAATAGAGTCTAACCTCAAAACAGAACCAAATAGTCTACCATGGCTTATTGTGGAGAGTGAGTGTGGTCCTTTAGTAAGGTAAAGTGGACTTGACAAAAAACCCTCGTTACAATCATATCCTTGTTTTTGTTTCTTTTTATCATACTTTTATCTGAATGTTGAACCTTTGATCAGTCATTTTCATACTTGTACATTATCATACCTGTTTAGTGAATAACAAATTTCAATTTGAACTGCATATGTAATACATATGATGGGTTCATAACAAATACATAACTGAATTGAGTTTTACTAGAGTACATAACTCACACACCCGAGATAATTGAATGAAATGGTTAAGTAATAACTGTTGTAATTAGAGGTTTTAAGTTCGAACTGTGATTTCAGTACGAGTACATAACTCACAACGCCGTCATAATCAAGCAGCTATTATAACAACAAAGGTGAGGTAGCTATGTCATAAATTTTCAATCCATCAAACCAGTACAAGCCCCAAAACCACACTATTCCAAATTCATAGCAGGGAGATCATATCATACCAAATAAATCAGAAAATGGCAAATTTGATAATGAAAAATGGCTTCGACTATTCTCAACATTTTATGATGGAGGAAAGCCAAGCAAAAGTTGAGAAATCCATGAGCTATAAGATATTTTGTCACGCCTGGAAGTTTAATCAAGGAACTTAAGATGTGACCGCCGTAAAACATCAGTTACTAAATGTACAATATATGTAAAAACAATTTTAAACCATATCATACATTTCATACATCACGTTCAAGGCTATATTTCACAAAACAAATTTAAACCATTCTTCAAAATAGCAAACAGAGCATCTAAACCATATTATAAATTTCAAACATCACATTTTCTGAATATCCTCAATTATCAATTCCAATATGAAAACAGTCACTAAATGTACAATCCATGTAAAAAGTAAAGCTAAACTTTCAATAGTCGTTGAAATAAAAAGTCTAAAGGGAAACGCTAAATTCCAAAGGTCTCTACCTAACATTGTCCAAGATTTTATTTTATTTTATTTTTTCTCAGTTAGGAAAGGAACATAAAGAAAAGGATAACAAGCGAAACAATGCTCAATAAGTAGGATTAGGTTACGCCCCTTGCTGCACCTCTTGCTGCAGCACGTGCGATAAAGATTGATTGGCTTGTGTTTTGCCAAAATTATGCTTTCACTAAATTTAATTATAGGATATGCATATCTCTTTGGAGAAAATTGTGTTTGACAGGTTTTCCATATTTAAAAGAGTCGTGAGATGGCAAATTGACATCAACATTAAAAGTAATTGAAGTTTCCTTATTCCCGCACGGAAGGTTACCTTATTCAAGATTTTCTTGGAGACAAAGTCTTTCCATGAAACTCAAGGCCCAAGCATGGATTACCTTGTGAAGATTTAAGCAATTAATTCAGCATATATACAGAGGCTCACTTGACTGAAAGGGGTGCCAAAAACAGAGCTAAAAAGAAGATTACTTTAAGTATTTTGAGCAGTCAGGTTTTGTTGTAGAAGATTGATGATGTGTTGCAACAAAAGTCAGTAATATAGGAAATCTGATAGAGCATGTGTTGCTACAGCAAACTGTGAAACAGACAGCTTATTTATGCTTCAGCTATGCGTATTGTTTTAATCTTTGATAGGAAGAGTATTTATTTGTTTATTGTTTCGTTCATTATTTGGGAGAAGAAGGTGTAGTTCTCGGGAGAGAACGTAGCAAGTTGAGGAGAGCTCGCCAAACCCAGGTTCATTAAGGAGTTCGTCATCAATGCGTCAAAGGTCAAGAGGAAGTCTGTTACTTGTGTAAGTCCATTGATGTTGTAACTTGTGATTTATTAATGAAATACGTTTGTTGGACTATGGGAGGTCCCGTGGACGTAGACCGCATGGTTGAACCGTGTTAAATCTCGGTGTCTTACTTTCTGCATGCGTTAATTTATTTTGTTTTAACTTCTGTTTCAACAAGATACTAACTAGAAACTATCAAGTGGCATCAAGAGCAGGTTACTGAACTAACTCAGTTAGATCTCTGGAAGTGTTTTTTTCTGGTTATTTTTGCATATATGGACAGTCTACGTGATGGCGGATCAATCAATAAACCACCTCTTCTCGATGGCACAAATTATTCATACTAGAAGGCACGAATGAGAGCTTTCATTAAAGCTATTGATGAAGCTGCTTGGAGGGCTATGTTGAGTGGATGAGAACACCCTACTGCCCCAACTACTGAGGGCACTATTGAAAAGAAATCTGAATTGCAATGGACCAAAGCTGAAGACTTGGCAACTACCAATAATTCAATGGCGTTGAATGCAATTTTTAATGCTGTTGATCTGAACCAATTCAAGCTTATTTCAAATTGTGAAAAGCGAAAAAAGCTTGGGAGCTTTTGTAAAGGGCATATGAAGCCACAGCTGCAGTAAAAGTTTCCAAATTATAAATACTTGCAACAAGGTTTGAAGAATTGCGGATGCACGAGGAAGAGACCATTGCTCAATTTAATGCTAAGCTTTGTGACATAACAAACTAAGCTTTTGCATTAGGAGAAAATTACTCAGATTCAAAGTTGGTAAGAAAAACATTAAGATCACTTCCAGACAGATTTGTTATTAAGGTTGCAGCAATCGAAGAAGCAAATGATGTGAATACCATAAAGCTTGATGAGCTTATGAAGTCCCTACAGACCTTTGAGATGAAATTCAAGCAGAAAAGAAAAGAAAAGTGTATTGCACTACGAGAAGAAATTCAGAAACAAACAGATGAAAATCTATCTGATGATGATAAATTGACAGAATCTCTGGCCCTTCTGACAAATAATTTCAAAAAGGTGTTTAAAAAATGGAAGAATCAAGCAAAAGGTCCAAGAGTTACTAACTTTGGCAAAAATCCTCATGCTACAGCAAATTCTGAAACCTTCAAAAAGTAGAACGAAAAAATACCTTATGGAAAGAAAAAGAATAAAGAATTCAATGTCGGGAATGTGAAGGATTTGATCACATTCAATTTGAATGTGCCAATACCTTTAAAAGAATGAAAAAACCATGAATGTCTCTTGGAGTGATAAAGAATCAGGAAGTAGCACGAGTAGTAATGATGAAGAGCACACAAGCAATTATGTTGTGTTCTTTGTTGCAGCAGCTCAAACAAATGCTGAGACAGATGCTGACACAGAAACTGAACCCGCTGCAGCATAATTTGCAACAACATCAGCAGCAAGATTGATTATGTGAAAAGGTGAAGTTGATTCTGAATTGGACAGTGATGAAGAAGAGGAACAGTTCATAAGGACCTACAAAATGATGTATCAAAAATGGAAAATCGTATGTTAGGTGAATCATGATCAACTAACCAAGATTTCTGAGCTTGAAAATGAAAAGACTGAGTTGTAGCAAAAAGCCGACATGCTGAAGCATGAACTATCACAGATCCAGCGAGGCTTCAAGATGATGAACTCAGGTATAGAAAAGCTTGATTATATACTATTCATTCAAAAGTCTTGCAGGGATCATATTAGATTGGGATATCAAGGAGAAGCATCAACAAGTCAAACAGTGTTTGTCAAATAAACAGGAAAATCAAAGATGAAACAATCTGCTGCAATAGGACTTAGCACAGAAACAGGAACTTCACAGGTAAGGAAGTTTATTCATATTTGTCATTATTGTTTTACCCCCAGTCATATCAGACCTCGTTGCTACAAGCTTATGAAAGCATTGAAAAGAGGAAATAAGAATTATCTGTACCTGTCGCAACAAAAGGTAAAACAGATTTGGGTAAGAAAGTCGCCTATCACTTGTCTTGTCTCATATACTGCCTTGAAAGCATGTCCTACTAACTCTTGGTACTTTGATAGTAGTTGCACTAGGCACTAGGTGAACGAGAAATTCTTGAAAATTACAAGTCATGCAGTGGAGGAGAAGTAACTTTTGGTGATGAAGAAAAAGGTCGTGTTCTTGGAAAATGAACTCTTGCTCTTAAAGGCTTTCCAAGATTGAAAAAAGTTTTGCATGTTGAAGGAGTCAAAGAAAATCTCATTAGCATTAGTCAACTGTGTGATCAAGGATTGCTTGTAAACTTTACCAAGGATTGTTGTGAAGTAATTGATAGTTCTAACAAATGTGTTCTTGCAGGAAGTAGATCAATGGATAATTACTACATGCTTTCTGTTCCACATGAACAAAATTTTGTGTATCAAAGCAACATAGTTGATATCACCAAATTATAGCACCTCAAGCTAGGACATCTGAATTTCAAAATACTAAGCAAAATTGTGAACACAGGTGTTGTTCGAGGAGTTCCTAAATTGAAAAGATTGAAGCATAAGGTATGTGGTCCATGTCAAATAGGAAAGCAGGTAAAGATCACTCATAAACTACTGCAACAGATTGTCACAAAAAGAACTCTGGAACTCTTGCATATGGATCTCATGGGTCCTATGCAAACTGAAAGCCTTGGTGGAAAAAGGTATGTGTTTGTTTGTGTTGATGACTTTTCTAGATATTCATGAGTTGAATTTTTGAGATCTAAATCTGATACAATTGATGCATTCAAAAGTTTGTGTTTGAAAAATTCCAATGAAAAGGATGATCACATAGAAAAAATTATTAGAATAAGAAATGATCATGGTAAGGAGTTTGAAAATCATACCTTCTCTAATTTTTGTGATTTGCATAGAATTGCTCGTGAATTTTCTGTACCAAAAACACCACAGCAAAATGGAGTCGTAGAAAGGAGAAATAGGCTTTTGCAGGAAATGGCTCGTGTGATGATAAATGCAAATAACATTCCTCATAAATTTTGGGTTGAAATTGTTAACACTACCTATTACACAGTGAATCGAGTGTATCTTCATGCAGGTACACTTAAAACCCCATATGAAATCTGGAAAGGTAAGAAACCTTCACTTAAGCATTTTCATGTGTTTGAGAGTGTTTACTACATCTTAAAGGATAGAGAGCCAAGAGGTAAGTTTGATGCAAAATCCGACAAAAGTATATTATTAGATTACTCTACAAATAGTCGAGCTTATAGAGTGTTTAATTTGCATACACTAACTATGATGGAGTTAGCTAATGTGATGGTAAATGATAATGTAGGTGCACTAAAATTTGGTGAGTCAAGTGTTACAACTCATGATTTTGTTTCAGAGGATGTTGCAGCAAGCACCAAGAATGATGCAGAAGGAACAGTAACTTCAGACGCTGTTGCAGCAGGCACTGAAACTGTCGCAGCAGAAACTGGAACGCTTGAAACAGAAAATAACCCTGCTACAACAGAAACTAAAGGTGACGCAATAGGTGCTGAAACAGAAGGTCTTGAGCACAGATTTTTAGAACTTCAGATAGTTGAACCCTCAAGTAGAGTTCAAAAGAATCACTCAAGAAGTGATATTATTGGTTCCTTACATGATGGTATTCGAACTCGGAACAAGCAAAAGGTAAACTACAGAGAGATGGTCAGGTATGCATGTTTCACTTCCCCTATTGAACCAAAGAATGTAAAAGAGGCTCTAAAGGATGAAAGTTGGATCAATGCTACGCAAGAAGAGTTGAACCAATTTATTAGAAATGATGTGTGGATCTTAGTTCCTAGGCCAAAAGACACAAACGTAATTGGAACAAAATTGATTTTTAGAAATAAGACTGATGAATGTGGCAACATAACTAGAAACAAGGCTAGGTTAGTTGCTCAAAGTTACACTCAAGTAGAAGGCATTGATTTTGAAAAAACTTTGCTCCTGTTGCTAGGCTAAAATCAATCAGACTCCTGCTATCTATTGCATGTGTGTTGAGTATTAAGTTATACCAAATGGATAAGTGCATTCTTAAATGGTATACTTAATGAAGAAGCATATGTTGAATAACCTAAAGGGTTTATAGATCCTCATCATCCTAATCATGTTTTTAAATTGAAAAATGTCTTGTATGGATTGAAACAAGCTCCAAGAGCTTGGTATGAAAGGTTAACTAATTTTTTGCTTGAAAAAAGGTTATAAAAGAGGGAGTGTTGATAAGACTTTGTTCATTAAATTCATATCTGGAATTTTGATTGCTCAAATTTATGTTGATGACATAGTCTTTGGTGTAACAATTGAAAACAATATTAATGAGTTTGTTAATCAAATGCAGGATGAATTTGAAATGAGTATGGTTAGAGAACTGACATACTTTCTAGGTTTGCAGGTGAAGTAGTGCAAGAATTGTATCTTCGTATCTCGTGAGAAATATGCCAAAAATCTTGTGAAAATGTTTGGTTTAGAAGGCTCAAAACACATGAGAACTCCAATGGGGGCAAGCTCAAAGCTCATGAAAAATGAGGATGAGAAATCTGTGAATGCAAGTTTGTATAGAAGCATGATAGGGAGTTTACTTTATTTAACTGCAAGTCGACCTGATATTTGCTTTAGTGTAGGAGTGTGTGCTAGGTTTCAATCTAATCCAAAAGAGTCACACTTAAAAGCTGTGAAATGTATCATTAGATATGAGAGTGGGACTATTAATTTTGGTATTTGGTACACCAATGACACTAACACAAATCTTGCAGGTGTTAGTGATGCAGACTGGGCTGGAAATGTGGATGACAGGAAGAGCACTACTGAAGGTTGCTTCTATGTAGGTAACAATCTTGTTTCATGGTACAACAAAAAACAAAACTCAATTTCTTTGAATACTGCTGAAGCAGAATACATAGTAGCAGGTAGTTGTTATGCTCAACTTCTCTAGATGAGTCAAATGATAGATGACTATGGCATTGCTCAAAATCGGTTTACTATTTTTTGTGACAATATGAGTGCCATAAATATCTTAAAGAATCCTGTCCAACACTCACGAACAAAACACATTGATATAAGGCATCACTTCATAAGAGAACTTGTAGAACAAAATAAGGTTGTGTTGGAATATGTTGCAACAGAAAATTAACTAGTAGATATCTTCACTAAAGCACTAGACTCAGTAAGATTTAAGACCTTGAGAAAAGCCTTAGGCATCTGTTCTCTTTAAGTTGATTTGGTTTGTATGTATGTGCATTGGTTCATCACTAAAGCATTGAAAATTACATGTATAAATCAGCTAGTGATTTCATTTATGGAACCATATTATCAATACACTTCATGTACTCTCAACAGCAAAAGATTTTGAACTTACTTGACGACTAGGATCTAACAAAGAGAAGTCTCTTTGAGATTCATTCCTAAATTCTATTCACTTTGTCAAAAGGAAAAAATCATATGCAGGATGTTGCAGCAAAAGTTGGAATGGAAAGGGCTAACTAAGACCACAAAGAATGGTTATAGAGTGAAAGCTGCCATGCCAAAAGAAAAAAAATCTTGAAATTCTTGTTTGAAAGAAGGATATAAAAAAAATCCTGCAGGGGTGATTAGAGGACCAGGTATGTTGGAACAAGTATTGCTTCTAGTCTGACCAGGTGCGATGGATGTTAAGAGTCGTCTAAATTGACTTGAACATGAAACACACACACACATGGTCCATCCTTGAAATTCTTGTTTGATTTATGCATGTGATTAGTAGAAATTCATGTGATGACTCAAAGTTCATACTCTTATAAAAAAATAATAATAATAATAAATAAAATAAAATAAAAAAATCTTGGGGGTCAACAAAAATCTTGGGGGTTGAATGTCAAGGTGTGGAATTTGTTTGGTTGATCTAGGTTGCAACATAATCTCACATATCAGTTTTCTATGCCTTTTTCATCTGATCATAGTCTGCTATAGCGTAAAAGTGTCTATCTGCTCGTTATGTTGCATCAAAAATGGAATACTAACTGTTTTGTTGCAGCAATCTTTTTCCCTGATGTACAATTGCTAAAGCAGGAGCTGATCAGTTATCAATTTTTGATGATGTGTCATAACTGCAATTTTTTAGTGGGAAAGTAGCTGCACTTTTAATGCAGATCTTCCCAACGTAGGAGAGAGAAACAACTGCAAAATAGTTCAGTTTCCTCTTGGTTAAAAATTTTAGCTTTGAACTCCTTTACTTGATTACTCACTTATCCATTACCGTGATTTGTGCTTACCATTCTTCAGTCTTCCTCTAGTAATTATCTCTTCTCCATTCTAGCATCTTCATTTGTCTTAAGCACAGGTGCGACACCACGGCAAGAACACGCATCGGAGCTCGGCGCTGGCCACAACCCCTTTGCAATGCACCTGGGGGAGATCCAAGCGAGCCCATCACATGCGAGGACACGTCGTCCAATGCCGTTGATACCACCAATCGAGAAAATCTACCACCATCATCTATGACTGACATTACTCTGACAACAGATCTTAAACGAAAAGCACAAATGTCTGACTCCTCTACTTTTGAGCCCAACTCAAACTCTGACTTCTCCTTCCAAGAGGCCCTCTCTGAGTCACTGAGTACAGAATCTGAGTCGCCGCTGTTTAGCATCCTTTATCGCACAAAAAAACCTACTGGTGCACCCAGTGTTGCAGCACCATCTCCTGGCACCGAGACAGATATGCCCATTGTTGCAGCAATAGGTACTTCTCATGTAGTTGCTCCAATTAATAAGGAGATAATCGCCACTACGACCACCGATAAAGATGCTCCAATAGCTTAACACCCATCACATGTTCGACAGAAGGCCGCCTCCACAGAATCATCTGATTCCCATGCTATGCCTAGTCTCTTTGGGACTGAACATAATGCAGATGATGCTGCTACAAAGTCTCTACCTATTGTAGCACAACCTGAACCAGAGACTCCACCTAATGTTGGACTTTTTGCTGTAGCCGATACTGAAGCAAAACATACACCAGGACAAGCTTCATTGGGTGTTAAACCTACTACTGCAGGTAGTGAATCAAGCCCACTGAAATGCCATCAGACCAAGCGTAATTAAAAAAGAAAAAGTCTACAGCCTCTTCTCCAGCGATTCACAGCAAAATGCAGCGCACTTTGAAAGCTGGATATGAGGTTCGTCTTGCTCACTCCAAGAAATTCTATTTTGCTAATTCAGTTGCTCGAAGGGATGCAATGAATAAAAGACCCTTTGTTGATGAGAGAACCTTGTACACTGATTCTTATAAAGGTACTGGCATTATTGAATTGTTAAAGCAAAGAATGCTATTACGGACTGTTAAGCTTGACACTTCTTATGTCCCTACCATTGTCCATGAGTTCTATGCGAATCTGACCAAGGCCACCAGTGATCCTTCGTCTTCATACTATCACCAGATTTATGTGAGAGATAATATGTTCTTATTTTCATCTACGGTAATCAATGAGTTTGTGGGCTTTGAAAAGCCGGAAGAAGATGTTGCTGCTGTGAGTTTCACACTTGATCATGTTGCCACGGAATTGTTGGGGCATGCTGCAACATGGCCCCAGGATAATCGGCTTGCTGCTACAACACTCACCATGACTTATGCTACTTTATATCGAATTGCATTAGCGAATTGGTTTCCCGAAAAGCACGCTAATACAGTAAATGCTGAGATGGCCACCGTTCTATTTCAAGTGGGTATTGGTTTAAACTTGAATATTGGTCAGATTATTTTCAATAGGCTTATGGAGGAAGCCGAGAAAAATGTTCCCACTTTGTATCTTCATTTTCCCTCTATTATCTATGGAGTTTTAAGCTTATAGCATAATATCAAGAAATCTGATGAGGTTGTTGTCAAGATTCCTCCTCCCTTGCGATTCTCTAAGAAATTTTTACAGGGAAAACATCAGGCAGGTCTTCAGGGGGAGCATCCTTTTGTTCCAGCTTCTGTTGCAACATATACTGATGCTTAGGGGGAGCCGAGTGTACCTGCCCCTGGAGGCACAGGTTCTGGCCCTAGCTCGCGTCCTGATCTGCAGGCGATGTTAGAACAGATTCAACTTGAGTTGCAGCAGCTCAGGACTGCCCACGCTGCTCTTCAGAAGACTTAAGCTCAACTTCTTCAAGGCCAACAATAGATTCTAGACATCCTTGCCACTCTCCGCCCTCCCGCACCACCCGATGCTTGATTCTTTGTCTTTGTTTGTCCAAAAAGGGGGAGATCTTGTGGTAGTTTGTTAGTCTTATGATAGTTTGTTTTAGATGTTTTTTTATGCTCTGTTTCGTTGTCTTTTCAATTGTTCTTTCTTTCTTGCTCTGGTACATTTTATGTGTTAAGTCTTACTCTGTTCCATAGTGTTTTATATCTTTATGTGTTTATAATGTTGATTGTCTGTTCTCAAGAATGTTGTTTTTGCCAAAACAAAGCCAAATGGGGAGCTTGTTACGCCCCTTGCTGCACCTCTTGCTGCAATACGTGCTATGGAGATTGATTGGCTTGTGTTTTTCCAAAATTATGCTTTCACTAAATTTAATTATAAGATATGCATATCTATTTGGAGAATTGTGTTTGACAGGTTTGTCATATTTAAAAGAGTCGTGAGAAGGCAAATTGACATCAACATTAACAGTAATTGAAGTTTCCTTATTCACGCAAGGAAGGTTACCTTATTCAAAATTTGCTTGGAGACAAAGTCTTTCCATGAAACTCAAGGCCAAGCACGGATTACCTTGTGGAGATTTAGGTAACTAATTCAACATATATACAAAGGCTCACACGACGGAAAGGGGTACGAAAAATAGAGCTAAAAAGAAGATTGCTTTAAGTATTTCGAGCTATCAAGTTTTACTATAGCAGATTGACAATATGTTGCAACAAAATTCAGTAACATAGGAAATCTGATAGAGCATGTGTTGCTGCAGCAAACTGTGAAACAGACAGCTTATTTATGCTTCCGCTATGCGTATTGTTTTAATCTTTGATAGGAAGAGTTTTTATTTGTTTATTGTTTTGTTCATTCTTCAGGAGAAGAAGGTGTAGTTCTCGGGAGAGAACGTAACAAGTCGAGGGGAGCTCGCTAAACCCAGGTTCATTAAGGAGTTCGTCATCAAGGCGTCAAAGGTCAAGATGGAGTCTTTTACTTGTGTAAGTCCATTGATGTTGTAACTTGCGATTTATTAATGAAACGGGTTTGTTGGACCAGGGGAGGTCCCGTGGACGTAGACCACACAGTTGAACCATGTTAAATCTCGGTGTCTTTACTTTCTGCATGCGTTAATTTATTTTGTTTTAACTTCTGTTTCAACAATATACTAACTAGAAACTGTCAGATTATATAGAAAAAAGGGGTATTGAAAAACAATATAAATGAAAAGATAAGAAAAATACCAAATTGCTCAAAAAGAGAATATAGTTGAAACAAGTATAAAGCTAAGCTAATGACAAAGTTCTTAGTATGATACAAATTTCAGAAAATTCCAAACCATCGTGAAATTGATACGAAAAAAGGAAATTATTAGGAGTTAGAATCATAGCAATAAGATAAAATGGCTCGTCATAAAAAAAGTTATACACATCAAGAACTTATGGTACAAGTAGACATATACATATGGAGAGCTATTTGATAGAGAATAAAACTAGAGCCGTAACTATGCAACGTAATCCCAAGTGAAAATACAAGGCTCCTCAAAATTTAAATAGAAATCGGGAATAACACTTGGGGTTAAACATGTTGATGAGAGGATAAGATCAGCTATTAAAAATGGAATCCTCTCATACTTTACAAACATATATATGAACAACATAATGAACAAGAAGTATAAGGTTATCAATGCAGGAACATAGACCATCCGACAAAAGACTTGCATGAGATTAGTCGCATAGCTTAGGAAAAAGAATGCCCATGGACTATGGACGAACTAATATTATAAAATATTCAAATGTTAGGAGATCAGAAAAGGCTTAATTTAAAGTTGACAAGAACGAAATATGGCTAGCCATGCAAGAGCACAAAGTGGTGAAACTAGAGCGAATACATAATTAATTGGACTTGGCTCCTCTACAATTTCATTCTCTACAATTTCACGCAATTCTCACTCTGATTAATGTCATGTGTCATTAAATATCATCAATGTACTATATTAATCTGGCTAAACTAGCTTTCCCCTTATGATTAGAAAGCATTAAATCCAAAATCTAAACTACCATGTTTAATTAACAAAACAAATATGGAAGCCATATTTAGCTTTTGAAGCCATACTTTTTTTTTGCTCCAAAAAATATTATGTGACCATTTTTTATGGCAAGTGGTTTATGTAAGAATTATATTTTCCCGTGAAAACATTGAGCTCTGTTCATTGTATTTATAATGTGAGTATACAACCATGTTTGTTACAAATGATATACATGAATAATAACAGAACATGTACATGAATTCAAATACAAGTGTTTAGGCTAATGTAGGAGGCCTTAAGTTGACGTGTGAGAGAATAGAGGATAAGTGTCGCTTAACACCCCCTCGCAAGCTGAAGGGGGTTAGAACACCTAAATCTTGTCACACATAGCAAGAAATCATGGACGATACAATGGCTTGGTAAAGACATCAGCTAGTTGATCATTAAAGGCAACATACTTCAGTTGAAAGGTGTCATCGTTAACCCGTTCTCGTACGAAATGAACGTCTATCTCAATGTGTTTTCTTCTCAAGTGAATAACAGGATTCCTAGCCATGTATGAGAAGGCGCAAGCTTGAGAAATTTGAACAAATGAAGCACCCACAAAAATTTAGATACTAACGCAGCTAATGAGCGATACTCAACTTCTGAGCTGGATTGAAAAATGTTAGCTGCTTTTTCGAGCTCTAAGTGAGAAGATTAGGCCCTAGATAAATAGCATAACTAGTTGTGAAGAGATGGGTACTCGGGCAGCCAGCCCAATCAGCATCGCTGTAACCAGTGAGAGTAAGATTTGGCGATGGATGCAAGAGAAGGCCATGTTGAAGGGTGTCTTTAACATAACGGAGAATGCGTTTTGCAACCACAAGATGAGGGTAACGAGGTGAGTGTATAAATTGACAGACAAAATTTACAGCATAGGAGATATCAGGATGTGTCATAGTTTAAATACTGCAATGCACCCACGAGCTATCAAAATTCTGTCGAGTCAGCAAGAGGATCACCTTCATCACGAGTTAAACAATCACCTAAAATGGGAATTTTCACTGGTTTGGAGCCATCCATACCAAATTGTTTTAGAAGCTGCAATGCATATTTAGTTTGTGTTTAAAACATTCTTTTTGGATAAGATCGAACCTTCATTCCAAGAAAATAGTGAAGTGAACCTAGATCCTTCATTTCAAAGGCAGAAGATAATTTAGAAATAAATTCTGAAATGCATGCAGTTGATTCTCCAGTGATAATGATATCGTCCACATAGATAAGAAGAATAAGAGTGTGGCCGGCTCTGTGACTGACAAATAAAGAGGTATCATGATGAGAATGGTCGAAATCATTTAAGAGTAAAAAATTGTTAAACTTTTGGTACCAAGCCCTTGGGGCTTGCTTAAGGCCATACAACAATTTTTGTAGCTTGCAAACATACTGAGGATGAGTATTATCAGTTAACCTTTGTGGTTGATGCATAAAAACTGTTTCAGCAAGATCCCCATGCAAAAAAGCATTTTTAACATCCAATTAGTGTAAAGGCCAATTATTAGAGAGAGCCAAAATAAGAATGAGTCGAATTGTACCAGGCCAAACCATAGGGCTAAAGGTGTCACGCCCCAAAAAATTCATCAAGAGAAAACTGCAGAAAGCGTGATTGCCGCGCACCTAAGAATGAATGCCTTTCTTAGATCCGCAAGGCACTAAGCATATTTAAACTAAATTCACAAGCAATGTGGTATGCTAGAACATCTAAAACCAAAGACACAATTTAAATGGTTTACATCTCCAAGTAAAAGTTTAAAAGAACTCCAAAGTTTAAACATATTTAAACATTGCTTGCTGCGCACCTAAGAAAGAATGCTCTTTATAGATCCACAAGGCGCTAAATATATTTAAACTAAAATTCACAAGCAATGTGGTATGCCAAAACATCTAAAACCAAAGACACAATTTAAATGGTTCACATCTCCAAGAAAAAGTTTACATAATTCCATAAGTCCATAAGCATATGACAGTTTGAAATCCAATAAATCTAAAGCCAATAAAAGTCTCTTTATTCCAAGGTTCTACAAGATCCGGCATTATATGAGGTCGTCTAGTCCTTAATCCGCAAGCGATATCACCTAATTATTACCATCTGCGAAGATATAGATTCAAGAAAACAAAGTCAGAATGAGAAAACGATCTCAGTTAGTAGTAGACCCCTTATGTCACACCCCAACTCGACCCCACCTACAATCAGTCAAGACGTAACGGAATTTCGGCAGTATAACGACAGTAATTAAGACACCGAGGCTCTAAACCAACCTCTCAAAACATCATACAATCAAACTTCTCAACCAAACAACAATCAATTCCTCAATACCATTAATAACATACAACATAACTATATTATACAATAATCATTCTTAGACGATCCATTCATAGTTATACGCCTCCGTTCCAACATAATACCTTAACTTTAACATACATATCAAAATAGATTATAAACCAATTTAGTAATCTAAACAAGGTCAAAAGAAGACTACTAACCCATTATACATAAGTCTTTATACTAACCTAGTTTTACAATACATCATATTACAATAACTATAAACAATCTCATGGCAAGGACTCCTGCACATATGACTCATCCTCGTAAGGCACATTTTCCCCTTCTGGAGGTACATACCTATAATCTTGCTCAAGGACACCTGTATGCCTGCAATAATAGAGAGTGAGCTTAGATAAAACACGCTCAATGAGGATCCGATAGATCTCTAATAGTATTCACTATACTCCTTGGAAATAATCCTTTGAGCAAGTAAACACACTTATAAACATCAATAACAATATAAACACATAACTATAATGACAAATCAATAAAGGATACTCAATTTGGTGTAGCTCCAAACGCCATCATGATCTCAACCATTCTTCTTATAACTCCCCATTACTCACGCACCTCAGGATCCTCACTAGCCTCTCCCTCCATAACACCTCCGTCATGCGAGCTGGAGGTTGTCTCTGGTAGTCATGTCGTTATCAACTTGATAGCCCGACGCTGCCCGAGAGGTGGCACACATATGCCAAGACTCAACAATAATAATAAACATCATTCACAGGAGGATAGTCTAGCAAAACTGCCTATCTCCCGGTTCATCAATCATCAATCAATAATCAAACAACATTCACAGGAGGACAATCTAGCAGAATTGCCTATCTCCCGGTTCATCAATCATCAATCAATAATCATCAATAATCATCAATTTTCATCAATGTAACATCAATATAACATCAAGTAATTAATTAAACAGCAAACAACTAAGTTAGATGACAAAGTAGGCCATCCAACTTATCATGCATGAAACACGTAATCTAACCCTAGTCTAACCATTAACAACTCACAATTCAATCACTCAAATAGCACCCAATCAACTAAGGCTCAATTCAACAATTTAAAGAAAGACAACCTAAACTTCAAATAATCATATCTTACATTCTACTAATTCAAACAACTCCAAATCAGTTTCAAACACTCACCTATTCAATCCACTACATTAGTCCTCTCGGAAACCAACCAAGACACATCAAAATCAAGCCCAACAACCCTAAAACCTCAATGCACCTAGGCTGAAATTTTTGGATTTTCACCCAAACATCGCAATCGAAAATTCAGCATTATAACGGCGTTACCACGTAATTAACAAACTTTTAGAAATCGACGGCAATCAATTCCAACAACAACAACTCAAGATAATCCTCAAATAGCCAATATATCAACTTTAAATACCCGAAAATAAATAATTTCGCTACAATGGCTCAAATCTCGTAGTAAAACACATAAATGATCCCTAGCACGCACTGATCAATAATATAACTTCAAATTAACATTCTAACGGTTCAAAATGCAGTTATGAGCAAAAACATAAAAAATGAGTTTTGAGATCTAGAATTTTTCTCTCACCTTTGATGTATTTTGATGCAAGAAAGATGTATAATGGATGCCCAACAAGTGAAATCAAGCTTTGAATGAAGTGATTTGGACTTGAATTGCAAAATCTATGTGAAAAATGCTTTGAAAAATCTTGAAAATGCCTTCTTTTTGCCTCCCCTTGGAATTTCGGTAATGTGTGTGTAAAATGAGTATGTTTTGTGAGCTTTTGATGTGTGTTGATGATATATTAAGCAAATGTCAAACAAATAAAAGAAAGTCAAAGGTGGAAACTAATTATTTTTAGTGTTTTCTTGTCTTTTAATTCATTTTCTTGACTACTCTTGCTCAAATTAATTATGAAACACCTAAACTATCTCAAGTAGTCTATTTTTAGGTGACAATAAGTTTTACATTCAAACAATTTCACCCGAGTCGGCTTAAAACTCGATTTTCTACAAAAGAATGTGAAAAGTCATATTATTTATTTTCAAATGTCTTTTGAATGCACAATTAATCTAAAATCATTTAATACCACATATAAATATATTTATATTAATATATACTAGGTCAACGAAAGTCAATGAAAAAATTGAGTTTAGAAGGAATTACTATTTGGCTAAAAAATGCTACTTTTCACCCGAAAAGTCTATTTAAATTAGTATTCCGTTTTAGAATCAATTTTTATCAAACATGGGTCTATTAATAATGGAGGACTAGGTTTTAAGACGTTTAAAACACCCCTATAAAAATTTTAGCGGACATGTGTTTAAAATACTATTCACAAAAACCGACGATAAAATTTTCAATGCCGTTTTTTATGAAAATTTCATGAATGCACACATAGTATGTATTAGGAATATAAATCACATATTTAGCACATTCTAACTCATATAACACATAAACAGGTGAAATCACGCAAATCGAGGCAAAGACACATAAATCGAGAGAAAGACAAAAACTGGGGTTTCACACCTGAAAGTACTCATATGATATTATCATGTAAAATTTAAATTAATCAATATATGATAGGTAATGAAATGAAAAGATGACAAAACCTTCGCAAAGATAAACAAGATTCCATGAGATGTTCCAAAACATAGAGATATGTTCCAAAGCATAGAGGAATGGGAGGGAAATCATAACCCATATGTGAAACCACAATTCGAATAACAAAACTGAACAAAATATACCGATAGTGCCATACTCATCAAACCAAAGGTACTAATAGGTGATCCAACAATGTGATGGCCGAAGCTGCATTCCTGGTAGCACAGTCCGAAAAGTGGTTTGTTATCACACATACTACCAAAAGCAAACGAGAATTCCTTACGAAATGATAGTGCACGACCCTATGATATGTTGGTGTACGATCCCCACCAACAAGGGCACAAAGGTACGGCCTCAAAATAATGGTACTCAAGTTCACATTTATTATGACATAATGTAAGGGGGATAAAACCTCTCGTGGATATACATGATGCAATCACATGAAAAACTCTTTGTCCCAAAACTTAACTTAGTTTCTCAAATAACTAAAATGTATAAACTAGGTTACAGTACAGGGAATTAAGGGATTAGATATTGTGTCGATCCACACTTAGAAAGGATACTTTTTTTTTGGGGCAAATACATGTTCACTAAAATTTAGTTTATAGGAATTATTAGGAACGATAAAGTAAAACTTTGCTTTAACAAAGATGAATTACATTTAAAACAGTGGGAGGACAATCCTTTACTCTGAGGATTTTAAAACACATAAAAGAACTTTATTAAATAATAAGATAAAAGAAATTAAAAAAAATAGAAATAAAAAAAAACAAAAAGAAACAAGAAAGAAAGTGACTTTGTGTCACTGATTGCCATGACGAAGTCACTGCAATCAGTGACTAGAGTTCACCGCGAGACCACACGACGAATGCGTCCTAGTCGAACCGCTACAGTCACTGTCAAACAGTGACTGTCACTGCTTGAGTCCAGTCGAATCGTCACAATTGTCCCTTTGAAATTATTTTTTTTTCTTTAAATTTCAGCTAGTATATCATAAATATATCTTGAATTAGTCTGCAACGTAACAATGACTCTTAGATTCATATCCAAATCCATAGTTGGAACATTAGTCCGCAACGTAATACATACATATACATATATACGTATATGTATACATATACAGATATATATATACGTGTATATATATATATATATATGTATATATATATTTACATACATACTATATGCTTCGTTCACAAGGAGAAATAGAAAGAAATATTTACAGAGTCTATATGGGGTCTTCTTACTTACCTACAATCCTCGCAATAACAAACTAACTTGAAAGCTTGCGAATCATAGATTCAAGAATTACAATCCTATTTCAAAGGGCATAAAAAAAACTATTACTCTCTTTAGGGAATTTCGTAATCTTACAATCGATTAGTATCCAACACAACTATCTCATCGTTCTGCTAATAATGGTTACTTCATGAACCTTAATAACACTTACCTAATGGCGAAAGAACACAAGACGTGCGAAAAAATCCCTATTGGCTGCCTTTATGAACTTCGCCTATCTCTTCAACTTCACTTTCTTGCTCTTCCCTCAAACCTATATGAATAAGAGAATCGTTCATGAGAACCCTGACTTAAATGTTATGTAGAAAATTTTTTAGGAGATCAACCCTTGCCAAATTTTTGAAGAGTTATTTTGGTAAGTATCAAATTCTTGCCATGTGATACTCAAGGTAGGAGATTTCTTTTATTATTACTTTTCATTTAAATTCTAGGCTTAGCCAAAATATATAATACTAAACCAAATTAATTGGGACAAGAATCCCATAACTTTAGTTATTAACCCCTTAAAACGTGGGGGTCGTTACAAAAGATGTCACCAAAATCACGACTAGGCTGTTGATTGTAGCCTTTCGTGACTAGACGAGCTTTATAGCGTTCCAAGGAACCATTAGATTTTTCTTTGACTTGATACACCCATTTGTAACCAATGATGTTCATATGAGGAGTAGGTGGTACTAATGTCCAAGTCTTATTTTTTAGCAAAGAATTAAATTCCTCACAGTAGACTCAATGGGTAGGTCTTAGGTAGAGGTCAATAAGCAAGTGGGACTTGGATATTTAGTGGCAAAGAGAATACGGGGATGACGAGTTCCGTCCATTGATCGAGTTACCATGTTGTGTGTGCGGACAAGAAGCATGAAGGACTGAATATGAGTGCCGAGCAGTGAGTGAGGGGAGGGGTTTGACCCATGTTGGAAGGATAATTCATGAGAATCAGTGGTAGGGACTAAAAGGTGAGGGAAGCTTACTTGTTCATCAATTGTAGTAGCATGATTAGTAGGTGGAGGTGTTGACATAGGTGATAAGTTAGGTGAGGATTGTAGAGGCTGTTGGGCGCATGAATGTTATTGCATGGTGTGAGGCAAGTCTGAATGGGCAGAAGGCGTGAGATGCTGGTCACGAATGAGAGATGAAGGAAATGGCTGAAAAGAAAAATCTGGCAATGATTCAGGCGGTTCCTTAGAGTTGTGAGAAAGACCATTAAAATTAGTTTCATCAAAAATTCTATGATGACTTATAATGAACTTGCCAGTCAAAGGATTATAGCACTTGTAGCCTTTGTGGTTAGTGCTATATCCCAAAAATATACATTAGGAACTCTTAAATTGTAGTTTGTTTTGGCCAAAATGAGTGAGGCAAGGATAACAGATAGCCCCAAAGGTACGTAAAGGTGTTGTACCATTCATAAGCTCATAAGGAATTTTATACTGCAAGATTGAAGTCGGAAGCTTGTTAATTAAGTAAACCATCGTTGAGAAAGGATAGGGCTAGAATGAGGACGGAAGATGACTATGAGCCAATAAAGTGAGACCAGTTTGACGGTGCTTGCGCTCTGCGACACCGTTTTGTTCAAGAGTACTAGGACAAGAGATGCGATGCACAATTCCATATTCGTGAAATAAATTCGTAAGAGCTTGATTAACAAATTCACCCCCGGCATCAGACTGAATATATTTAATAGTCGCATTGCACATATTTTGAACCATTTTGATAAATATGGGAAAGATTACAATTACATCAGATTTTCTCACAAGTGGATAAAACCAAGTGAAGCGACAATGATCATCTACCAATACAAGATAGAACCAAAACCCTTATGAAGAAATTGTAGGGGCTAGTCCCCAGATATCACAGTGAATAATGTGTAAAAGAGTGGATGATCGCTGAGGCCGGACTTTAAAAGGTAATTGATGGCTCTTGCCCAGTTGACAGCTACGACAAATTGTATTATTAGATGGACTAGAAAAAACCTAAAGTTGGTGACGAAGAAACTATAAGGTTTGAACTGGAGGATATCCAAGCCGTGCATGCCAAATACTAGAATTGATTTTATTGGCCATAAACAATTGTGGAGAGAAAGGCCGCAAACTAGAAAGACCATTGTTAAGTGTCCCCTGATGTAGAAGGTGACTGATCTTCATGTCCTTTATCAAGAAACCAGAAGATGTAAATACGAAGAAGTAATTATGTTCTCTAGTAAATTGAGCAACGGATATGAAACGCTTAGTGAGTGATGGAACATGCAAAACTTTGCAATTAAATATAGAACCACGAGACAGAGATAAATAAGTGTAACCATTGTTAGAGATCGGAAGACCAGTGCCATTACCAACCAAGACTCGATCGATGCCAGTATAAGGAGTCTTACCAGAAACCTGATGCTCATCTGGGGTCATATTGTACGTGGCGCCAGTGTCGAGGTACCAATTTGGATCATTAGGAGCAGAGATAGTCATAGCATTCATAGCTTTAGTGGATGATTCAAGTACATCATCTGGAGCCCAGCAGTTGTTAGCCTTGTGATATTTTTCTCATGGTCATGTAGTAATTTAGGATCCCCTTTAAACATTTTGGTAATAATTAACAAAAAAATGATATGATGCTACAAAGATTTGAACCCATACCAACCACATGAATATATATATATATATATATATATATATTATTTTTGGAAATTAAAAAAGCCATTAAACTTTTTTTTTTGGAGGTTGGGGGGCCGGTCCCCCTCCCTGTGCCCCTATTTTTATTCATAAAAAATAAAAATTAGGAAATAGACTTATGAGTATAAAATTATATTTTATAGACTTTCCATTTTTACGCACCACGATGATGTTGTGTTGAAAAATAAAAGTAGGATCTTCTAATTTTGTTTTATGTGGCTGAGAAGGAGCCGAAGATTGTTTTCGAGAAGGTTAATGATTTTTTTTCTTCTCTTTTTCTGGAATACCCAAAGCTATTATTTATTTATGGGCTTGTTTGGAAACTGTTTTAAAAACAGTTTTTTGGTTTTTGAAAACAAGAAAACAAAAACAAAAAAAAACTATTTTGAGAAATGTGTTTTTAAGAATAAGAAAATCAAAATACATTTTTTTTATGTTTTCATATGTTTTTTTTCTCTTCCTCCACCTCTCCAGTCCTCTATAAACCATATCCTCTGATTCCTGAACACCTTTTAAATTAATTATTAATAAATAATTTAATAGTTAAAAAATAATAATTTAATAATTAAAATTTTTAATTTAATAAATAAAAATAAACTAATTTTAATTTAATAATTAAAAATTAACTAATTTTAATTTCAATTTAATTGATAATGAATTTAAATATATTCATTTAATAATTAATAAATATTAATTTAAAAAATAAAAACAATTAATTTAATAGTTAAAAATTATATAATTTTAATTTTAATTTAATTTATAATTAAAAAACATTTAATAAAAAATTAATTTCATATTTTTAATTTAATAATTAGAAATTAACAAATTTTAATTTCAATTTAATTGATATTAATTTTCAATTTAATTGATAATTAATTTCAAAATACTAATGTCATAATTAAATAATAATTAATTTAATAATTACAAAATTAACTAATTCTAATTTTAATTTAATATAAAGTTAATAAATTTGATTTAATAATAAATTAAAAGAAATTAAAATCTTAAACCTCCAAGTGATGAAGTTAGTTAGTTAGAAATTATTTAAAATTATTAAAAAATAAATTAAAAACCTATTACTTAATTTTACAAAAGAATTTAGAGTTTGATATAAAAAAAAAATTGTTCATATAATTTTAAGGGTATCTTAATTTTAAAAACTTGTTCATAAAATAATTTACTCAAACAGGTGTTCTATTTTTTTGTTCTTAAAACTGTTTTTAAAAGCTCTTCTAGAAAATTGTTTTACAAAACAAAAAGAGAAAATAAAACACTTCCAAACAGGCCCTATATAGATTTTGAGCTTTTTTATGTACCAGAGTTAGACTCTGGGCTCCAATTTACAGTGTTTGGGTTCAAAAAGGTTAAGAAGAGGGGAAGGGTACTTTCAATCCTTTTTATTGTTTGGATGGAGGGATGGGGGAAATTGTAGGAGAGTTAGCCTAAACTTTACATTATATTTGGATAGCACAAGGAAATGAAAGAAAAAGAAAGTAAAGTAGACGAAAAATAATAAAGGAAATGAAAAGTGCGGCTTTTCTCGTTTGGATTGAAAAGGAATAATAAGAGAAAGAAAAACACATAATTTTATGATTCTTTGATTGAATTGGAAAAGCAAAGGAAAGAAAAAGAAATATTAATATATTGTTTGAAACAAATAAATTTTATAATATTTTGTGAAATTCATTTGTAAATCCAACTTTTTGTATTTGGAAGTACCTTTTAAAAAAATTAGAAATTCAAAATTTGCAAATGTTGGATTTACTCAAGTTTTATCCAAATCCTTACTCAAGAGATGGAATTTGCAATTCTAAACCACCAAACTAGTTGTTCATCTATTGAAGATTAAAGTGCCCTATGAGTTTTCTTTTATTTTTTACCGCCCTTATTCTTTCGTTCTCATTCCCTTTGTATCTAGTTATTTTGATTTTTCTTACAAGCTTCTTCGGGATGAATTTGTTTTTTCATATTTCTAAATCCACCTAATTTTTCACCTTCAAAATAGAAGCCCAAATCATAAGTTATTTATTCATCCATCCTTATTTCCTGGTAGTCTTAACATACTTAATCATCTAAAATAACAAATTATTTATTCGTGTTATCTATTCATTAATATTAATTAATTAAGTTTAATTTTAAATTACTTACTGCTATTTATGGAACACATATTCGTATCAAAGTTTCAAAAGAAGAGTTTCAAGATATAGGGGCAGAAAAGGAATACCCATAATTAATATATATATTATGGAATTGACTTGATACTGTTTTACAGGTCTAAATAAAGAAATTCATTTATAATTCAAATGAATTCCACATAACGAGTGCTTTCAAACACAATGTAAGTTTGACCCAAAAAAACACAATGTAAGTGAAGTGGTATTTAAATGCCCTTTTCATATATATTCATTGTTATTTGAAAGATATAATTATAATTATGTAAAAGAGATAAAATTAAGTGAAAAGTTGTTTAAATACCCTTTTCATATCCATTCATGGTTATGTGAAATATATAATTATAATTATGTAAAAGCATTAAAGACAATTAAAATATTTCACTCATTAACCATTTCTTTCGACTTAAAGATTCTAATCCCATGTATTGCAAAATGCTCTCATTAAAGAATTTTTCAATCATTCCATAACTTCTCCTCAATTGCAAAAGTCAATCTAAACAAAAGGAGAGAATTATTAACCCGCATTCCTTTTCTTTGAAAAGTGCAATCCGAACACTATGTCATATCCTTTATAGAATGCATTGTTTTTTTTTTTTTTCCGTTTTTGTTTCTTCTTTTTTCCTCATTTTTACATGTATCCTTCCACCAACTCTTCAAAATTGGAGGGATGGAAAAAGTGAGCTTATAAGGATTTCAATACTCTTATATTTTTCTTCCCTTGTTTGTTTGCTACCAATTAAATGATTGGATTTACTCTCCTCATTTTACATCCCTTTCCTCGTCATTCCCCTCTACATATTTGTTTCCCTTCTAAGTTTTTCTCGATACACTGGATATCATTAATAGAACAAGAAGTTACATAGATGGGATTAGCTTATTCCAGAAGGTTCTCTATCAGCTATAAGCAAATTGGATAGCAAATGAAGGGTGGATATCATCAAGTTTGAATCTTGAATTGATAGCAAAACTAGGGTATTTGATAGCCTCGTAAAGGACTTCTGCATCATTTTCAATATGCTTTCTGAGTTGCTCTGCCTAAAAAATGTGTAGGCCTTCCTCATAATAATGGCCTAAATACCAGTTGCTAGTAAGTTGCTTGCCTTCTAAGTTAACAGACAAAATGTTGTTAACCTAATAACCTTTAGGGTTTTCTGCGGGAGTTGAAGCATTCTCTTCCTCAAAAGAAAAAAATATTAATGGTGAGAATGAAGAGAAGCGAAAAAAAGTATAAAAAAAAATAAAATAAAATAAATAAAAAAGAAGAATAAAAGAAGGTGAACAATCAAATTGAGGGGAATTGCTTCAAAACATAAACCTCCCTCTAGCACATGAGCCTCACATAAAGGGACGTTCAAAACGTTTTAACATTTAGAAGCAATTATCTCAAATTGAGCTTAAGTTCTGTGAGACAAGACTTGGCAAAACCATTACTGCTAAGTCGTTTTCCTCTACTTCGAGATCAAGTAAACAATGGAATAGAAAACATCTCCCTTACTTTTGAAAACCAAATGTAAACATACAACACAAATTTCAGCTCACTCACTTGTATGATCCCAAAGAAATAATGTGCATGGTCTTCAAGGGTCATGCGATCCCTATATTATGAAGCAACCCACAGCCGGCCCAAGCTAAGGGCACCTTTATAGAATATTGTTAACAATTAGTACATTAGAAGTACTTAATTATATAAAAAATGTTGATTCTTTTCCAAATGCTTATGTTTCTTATAGAATATTGTTAAAAATTTCAGTTTCAATTGCATATGCAGAAATAAGTTTTTCAAAATTAAAATTAATAAAAACTTATTTAAGATCATCTATGTCCCAAAAAAGATTAAATGAATTAATTATATTGTCTATTGAAAAACATTTGTTAGATAAATTTAATTATGACGATTTAATAAATAATTTTGCATCTCAAAAGATAAGAAAAATAAATTTTATATAGGTCTATCTTTTTGTTAACTTATAATATTATACTATTTTATAATTCTAATTTTGGTTTTTTTTTATTTGTAGTGATTATTTTAATAGAAAATTTATAATTTTTTTATTGAAAAAAAACTTAATTATTAAGGCTCTTCATTTAGATGATCGCCTAAGATCTCCAAATTATTTGAAACGGTCCTAAACCAACCTCATATCGTCTTGGAGAAAAAATTAGTGCTGCGACTGCAGCGGAATTCAAAAAAGTGATTATGCTTTTGACAGGGAAAGAACACAGAGTTGATTACGTATACTGTTGTCAGTGCAGATGGCAAGGAAACCGGGTGCTCTGTATCTCAGCAGGGGTTAGACTAACTCCAACAGTCTCTCTATTTTTTTCTCTACATGTAGAGAGTTTAGGCTTACCTCCTTATTTTTAAGGGCTCCCTATTCTAGTTTCACTCCAACAGCCTCCTTATTTTTTTTTACTAAATCATGTTGTTTTTTGGATGTAGAGAGCCAATTTAGCTCTCTACATCTAGAGAGCACAGCAAAGAAAAGAGGAGCTCCACATTTTAGGGAGCTTTACATAGGGAGTCTGCTGGAGGAGATTTTATCTTTTTGCCTAACTAAAATAGCTAAGGAGCCACTTTAGAGAGGCTCTTGGAGATGGTCTTAGAAGTCAGCAAATGAAAATCTGGTACGTTCAAGTAGTTGACATCTACTGCAACTTCGCCAAAATCATCTGGCACACATTGATCATTAAAATCACTATCATCATTAAATCTTTAGAGGAATTGTATTTGGCTTGATCTTAATATAAGATCAATGAAAAATAAAAACTTCATAAAGGGTCCTTGCAAACTTTACATAATCTGGTATGAGGTCTCGATATATGATTCCTCCTGGATGTGCATCCAAGACTCCTGAAGACAATTTCCGCACGAAGTTCAATTTATCTTTAACTATGAGAGAACTCCAAAACAGTCAATTTAGTTCAATGATATCTTTCTCCAAAATGCACGGTGCTTGAAGAATCTGGATAAAAAACAACAGCCCATGCTTAATGCAATTGTACATTAAAGGAGTGCTCATCACAGGCTCAAATGATGAAAGAAATTTCTGAACCAAAAATTGCACATACTACTAAAATTAGGATGAAAAGAATTTTTCGAAAGAAATGTAAAAAAGAAGAAGTTTAAAGGATATTTGCATTGAGTAGATGTGTACATCTGCATGATTTCTGAATGAATAAGAAAAATAATACTATCTGTACTTTCAGTTCTCTTTTGAGTTACAAAAGTGAGGAATTTCAAGCCCAGACTATTAGCAGGTTACTTCAACTAAAAAGTTGAGCAGCAAACCAAATCGCATAGTTAAAGCCAAAGTAGGAAAACATTTTGCCCCATTTTAAGCTACAGATTTAGGTAGAGTAAGAAGCAGTACCAGGTGCCAACCATACTTCCGTAGAATTACTTGGCAGCGGCGCTAGCCACAAAATGTTCCACAAATTCATTGCATCGTCGTATTTTACATTAGATCCTAAGGTCAACCATTAGAGATAAGATCAACAAAAAACACTCACAACTCTCCATAATGCTTTTGAAATTTGCCTCTATACATGAGTGTATTTAGTATCATGAGCAACAGCAACTAGAGAAGGCAGATATTGAAAAAGTTATATATGGATAGAATAAAAAGGCTACAGCAGTGAAACTCTACACGAGCAAAACAGTGTCTAGCTTTAGAGGCCCACTCCAGAATCCTATGCACAAGCACTGACGCAAACACACATGCAGACGAGACTAAAAACATTTCTCATCTAATCTTACCTCTTTGGCAATAACCCATATTAAATGGGAATACTTCTTTGTCATAGGCTGGGTATTCTTTTGCATGGAACCTGCAAAATTTTGCAACAGAATCCCATGGGCATGTTAACAGAAAACTGAGATTTACTTCAAGCAAGACAAAAGGCAGGAGAGGCCACGGCAGGAAAAAATTTCCACATCACTCCGTATGTATCATAGTCTAAAGTACACTCGCATCTAGTTTCTGTAATAAGGTAGAACATGACTATGGTATTTGTTATTCTACTTTAAAGTTATATGAGTAACCCACCATGTATTCAGTATAAATTTTTAGCGCAGACAATTAGTATTTGGTGCTATTCATTTCAAGGATAAGAAAGACCTATGCATTTAAGTGAAATTAAACTGGAGAGTACTTTCACAGACAACGTTAGTTCTAAAGAAGTAATTGTAAAACATGACCCAAGATACTGCAATTAGCTTTATATTAGGATGTAAGAATTCCAGACCATATCGACTGCGATATGCATTAGGAGCTTCCAGTAGAAACTTGATCTCACAAAAGGAAGCTCAAAAGCCAGTGTTTAGGTCTCATCACAGTCTGTTCTATAGCCCTGTTAGTGAATTAATACAAAATCAGATAGTTAAAGGTTGACTGGACAGAGACTTTAGAAACAGAGTAGATCACTAAATGGACTGCCTTTCCATGCTAACCAAAACACAGATTGGGACTCCTTGCATGTGATTCAAAACAATTCTCCTTTAGCAAAACTTCCATCATTATTTTTTAAAAGTGAAACAATAACTTCGAAAAAATGCATCCATAAGGGATTTCACCTAAAAATGGCTAGAATATTTCATACTTGATGTCTTTTTTATTCCCTGATAGATGGGTATTTAGAGCTTACTGCAAAAGAAGAAAGAGAAGGATTTTCATGTGCAAGTATAAAGGGAGGAGGGGCAGTGGTTGGCACCTAGAATGTATGTTATTGTAGCAGCTCAAAGTTGTGAAATCCAGCTTATAGGCTATCCTTTTAGGTAACACAAAGCCATTTCCAACTACACTCGGCTGTTCATGTACCTATTTCTTCTTTGTCCTACTTTTTCCTTGTCAAGATCTTTCTTCTTGCTTTTTCCCCTTGGCGTACTCCGCCTTGTGGATGAGGGAAGAGGCTGGGTAAGTCCATTAATTGAGACAAGATTAACCATCTCGTACATACTACTCATGATTTAGATTAAGATATTTCCACTGCTAGTCAAACAAAACGAAAGGGACAACCTAAATAGGATGGAAACACAAATGTAAATGATACATTTACGAATTAATCAGAAGATATAAACTTTGTCCATACCAGCAATTGTTTTGCCGCCCCACTTGTCTTTTCTAATTTCATGAAACGATTCTCATTGAGATCTTAAGCCACAAAAGCCATTAATTTTAGACCACAACACATCAGATCAAATATTAAAGAAAATGTAAACTTACAAAATACCAAGTCTTCCAGAGTCCACAGCAATAAAAAGGTGACCGTGAAATAGATCATAGCGACCCAAGGACACATTCAGCCCCACGCTTGGTCCTCGGTCAAGTATGATTTCAAATAAAAACTCTAAATACGAATTCAACTCCTACAACATGACATCCCATAGACCATCAATCACGAGACTCAACCACAAATTATTGCAATGACATAGAAAAGTTTAAGTAAGCAAATGCTTACCTCATTAATAAAGCGCCACCCATATGGAGTTCTCATAAGTTCACATCGATCCTCCTTGCATCCTTCAACGTCTGGAACCTGTACATTGTAATGTAGTCAAAAAGCAATATATATGTATGGCATCGCTATAAATTAATTAGGTGATAATCTACTTATCACATGAAGTGCATCAATTTAGTGATTTGACATTTAATACATAAATTTTTTCTCCCGCAAGCCTGCTGACTAATAGCATCACCATATACATGATAGTTAAGAATGTGGTTACTTTGAATCCTATATGGTTATAGGAAGTCATTGCATGAAAGTCCCGTTATGCTATACAAGATAAGAATCTGTTAGAAGATAAACTTGATTTGGATTAGGACTCTATTAAATAAGTTCTAGTTAGATTTAAATTGTTTTTGACTAGATAGTATTTCCTAGTGGGTAATGGTTTCCTAGAACCATATCCTAATTGACATAGGTTTTTTGTGAATCTATAAATAGGGGTCAGTCCTTTCAATTGTAGTCATACCAAATACATACCAAATATTAGAGCAATAAAGATTTTGTTTAGAGTCTCCATATTATTTCTCTCTAAGATAAAATAGCCTCTTTCATATTCCAACAAAGTGGTATCAGAGCTAGGTAAAGATGATAGGGAATAGTATGTTTCCTTTTCAATTTCCTCGCCTCGCTAAATACAATTATGATAATTGGTCTATTCGTGTGAAGACTCTCCTTGGCTCACAAGATGCTTGGGAGATTGTAGATAAAGGCTACGTTGAACCTAACGAAGATGAAGTTTTGAGTCAAAATCAAAAAGACGCATTGGTGAAAAATCGCAAGAAGGATCAACAAGCTCTCTCTATCATCCATCTATGTTTGGATGAAACTATGTTTGAGAAAATCTCATGCGCGACTACTGCCAAACAAGCATGGGAAACTCTCCAAAAATCACAAAAAGGGGTAGACAAGGTGAAAAAGGTTCGTCTACAAACTTTAAGAGGTGAGTTTGAATCTCTCCATATGAATGATGGTGAATCTATTTCAGATTATATTTCAAGAGTTTTGGTAGTTTCTAACCAACTAAAAAAATATAGATAAGATTTAAAAGATATTCGTATTGTAGAAAAAATCAATTGTTCTTTGCATCCAAAATATTAAGATATTGTTGTAGCCATTGAGGAATCAAAAGATTTAGATGACATGCCCGTTGATGAACTCATGGGCTCGTTACAAGCTCATGAAGAAAGACACAAAAAGAAGAACCAAGAAGTCTTGGAAAAAGTTCTTCAAAGTAATCTTGCTTTGAAAAAAGAAGAAAATTTTGGCAATGATGGAAGCCAAAAAGGACGTGGTCGTGGATATGGACGTGGTAGAGGCCGAGGCCAAAACCAAGGACGAGGACGAGGACGTGGTGGAAGAGGAGGATTTAATCAAGAAGAGAAAAATCAAAATTCGCATAAACCTGGGCATAGAAGAGGCAATTATTCAGGACAAAGGTATGACAAATCGCAAGTTCAATGTTACAATTGTCAAAAATATGGTCATTATGCTAATGAATGTAGGAGTAATCCTAAAGTTGTGTACGAAAAAGCGAATTTTGCTGAAAGACAAGAAGGGGAAGAAGAGATTACCTTGTTGATGACTCATCATGGCGAACAAGATGGAGGAGATACTTCATGGCATCTTGATACAGGTGCAAGTAATCATATGACTGGACAAAGGAGCATATTCGCAGAACTCGATGAAACTGTCAAGGGCAATGTTAAATTTGGAGATGCCTCTATGGTCTCAGTGGAAGGAAAAGGTAAAATTTTAATCCGTTTGAAAGATGGAAGGCATCGTTTTATTTCTGAAGTTTATTATGTGCCAAAATTAAAAACTAATATTTTGAGTCTTGGACAACTTCTTGAGAAAAATTACACAATTTTATTGGAAGATAAACATTGTGTAATAAAAGATGAAAATAATTTTTTGATAACAAAAGTGCCCATGACAAGAAATAGATTGTTTTATTAAATATTCAAAACGATGTTGCAAAATGTCTTAAAGCTTGTGTAAAAGAAGTTTCTTGGTTATGGCACTTGAGATTTGGGTACATAAATTTTGAAAATCTTTCTTTAATGTCAAGAAAGAATATGGTGCATGGATTGCCTTTCATCAATCATCCGGAACAGATTTGTGAGAGATGTCTTTTTGGAAAACAAGCTAGAAAAAGTTTTCCAAACGAGGCTACATCAAGAGCAACGAGACCACTAGAACTTGTCCATACTGATATTTGCGGGCCAATTAATCCTTGCTCCTATGGTAAAAATAAATATTTTATCCTTTTTATTGATGATTATAGCCGTAGGACTTGGGTTTATTTTTTAAAAGAAAAATCTGAAGCTTTTTACAAGTTCAAGAAATTTAAAGCTCTTGTTGAAAAAGAAAGTGGTTGGGAGATCAAAGCCTTGAGATCTGATAGAGGTGGAGAATTCACATCAAGAGAATTCAACAATTTTTGTGAAGAGAATGGCATTTGATGCCCTTTGATAGCTCCTCGATCACCTCAACAGAATGGAGTTGCTGAGAGGAAAAATAGAGTTGTTCTTGAGATGGTTCGAAGCATGTTAAAGTCTAGAAGTATGCCTAAAGAATTTTGGGCTGAAGCAATTGATTGTGCAATTTATCTGTTGAATCGTTGTGTCACAAAGAGTCTCTCTAACAAGACACCATTAGAAGCATGGAGTAGAAGAAAGCCAACAATCAAGCACTTAAGGGTTTTTGGAAGCATTGCTTATGTTCATGTTCTTGTTCAAAATCGAATCAAGCTTGATGACAAAAGCCAAAAGCTAGTTTTCATTGGGTATGAAAAGAGTTCCAAAGCATACAAGCTCTACAATCCTACTAATGGGAGAATTATTGTGAGTAGAGATGTCCTATTTGATGAAGAAGCTGAATGGGATTGGAATGTCAAAGAGCAAAAAGAATACAAATTCTTACCCATACAAGAGCAAGAAGTAGAAGTCAATGAAGACTCTATATCTCCAAATCCATCTCCAACTCCAACTCAAACTCCATCTCCATATCAAGCTCCAACTTCATCTCAAGGAGATATAACTTCAACAAGTTCAAGTTCGCATGAAAAGACCCCCCGTTTCAGAAGCTTGGATGAAATTTATGAGGTAACTCGAAATTTAAATGATGAACTGACTCTCTTTTGTCTACTTGCTGATTGTGAACCAATAAGCTTTGAGGAAGCTAATGAGAATGAAAGATGGAGACAAGCCATGGATGAAGAAATCAAGGCAATAAAGAAGAATGACACTTGGGAGCTTGCAACTTTACCCAAAGGCCACAAAGCCATTGGAGTAAAGTGGGTTTACAAGATAAAGAAGAATGCTAAAGGTGAAGTTGAAAGGTACAAGGCAAGACTAGTTGCAAAAGGCTATAGTCAACGAGCTGGCATTGACTATGATGAGGTATTTGCTCCTGTTGCACGCTTGGAAACTATAAGATTTATCATATCTCTAGCAGCCCAACACAGATGGAAGATTTATCAATTGGATGTTAAATCTGCATTCCTGAATGGTTTTCTTGATGAAGAGGTATATATTCAACAACCATTAGGCTATGTGGAGAAAGGGTGTAAAAATAAAATTTTAAAGTTGAAGAAAGCTCTCTATGGCCTAAAACAAGCTCCAAGAGCTTGGTATAGTAGAATTGATGAATATTTCCGTCATAATAATTTCTCCAAGTGTTCGCACGAGCATACTCTCTATACCAAACATGAGAATGGCGATGTGTTGATTGTTTGCTTGTATGTGGATGACTTAATTTTTACTGGCAACAATCCAAATTTATTTGAAGATTTCAAGAGGACAATGGCAAGAGAATTTGAGATGACTGATATTGGACTCATGTCTTATTATCTTGGAATTCAAGTGAAGCAAACAGATGAAGGAATATTTGTTTCTCAAGAAGGCTATGCAAGGGAAATTCTCAAGAAATTCAAGATGGAAAATTGTCAACCTGTTAACACCCCTATTGAATGTGGAGTACAATTGTCAAAGGTTGATGAAGAAGAACATGTAAATCCAACATTTTTCAAGAGCCTAGTTAGAAACTTGAGATACTTGACATGTACAAGACCAGATATTCTTTTTGGTGTAGGACTTGTGAGTCGCTTTATGGAGTCCCCTACTAATACACATCTAAAGACTGCCAAAAGAATACTTCGCTACATCAAAGGAACTGTTGATTATGGACTTTTATACTCCTACTCAGAGGATTTCAAACTTGTGGGGTATAGTGACAGCGATTAGGCTGGTGATTTTGATGATCGAAAGAGTACTAGTGGATATCTTTTCTTCATGGGAGATACAACATTCACTTGGAGTTCCAAGAAGCAACCCATTGTCACACTTTTTATATGTGAAGTTGAATATGTAGCTCCTACTTCATGTGTTTGTCATGCTTTATGGTTAAGGAATTTGATGAAAGAACTTAAGGTGCCTCAAGAAGCCAGTAGAGATCTATGTTGATAACAAGTCTGCAATTGCCTTAGCCAAGAATCCAGTATTTCATGAAAGAAGCAAGCACATTGACACACGTTACCATTTCATCAGAGAATGCATCACAAGGAAGAAAGTGAAGATAGAATATGTGAAGTGTCAAGATCAAGTTGCAGACATTCTTACAAAGCCACTCAAGAGTGTCGTGTTTGTGAAGCTTAGAGTTTTGATCGGAGTTACGAGAGTCAAATCAAGTTTAAGGGGGGATGTTAGAAGATAAACTTGATTTGGATTAGGACTCTATTAAATAAGTTCTAGTTAGATTTAAATTATTTTTGACTAGATAGTATTTCTTAGTGGGTAATGGTTTCCTAGAACCATATCCTAATTGACATAGGTTTTTTGTGAATCTATAAATAGGAATTAGTCCTTTCAATTGTAGTCATACCAAATACATACCAAATATTAGAGCAATAAAGATTTTGTTTAGAGTCTCCATATTATTTCTCTCTACGATAAAATAGCCTCTTCCATATTGCAACAGAATCCGACCCACTCTGTGATTCAATGTATATAACCTTATCGTATTTCTTTCAAAAAAATATATATATTTAAAAAAAATTTACAAGCTAATATTACTAATGATATCAGGACCCAAGAACATACCACTAGACCAAAATACCTAGTGACAACCATATCGCATTTTAACTAGTTAAGAGAAATTATTTTCAAAACTCAAACACGCGACTAAGTAAACAACAACTTTTCCTACCGCCTAGCGCCTAGCGCCTACTATCCCTTCCATGAATACACAGAATTAACCAAAAACTAAACAAACTATTTAAAGTACACGTAAAAAAGTTACAAATAAAAATTGCTTACAGGGATAGGAGTAGGATCAATAGCTCGGTGAATGGATCCAGGGTCGGCGCCGAAGTCACCGGCGAGGCGAGCAAGCTCCATCACTGGCGCCGGTGGCCACCATATCAGCTCATTTTCCTCTTCCCTAGTACGCTTTATAGTAGTAATTTTACCACTACTCAATGGGTTAGAAGTGAGTGGACGTCGAGTAATGAACTGAGTGGCGAGTTGACCAGGGTGTGGAGAAAATGGGACGAGGAATTTGAAGCAAGACCAGAGTAGTTGGGCCTCTTCAGAATTGACAGACGAGGCCTGTTTGGGTGGGCCCAAAAGGGCGAGCAAGTCCGAGGTTGTGGCTTTGGGTATAGGCCCAGAAGGTGAAGATGATGAAGCTGCAGAGGTGGCTGTGACTTTGACTGGCCGTTTTAGGAAAGCGAAAGAAGGTAAGGAGGTGGTGGTGGTGGTGGTGTAGGTGGCTGCTAAAGAGAGGGAGAGAACGAAGGCCACTTTGATGGAGAATGATGGGTTGGGCATGGCTTCCCCTCTCGCTCTCTCTATATTTTCATGGCATTTCTATTGGTGCTGCTATACAAGACAGTTTTCATTTAAGTACGCAATCATATTTAAAAATGAATTTGATCCTCCCTGACAGCTTGTTTGGATTGGCAATATTAAAGGAAAGGGTCAAAACCATTTTAGTCCCTGAGGTTTACTCTAAAAACTAAATTGGTCCCTCAGGTTTGTAAAAAGACCAAAAAGGTCCCTCTAGTTAACTTTTGTTAGCCAAATATTAATAGTCAAATGGTTGACTGAGTTAAAAGACCATTATATCCTTAGGCAATATATATTATAAAAGAAAATTACAATAAAAGTTTAAATCAGTCTAAAAAAAACATAATTCACATAATTCGCGGAGGAAAAAAAAACAAAAACTAAAAAAAATCAATTCAAACATTAACAAAAAAAAAATAGTAAAATATCATTAAAAAATGAACAATCATAATTCATTCTCTTTTCTGGGCAGTACCCTCGCTGTTAATTATGTCGATGATGATTGTTCATTTTTTAACTATATATTACTGAATTTAATTTGTTTTTGTTTGATTTGTTTTTTTTTATTTTTAGTTTTTTTTTTCCTACCATAATTATGTGAATTATGTTTTTTTTAGACTGATTTAAACTTTTATTGTAATTTTCTTTTATAATATATGTTGCCTAAGGATATAATGATCTTTTAACTCGATCAACCCTTTGACTATTAACATTTGACTAATAAAAATTAATTGGAGGGACCAATTTAGTCTTTTTGCAAATCTGAGGGACCAATTTGGTCTTTAGAGCAAACCTCAGGGACTAAAATAGTTTTTGCCCTTAAAGGAAAGGAAAGGTTATGGAGGATTTTTCAATCATTTCTTTTATTTAGATTGTAATTTTAAATGAAGGAAAGATTATTGAGGGGTTCTAAATCTCTTTTATTTTTTTTAATGAGAAAGATTTTATAATTTTTTTAATTTAGAGTTTTTTAAAGGGAAAAAAAGTAAAGTTATAAAAAAAAAATTTTATCTCTACATATCTCATTATTAAAAAAATAAAAAAAGAGTAGTTAAATATTTTTTCATTTAAAATTAACCTTTCATTTCCTTTTCTTCTCTAATCTAAACAAAAAATCATAAAATTCTTTTTCTTCCTTTCCATTATTGTTTTTTTACAATCCAAACAAAATAATTCATTTTCTTTCATTTCTTTTTTTTTTTTCCTTCACTTTTCTTTCCTTTCCTTTCCCTCTTGCAATCCAAACAGGGGCTAAATGGGATCGTCCAATAAGAAGGTAATACTTCACATCTACTTATTTAAAATACTTATACTTGTGTTGAACATCAAAATTACCAAGTTTTAACTTTTTCATAAATGACATTTACATGTTTCGAATAAATATTAGGGTTAATACTATTTTTGATTATTTATTTTTGGCTTCATTGACATTTTAGTCTCTTATCTTCAAAAGTGAGACATTTCACTCTCTTATCTTTTAAAGTTGGGACACCGTTAGTCCTTATTACTAAATATTCCGTTAAAAAAAATCGAAAAAAATACTTGATTGACTAAAATACCCCTGCAATTTGGTAGTGGTAGGGGTATTTTGATCAATTATATATTTTTCCGTCTTTTTTTAACAGAATCAACTACAATTACTAACGGTGTCCCAAATTTAAAAGATAAGGGATCAAAATGTCAATGATGTCAAAAATAAAGGACCAAAAATCGTATTAACCCTAAATATTATTTTCTTGATTTAGTTTTATAGGAAGAGGAAAATATTTTATTTTATTTCTAAATGGGAAAAAAGCCATTTTAATCCTCAAATTTGGGGTAATTCCCAAACTAATCCCCAAACAAGAAAAAAATGTGTTAATATTCTTATTGGACTTTCGGGATTTTGCAAGTCATAATCTTCAAAGTTTAGTACAACTTGAATTGTTGAAAATTATGTAGAAGTAGTGGAGAACTTAGATGAATGTGTTTTGATCTAAAACCAAGTTTGATTTAGGGGTAAATTTGTGGAGATTAGTATGTTTTAATGACCACTAGCACTAGAACATTTCAGTATTATTAGATACATTTGTTTGTAATTGTTTAAGTATTAATAAGAATTTCTATTTATTCTCTATAGCTTTTTTATGAATGAATGTATAAAGGTCCCACGCTCATGTAGATGGCTTAGATGCATAGTGCTGCCGCGCAGAAGGTTTAAGTCATTGATACATATGTCATAAATCTGTTCATAACCACATAGTGAAGTTGGACACTTAAACTATGTAAATGCTATGGTGAGATAGTCTCCTATTTCTAGGGTGACCAATCTTGGTCATTGGAGGTCATTCCAGACTTGTCTCACTAGTGCATGTATTATGCATTGAACGAGACTTGGCTTAGATGAGTGTGTTTAATTTAAAATCAAGTTTGATTTATGGGTAAATCAATTTGAAGAAAGGGAGTTATAATAAGGGATGGTTGGGCCGGATTTGTAAATAATCTTGTCTAGGTAGCAAATATGCAAATATGTTGCGCATTTTGTGCATTTTTACCTTTTCACCCTTATAGGAACAGCTTGTTAGTCCATTTTAAACAAAGACCTAATGGATGAATTAATTTAGTTTACTTTAGTTAAATAGTAGCCCTCTTAGAACTGAAATAGTTTAATAGTCAAAATAGAACTGTAACTCCTAAAATAATTTACCCTACATTATATCAGAGTTTTGAGTTCTAACCCTTCATAAACTTGATAGCTAAGAAAACCAAAGCAACTAAGAAGAGTAAATGGTCTTGGTTCATAAAATCTTAAACCAAAGCATTGTTGAAACAATACAACCATAAAAATTAACAGGAATAATAATTATTACAAATCCTAACAAAAGAGAGCAAGAACAGCGGCAAGTGTTGATGCTATTATTGGAAGGACAACCTTGTTCTTCCTTTTGCCGGTACCATTGTTTGCATTTTCGGGCAGTCCATCGATACTGTTTCAAGAGGACAAAAAACGACAATTTTAGAAATTGTAATCCCAAAACAAAAACAATCTCCATATTATTAGTGAAGTTTTTGATTGCCCCATATTATCAAAATTTGCATGTAATATGCTCTTCTAGGGGTAAAAGTCAAAATGCTTCATGAGTTTGTCTGTAAATTCCAAATAGCCCCATTAACTTTTAACATTACCTAAATTTCCTTGTATAGTAATTCGATTAGCTTTTGGATTGAATTATAGCGAACCTGTATTCTATACAACAATCTTAGTATAATTAACAACATTAGTCTCTTAAGGTTTTGAAAATTGTTCGTGTGGAAGGTTAATTTGTGTTTTTATAACTGTTTTCTAAAAACAAGATCTTTCTGATTTGTTTATTCAATCATTCTTTATTTTTCATATACACTGTTATTTGTTGTGAGATGGAGTTCAATCTTAATTAATGTATTTTATTGGTTCTAATCTAAACTCATGTGAATATGGCTTTATGAATATCGTTAATTATACTAATAGTATAAAAGATCAATAAAAATCAAATTTAAATTTTACTGAAGACCTCAAAGACAATTCCTGATTTGATTTTTCTTGTAGAACTGCTGGTATTGGCCCACTGAAATTGTTCCCGGCTAAGTTTCTGCAATAGAGTGAAAAATAAGTGACATACTCCTCTACTTCTACTCATGCCATTGAACTAGAAAATGCTAGTGAAACTTTTTTTTTTTGCTAATTAATTTGGGGAAACATCCTCACTCAACCAGTCCACGAGACATAGACTGGATTAGCCACCACTCACTGATATCGGATGGGACAAAATGCTAGTATCACTTACAAGACTGTCAAAGAAGTGAGTTGAGCCAAAAAGTTGGATACATTTTCATCCAAGTTGTTGTTAGACAAATCCCTGTCATAATGAGAATATTTTACTATGATAAGTGATAATCATGAATTATCTGATTAATTTATACAATTTTATCAATGTTTATAATAAAAAAAGGAACACGAGATATGACATTATCGTAATTTTCGATTAAGATCAAGTAAATTGGCGTACTTACAGTGTTTGAATAGATGTGAGATTAGCTATAAGAGGAGTGATTGATCCGTTTAATCTGCTTGAGGATAAGTTCCTGATACAAGTTCAATGATGTACTTGAGAAATAAAACTAAGATGAGATTATTGAATGTCTAAATTGTTATGAATAATGCCCTGAGAGCCAATTAATTGTAATTTTAAAATTAAAGATAATGTATTATTCAATTTATTATTGTGGGCAGTTTATTTATTATTGATGCTTTAAATAAATGAGTCCTTAGAATATTATTTATAGATTCCATCTTTATGAGTAAGGATATGAGTGATAGAATCTATATCCACAAATATATTCTAAAAGTTGTCCCCGATCATATGATAAATTAATTGGGCGTTAGTTTATCCGGATAGATTGGATTACAGTCTACTGACCAAATTATATGATATGTTAATTTGGGTATTAGTCTCATGTCGTTATAGTAGATGTATAAGTGTTTGTTACGAACAAGTCATTGGGCTTGACCACCAATACAACGAATTACATGGATTGTCAATAATTCATTGTATTATGTAATCATGCAATTAGTTCTTAGACCTGAGACACTATCATTATTTCATGATTAGGAATATCATGATTTGGTGGTGCAATTAAGCTAATCCTAATAACGGATTAGACAATATATTCAGTGGTTATGATCTATTCCGTCATGGAGGTATGTGTGTGTAGATACAGGAACTGTCAGTTGGGAATCCTATACAATCTAATTAATTAAGTAACTACAAATCCTTGGCCAAAGTTCTACGGATTATTCATTAGTTACTAATTAAATAGATTTTGGCATATGATCAGGTAATAGAATTTGACGACTCAATCTATGACTCTGGCTCGATTGGGATAATTAAGACAGTAAGATTTAATTGCATAGAAATTACTAATGGGTTCGTGTGATACCCCGAACCCAACATATACTTAATTGCATTTAATTAAGTGTTATCTTAAATGCTAGTATTGAATTATGTGTTTATTTTACTTAATCTACTCATTTTAAGCACTATTTTCATATTACCTCAAAAATATTTAAATAATAGCTAGAATAATTATTTGAAATGAATACTAACTACCTTATTATTTTTAGTACTCGGTTTCATTCTCTTGCACTTAACTACTTTATTTTCAACTAAATGGAAAAGTAGCTCCGAGCCCGGAGTAAATTTTAAACTATTCTACTTTTCAAAAATTATATTTTTCTAACATTACCTATCATATTTAAATCATTCTTCCATTTATCGTTCGTTCGTAGTGCATCGAAAACGAGAGTTAGAGAATTATTTTCAGGACTCAATGAATAGTATTTTCAGCACTATTTCTAGTATTTAGTAGTTGGTTTAGTTCGTTTTAATTGGTAATGCATTTTTATGACTTGCAATAGACTAAATCGCATACTTGACCAATTTAACTTACCTTTGACTTAGCCAAATGACCCCAATGCCCTTGTCATCTTTTAAATAAACAAACCAAGCAACAAAGGCTAAAACAATTTGCAAAATTCCCCCCATATCGCCCCCCCTTTTGTCGTGAGCTTGAGAGTCAAAAAAGAAAGATTTTTGCTTCATTTTTCTTCTACAATCTTGCATGGAATCGAACAAGGAGCTTGGCTAGGGTTCTTACAAGTCTTCTTCTACAATCATTGTGAGGGATTTCACGTTTTTGTGTATTTTTTTTAAAGTTTGATTTATGTTTTAAATTCTTAGATTTGATATATATTGTGTTTAAATGCCTATTATTGCTTGAAATAGCTTCCTTTGAATTCGTAGCATTGCTTGATAGTTATTTAGAGATTTTTACGATTAGAAATGCGAATTGAAATTGGAGAAGACAATGAATAGTGTCATTTTAGGGTTTTGTTAAAAAGTTGCTTGATGGATTGATTTAATGCTTCCTATAGGTGCTAGGGATGTTAATTAACATAGAAATATGATTGAATGACATTAGATTGCTCGAAACTTGAAAAAAATGCAAAAAATAGAACGGTTTACAAAAGAGATACGCGCCAAAAGTAAATCCGAGTGAATGTGGTTGATATATTTGGTGTTCTTAGGGTATTCTCAATGGAGTCTCTAAGGAGTCTTTAAACAGCAATAATTGTTATTTTAGAGATTCTATTGATCAAAATTCATCATCAATGCGGGTCTCTAAAACACTATTTGATACTTTTTGGCAAAATCATGACATCACTCAAGGTTTGAGTCTCCAAAATAGCACCTAGTCTCCATTTTCTTCAACAAATTTGTTGAAAAAAATAGAGACTATACAAGAAGACAAAAATGAGTCTCTAAAAAAAATAATATCAGATCTGATGATGTCAGATTATCTGACATCGTCAGATTTGAAAAAAAAAAGTACAAAAAAAGAGTACAAACAGCAACAAACAAATTTATTAGAATACAATTATTTTTTTCAAAAAATAACAAAAAAAAAAAGGTAAACACAGCTCTGAAAAAAAAAAAAAAAAAAAAAACATAAAGTTTGTGTTGGTGGTTTCGCTGGAGATGGGGTGGCAGCAGAGAAAATGGTGGGAGGGGTGGGATGCAGCGGAAAAGAAAGGGGAAGGGGGGCGCTGATGCGCTGCAGGGAAAAAAAGGGAAGAAGAAGGGGGGGAGGAGGGGGGGCGCTGATGTTGCAGGGAAAAAAAGGGAAGAAGAAGAATGGGGAGGAGGGGGGCGGCGCTGTGTATATATATGTATGTGTCTGTGTGTATATATAGATTTATGTGTGTGTATATTTGTATGTGTTTGTGTGCGTGCAGGGAAAGAAAGGGACGGGGGAGGTTGGAGGGAAAAAAGAAAGAGATAAAAATGTGGGTGGGTGGGTGGGGGAGGGTTTTTAATTATATTTTTTAATTAAGCTTTTTAATATTTTTATTTAGAGTTTTGTATTTAAATAATCTAAATAATAATTAATTAAAAAAAGTAATATACGAAAAAAAATAACACATAATTAAATTATTATGTAAAATTAAAATTAACACAATATGTTGACTCAATTTTATAGAAACTCAATTTTATTTAGGGTTTTTTAAAAGGGATTTTGTAATTAAGCTTTTTTAATTAGATTTTTTAATTAAGGTTTTACATTTAGGGTTTTTTAATTAGACATTATTTCTAATTATGGTTTTGTATTTTATTTTTTTATTTTAGTTCTTTTGGTTTGGCAAACTTTTTTATTGCTGCTTGTTTTTTTTTTGAACCGATATTACTGCTTGTTGAAAAAGTAAAATTTTCTACTTTATTTTTAGTTTAGGTGAAAAAATTAATTAATGGGAAAATTAAATTAAGATTTTTTTTACGTATAGTTTTTTTAAAATGTTATGTTCGTCACAATTTATTTATTTTTTGGTTGAAATATTCGTTAAAGAAATTAAAATAATCTAAATAACAATTAATTTAAAAAAATAACACATAATCAAATTATTATATAAAATTAAAATTAACACAATATCGAAACTCAATTTTATGGAGACCGTCACCGGGGATGTTTTTTTAATCTTGGTCTCTAAATGGGTCTTTAAAACAGTTTTTTTGCCTTGGTCTCTAAGTGGGTCTCTAAAATACTATTTGGTCTCTATATGGGTCTCTAAAATGATATATAGAGACTCCATTGAGGATAGCCTTAGGGTGAGGAGGTGCTAGTAGAGCTTTTCTAATGCTTGGTTGGGCATCGGTTAAAGTACTTGTAGTTATAACGCATTAAGGAAAAATCGGGGCTTTTACGGTTAACGTGGTTAAACGGGTGAACTAGAGGGTCCTAGGGGTGTCATAAAGGGTAATTAGGAGAATGGAATAGTTTGTTTGAGAATCTTGAACCTCATCCTTCGATTGTGAGTCAAATTGTGTTAATAGACAAAGGGGCCGTTTGACTAAGTGTTGGCTTTTCACGTTTTGAGTGTTGGCATAGTCATAGTGGGGCATGAAAGCACTTTTGGCGTGGTTGTGGAATTGATTTGGTGTTCGGTTAACATAGCTATAGTTCAAACGCACTAGGTGGACTTTTGGGCTTCGGTTGGGAAAGCGAGGTTTAATAGCATAGAAACGTGCCTTATTATGCCTAAGTGAGGGTAATGAAGTCGGTTTCCTAATCCCATAACTCGTTTGGTTGTAATTGCTTTTAGAAGTTAGAGCTTGAATAGTGTTTTCTTGCATTGAGCTGACATTTCCTACTTAGCTAGTATTCTTGTTGTTATATTTGGCTGTGAATGACATCCATGAGATTTCTTGTGATAAATATGTGTTCTATTACATGCTAGGGGATCCATTAAGCCAAACTTGCGTCTTGGAGCTTGGTAGAGGTGAGGGATGCATCGTACTTGCCATCTTAATTGGTTTATTGTTCTTCATTATGACAGATTTTTGTGTAGTTAATGAGTATTGTTTATGAACTTTAATTGAATTGTCTATGTTCCGTTTATATGTCGACTAGAAGGTGTTATTGTTATCTAGATTACAGTTGCTTGTAAATTGTAATTCATGTGTGAGGGCAACCTACTTTGTTGTCCCTCATTTTGTGTTTATTGGTTTTTAATGTTATATTGCTATTATAGTTGCTATTTGTGTATCGTTTCGATGGTTGCACAACCTTATCGTTCGGAACGTGTGCGATGGGTCTCTCTAGGCGGCATTGGGCTTGCCAAGGTATTCCTCTAACTCCGTACCCTAGTCCCTCACTCGCTTAGTATAGAGTATGCCAGGGGGTGTGGGTTGTAGGATCGGGTACATCCAGAGTACCCATTGGTATTTGGGATGCCGACATATCGAGATCGAGTTCGTAGTTTGTGGTTCGAAGAGTTGGAGTGATAAGAGTTATCGATCGTATCCTTTTTCAATGTGTAGTATCTTATTGCTTATTTGTCATGTTAATTGTTTAATGGTGTTACTTGTACATAACTGTTGCATTGCACGAATTCCCTTATAAAAGCTTCCCATATATTGTTCCCCTCCCTCACTGGGTATACATGATTGTATACTCACTCCTCATTACCCACCTTTCAGGTATTGAGTGTTAGAAGGAATGTTCGTGCTTGTGGTGCTTAGTCTTTGCTTGGGATTCAATGTGTTGTGTGCCATGGGTTGTAAAGATGTTACTTTTGAGTTGTATGTATTCAATGAATAAAGAAATATAATTTAAGTTTAATTAGGTCAAATAGAGTGGTATGATAATCTAGTTTATGTAATAGGTTAGTATTATTTCAACTCAAGCATGAGCGTACATGTCTAAAGAAAAAGAGTTAGGATAGCCTTTGAATTTGGAGATGTATAATTGCTTGGGTTGCTTGTTGAGAACCAAGTCTCGGATGGCCTTGTGGAGTTGTTGAATGTGTTGGACACGGTACTGGTCCATTTATATTTTGTTTGCAGGTTTTGGTTTGTCCTATAAAAAGGGGAAACTCAGTCCGTTTTCCCTAAATTTTGTGATCGGGTTTGGATTTGGGATGAGTATAACATGTTTAATAGAATTCCCGATCTCGTGAGGGGTCGGGGCATTACAGTTCATATACTTGCACTTCATATTTAATTGGGTAGTCGCGATATACTGCTAAGTGTCACTAACGATTTGCGAATTAACAAGAAAGGGTTCTAATTCAATTAATTAGTTGAATTAATTATTCACTACCGATTAATGGTGAACCCGAGAGGTCACACAAAAATAGAATTCGCAGATTAATTGGATTAGAGAAAAGATTAAATTAAATTTAGGATCGTTCTAAATTTTAATTTAATCGGGCTCATAGTAATTAGATGGTGATCTGGTTATTATGAAGCCAAAGACTAGTTAGTTTAAATCCAGTCCACATATGACTTTAGGTCATATGTGTTTCTTATATATAGTATTATTCTGACAGAAAAAACTAGCACAATTTCATAAGTCAGAAAATATATAGGATTTTTTTAGAAAATCTAGTGGGGGTGAAATCCAATTGACAAGCGCGAAATCTGTGTGAATCAATCTTGGAGGCTTCACATGTGGGGAACTTGTTTAAGATTTTTCATCGTTTTACGCTTCAAGACATAATCTTAAAATTTAGCATATTTAATTTAATTAGGTTAAATTATTATCTGATATTAAATATGCGTAATTAACCATGAACGAATGCATGATTATTTTTCACTGCGTAATTAAATTTTAATTATCATGTATATTTATCAACATAAATTATGCATAAAAACATACAAGGAGACAATTCTAGGATTGTTATCATCATAATTGCAGCTAAGACCCTCCCATGTGAAATCTGGAGGTGCGCATGGATCTTCTTGCCAATTCTTCCTCAGTCCGTAGCATGACTTGATGGCAATCATGGTAGCCACTAATATTATACAAAACATGCGATCATAGACATCCTCCGGGTACCTAATTAAGAAGATTTTGGTTAGTTTTGAGATTAAAGATGTCTAATAACATGTTTGGAACGATAGAAAAGACAATCAAATAACAAGACTTACTTCACCAATTCACCGGACACAGAGCCGAGATCCCACCGTCCATAAAGCTCTAATGATCCAGATTAAGTAGCGTATAAGGTATTATTCAATAGCCTCAACTCTAATGCCGATATGAAAAGAATCGTTTCTCCTGTCTTTTGAAGACATACGTGTATATAATTCGTCTACAGAGTGTGTATAATTTCCTATTTGAATGCATCGTTTGCATTTGCTAAACTCACACTAGCCCAGAAATCTTCTCCAATATACAAATCAAATTCTGGTAGTTGGTTTTTTTCGTCATAATTTCTATACATGAAACGTGTCCTTATCAGATACTTATTGTTCTTCCCTTTTTTAGGTCTTAGGGTGTAGCAATTTCTGTCTCCTTCAGGAAAGCTTCTTGCAGACAAGAATGGCTGTTGTCTATAGTGCGTATGTGATATTTCCACGTTCACGTTGCTGTCTGTGAAGCCTGTGTCTGAGACATAGAAGATTCCGGTGTTTGAATCGTTATATTTAGCATTTTCAGCTAAACCTCAATCAATGCTTATGAATACAAATCAAGGAGAAAGAGGGGGCATATATTAGAAATAAGCAACTATATATTGTAATACTTGTCAAATAAACAAAGAAAAAGAATTGAAATTCAAGCGTTTGAGCTTAACCACCTGATTAATTAGGTTGTGTAAGGTGTTAGAATATACACTTGTCCCACATAGAAAAATCATAAACTCTTAAACCACTTAATAAGATCTTAGGCTACTCTACTTGGTACCAATTACTTTCAAGATGGAAACCTCAGGCTTCTTCACATGGTATCAGAGCTAGGCCCATGGTCTAGTGTCATTCATCTTTCGCGTGCGACCTATTTCAAATTAGGTCTACTTGTCATCAATCTTTCGTGTGTGCATAGTCCACGCACTTTCAATCTTTTACATGTGTTATCTACTACATGTGTGTTCAATCTTCCATGTGTGACCCATCTCAAAAAATTCGGTCCACATGTATTTAATCTTTCAAGTGTGACCATCTCAAAATAAGGTCCACTCGTGTTTAATATTTCACGTGTGACCCCTCTCAAATCAGGTCACACGTGAAGGGGAGTGTTAGAATATACACTTGTCCCACATAGAAAAATCATAAACTCTTAAATCACTTAATCTGATCTTGGGCTACTCCACTTGGTACCATTTGATTTCAAGATGAAAACCTCGGGCTTCTTCACACAAGGACTACAGGCACAGCTACTACAAGTGCAAAACCAGCAAACAATTCGAGAAGGAAATTTTTGAACATTTTCATCACAGCTAGCAGTCAAGTCCTTCTAGCTGAAAAGCCCAATTCTGCAATGAGGGTTTTTTTGTTGTATTTATGATGAGACTCACCAAGTCAAGGTTCAAACGAATATATATTTATAATAGAACCTGCATGCATGAGGTAAATCGAGTGAAATATTCAATAGCTTTCAACGTACGTTGGGCAGTAGTAGGGCTGACATATGCAATCTAGTAAAGACAACTTTTGATTGAGGTGAATCTCAAGGTCTCAAAGCAAAACTTTCACAACTCAGTTGAACAGAACAAAAATATATCTGTACTTAAAAACCACGCAATCTATTAAAGACAACTTTTGAGTGAATGAAGACAACTTTTGAGTGAATGAGACTGTAACGCCCTGACCCAACCCCACGCTAAAGGTTAAGTCTGGACCCGATAAACGGACAGAGTCTCCTCTGTACCGCGGACATTTTGGAAACTTGTAAATGCTCAAAATAGCCATAATATATTAAGACAAGCTTTTATAACTAAAGTTCAAAAGTTCAAGGCTATCCGAGCCTTGAGGCATACAGTAGTTCAAATTCACACAGGCATGCATCCAACTTAACTTCTTCATAAAACCGTTTATCATTCCATTCGATGATAACATTGAAACACTCCTAGAAGTTGAAACCAAACATACAACAAAATATACACACCCAAGCATGCAAAAAGCTAGAAGTAGAACATAAGTTATTACAAGCCATAGTTTCCCAAATCTACTACTACAACCAACTATCTTTAACTTGCAACAACAAAACATATACATAGCCCTAGGCCACAAAATAGATCATAATATAATAATACAAGTGCCCAAATAACAACAAGAAAACACATCCACCTCAGACAACAAACACACAGCTACTAGGGCAAAGGCTTGGCCTGTACTTCTTCATCTTCCACTACCACCTCAACTAGCTGGGGATCACCATCAGCACTTCTTGAAACATGATATCAAGGTATAAGCAATATTGTTGCCCAGTGAGGGATAAAGTCTCCCGGGGCGTGCAATGCAACAAGTAATACATTTAAACATTAGTAGCAGTGAAAATCATTCAAGAATGTTAAAGATCAAATACCACACATTAAAAAGGATACATTTCACTTAACCCCAACACTCCAATCTTCACTTGATCTTCATTCACGATCCACGAACCACAATCACTGTGTCGGAAAAATCTCCAATCACTCTAGTGGGTGTACTCTGGATGTACCCCGATAATCCTATGACCCAACATTCCCTATCAATCTCCGAACCAGGCGAATGAGGGACTAGGGCATGGAGTTTGAATATCCACTGGCAAGCCGTCTGCCGCCCAGCCGATATATAACATATCCGCCCCTGATACTATGGTTGCGCAACCACTATGCAAGGCCCTTAACAATGGCAAGACAATAACAACAATATAAGCAATATCACATAGGAGGATCAACAAAGTAGGTTGACCTAGAAACAGTTAGAATATAAGCAATTAAGCAGTTTTACAAAGGGCATATTCAAGATAGATATAGAACTATACCAAAAGCTCCAAAACAACTTGAAACCACATTGAAACACACAAGGGGTCATGCCATGGTCTTAGAAGCGTGAAACAATTGAATTTGCACTTAAACCCCTTTGTTATTCAAGCTATTTTCCTTCCAAATCAAAGTTAATGTTTCAAATTCAAGGGAGAGCTATACTAATCTTCTAATTAACCCGTAATGCACCGTTATAACCCTCAAACATGTTCAATTACCCGCAATTACCCCAAAAGCCCCAATTTTTCTCTTATAGCTTTGAACTACACATACATTAACTGGGCTTCAAACAAAGGTTAACAAAGCTTCTATAGCACCTAGGTAGCCTAAGATTACCAATTATGAAGCTCAATTTCACCCAGATTAGCATTAACCCCGAAACCCCTATTAAAAAGACGGCTATTTCACGTTTTATGCAAGTTTAGAGAAATTCAAGAGCATGGGGCTATTGGACTACCTTCATTAGCACCTAAGGCATCTATTAGAAGCAATTAATCAAGCTAATACACACAATTACACAAAACCCTAGAAATTTGTCACTATTCACCTCATAAATTCAAAATAACGATTCCTACAATTTAAAATGCAAACTAAAGGCTTAAATATGTTCTCTAGCACTTATATACCATGTATAATAGCATAGATAAGCCTTACATTAACATTTGATAGCATTTCTAACAAATTAAGAAAAGTGTAACATTTTTAAAAATGCAAAAAGAGCCATGAAATCCCTCACTAATGCGCGTAGGAGCTCACGGGAGGCTAGAAAACACCCTAAACTATTTGCATCCAACTTGGCTTGGCTTGGATCAAGGAATTGATGAAGCAAAAATATCCCAAATGCAAGAGAAGGGCTGTTGGGTTCTGCTGGCTATTTTTCAGATGTTTTTTTATTTTTTATTTTGTGTATTATGAGCTTAAGTTATGTCATATTGAGTATATATTGGGGTGGGGTCAAGTGGGGTGCTTAAGTTATCTTCTACAAAAAAAGTAATTAGCTTTAAAACGAGCCTAAGGAGTAGTTAGGTGCTAATTGAATAAAACACTAAGTTAAGTCACGTAATACTATTCACTAAGTTCAATAAAGCATTTTCTAAACGAAGGCTATACACGCTAATCTCTCGAACGCACATTTTTATCACTCCTACAATATTTAATATGATTTAATAAAAATGTAATTTCAGTAATATTAAGCAGTTGAAAATAGAAGGAATAGTGACTTAAAGAAGATAGTAAATAAAGTACAGAAGAAATGCGCAACAATAGATGCAACAGTAAGTGAATGCATGGCACAAAACTCGGGCGTCACATCTTCTCCCCCTTAAACTAATTGCGCCTACGCAATTCTTACATGATTCGGCGAATAACTCTGGATATCGATCTCGCATCTGATCCTCTCTTTCCCAGGTAACATCCTCCAACCCATGATGATCCCACATAACTTTAACCATCGTAATGCTTTTAGTTTTCAGCTCATGAACTTTCTAATCAACAATTCGAAAAGGTTTCTCCGTGTAGGTCAAAGTTTCACTGATCTCTAATGGCTCGGGCTCAAGAGCATGAGAAGGATCTGGTTGATATTTTCGAAACATAGAAACATGGAAGACATCATGGATCCTGCCCAAGCTAGGAGGCAAAGCTAATTAGTAAGCCAATTCACCAATGGTTTCAATTACTTCAAACGGTCCCACATAACGAGGACTGAGTTTACCTCCCTTACCATGCCGAATCAAGCCCTTGCGATGAGAAATTTTCAGAAATACCCGATCCTCTACGACAAATTTCAGATCACGACGGCGTCTATCTACATAACTCTTTTGCCGACTCTATGCTGTAAGCATTCTTTTTCTGATAAGCTGAACATTATCAATCATTTTGTTCATCTCTGGCAATAAAGTAGGATCAATAGATTTCAACTCTCCAACTTCATCCCAATATAAAGGAGATCTGCATTTACGCCCATACAAAGCTTCATACGATGCCATACCGATAGTAGCCTGATAACTGTTGTTATAAGCAAATTCTGCAAGAGATAAGTATTTCTCCCAACTTTTACCGAAGTCCAGAATGCACGCTTGAGGCATATCCTCTAGTATTAAGATAGTTCTTTCAGATTGTCCATCAGTTTGAGGATGATAAGAAGTACTGAAAGTCAAAGTTGTGCCCAAAGCTTTCTGAATTTTCTGCCAGAACTGAGATGTGAATCTAGGATCTCTGTCTGACACAATACTTTTGGGAATCCCATGAAGTCTAACAATATTCTCCACATAAATTTCAGCCAACTTGTCAAGATATTCAGTTTTCTTTGTAGCAATAAAATGAGAGGTTTTGGTCAATCTATCCACAACAACCCAGGCTGAATCATAACCTCTCGAAGACCGCGGTAAATCTAACACTAAATCCACGGTAATGTGGTCCCATTTCCAAACAAGAATAGCCAACGACTGTAACAACCTTGCCGATCTCTGATGTTCAGCTTTAACTTTTTGACATGTAAGACATTTAGTAACATAGTCAGCAATCTTTCTCTTCATGTTGTTCCACCAGTAGTTCTGTTTCAGATCTCTGTATATCTTAGTACTGCCTGGATGGATAGTATATTTAGAATTATGAGCCTCCGCAATAATTTCTTTCTTTAAAGTTGGCTCAGAAGGAATACAAATCCTGCCTTCGAATTTAAGAAGACCATCATCATGCAATTTGAAATCCGACTCTCCCTCTTTCGACTTTTCTAAGTTTTCCATCAATTGTAGATCAGCCTGCTGAGCCTCTCTAATCCTGGATAATAAAAGAGATTGAATATGCAAACTTGCAAATTGAATACCATAATCTAAAGTGTTGGGCCTCCATAAACATAATTCTTCCATAAACTCCCAATTTTTAATGATTAAACTGGCAACTGTAGCCTTTCGGCTTAGAGTATCAGCAACAATATTGGCCTTACCTGGCAGATAATTGATAGTACAATTATAATCCTCAAGCAACTCCAACCAATGCCTCTGCCTCATATTCAACTCTTTCTGAGAAAAGAGATATTTCAAACTCTTGTGATCAGTAAAGATTTCAAATTTATTACCCCAAAGATAGTGACACTATTTCTTTAATGCAAAGATGATAGCTGCAAGCTCAAGATCATGCGTCGGGTATTTGAGTTCATAAAGTTTCAATTTTCTGGAAGCATAGGCAATAACTTTTCCATTCTGCATCAATACACAACTCAAACCTTCCTTAGAAGCATCACTATAGATTACCAGATTATCAGTACCCTCAGGTAGAGCAAGAATAGGAGCTGTGGTTAATCTCTTCTTCAATTCCTAGAAGCTAGCCTCACACTTCCCATTCCAGTCAAACACAGTCTTCTTTAGAGTAAGCTGAGTCAGTGGTCTAGCAATTTTAGAGAAATCCTTGACAAACCTTCGGTAATAACCCGCTAAACCCAGGAAACTGCGAATTTCTGTAACAATTTATGGCCGTTTCCATGCCATGACAACCTCAATCTTTGCTGGATCAACAGAAATTCTATCCTGAGAAATAATGTGGCCCAGAAAAGTGACTTGCCTTAACCAGAATTCACACTTACTGAATTTCGCAAACAATTTATGCTTTTGAAGAGTCAACAGTACAATCCTGAGATGTTGTTCACGTTCAGCCTCAGATTTAGAATATACAAGGATATCATCAATGAAAATAACCACAAACTGATCCAGATATGGGCAGAATACTCTTTGCATCAAATCCATAAATGCGGTAGGAACATTAGTTAACCCAAATGGCAGAACAACAAACTCATAATGACCATACCGAGTTCTGAAAGCAGTTTTGGGAATATCTTCAGACTTAATCCTTAACTGATAATAGCCCTACCTCAGATCGAATTTAGAAAATACCCTGGCACCTTGCAGCTGATCAAATAACTCCTCAAAGGCAATGGATATTTGTTTTTGATAGTTATCTGAATAAGACCCCGATAATCAATGCATAAGCGAAGAGATCCGTCTTTCTTTTTTACAAACAAGACCGGTGTACCCTAAGGTGAAGAACTCGGCTGAATGAATCCATTCTCAAGTAAACCCTGCAACTGAATTTTCAATTCTTGTAACTCAGGTGGAGCCATTCTGTACGGAGTGCTAGAGATAGGCGTAGCCCCTGGTAATAAGTCGATCAAAAACTCTATCTCTCTATGGTAAACCAGGTAATTCCTCAGGCAATGCCCCCTAAAACTCTCTCACGATAGGCACATCATTCAGTTTCAATTGATCACCAGGTTGATTAATCAAATAAGCAAAGTAACCCTCACAACCCTTACCTAACATTTTTGATGCTTTAATAGAAGATATGATAAGAGTTCGAGTAGATTTTCTACTACCAACTATTTCAAGTACGGGCTGGTCGGGCATTTCTAGTTTCACAATCTTCTTTCTACAATCAAGTTGAATATAATATCTACCTAACCAGTCCATCCCCAATATAATTTCAAAGTCACGGAAAGGTAGAATAATTAAATCAGCAGGAAATACACGACCTTGAATAAAGATATTACATGCCTTGCAAATAGATTTGGTGACAAACTTTAGCCTCATAGGTGTATAAACCATAATATCATGCAACAGTTTATCATGTTTCAACTTTGCATTTTGTGCACATATAGGTGTAATAAATGAATGCGAAGTCCTGGAATCAATTAAAACTTTAACCGATTGATTATTAAGAAGAAAAGTACCTTCTACTACAGCGGTCGTGTCCGGAAGCTCCTCTGCATCTAAGACAAATACTCGGGCCTGACCCCATGGTACTGGGGCAACAACTGACGCCCTAGTCTAATTGCCCTGACCAGATGTCTAACCCCTAGTATTCTTGAATTTCTGGCAATCTCTAACCCTGTGTTGATCACTGCCACATCCAGTACATTGACCCAATCTCTTCCAACAATTCTGCTCAGTATGACCCTGGCGTTGACAGAAGCTACACTGCTGGTGACGTCTTGCAGCAGTGCCTCCCGTAGGAGCTCTGTAAGAAGAGGTAGCTGAACGACCTTGCTGAGAACGAACCACTATTGATCGGGTCTGCCCCTGACTCTGACTTTGAGCTAGTCGCAACTGAGTCTGAACAGGCCCTGTATAACTCTGTGTTTGCCTCGGCTGTAGACTCTGCCCAACTGGAATAGTCTGTCTCTGGTACCCCTGGCTCTGAGACTGGAACTGCCGCTTACTCGATTGACTAGTCTCTACCAACATGTCTGCCTTGCATTTTTCATACCTCGAGGCGGCTCTGACCACTGCAGCATAGTTAGGGTAATCATTCGCAGACAGATTTAGCATAATATCATTTCTCAATCCCATAATGAATCTATGCATTTTCATGTCCTCTGGTTGTACCAAAGCTGGCACATAATGGGAAAGCCTAGTAAAAGCAGCCTCATATTGAACTACTGTCATATTCCCCTGTTTCAAAGCTATGAACTCTGCTTGACGTCTCTCACGGGCAACCACTGATATATATTTATCTCGGAATTCACGGACGAAGTCAGCCCATGAATGTTGAACCCTCTTGGGTTCCCATTTCTCACTAATAGTACGCCACCACTCCTCGGCGTCACTCCCCAGAAGAAATGTGGCATAGGTAATTTTTCTCTCATCACTGCACTCGAGAATTGCAGCCATCCTTTCAAACTTTCGCAACCACAATTCAACCTTCATATCATCAGGTTCTCCAAAGAAGTTGTAGGCCCCATGATGTAAAAATATGTCATACAAATTAACTTCAGTAGTACCACTACCCTCGGCTCTGGGAACCTGATTACCTCTGGCAGCCCCTGTCTGACCCTGCTCCTCATCTCAAACAGCTAGAATGCAAAGTATTATGATAGGCATTTACACAAATTGCAGGTAAAGCACATAAAACGAAATCCAAATGAATCCACATAAGTCACATATTACATTAGAAGAATGTTCACATACAAGAGATTCATAGTCACTTAATCATACTTGACATTCTAGACTTTTCACTTTCAAACATTAACTCTTAAAGACCTTTCGCATTCCATTGTCATACTAGCATGTTAATTTCCAATTCAAAATTCACTTAGGCAAATCAAAGAACTACAGATTCATGCAATCACAAAATCACATAATAGACCTCTACCCACAGACTGAGATATTTAACCCGGCTTCATGCAATCTATAAGCTCTGATACCACCTAAATGTAACGTCCCGACTCAATCCCACGCTAAAGGTTAAGTCTGGACCCGATAAACAGACAGAGTTTCCTCTATACCGCGGACATTTTGAAAACCTGTAAATGCTCAAAATAGCCATAATATATTAAGACAAGCTTTTATAACTAAAGTTCAAAAGTTCAAGGCTATCCGAGCCTTGAGGCATACAGTAGTTCAAATTCGCACAGGCATGCATCCAACTTAACTTCTTCATAAAACCGTTTATCATGCCATTCGATGATAACATTGAAATACTCCAAGAAGTTGAAACCAAACATACAACAAAATATACACACCCAAGCATGAAAGAAACTAGAAGTAGAACATAAGTTATTACAAGCCATAGTTTCTCAAATCTACTACTACAACCAACTATCTTTAACTTGCAACAACAAAACATATACATAGCCCTAGGCCACAAAATAGATCATAATATAATAATACAAGTGCCCAAATAACAACAAGAAAGCATATCTACCTCAAACAACAAACACACAGCTACTAGGGCAAAGGCTCGGCCTGCACTTCTTTCTCTTCCACTACCACCTCAACTAGCTGGGGATCACCCTCAGTATTTTCTGAAACATGATATTGAGGTATGAGCAACACTGTTGCCCAGTGAAGGATAAAGTTTCCCAGGGCGTGCAATGCAACAAGTAATACATTTAAACATTAATAGTAATGAAAACCGTTCAAGAATGTTAAAGATCAAATACCACACATTAAAAAGGATACATTTCACTTAACCCCAATACTCCAATCTTCACTTGATCTTCATTCACGATCCATGAACCACGATCACTGTGCCGGCAAAATCCCCAATCACTCCAGTGGGTGTACTCCGAATGTACGCCAATAATCCTACGACCCAATATCCCCTGGCAATCTCCGGACCAAGCAAATGAGGGACTAGGGCACGGAGTTTGAATATTCACTGGCAAGTCCTCTGCCGCCCAACCGATATTCAACACATTCGCCCCTGACACTATGGTTGCGCAACCACTATGCAATGCACTTAACAATGGCAAGACAATACCAACAATATGAGCAATAACACATAGGAGGATCAACAAAGTAGGTTGACCTCGAAGCGGTTAGAATAGATGCTATTTATACAAGCAATTAAGCAGTTTTACAACGGGCATATTCAATATACATATAGAACTATACCAAAAGCTCCAAAACAACTTGAAACCACATTTAAACACACAAGGAGTCATGCCATGGTTTTAGAAGCGTGAAACAATTGAATTTGCACTTAAACCCCTTTGTTATTCAAGCGATTTTCCTTCCAAATCAAAGTTAGTGTTTCAAATTCAAGGAAGAGTTATACCAATCTTCTAATTAACCCTTAATTCACCCTTACAACCCTCAAACATGTTCAATTACCCGCAATTATCCCAAAAGCCCCAATTTTCCTCTTATAGCTTTGAACTACATATACATTAACCGGGCTTCAAACTAGGGTTAACAAAGCTTCTATAACACCTAGGTAGCCTAAGATTACCAATTATGAAGCTCAATTTCACCCGGATTAGCATTAACCCCGAAACCCCTATTAAAAAGTCAACTATTTCACGTTTTATGCAAGTTTAGAGCAATTCAAGAGCACGGGGCTATTGGATTACCTTCATTAGCACCTAAGGCATCTATTAGAAGTAATTAATCAAGCTAATACGCACAATTACACAAAACCCTAGAAATTCATCACTATTCACCTCATAAATTCAAAATAACGATTCTTACCATTTAAAATGGGAACTAAAGGCTTAAATGTGTTCTCTAGCACTTATATACCATGTATAATAGCATAGATAAGCCTTACATTAACATTTGATAGCATTTCTAACAAATCAAGTAAAGTGTAACATTTTTAAAAATGCAAAAAGAGCCATGAAATCCTTCACCAATGCGCGTAAGAGCTCACATGAGACTAGCAAACACCCTAAACTACTTGCATCCAACTTGGCTTGGCTTGGATTGGATTGAGGAATTGATATAGCAAAAATCTCTCAAATGCATGAGAAGGGCTGTCGGGTTCTGCTGGCTATTTTTCAGCTTTTATTTTTTTTTTCTTTTGTGTATTATGAGCTTAAGTTATGTTATATTGAGTATATATTAGGGTGAGGTCATGTGGGGTGCTTAAGTGGTCTTCTACAAAGAATGTAGTTAGCTTTAAAACGAGTCTAAGGAGTAGTTAGGTGCTAATTGAATAAAACACTAAGTTAAGTCACGTAACACTATTCACTAAGTTCAATAAAACATTTTCTAAACGAAGGCTCTACACGCTAATTGCTCGAAGACACAATTTTCTCACTCCTATAATATTTAATATGATTTAATAAAAATGTTAATTCAGTAATATTAGGCAGTTGAAAACGGAAGGAATAGTAACTTTAAGAAGATAGTAAATAAAGCACAGAAGAAATGCGCAACAATAGATGCAACAGTAAGTGAATGCATGGCAAAAAACTCGGGCGTCACAGAGACTGCTACTCTTTGCGATAGAAAATTATTTAGCCAGTTTCTTTCGTATGGTTAATAAAATTTATACGTGTAAATCTTATTAATATGTGAGAGAGTGATATGTCGGTCAAGAATTTCCCTTTTACGAGTAGCCAAGAGATGCAACCTGCACATCGACTTACATGAGGTAAATTGAGTCAATAGCTGACGGAACATTGGGCTAAAGATTCCATTTCCATCTGAGAGGGTCAAAGTTGGATATTAATTAATGTAGTTTAATGTTACAATGGCATGTTTACGTATCATAGATGATAAGAGTTTGAATAAAAGCAAAAAATGAAAAAATCGTAGTTGGAACTGTACTTTAGCATGACCCATAATTATAACTGTAACAAAAATTTACTAGTTTTAAACCACTAACAATAATTGTAACCATTAGGGTAAATGCCACCAGTTGTTCATTATGATTAGGGTTGTAACACTTTAGTCCTATATCTTTCAAAATAAACCTTTGAGTCCTAAATGTATTATAAATTTGACACCGTTTACCCGACTTGCTTATTCCGTTATTTTGTTAATGTTTTTTGCACATAATTGACACGTGTTTTTTTATGGCACTTAATTTTTAGGGTCAAATTGGACAATTCTTATATACACGTATGACGGGTTAGGTTAAAAACAAAAAGAAAGCAATCAGTTTTTGTGTCAATCACGTGCAAACAATGTTAACAAACCAACGAAATAAGCAAGTTAGGTCAACGGTGTCAAATTTGCAATACATTTAGGACTAAAAGGTTCATTTTGAAAGATATACGACCAAAGTGTCACAACTCCCAAAAATAAAGTATCACTGATGACATCTACTCTAACTATTAAGGATCTAAAAAACTGCGGTTAGCCTACTTGTCTAATTTTAAAAAAGAAACAAAAGAATTAGCTTTAATAGAAACCAACCTAAGCAAATGTGAAAAATTAAATTTACATGTCAAAAAGTCCAAAATAAATATGGTGCTTGTATTATTATATAGGTTGTATTCTTGTAAATATGGTAGAGCTAACAAGGGTAATAATATATGCATGATGTGTCTATATAACATATACACACACATACATACACACACATACACAAACACACACACACATACACACATATATATATATATATATATATATAAATTAATAATCGAGTCTTTGGTTTTAAATTTTTTTTAACGTTCAAAATTAAAACCTATTGATTTATCCGTTAAATACCATTTATAAAATCTAAACCTTAACGTATATTCTCTTAGTTTTTACTATCAAACTTTTATTTAACGAATATCAATTGATTTCAATGATAATTAATATTGTCAAAGAAGGACCATCGCATCAGAAGCTAATGATGAAAAATTTAACTATACCCCATTACCATAAATATATACCAAGTCTTCGCATGTACTTGGGCCAGAGGTCAACTTGTAAATTAATGCAACCGTGTGGGAAGATGAAGTTGCGGGCTGGCATGACTGATATGTCATCGGGAAATAGATAGCAAAAGCAATAGAAGACTTCATGGTACCAAAAAAATGAAGTTGACTTGGCTCGACCTGATCATAGACCTTTGCCATGCGGGTAGAGAGGCATTCATTCAGTAAGCAGCAAGGCCCTTCCAATTTTTCATGAAATGAAGGGTTATTAAATATGACCCTCCTCACTACACAAGTTTTAGTTTCAGGATAGAGATAATTACGCAATTAGTTTCTAATGTTGACATACTATTTTTCATTAGTCCTTTATTATTCTAAAAAAGGTAAATTAGTCCATAATATTTTTCAATATAATCAAATTACTCTTTATCGTTAAGATTTGAGTTAATATTGATGGAAAACAAGTAAAATTCTTTATTGCCCTTAAATTATAATTGAACAAATTTCTATGGTATCCTTCTTCATTCCCATCAATTTTGACAGATGATAGATACAATGCACACATCAATACTCATACACACAAACAAAAGAAAAAAACTTGAACCCCCATCCCACCTTTACTGTGAGAGAATAGTTTTGGTCGATTGGGACCTCTGTCATTTTCCATTCATTTATAATGGTTGGTACAACAAGATAAGTTACAACAGTTATAAGAGATATACATGTGCATATCTACCAACTAGTGAAGGCGTCTATCTTTAAAAGGACCTCGGGTAATAGTCCAAGATAACAACCAATAACTAAAAGATATACAATGCTGACAACATAAGGCTAAGAATAGCTTAACACCCCCCGCAAGCAGAAAAGAGGACAGTAACCTGAAGCTTGAAATGTAATAGCTCATAACGCGGTCGAAAAAGTGGCTTAGTAAATATGCTAACTGATCATTGGTGCCAATATATTGCACTCGAATTGTGCCATCGCCAACTTTTTCCCGAATAAAATGTATATCAATCTCAATATGCTTGCTTCAATTGTGTATAATAGGATTGCTAGCAAGATAAATTGAGCTAATATTATCACAGAACAAAACTGGAGGAATAGAACTCGATAGCCGGATAAATTTCATTAATTCCAGTACCCACAAAATTTCTGAGGTAAAGGAAGATAGCGCACGATACTCGGCTTCTGCACTCGATTTTGCTACAGTAATTTGTTTCTTGGAGCTCCAGGAAATCAAATTAGACCCAATAAAAATGGTAAGCCCAGATGTTGAACGCCTCGTAGAAGGACACCCTGCCCAATCAGCATCACTGTAGCCTGTGAGATTGAATGAGAATGAAGGTGTGAAATGAAGACCATGCTGAATAGTGCCTTTAATATATCTCAAAACTCATTTTGTAGCCACCAGGTGTGATGTTTGTGGTGAATGCATAAATTGACATATCGATTTAACAGCATAAGAGATATCCGACCGAGTCATTGTTAGATATTGCAAAGCACCAACAAGTTTCGAAAGTCGGTCTGTTAATAAATCTCCTTCATCTGAATATAACCGTGCACAAGCCATTGGTGTGGAAATCGACTTTGCTCCGTCAAGACCAAACTGAGTGAGTAGTTAAACAGAATACTTTGATTGAGTAAGAGTTAGAACACTGGTAGTGAAGCGGACCTCCATTCTAAGAAAATAGTGTAAAAAGCCCAGGTCTTTCATATCAAATGCTTGAGAGAGCACATGAATAAAATCTGTAATGGTTGCTGATGAATTCCCTGTAATAATGATATCATCTACATATATTAGTAGAATAAGAATCTGATTCGTGGAATGTTGAACAAACAACGAAGTATCATGATGTGAGTGAACAAAATCATAGGATAATAAAAAATTGCTAAACTTTTGATACCGGGCCCTTAGAGCCTGCTTCAACCTATAGAGCGATTTGTGCAGTTTATAAACGTGATTAGGGAAATTGGAATCCATAAATCCTTGTGGTTGGGCCATATATACAGTCTCAGCAAGATCGCCATGTAAAAATACATTTTTTACGTCTAGTTGACATAAAGGCCATCTGTTAGAAAGAGCAAGAACCAACACTAGTCGTATTGTTCCTGGATGAACTACGGGACTGAATGTGTCACCGAAATCGCATCCAGGTTGCTGATGATAGCCCTTGGCTACCAAACGCGCCTTGTAGCGTTCGAGCGAACCATCTAACTTTTGCTTTATACGATAGACCCATTTATAACCAACAACATTGATGTGAGGAGAGAGGGGAACCAGAGACCGAGTTTTATTTTTGAGGAAAGAGTTAAATTCTTCAGTCATTGCTTTGCGCCAATTTGAGTCTTTGGATGCTTGACTGTAGCAGGAGGGTTCAGAGGGTAGGCTGACAGATGTAGTGAGAAGACAGTGAGGGAGAGGATGACGAGTTGAAAGGAGAACTTTTGGTTTTCGTGTGCCATTGATATTACGAGTGATCATCGGATGTCGGCGAATGGATTCAGTAGGTGGATATGGTTCACAAACTGGTGTGGTTTGATATGTGAGAGTAGGAAAATAGATTGCATTAGGAGAGAAGTGTGATGGAGTGGAGTCATCATTAGCGCGGTTGTGTGATAGCCGACGACGAAGAACAGAGGTAAGTATGTGGTCTGAGGATTTGATGTTTGTTGGTATGAGATTCGGCAAGAAGTTGTCCAAGTTTTGGGGCGTGGGATGCAGTGGAGTAGTAGCTATGGGAGGTTGGCATAGGGGTAGAATTATTGGAGGGCACGAAACAACTTGGACTTGAGTGTGAAGCTAAACTAATGTCAGGATCATATGGTGGAGAAAGGACATCTATGGGGCCGTGTCACGCCCCGACCCGGTCCTAAGTGAACCAAACCCGTACGTGTCACGCTCCAACTTGACCCCTCCTATAATCAGTCAGGACGCAACGAAATTTCGGCAGTATAATGATAGTAAATAGGACTCCAAGGCTCCAAACCAACCTCAACAGAACATCATACATCAAACAACTCCTCAATAAAATAACAACATACATCATAACCATCTTATACAATAATCATCCCTCGTTATACGCCTCTGTTCCAACATAATACATAAACTTTAATATACATTACAAAAACATATTTAGCCAATCTAGCAACCTAATCATAACCAAAAAGAAGGCTACTAAGACAGCATCAACTAATTCATTATCTTTTCAACATCTTTTACATAATGAACTACAAAGCATATAAAAGTCTACTAAGTTAATATACAAGATAGTAAGACAATACAACATCAAGGATAAGACTCCGGAACATAGGACTCATCCACGTAAGGCACATTTTCCTCTTCAGGAGGCACGTACCCGTAATCCTGCGAAAGTACACATGTATGCATGCAATAATAGAGAGTGAGCTTATATAAAATAAGCCCAGTGAAGATCCGATAGATGTCGAGCAAGGTCTACTAAACTCCTTGGAAATAATCCTTTGAGTCAGTAAACACACAATAACATCAATAATCATTATAAATGCAACAATAGTAATAACTGTAAACACACAACAAGGATACGATACATTTACTGATGAAGCTCTGTACACCAATTCCATGCTCAACAACTCCTCCAAACTCAATGACACAATTCCTGAGGTACCTTGACCTAGACCCACACCCCATGGCCTTTCCGCCCATGCGAGATAGGGCTTAGCCATGATAAATATGCCCGCAGCTCAGGATGCCTCCCGAGGTGACACAACATTATCAAAGCTCGCAACAATGAGACTTAACATAAATAAACCGAGAGATCAGCAACAAAGGTGCCCGATTCCCGTAATCAAAAAAATCTGAGAGATCAGCAACAAAAGTGCCCGATTCCCATACTCAATAATCATCAATATTTCGAGAGATCAGCAACAAAAGTGTCCGATTCTCGTACTCAATAATCAATCAATAATCTGAGAGATCAGCAACAAAAGTGCCCGATTCTCATACTCAATAATCATTAATATAACATCAATATTTAATTAAACAACAAACAACTAAGTTAGATGACAAAGTAGGCCATCCAACTTAACATGCATGAAACACGTAATCTAACCCTAGTCTAACCATTAACAACTCACAATTCAATCACTCAAACACCACCCAATCATCTAAAGGCTCAATTCAACAATTTAAAGAAAGACAACCTAAACTTCAAATAATCATATCTTACATTTTACTAATCCAAACAACTCCAAACCAGTTTCTATCACTCACCCACTCAAACAACTACATTAGCCCTCTCGGAAACCAACCAAGACATATCCAAATCATGCCCAATAACCCTAAAACCCTAGTGTGTCAAGGCTGAAATTTTTGGATTTAGCACCGACCTCGCAATCGAAAATTCGGCATTACAACAGCGCTACCACGTAATTATCAAACTTTTAGAAATTGACGGCAATCGATTTCAATCAACACAACTCAAAATATTTAATATTTTGCAAAATAATCAACTTTAAATACCCGAAAAATAATAATTATGCTACAACGGTTCAAATCTCATAAGAATACATATAAACGATCCTTAGCATGCACTAAGCAATAATATAACTTCAAATGAACATTCTAACCGTTCAATAATTAATTATACGCAAAAACATAAAAATGACATTTTGAGATCTAGAATTTTTCTCTCACCTTTGATCCGAAGTAAAGCTAGGAATACGTGCAATTGGTTCCCAACAAGCGGAATCTAGCTCGGCTTGAAAAGATTCGGACAAAAACTAAGTTTTCTAAGGCAAAATTATTTTGTAAAATAAGTTGAAAAACTCTCAAAAATGCCAAGAAACTCACGGCTGCAATGTGTGTGTGTTTTTGGTGTTTGCTTTGTTTTTAGTGTGTGTAGAGATTTTATATGCAAAGTCAACAAAATAGAAAAGTCAAAGTTGATATATTTAGTCTTTTAATTATATTCTCTAGTCTTTTAATTCATTTTATTGACTATTTCTTGCTCAAATAATAAATTAACACCTAAATTAATTCTAGACAATATATTTTAGGTGACAAAGAGTTTTACATTAAAATAGTTTCACCCGAGTCGGCCTAAAACTCGATTTTCGCAAAAGTCGGTGTAAAAACTCTAATAAATTCCTAAGCCGATTTTAAAACCGTTTTAATCAAACACAGGTCTATTAAAGTCCGTGGACTAGGTCTAGAAGGGTTAAAAAGACCAGTTTCAAAATTTCAACGGACGTGTTTCGAAAATACTATTCACTGAAAATCGACGATAAAATTTCTGACTCCGTTTGTTTATGAAAATTTCATGAACTCGCATTTAGCATGTTCTAGGAGTATTGATGCTAAAATTACCACATTCTAAGTCACATAGCACATTGACAGGTTAATTCACGCAAAACGAGAATAAACACACAAAATGAAATAAGATAGAAAAGTGGGGTTTCACAGTACGCGACAACACACACTCACAAAAATGCTAGAAACAGGAACATACAACCACACGAGTCTCTCACATGCATCTTGAAAGCTCGTAACGTGCATATAAACAACAATAAACAAAATGCGGAAACATAATACTCATTTATAATAAGATCATACTTGACATTTCATATGAAGTTAGATATGCTCGAAAGATTCAACAAAAGAAGTCTAGCTAAGTGTGATCACGAGCCACGTGACCAATCATATAAACAACAAAAGACTAGACTTAAAACTAAGCATCAAATACAAAGACTTCAATAGTCAAGTTAACAAGAATTCCAAAAGATAACATCATGTTCTACTCAAACAAGCACGTCAATCATGTTGCACGTTCTCTAACTCATTAGCAGCATCATCGTGCACATAGTCCACATCGTAAACACCTGTAGCATGCAAAATAGAGGGTGAGCTAAACAGGCTCAGTGAGGAACAACACAGAGTTTTGGAAACTTGAACCTGAAAACTCTTTGGCACGTTAGCAACAACAAGTCATGAAGAGAAACGCATAATCACATTCGCTTAGTAACACATATTCAAGGATACACTTAGTAACATTGTTGATGTTGACGCTTGAATCTTATCACGAACATGTAACATAGCCAACCTTACCCCCGCTTGTGTACTCATGATGTACACGATTCTACGACCTCCCTCGATATGATATACGCGGATCACACGAGAGGGAATAATACATGATAGTCAAGTTAGCACCGGCAAGCCCTATACCGCCCAGTGTTCCAAGACACTATTATCGCGGACTCGAGTTGCAACTATACAGTGCACGACCACGTAACATGCACACATAACATATATCATGCATTCGTATCTCAACACATCAATACATCTTGTAACGCATACTCGCCAGGAGAACAACAAAGTAGGTTGTCTCTTTAACACATTAAACAATTCAACATCACATTTAATAGGTAAACAAGTAAAGATAGGAGCATAACACATTTAGTCATAAAGTAACCACTATAAACGCATAGCTACACAATAGTACAACTTAATCAATTTATATACCTATTTTCCTGACCTCCAAATAATCTGATTTTGGTATATAATTAAAGCTCGTCAAAAGTAGATAACTCTATAATCAAACAGAACTCAATTCGGAGTTAAAATAAATAAGATATGACCTCCGAAAAATTGTTGCGCAAAACTATCTGTGAAGTCGGACTAGTAGGCGGGCGAGTAACTCGTCCAGCTTACTCATCCGACTTTTCCAGAGAATGAAGCCCAAATTCGGACGAGTAGGCGGGCAAGTGACTCGCCCGGCTTGCTTCGACTGACCTTGGTAAAAACAACCCGTAAATTCACTCTATTTGACTCCTAATTTGCTTGCCATACCACCAATGCTTTCTAAACACTTAATGCACTCAAAAGGCTAACTAAACACATAAACAAGTTCACAAATCATGGTATAACACCCTTGAATCAAACCAACTTGCAATAACACCTAAATCAACGAAACTCAACAACCCAACAAACACAACAATCAATGCTCAAAACTTGTTTCCCAAATGGTTTTCTCACTCATTCAACTTCACCTCAAGAGTAATACCCACATTTAAATGTTACTCTAGTATTCAAGAACACATGCTCTAACATTAATATCACCAAATGAACACAAACATGCAAGAACATGAAATTTCCTTACCTTAGAGATGTTGAACAAAGAGAAACTAATCCGATAGAAAGCTACTACAAGTTGAGGAGAGCTCAAATATCTAATCTTAGCTTTTGATTCAACTTCTAACCACTTCAAATAGAACATGCAAAACTCACTATTCCTCATTCTCCTCTCTTCACACGCAGGAACTAGGGCTTCTCTTTGCAATTTTGCTGAATTGTTTGCTATTTATAATATTGGCTAAGTGGTCCAATAATGGTCAAACAACCTAGGTGAAAAAATGACTAAAATACCTAGCTATTTCATCTTATTACCATTTTACCCTTAATAAATATCCTAAATTGCTAATTACCAGAAATTCTTGTTATTTTGCTCATATTACCCTTCTACCCTTTCTTGAAGATTGACCAATGTGAAAAGACTATTTTACCCCTCTAGCAATTTATGGTTGAAATAAGCTCAAAATCATGTAGAATGCAAATTTGAATACACAAATAAGTTCAAGTAATAGAATGAGCAGTTTAAATGTATGTGATGCATGTTGGGGGTCTCACATCTTCCCCTTCTTAAGAAAATTTCGCCCTCAAAATTCTTACATGTTTACTACTCACTGAACAATCCTAGATATTGCTACTCAATCTGATCCCGTCTTTCCCAAGTAGCCTTCTCAATACCATGATGAAGCCACAAAACTTTAACCATCGGAATCTTTTTCGAACGCAGTACCCACACTGACTGATCCAAAATACAAATAGGCCGTTCCTCATAAGTCAAATCACCACTAAGCTCTAACGGTTCTGGCTCGAGGACATGAGAAGAATCTGGATGATACTTCCGAAGCATAGACACATGAAACACATCATGAACCTTGGACAAACTTACCGGTATATCCAATCTATAAGCCAACTGACCAACCCTACCGATAATCTCAAACGGCCCTACATACCTCGGACTCAGCTTTCCTCATTTACCATGCATAACAATACCATTACGAGGAGAAATCTTCAGAAACACCCGATCACCAACTTCAAATTCCAAATCCCGCCGTCTCTTATCGGCATAACTCTTCTGCCTACTCTGAGCTGTAAGTATCCACTGGCGAATAAGACGAACGTTCTCAATTGTGTTCATCAGATCTGGCAATAACAATGGGTCAACAACTTTCCTTTCTCCTACTTCATCCCAATACAAAGGAGATCGACACTTACGACCATATAATGCTTCATACGGAGCCATCCCAATAGTCGATTGATAACTATTGTTATAGGCAAACTCCGCTAATGACAAGTGTTTCTCCCAACTCTTCCCAAAATCCATAACATAAGCTCTCAACATATCCTCAAGAATCTGAATCGTCCTCTCCGATTGCCCATCAGACTAAGGATGATACGCTGTGCTAAAGTTCAACTTGGTACCCAAAGCTTCATGTACTCGCTTCCAAAGTTTAGAAGTAAATCGAGAATCTCTATCTAATACAATACTAATAGGAATCCTGTGTAACTTCACAATGTTTGCCATATACAACTCTGTTAACTTCTCAATGCTGTCCTATTCACTCATAGCGATGAAGTGTGAAGTCTTGGTCAAACGATCAACTACTACCCAAACTGCATCACAACCCCTAGATGACCTTGGAAAGCCCGTGACGAAATCCATAGTCATGTGCTCCCATTTCCATTGTGGAATCATCAACGGTTGAAGTAAACTTGCTAGTCGTTGATGTTCAGCTTTGACCCGTTGACAAGTCAAACATCGAGCTACAAACTCTACTATATCTTTCTTCATGTTATTCCACCAGTAATATTGCTTCAAGTCCTGGTACATCTTATTTCTGCCGGGATTGATAGTATATTTAGAGTTATGAGCTTCCTCTAAAATTTCCTTCTTCAACCCCGAGTCATCCGGAACACAAACTCTGTTACGAAACCGCAACACACCATCCTCAGATAACTTAAAATCAGGCTTATCTTGAGAGATCTTTTGCAACCGTTGGTCCAAAAGTTGAGCCTCTCAAACTCGTGAAAACAACAATGGCTAAATCTGCAAGATAGTAAACAAGACACTCAATTAAGTCAACTCTGGCTTCCACATACAAGCTTCTTCTAACAACTCCCACTATTTGACAGCCATAAAAGCAACGTTAGCCCTCCGACTAAGAGCATCAGCTACCACGTTAGCATTCCCCGACACATAGTTGATTGTGCAGTTGTAATCATTAAGTAACTCCATCCATCTTCTTTGCCTCATATTCAACTCCTTTTGAGAAAACAAATACTTTAAACTCTTATGATCTGTAAAGATTTCAAATTTGCTTCCCCAAAGATAATGATGCCACTTCTTCAAAGCAAACACAATAGCTGCCAACTCCAAATCATGAGTTGGATAATTCTCCTCAAATGGCTTCAATTTTCGAGATGCATAAGCTATAACCCGACTATTCTGCATCAAAACACAACCTAAACCTTCTCCAGAAGTATCGCTGTAGACAACAAAGTTCTGACTCCCTTCTGGTAAAGCAAGAACTGGTGTTGTAGTCAAACTTTTCTTCAACTCTTGGAAACTGTTCTCACAACTTCCACTCCAAACAAAATTAACACTCTTATGAGTTAGCCTCGTGAGAGGTCCTGCAATCTTAGAAAAGTTCTTCACAAACCTACGGTAATAGCCCGCCAAACCAAGAAAACTACGAATCTCGGTTACATTCTCCGGTTTCTTCCAAGATGATACAACTTCAATCTTGGCAGGGTCCACCATGATACCCTGCTGAGAAATAATATGACCAAGAAAAAATACCCGCTGAAGCCAAAACTCACACTTACTAAAACTTAGCATACAATTGATGTTGTTGAAGTATCTGCAAAACCAAACGCAGATGTTGTTCATGCTCGGTTTTAGATTTCAAATACACCAAGATGTCGTCGATGAAGATCAACACAAACTAATTCAGGTACGGTCGAAATACACTTTACATGAGATCCATGAAAGCTGCAGGTGCATTCGTTAAACCAAAAGGCATAACCACAAACTCATAATGACCATACCGTGTTCGACAAGCAGACTTCGGTACATCATCCTTGTTGATTCGAAGCTGATAGTAACCTTGCCTCAAATCAAATTTAGAGTAGATCTTTGCCCCCCTGTAACTGATCAAACAAATCGTCAATATGTGGCAAATGATATTTATTCTTGATAGTCACTTGATTCAAACCTCGATAATCAATACAAAGTCGCATGGTGCTATCTTTCTTCTTCACAAACAACACAGGTGCTCCCCATGGTGAAGTACTCGGCTGAACAAAGCCTTTACTCAAAAAATCCTGTAACTGAATCTTCAACTCTAAAAGTTCTGTAGGAGCCATTCGATACGGTGCCTTAGACACAGGTTGAGTTCCTGGTAGTACATCGATCGTAAACTCCACCTCTCTTTCCGGTGGTACCCCTGGCAATTCCTTTGGGAATACACTAGAGTACTCATGAACAACTGGTACCTCCTCTAACTTCAACTTATCAGAAGGTTTATTAATCAAATAAGCAAGAAACCCCACACAATCTTTCCTCAATAGCTCGATAGCTCTTATTGAAGAGATTAGAAGATTCGTCGAAGAGTCACGTTTCCCTGCTACCCTAACCACTGGATAACTCGGTTTCCGAAACTTCACCACCTTAGTTTGACAATTCACTCGAGCACGATACTCAGCCAACCAATCCATGCCCAAAATGATTTCATAACCTTGTATAGGTAACAAGACAAGATCCGCTGGAAACTCCTGATCCTCTATCCGAATCTTACACTCCTTACAAACTGATTCAGTAATGTACCTACCACCCAAAGGTGTGGAAACTTCTAATTGGTATGGAAGCTTCTCAACTAACAGTTTAACACGTTGCACACAAGGAATAGCAATAAAAGAACGAGTTGCACCAGGATCAATCAAAACTTTAACCAATTGATCAAGAATTAGGAAGGTACCTTCGACCACAACTACTACCTCAAGTACTTCGTCAACTTCCAATGCATACACATAGGCCGAAACACGCTGAATAGGTGCACTACTTGCCATCCTATTATGACCTCTGCCCGCGGGTTAACCTTGAATGTTCTGAAACCTTGGGCACTTTCTTGCCCGATGTTGCTCACTTCTGCAACCGGTACACTTTCCAGATTTCCTCCAACAATTACTCTCATTGTGCCCCTTACGATTACAGAGGACATACACTTGGGCGGAACCTGAAGTACTACCCCTAGAAGATCCTTGGGCTGAAACCATACCCGAACCATTCTATTGAGTCTTAGCAATAAACGACCTAGTTTGATTTTGACTTTGGCCTTGGGACTGAAAAGACCTCTGTTGGCCTTGTTGTTGAAATGGTCGTTGTTGACCTTGTGGTTGAAAAGATTTCTTAAACTGTTGACTCGGCATAGTCATGGTCTCACTCTTTCTCTTTTCCACTTTAGAGGTTGCCTCAAAAACTTTGACGAAAGAGAGAAACTCCAACGCAACCAGTTGATCTTGAATTTCAGACCTTAACCCTCGAACAAACTTTCGAATCCTTCTTTCCGTGGTATCGACTATCTGAGGCGCATACTGAGATAGCTTGTTGAACCTCGCCTCGTAACGAGCAACTGTAAGTTCACCTTGCTCAAGATTCGTGAATTCATCCTCTCTTCTTTCTCTAGCAATAGCGGAAATATAGGTATCCTTGAAGGTTGTTACAAAGATCTCCTACAGAAGATGAGTATATTGAAGCTCCCACTGAGCTTTGGTGAACCTCCACCATTGTTTTGCATTATTATTAAGCAAAAATACAGCAAAGGCGATTTTCTTCTCCTCTGTGTGATCCGAGGCATCATAAATGCTCTGAACCCTTTCCAACCAATTCTCAACTACCTTATCATCAAGTTCCCTATTAAACCTCGGTGGTCCAAAATGAAGAAACCCCCTCAATGTATTATCTGTACCTCTGACATAACCACCCTGATCACCATTGCCACCTTGGCCTCCGTTACCACCCTGACCTCCGTTACCCCCATTACCACCTTGATGATGAACGTGTTGGGGATTGTTATATCGATCTTCCTGATTAGCTTGTCTCTCCATCACCGTTGTAAATCTGTTCATAGACTGAGCCATCTAACCTAACACTTGCTGATCAACCGGAACATACCCAGGCTCTGCCTCGGGCCCTCTATGTGGTCTACCTCTTGGCACCATCTTAGAATAACAAGAGATCATGAATAGTTATAGTATGCATGAACAGTTTATATCAAGTAAAAGTTAGTAGCATTTAGTAAATAAACACGTCACATCACATCATATCATGACACTTCACATTGGATCACATAACACACAGACCGAAGTTCCTATCTTGACCTACGCTTAAACAAGCTAAGCTCTGATACCATAAAATGTCACGCCCCGACCCGGTCCTAAGTGAACCAAACCCGTACGCGACAACACGCACTCACAAAAATGCTAGAAACAGGAACATACAACCACACGAGTCTCTCACATGCATCTTGAAAGCTCGCAACGTGCATATAAACAACAATAAACAAAATGCGGAAACATAATACTCATTTATAATAAGATCATACTTGACATTTCATATGAAGTTAGATATGCTCGAAATATTCAACAAAAGAAGTCTAGCTAAGTGTGATCACGAGCCACGTGACCAACCATATAAACAACAAAAGGCTAGACTTAAAACTGAGCATCAAGTACAAAGACTTTAATAGTCAAGTTAACAAGAATTCCAAAAGATAACATCATGTTCTTCTCAAACAAGCACGTCAATCATGTTGCACGTTCTCTAACTCATTAGCAGTATTATCGTGCACATAGTCCACATCGTGAACACTTGTAGCATGCAAAAAAGAGGGTGATCTAAACAGGCTCAGTGAGGAACGACACAGAGTTTTGGAAACTTGAACCTGAAAACTCTTTGGCACGTTAGCAACAACAAGTCATGAAGAGAAACGCATAATCACATTCGCTTAGTAATACATATTCAAGGATACGCTTAGTAACACTGTTGATGTCGACGCTTGAATCTTATCACGAACACGTGACATAGCCAACTTTACCCCTGCTTGTGTACTCATGATGTACACGATTCTACGACCTCCCTCGATATGATATACGCCACACGAGAGAGAATAATACATGATAGTCAAGTTAGCACCAGCAAGCCCTATGCCGCCCAGTGTTCCAAGACACTATCATCGCGGACTCGAGTTGCAACTGTACAGTGCACGACCACGTAACATGCACACATAACATATATCATGCATTCGTATCTCAACACATCAACACATCTTGTAATGCATACTCGCCGGGAGAACAACAAAGTAGGTTGTCTCTTGAACACATTAAACAATTCAACATCACATTTAATAGGTAAACAAGTAAAGATAGGAGCATAACACATTTAGGCATAAAGTAACCACTATAAACATATAGCTACGCAATGGTCCAACTTAATCAATTCATCTACCTATCTTCACAACCTCTAAATAATCTGATTTTGGTATAAAATTAAAGCTCGTCGAAAGTAGATAACCTGAAAATCAAACGAAACTCAATTCAGAGTTAAAATGAATTAAAACTGTCTGTGAAGTCGGACGAGTAGGCGAGCGAGTAACTCGTCCGGCTTACTCATCCGACTTTTCCAAAGAATGAAATGCAAAGTCGGACAAGTAGGCGGGCGAGTGACTCGTCCGGCTTGCTTCGACCGACCTGTGTAAAAACAACACGTAAATTCACTCTATTTGACTCCTAACTTACTTGCCATACCACCAATGCTTTCCAAACACTTAATGCACTCAAAAGGCTACTAAAACACATAAACAAGTTCACAAATCATAGTATAACACCCTTGAATCAAACCAACTTGCAATAGTACCTAAATCAACAAAACTCAACAACCCAACAAAAATAACAATCAATGCTTAAAACTTGTTTCCCAAATGGTTTTCTCACTCATTCAACTTCACCTCAAGAGTAATACCCACATTTAAATGTTACTCTAGCATTCAAGAACACATGCTCTAACATTAATATCACCAAATGAACACAAACATGCAAGAACATGAAATTTTCTCACCTTAGTGATGTTGAACAAAGAGAAACTAATCCGATAGAAAGCTACTACAAGTTGAGAAGAGATCAAATCTCTAATCTTAGCCTTTGATTCAACTTCTAACCACCTCAAATGGATCAAAACATGAAAAACTCACTATTCCTCCTTCTCCTCTCTTCACACACAGGAACTAGGGCTTCTCTTTGCAATTTTGCTGAATTGTTTGCTATTTATAATATTGGCTAAGTGGTCAAATAATGGTCAAACAACCTAGGTGAAAAATGACTAAAATGCCTAGCTATTTCATCTTATTACCATTTTACCCTTCATAAATATCCTAAATTGCTAATTACCAGAAACTCTTGCTATTTTGCTCATATTACCCTTCTACCCTTTCTAGAAGATTGACCAATGTGAAAAGACTTTTACCCCTCTAGCAATTTATGGTTGAAATAAGCTCAAAATCATGTAGAATGCAAATTTGAATGCACAAATAAGTTCAAGTAATAGAATGAGCAGTTTAAATGTATGTGATGTATGTTGGGGGTCTCACAGGCCGGGTGATGCATTAGTAGAATTAGGTGGCAGAAACTGTGAAAAGCTTTGTATAGGATTTAACTTTTATGGCTAACAGGTATTTGAAGGTGAAGCTGAACATTGATTATTTGGAGATGAGACATGCACACGACAAGTAGGTTGGATGAGTAGACTAGTACCAGCTGTTGTTGACGCAAGTAGGGCACGCATGGAACTAGAGTTTGATGTGTTGGACGGGCCATGAGCTTTCATCATGCATAGCAGACCTGAAGGAAAAGGCTTAACAGTAAATGTGGTCTACGTTGGCTCGATTGACAATTTTACAGTATCAGTGAGAGATAGAAGAAAATTATCTTCATCAAAACAGACATGACGTGAGATAATTATTTTGCCAGTGACAGGATTTAAACATTTATAACACTTGTGGTTCATATTATATCCCACGAACAAACATTGACAGCTCTTGAAAGCCAACTTGTGCCATCCAAATGGTGTTAAACATGGATAACAAACTGAACCAAAGACACGAAGTATTGTATAGTCTGGCATAGTACCATAGATCAGTTCGTATGGAGACCTGAAATTGAGTTGTTTTGATGGCATCTTATTAATAAGATAAACTGTCGTTCAGAATGCATGCACCCAGAGTTCAGATGGCAAATGACTGTGTGCCAAAAGTATGAGACCAGTTTCCACCAAATGATGATGTTTTCGCTTAGCGAGTCCGTTTTGTTCAGGTGTTGCAGGACAGCTCAACCTATGAATAATCCCATGATCCCAAAATAATTGTTTTAGTTGGTGGTTAACAAATTCACCTCCTCCTTCAGATTGAATGTATTTGATCTTAGAATTGCATAAGTTTTCAACCATGCGAATAAAGACAGGAAAAACATTGATCACATCCGATTTGTGTGCAAGAGGGTAGAACCAAGAATATCGACTAAATTCATCAACTAATATCAAATAATATCGAAACCCTTCCAAAGAATTTGTCGGAGAGGGTCCCCATACATCACAGTGCACAATGTTTAATAAACTAGTCAAATGCTGAACTTTATTTCCAAAAGGTAATCTACGACTCTTTCCAAGCTGGCAACTACTATAGAAATTATTATCAGAAGACTGAGATAAGATAGACAAAACTTGATGGAGACGATGCAATATCTGATCTAAAGGATGCCCCAGACGGGCATGCCAAAGACGCGAACCAGCTTTCTGAACCAACAAAGACTATATGATGGGCTGTTGTAAGCTATAAAGACCATTATTGAGTGTCCCCCGATGTAGTAGCCTTCATGTCTTCGAATCCTTAATGCAATAACCAGAGGCATTGAAGATAAAAATAGAGTTATGATCACGAGTGAACTGAGCAATAGAGATAAGTAGTTTCGCAAGAGAGGGAACATGCAAAACTGAACAGTTCATAACAGATCCTCGAGAAAGACGAAGTGAAGTATTACCCGAATGGGAAATTTGTAAACCATCGCCATTTTCAATCATAATAGAATCGAAACCAGTATAAGGTGTCTTACCAGAAAGAGTAGTGTCATCCGGAGTCATGTTGTGTGTCGCACTAGTATCCAAGTACTAATTTGGATCATTCGGATCAGATATAGTCATAGCATTAAAGGCTTTAGTAGAGGAGGCAACCACATCGTTCGGAGCCCAACAAGTATTTGCTTTATGATAGGGGTGACCACAACGATAACAAACAGCAGCCGAAGAATTATTCTTTACACGACCTCGGCCTCCAGAATTTTGGCCACCACGTCCACGCTTACTAGAGTTCAGTCCGCAACCTCCACGGCCTGATTGTTGTGGATGAGTGAATGGTATAGAATCAGAATCAGGTCGTGTGGAATGAGAGAAAAATGAGACAGATTTGTCTATTGTAGTAGAGGAAGTTTGAAGGCGTAGTTCATAATCAAGCAACAGTCCACAAACCTCTGTAAAGGTGGGACTAGTAGCCCTGGAGTTGATGGCAGCCACAATTGGATCGAATTCGGAACCTAGGCCCCGTAAGGTCCATAAAATCAGGTCATCATCTTCAACAATTTTTCCTGCACTAACAATTGCAAGTGAGAGAGATTTGGCCTGTTGAATGTAGGCATGAACCGTTAGGGAACCTTTCTGATGAGATTGTAGCTGGGTCTTGAGTTGTTGAATACGAGCACGAGAGTGAGAACCATAAAGAGTTTCAAGAGTTTTCCAAACATCACGGGCTGTGTATTTGTCAACTACCTGAGAGAGGACAGAATCCGAAAGAGAGACTAACAACCAACCAAGGACCATTTGGTCCAAACGCACCCATTGAGTAACCTGATCAGCAGGAGTAGTTGGCTTGAGCAAAGTGCCATCAACGAAGCCAAGAAGGCCATGACAACGAAGAACAGGATATACCTGTGTTTTCCATAACAGAAAATTGTCACTGCCTAGTTTCAGCGAAATGTCCTGGTAAATACGTTCAAGTGTAGGTAAAGACGGAGGAGAAGTGGTTGTAGAAGTGTCAGCCATGGATGACAACGATGTCATGATGAACGGAGGAGAAAAAGAAAGAAAAAAGGTGTTTTAAAAGTTGGAGTTTAAAGTCAAACCTTGACTACTGATACCATGTGAGAGAATAGTTTTGGTCGATTGGGACCTCTGTCCTTTTCCATTCATTTATAATGGTTGGTACAACAAGATAAGTTACAATAGTTACAAGAGATATAGATGTGCCTATCTACCAACTAGTGAATGAGTCTATCTCTAAAAGGACCTTGAGCAATAGTCCAAGATAACAACCAATAACTAAAAGATATACAATGCTGACAACAGAAGGCTAAGAATAGCTTAACACTTACCTCACCTGACCTAGCCTTCTATCCCTTCCCTTCCTCCCTTTTACTTACCCCTCCCCCCCCCCCCCCCCCCCCTTCCCTCCCAACCTCAACACTCCAAATAAATTAATATTTTTTTAATGGAAGGGTTTAATTAGAATAAGTTTGTTAAATAATAGGGGCCGAAATAAATGTTTTGGAATTATATAGATTAAATTGAGATTCAGTGACAACATTAGGGACTAATCTCATAATTAACTATTTATATAAATGAAGTTTTAACTCAATTTCATAGGAGGATCTTAAGAGAGACTAGCAACACTTTTATTTTTGGCTGTATTGGAATTTCAATTGTTCCTAATGGATAAATTAAGACTTTCAACACTAGTATACAAGCGTATGAGCTAATCCACCTAATACTAATTGATTTTAAGATGAAACTTTAACAGGTTATTTAGTATGGTATAAGAGTTACGCCTTGGTCCAATGTTATTCTTTTATGTTTGACCCATTCTCATTTCAGGACTTTGATTTGATATGCAACTATTCTTATTTCCTGCTTTTTATACCATGTTATTAATTGCACCTTCAGCAATCATCATTTGTCACTACAAGAAACATGTGGGCAAGATACGGATACAATGTGTTGCCTAGCTGTAGCAAAAAACATAGGCGACTGGTCTGAAGACGATAGAGGTGGGATGCCAAAGACAGCATCGTTAAAATATATATTTGTGGCCAAGTGGTCGCCAATAGCGACATATATAATTAACACCTTCTGTCAATTAAATGATGAAATAATTGAGATTATCCGTCGCAAAACCTATCACCATCTTACCGTCGCGAATTACGTCACCATTTTTCTGTCACGGAAGCCATCCCTAAATCAGTAACCAATAGCCATTGCCAAAATTATCGCTACACACGTTACTAATTCATGTCGTGTTCCATCGTTGAATATCGCCACTTTTTATATGGTAATATAAAAAGTTAATAAAATATGTAAAAAAATAATTAAAAAAAAATGAAAATTATCAAATGTATAGTGATATTTACTAAAATAATTGAAATATTCACATAAATTGTAAAATATAATATAAATGTTCATTCTAATTAATAAACTACTAAAAAACCATCACCCGCTTCTAAATCTCCTTGGGTCCTATCACTACCCTGTTGCTGAGATAAAGGTTAAGATTAATTTTGAGGTGGAGGAGGGTGATTAATTCGGCAACAGTTGGGTTAGCATGGAGATTTGATGAATGAGACTAAGCTCTTCGCACAGGTCCGTTATCTCACACACCAAACCTTACTATCAATGTGGTGCTATATTCATTCCCCAAAAATGACTCCAAGAAATCGTCCCAAAATAGCAAAAAGGATGACGGATCTTACCATGCCAATTCTACTAACCACCCCAACATTGTAAACAACAACAATGCCAATTCCACCAAGACGCCAGCCGCCATATGCCAATTTTGTGACAGATAAGGTTACACGACACCGTAATGGTTTTCAGCCAAAAAAAATATTCAGTTCTTCTACCTTGGCTACGGCCAATAACGCCACCACAGGTCCAACCTCCAACTGGTTCTTTGACTTCGAAGCATCCCACCATATAACCCCAGACTTGAACAAGTTGTCCATTTCTCGACCATATGATAGACCAGACGACGACATCATTATTGATGATGGTAATGACCTACTTATCACCCACACTGGCAGAACATATCTAGCAACCCTTCTCACAAATTCTTCATTTCAAATGTTTTATTCATTCCTCCAATGAAAAATAATTTGGCATCTGTTTTTCAGTTTTGCAAAACAAATAATGTTGTTGTTGAGTTTAATTACTCTTCCTTTTGTGTCAAGGACTTAGTCACGAGGGCACTGCTTGCAACATGCAAGATCAGAAATAACATCTACGAGTGGCATCTATTGACTGATGCACCCCGCACCATGATCAAGCAAGCACGTACCAGCACCAAAATATTCTTCTCCAACTGGCATAACAAACTACGCCATCCATCCTAAAACATTCTCAACCATATGATCTCAAATAATACATTTCCCATCCCCTCCTCTGTCCCCAAATCTCACTTGTGTAATTCATGCAAATGTAATAAAAGCCATAAATTAGTTTTTGGCACATCTAGCTTGCAGAGTACTCGTCCTCTTGAACTAATCTATACTGACATTTAGAGAACTTCTCCCATACGTTCTATGGGTGGATATCTTTTTATGTTCTATTTGTTGACCATTTTACAAAATATACATGGTTTTTTCCCCTTCACGCCAAATCTAAATTTTTTTTCTCTTTTTTCAAAATTCAAAGCATTGGTTGAAAATATTTCTCTCGCTCCATACAACTTATATATTCGGATGGTGGATGTGAATATCTAGGTTTGAAACCCATCTTTGAACAACATGGTATTCAACATCTTGTGTCACCCCCATTCACCCTTCAACATATAGCCACCGCCGAACACCTTCATCGCTACATTGTTGAGACAAGATTTATACTTTTCCACTATGCCACTTTACCTTTGTTTCTATTGTCATTCGCCTTCAAAACAACAACCTATCTTATAAACAGGCTACCCACCTTTATTCTTGACAACAAATCTCCATTCGAGTGCATTTTTAACACTTTTCAAACTACGAAAAACTGCACATATTTGGTTGTTTATATTACTTGTGGCTTTACCTTTACACGACTCATAAGCTTGAGCAACGGTCGAAACCATGCTTTTTCCTTACTATTATACTCTTTACCATGCTTACATCTGCTTTGAACCTATCTCTCATAAACTTTATTACTCAAGACGTGTCCAATTCATAGAGCACACTTTTTTATCCTTACCCACCTACACATATTGTTATAAGGTCAATAACCATACTCTTGCAAAATGGTATCCTATACATGTGTCACCCACCACTACCCCATGCCAATATTTTCACAACCCCACGATTACGCCCTAAGACTCACACTCTATTCAGCCTCTAGTCACACATATCACTCAAGTCTTTCCCTTATTACACCATCTTATTTTTCCACCCGCGTTAGCCAACAACTTATCATCAATATTATTCTTGACCATCCGCAAGCAGCTCAAGGTGCTCTAATGTCATTTAGTCCACCAGTCTCAGTTGCCACTCACAACACGTCGTCCAACTCTCTCCATGCCATAATGCCCCCAGGTAACACTAATGTTTCCCTTTCTCAGTAACACACTGTACCTCAATCTACCTTCCAAATGATGACTCGTGCCAAGAATAATATCCATAAAACAAAATAGCCATTGACATTCTCTGCCACCATCAACCCTTGTCCCTTATTGTTGAACCTGTATTTATAAAACAAGCTTTCAAACACAAAGTCTGGCAAGATGCAATGTGTGACGAGCTGCGTGCTCTTGAGAAAATAAGAGCCTGAGAGCTTATACCTTGACAGTCCTGTCAAAATGTTATTGGGTGTAAATGGATATTTCGGATATAACAAAACTATAATGGCACCATTGCAGGTTACAAGGCCCAAATTGTTGCCAAAGGATTTCACCAACATCCGGGTTTTGACTACAAGGACACATTTAGTCCTATTATCAAACCTATCACCATTTGTGTTGTCTTTTCTATTGCTTTCAATTTCGGATGGCCCATAAGTCAACTTGACGTGAACAATTCCTTCTTACACGACCATCTTCCTGAAGAAGTGTACACGTCTCAACTATCGGTCCACATTGATCCTCTTAAGCCTGATCATGTTTGTCGATTAAAACGATCACTTTATGGGTTGAAACAACCCCCCAGGCCTGGTTCAACAAACTCAAGGGCTTCATTTTATCACTTGGTTTTTAAAATTCAAGAGCTGATGTCTCCCTCTTCATACAACATAATTTATCTCATATTACTTACCTCTTACTTTACGTTGATGATTTACTCATAACATGGAACTCCAATTCAAATGTTCGTGAAGTCATTCATGCACTCTCCTCAAGATTCTCCATCAAAGATCTTGGCCATTTGCATTTTTGCTTAGGGGTCGAAGTCTAACACACCACCAAAGGATATTTGCTTTCCCAACATGCTTACATCAATGAACTCTTTGACAAGTTCAAAATGGAGGGAGAGAATGAAGCTGCCACACCTCTAAACTCCACCGCACGCCTGGGCTTTCAAGATGGCTCACTTAGGCTCCGTTTGTTTGCCGTAAAATAATTTACTTGTGGAAAATGTTTTTAAAATATTTTTTCTGAAAAATAAAATATTATAGAGGGCTCTGTTTGTTTGTCGTAAATAACTTGTTAGGGAAAAATATTTTTATGAAAAATAGAATATTGAAAAATATTTTCTGGTGTTTGGATGTACCGTAAGTTTTGTAAAATATTTTTTTTCTCCCAAAGGAAATGAAAATATTTTTCAGAATTTTGTACTAGCCGTAATTGTTGATCGGAAAATATTTTACAGTTGACCAATTTTCCGGTATTACCAAACACTGATAAATTAAGCAAAAGCAGCTGTAATTTTTGACCGAAAAATATTTTACAGTTAACCATTTTTTCGGTGTTACCAAATATCATAAAATTCAAAAAATATTTTTTGAAAAAATATTTTATGACAAACAAATGGAGCCTTAGACAAAAGGACAAATCATTCTCTTATATGTGTGATTTTATGTTTGATGAAGACTGACTAATTTTTCTATATTTTTCTCTCATTTCTCTTTATTTTTTTCTCATTTTCTCGTTCTCTCTTTTTACTTAACAAAAGTACAAAATATATTATTACCAACGTTAGAACATAAGAGAAAATAATTGGGAAGAACCGTTGATAAAAAAAAAATAAGGCACCTCCCATTAGTTTTACCTCCCATCACTTATCATGTTATAACACTAAAAGTAAAAAATGATTATTGTTTTCCCAACTCATGGTGTGCTGAGGTAAAGGCTGCTTCAACGAGTTTACTTTAAGAAAAGGCAGATTCAGAATATCTTTTCAGTGGAAGCTATAATATATATATATATATATATATATATATCCTAATTGGTATTTTAGACTAAATATATATTTACATTTAAAGAAATTTCAAGCTGAGTAGGGACTAAAACCACCACTGTATATCCCAAATGTGAATTCGTTGAAGACTAGACTATCCTATTGCATTTCGTTGATAACTAATCTTTCAAAGTGAAAACTATTGAGTCCGTAAGTGATGGACGAACATCAATAACACTGATATGGAGCCCACATGTGTAAGTGAAAAAATTTGCTCATGTCAAAGAGAGGGAAAATTGCACAAATAATTTTTATTATTTTCTCAAAATTTCAAATTCGTCTCTATTGTTTAAAATTGATCAATTTAATTTTATTACTTCTAAATAAAATTCAATTTAGTCCCTATTGTTTAGTAACAAAGAAACATGCAATTTAGCAAATTTAGGCAAGGAGTAAATTGAAATTCTCTGAAAAATAATAGGGACTAAATTGTCTAATTTTTAAAAGTAGGGATGAATTTAAAGTTTTCGAAAAACAAAAAAGACTAAATTGGCTAATTTTGAATAATATGAATAAATTAATTTGAAATTTGAGAGGAACAACAGAGATCATTTGCACAAATTTCCATTCAAATATATAATTGTGAAATTTTTTCTATCCTCCTGCGATTTATACTCTTTAGAGATAATACTCTTTAGAGATAATTGTGAACCCTACACATGTGAAACCCATATGCTATACAAGTAGGAAGTATGAACTACAAGAAAATAGAAGAATTACTTATATCAATCATCGCGGAAGATAATGATGAAAAATTTAACTATACTCGGTTACTATAGATATAAATTCTTCCCATGTACTTGGAGCAAAGGTCAACCTGTGAATTCTGTTAAAAAAAAAGACCTATGAATGTAACTAATGCAACCGTGTGGTAAGAGGTGGCGGCGGGCTGGCACCTGCAATTGTCAATAGGGAATAGATAGCGAAAGTGGTAGACGACTACATTGTACCAAAAAATACAAATTGACCTCGTAAACTAAGTTGAGTGGACTTAACCTCGTGAACCCTGCCGTGCGGGTGCATTCACTTAGATAACTCACCCGACAACAACAAGGGTCTTGCAATTTTGTCACACACGAGATGTTCATGATCATTTTTAAGCGTGATCCTTGACTCAGTAAGCAACAAGGGTCTTGTAATTTTTCGTATGTGACACTCTCAATCCATAAGTTTTAGTTCCTCTAAACCACTTTTTAGTCCAAGTTCAGAGGGTGATCTTAAGAGACACTAGGAAAACCGCATATTCGGTATTCAAGACATTGAAAGACTTCACTACTTGCTTCTTCTAACCTGAATAACTAGAGTCAATAATCCTCAAGGCTTGCTCTATCTAAGCTCATCATATTTAAGGTTCCAATTAATATGAATTAATCTATTGAATCTAGAGCTTTTAAACTTCCTACAGAAGTACAATTTTGCTCTTAAATCATTACAAGAGAAAAAACTTTCCTTTCTATCTTTACTTTATTGTTAAAAATTCGCTTGTTCTTCTCGGTCCACATATGGTAAATTGAAGTGCAAAATCGCAGCCACAAAGTGATTGCTCTATTTGACCCAAAAAACAAAAAAGTGATTGCTCTAAGCCTCTCCGAGGTGAGTGAGAGGCAAGAAAGTTCAAGATGTCATTCTATGATACGAGGGACTGTTATATCAGAGTCTTGCAACCAAATCCGTTTGGTGAACATGCTTTTACGATATTTGAAGGTCACGCTCTGAATCTTTTAGTATTTTTTTTTAGATATTCATCGTACGTCTTTTCTTAATTTCCATACTCGTTCCAGATATATATGCATCACTTTTTAGGACTGTACTACTGGTACGCCAAAACACTAGCAGAAACAATTGAAGAAATTGATATCGCGAAGAAGTTGATGGAGAAAATGATGGACTTGAAGGCTATGCAGCTTACAAGAATAAGACATGAACAAAAGAAGTTTAATTTTTAGCAACTTGGTTGACTCAGTCATCTAAGACAAGAAGAAGTATAGACAAGCAATTGGAATTGATGTGGAACTTCAGGTAAGAGGCAAAATATCCATTTTTCAAAGTTGTTGAAAATTCATGTTTTTACTTCAAGAGAATTGAACGCTTCAAAGCAGCCTCCTACCCTGCACGTGATCATAAGCTAAAGGATTTGTTTTTTGGTTTTATGTTTTCAAGTGTGGAAGATGAACATAGAGAGGAAATGTGGTGAGGATTTGTGGATATGGTAAACCGTCTGTTTGTTTGTTGATATGGTTTATGAGGTCAAGTGTATTCTGACAAAATTTATAAATAAAGACTGAAATAGAGGTTAAGTCTACTATGTTTTTTTTTAGGTGAAATGACTTTGACATATCGTGTTAGCTGCTAGCCTGAGGTTGCCTCTTTCCACGTGGTTGAATTAGATTGATTTTTGTCGCAATTAGACTTGGAAATTTATAGTGATTGGGCCTCCTACCTTGCGCGTGATCATAAGCTGAAGGATTTTTTTTTTTTGGTTTTATGTTTTCAAGTGTGGAAGATGAACATATAGGATGTGAGTTTTGCTATAGTGATGGGTGGTAAACCATCAGTTTTGTTTGTTGATATGGTTTCAATTTTCAATTACCAATTTACTACTGCACCTGTAAGCTGAATTCTTTTTTAAACTTTGTACGTGAATAATTTTAATATTTTAAAAAAGACAGTGTTGAAATTTAAATTAAAAAATATTTAATAACCTAATTTCTGTTATCATATTAATTAACTACATTATTTAAAAATTTAAACTATTAAAAATATGTTTGTTATATTTAATTATGATTTTCAAGACGCGTATTTTCGGATTTATAACTAAAGATGAATTGAATCTCCTCATCCCTTACGGCAGGATTTATGAGGTCAAGACTATTCTAACAAAATTTATAACTAAAGACAGAAATAGAGGTCAAGTCTACTATATTTTTTTAGGTGACTTTGTGACATATCAAAGTCATGCTAGCTGCTAGCCTGAGGTCCCCTATTTCCACGTGGTTGAATTAGATTGATCTTTGTCGTAATTAGACTTGGAAATTTATAGTGATTGGGCCAGTGTAAAGCTAAAATTTTCATCGAAAGCTTTAGATCCGATGGTTCTATGAGAATACTAATTATCAACGAGATGCATAAGTATAGTCTATTCATGAAACTGAACTAATTATCAACGAGATGAATAAGGGGTAAAAGTCAAATAGGTCCCTTAAGTATGTGCAAAAGCTTATTTTAGTCCCTCACCTTTAGAAAATACTCATTTTAGTCCCTCTGACTATATTTCATATAACTCAAAAGACCAATATGCCTCTATGAAAAATTGTTAAAATTCATATGTTTTTTTATAAATTATCTTAAAATATTGCATATCATCCCAAAAGTAATATACATCATCCCAAAAGGAATACAATCACCCATAATAAAAAAAAAGAAAAGCTACAATTTTATTCATCCATTCCAAATATAAACAATATAAAATTTATCCCGAAAAGATAAAAAGTCACAAAAAAATAAAATGTCATAATTTGTAGCAAAAAATAAAAATTCATACTTTTCCGCAAAATATAAAAAGTCATTATTTGTCGCAAAAATAAAAAATAACAAAACAACTAATTCTTCCAACTCGTACCTCATTTCCTCTTTACTCGAAAGCTAAACCGGTCTTTATTTATTTTTTCAAGCCCGTGTTGTGCTCTAACTAAAAAATTAACAACACCATATATATAAAAAAAAATGAAAACAACAACATTTAAAGAGCCTACAGAATTATAGTACATTTACAAGTAATCTCTAATTAACTAACTAAATTATCGATAATATAACACAAAAACAACAATAAACAACAAATATTAATAGTATATAAAAATAATAATTTGTGTAAAAATATTAAATCTCTTGTTTGCTTACATTTAAAAACAAAGGCCTCAACTCAAGTCAGTAAATTTTCTTCACACAAATAAAGGAAGAGAAATATCAGTAACAAAAGTTCAAAAAAATAATATTACCAAAATAAAAAAATATTAATAAACATCGAAACAAACAAAAAAATAACTTAAAAAAACAAATTACAAATAATTAATTAATTCAAAAAGGAACAATTCTCAGAGAAGTCACACTATATAACATGCGCCTGAACAAATAAATGGACTCTAGTTTAGCTTTTGAGTAAGTAGGAAGAGAGGTACTAGTTAGAAGAATTAGTTGTTTGGTTATTTTTTAATTTTTACGACAAATCATGACTTTTAATTTTTTGCGGAAAATTATGACTTTTTATTTTTTGCTACAAATTATGACTTTTAAAATTTTTGAGATAAATTTTACGTTGTTTATATTTGGAATAGATTAATATAATTGTAATTTTTTTTTAGTTGTGGATGATGTGTATTGCCTTTAATATGATATGTAATGCTTTAAGATAATTTGTGAAAAATATATGAATTTGTTAATATTTCTACATAGGGGGATATTGGTCCATGAGTTATTTAAAATATAATTAGAGGGACTAAAATGCGTATTTCCCAAAGATGAGGGATTAAAATGGGCTTTTACACATACTTGAGGGACCTAATTGACTTTTACCCGATGAATAAGTATAGTCTATTCATGAAACTGAACTCATACAAAATATAATTCGAGGATTGAATTTCTTGGTTGATGATCAAAATACTAATTTCTCAAAGCAACTATTCCAATTAGTTTGTTCACTTGTTGAAGGATTTATTATGATATAATAAAACATATTGAAATACTACCACATTGTAGCAAATTTTATAGTTTAAAAAATCTAGTAAAATAAATATTAAATATTTATTTAAAAGTTTATTTCAACATATCGAAACACTACCACATTGTAGTAAAATTTTGCAGTTTAAAAAATCTAGTAAATTAAATAATATTTATTTAAAAAATTTATTTCGCTATGATGTCGACATGCAAAAATATTCAATTAAAACATAGAGAGTGGTATTTCTTAAGAACCAACTGAAATTATATGATCACTCTCAGGACATATTTAACTTTTATGTGCGAGACTAAAATGGTGGCTTAAATGGCTCAAATGGGTAATGATGTGTTGATATTTATTGTGCATAACTGAATGTGTTTTGCGTGTAAAAGGTGTTTAATGTTTGTATTAATCATCTATTTATAGCATGTTAAGGTAAAATCTGGTGAATTGATTTCCTGGACTCGTCAATTGATAATCCTGCAAAACGAACAAACATTGGGATATTTTTGTGGGACAACTTCAATGCTTTAAGTCAGTTGTATTGTCTAAATAAAGTTTAAAACTGCTTCAGAGCAAAGGGAAAGAGTGTGTGTATAGGCTAGAGTGAGTCACCTCAAAGAAAATTGCTTAAGAACAAAAGAAGAGAGTGTGTATAAGCCAGAGTGAATTATCTTGAAGAAGCATGACATATTTATACTTACTGCTCTCCGACCTTTTCAGAATAGGATAAAGACTAAGCCCATGACTTATTGGCGAAGGATTTGTTTCATTCTCAAATAGAACTTCCCTTCTCTTTGGGGCTTATCCTGGGTGGACCCCTCTTATGAGGGAGCTCAAGACCCCCCATCGCCATATGGGAAAGACGAGTCATGTTCGGTCCTTATGAGCATGAGCTCGATCACTCAGCTGACCTGAAATTATAAGCCTGGCATAAATGGTTGAGTGAAAAAGCAAGCGGAGGCTGACAATCAATAAAAAAGAGATGATCTAAATGAATGACTAATGCAAACATTAAGCACGTTGGACTAAGTGTTGGCTTTTCTCATTTTGAGTGTTGGCATAGTCATAGTGGGACATGTAAGCACTTTTGGCATAGTTGTGGAATTGATTGGGTGTTCGGTTAGCATAGCTGTAGTTCAAACGCACTAGGTGGACTTTCGGGCTTTGGTTGGGAAAGCGAGGTTTAATAGCATAGAAACGTGTCTTGTTGTGCCTAAGTGAGGGTAGTGAGGTCGGTTTCCCAATCCTATAACTCATTTGGTTGTAATTGCTCTTAGAAGTTAGAGCTTGAATAGTGTTTTCTTGCATTGAGCTAACATTTCCTACTTAGCTAGTATTCTTGTTGTTATATTTGGCTATGAATGACATCCATGGGATTTCTTGTGATAAATATGTGTTCTATTACATGCTAGGGGATCCATTAAGCCAAACTTGCGTCTTGGAGCTTGGTAGAGGTGATGGATGCATCGTACTTGCCATCTTAATTGGTTTATTGTTCTTCATTATGATAGATTTTTGTGTAGTTAATGAGTATTGTTTATGAACTTTAATTGTATTGTCTGTGTTTCATTTATATGTCAACTATAAATTGTTATTGTTATCTAGATTACAGTTGCTTGTAAATTGTAATTCATGTGCGAGGGCAACCTACTTTGTTGTCTCTCATTTTGTGTTTATTGGCTTTTAATGTTATATTGCTATTATAATTGTTATTTGTTTATCGATTGGATGGTTGCACAACCTTATCGTTCGGGACGGGTGCGATGGCCTCTCTGGGCGGCATTGGGCTTGCCAGGGTGTTCCTCTAGCTCCGTACCCTAGTCCCTCACTCGCCTGGTATATAGTATGCCAGGGGGTGTGGGTCGTAGGATCGGGTACATCCGAAGTACCCATTGGTGTTAGGGATGCTGACATATCGAGATTGAGTTCGTGGTTCGAAGAGTTGGAGTGATAAGGGTTATCGATCGTATCCTTTTTCGATGTGTGGTATCTTATTGCTTATTTGTCATGTTAATTGTTTAATGGTGTTACTTGTACATAACTGTTGCATTGCACGAATTCCCTTATAAATGCTTCCCGTATACTGTTCCCCTCCCTCACTGGTTATACATGATTGTATACTTACTCCTCAATACCCACCTTTCAGGCATTTCAGTGTTAGAAGGAATGTTCGTGCTTGCGGTGCTTGGTCTTTGCCTGGGAATCAATGTGTTATGTGGCATGGGTTGTAAAGATGTTACTTTTGAGTTTTATGTATTCAATGAATAAAGAAATGTAATTTAAGTTTAATTAGGTCATTAGAGTGGTATGATAACCCAGTGTATGTAATAGGTTAGTATTATTTCAATTCAAGCATGAGCGTATATGTCTAAATAAAAGAGTTAGGATAGCTTTTGAATTTGGAGATGTATAATTGCTTGGGTTTTGTTTGTTGAAAACCAAGGCTCGGATGGCCTTGAAGAGTTGTTAAATGTGTTGAACACGGTACTGGTCCATTTATATTCTGTTTGCAGGTTTTGGTTTGTCCTATAAACAGGGGAGAATCTATCCGTTTTTCCTATATTTTGTACCCGGGTTTGAATTTGGGTTGAGTATGGCATGTTTAATAGAATTCCCGATCTCGTGAGGGGTCAGGGCATTATAGTTCGCATACTTGCACTTCATATTTAATTGGGTAGTCGCGATATACTGCTAGGCGTCACTCGCGATTTTTGAATTAACTGGAAAAAAGGTTCTAATTCAATTAATTAGTTGAATTAATTATTCGCTGCTGATTAATGGTGAACACGAGAGGTCACACACAAATGGAATTCGCAGATTAATTGGATTAGAAGAAAGATTAAATTAAATTTAGGATCGTCCTAAATTTTAATTTAATCGGGCTTATAGTAATTAGATGGTGATCTGGTTATTATGAAGCCAAAGACTGGTTAGTTTAAATCCAGTCCACATATGGCTTTAGGTCATGTGTTTCCTATATATAGTACTATTCTGACAGGAAAAACTAGCACAATTTTATAAGTCAGAAAATATATAGGATTTCTCTAGAAAACCTAGTGGGGTGAAATCCAATTGACAAGCGCGGAATATGTGTGGATCAATTTTGGAGGCTTCACACTTGGGGAGGTTGTTTCAGATTTTTCATCGTTCTACGCTTCAAGAGGTAATCCTAAACTTTTGCATATTTAATTTAATTAGATTAAATTATTATATGATATTAAATTTGCGTAATTAACCATGAATGAATACATGATTATTTTCCGCTGCATAATTAACTTTTAATTATCATGTATATTTTCCAACATAAATTAAGCATAAAAACATACAAGGAGACAATTCTAGGATTGTTATCATCATAATTGCAGCTAAGACCCTCCCATGTGAAATCTGGAGATGCACATGGATCTCCTTGCCAATTCCTCCTCAGTCCGTAGTATGACTTGATGGCAATCATGGCAGCCACAAATATTATGCAAAACATGCGATCATAGACATCATCCGGGTACCTAATTAAGAAGAATTTGGTTAATATTGAGATATAAAGATCTCCAATAACATGTTTGGAACGATAGAAAAGACGACCAAATAACAAGACTCACCTCACCAAGTCACCGGACACAGAGCCGAGATCCCACCGTCCATAAAGTTCTAATGATCCAGATTCAGTAATGTATAAGGTATTATTCAATGGCCTCAACTCTAATGCCGATATGAAAGGAATCGTTTCTCCTGTCTTGTGAAGACACACGTGTATATAATCCGTCGACGGAATGTGTATAATTTCCCATTTGAATGGATCGTCTGCATTTGCTAAACTCACACTAGTCCAGAAATCTTCTCCAACATACAAATCAAATTCTGGTAGTTGGTTTTTTCCGTCATAATTTCCATACATGAAACGTGCCCTTATCAGATACTTATTGTTCTTCCCTTTCTCAGGTCTTAGGGTGTAGCAATTTCTGTCTCCTTCAGGAAAGCTTCTTGCAGACAAGAATGGCTATTGTCTATGGTGCGTAGGTGATATTGCCACGTTCACGCCGCTGTCTGTGAAGCCTGTGTTTGAGACATAGAAGATTTTGGTGTCTGAATCGTTATATTTAGCATTTTCAGCTAAACCACAATCAATGCTTATGAATCCTGATCAGGGAGAGAGGGGGGGCAAAGATTAGAAATAAGCAACTATATATTGTAATACTAGTCAAATAAACAAAGAAAATGAAATAAAATTCAAGCGTTTGAGCTTAACCACCTGATTGATCAGGCTGTGCTTAACCAAAATGCAATAAAAATGAAAAAACTTAGATCTAACCCTCAGGAACCTGCTCCTCCTCACCAGCCGCAGGAGATCTTTGGGGTCTAACTGGTTCACCTAGGGGTCCTTTACATCTACCTGCATATCATCCGCGTTCTTAACATTCCCTTCACTCTCCATCTCTCGTTCAGATTCTGAGTCTTCAGCAGTGAGGAGATCGGAATGGATGATCAAGCCATGCCTAGCAGCATACCTGTCAATTTATGACTGAGCTTCTTTGATACTGTTGTCTTGAGCCATTGTATATCCATCTTTGAAAATCTTCTTGTATTTGTCGCTGGCTCGACATTGGGCAACAACCTACTCGTTAATCTTAGGGAGGTCAGCCTTGAGTTTCTCGAGGTCCTTCATAGCGACATCTTTATATGAGATAGTGGTGTTCTTGAGGGCCCTTTCAACAAGAACCTCATCATGAGCCGCTTTGAGCTTGACATCGAACTTAGAGCGGATGGAAGCAAGGGCAGCCTCATGACGCTCAAACAACTTATGGTTCTGGAGTTGAAGTTCGTTGTGTCTGCAATCGAGTCATCGTAAAACTTGGTCAGCTTGCCCAGCAGCTGATTGCAGACTCAAGGTGTCAAACACCCTACAACAATTGAAATTGGTGCAAAAATTAAAAATTATGGTTAAAAAAAAGAAAAAAGAAAGGGGGTTAAATTTAGAAAAAACAAACAAACAAATTTTCATATAGATGATACCTCATGTGCTTGGTAGCCCACACCAAGCCTTATTTGGACGCAATCCAAACCACGGATGTCAGCCACAACCACAACCACAACCACCTCCTCTTGAGCCTATCCTCAGGAAAAGCGTAGAGTAGGAAATGCCTCGAAGATCTCAGACCCTGCAGATGGAAAACACGAGCAGCTTGCGGAGCTGCCTCATCCTCTCGAGTTAGTGACTGAGTAAGGTCAACATGTTCAGTGCTGGTCTCCTGAACTTCAGGATGTTTGCCTACCATGAAATTTTCCCCCTGGGAGGTATCACACGAGCATACCCTTGAACCGAAGTAGGCTAACTTGATGATCTACGACCTCGGGTGATACGAGTGCCACTTGAGAAGGCGCTTACTTGCTTTCTTTTCTTGAACCCCGAGGCCTCAGCTTTCTCAGCCTTGCCCTTGGCGTGCTTAGCCTCATTTTTCTCCCACCGTTGATGCTCAATTTCTACTACCATGTTTTCAGCATCCATCCCTGCATAACAAGAGAAGAATAATACTTTAAACTGGCCTTATAATTACTAAGGTATAACAAATATGGAAGATAAGGGAAGAAGTCTACCCTCAAACTCCTCTGAGGCTGGAGCATGACCCGAGGCCTCTCCATCATCTCCTCGGGGATGTTCATCCCGATCATATAAACCCGAAGACAAAACAGTCTCCAAAACAAGTAGACGTCTACTGCTAACAGGGCGAGGTTGAGCGAATAGGAAATCCCTAATATTCTCCTCGGACGGGGTTAAAAAGGGTTCTTTCTAGAGAAGTTTAAATATTACTTTGGGGATAATATGCCATTTTCTCCTTATAGGCCATTTAGAAGGACATTTTATAAAAAAAAAATATTTCATGTGCCAACCTTTGTTACTCGAGGGCCAGTCGAAGAAAATGTTGGACTTGAGCGAGGTGAAAAGTAATACTACCCATACAATTTTACAGGGTCATGTTTGATCATATAAAAATGAAGAAAAAGATCAATGATAAAAGTCAACCTGAAAGACTTCACCCATATATAAAAGACGGTAATTTGCCTCCAACTGTTTAGGGGGAGTTGGCTAGGGCTGATGTCGAAAAATTAAAGGATACGCTCAATAAATGGTGGTATGGAAGTGCAAGGAAAGAAAAGATGAAGTGATAAAAGGCTGCCTCACCCTCCCGAGTTCGGTAAGCCCACTCATTATGGCTAGGTACTCGTACTACGTATTCAGGAGGAAAAACACATTTCTTCCAAATAATTTCTCTCTCCTCATGCGTGGAGGTGCAATCACGACCTAAGGCAGCGAATGGCTCGAGTGATTCAAGGCTACTAGATGGAGAAGAGGGCTCGGTGAGAGAGTGAGTTGAGGTGGTTGCTTCAAAATTGGCATCAAAATCACCCTTTATAGTGGCGGGACCCTCAGAATCTTGTGTATGATGAAGGGGCACAGGACTAGACCCTTCATAGTGGATAGCCCTTAAGGGAACTACATCTAGAGGACTTGGCCTAGACCTATCTAGGAGTGATTCAGAATGGGAGGATGATTCTTTACCTATCATTTCCATGTGGTTGGAAGAAGAAAAGTTCAGAGCGGCCTCAGCATCTGTTTTGGAGCTCAAGTCACTAGAATTCCTATCACCTCTGTCGTAGGAATGACGAGACTGGTTCTGAGAATCCTCTTGGTGACTAGACATGGTGAGAAAGGAATGCACACGTACCTACTAGATGAGATTGGAATAGACGCGAAGGGATGTAAGTAGCCGACTCAGCAATCCCCCTAGTTCGCGAGAAAGAGGATGAAGAATCTTCTAATCCGCAAAGACTATTTGAGAGAGTGTTTGAAGAAGTGTGGTGAAATGTTCAAACACAACCCCTATTTATAGAAAAAATGAGCATATAGGCGGGAAAGACCAAGAGTCACCCATGTAGTCCACTATGCATGCACAACCGCTACCATGATGACACCTGGCCACGTTTCTAGCCACTACTTACCACCTATTATGACATGATTTAAAAGATCATTTATTATCAGTAATTTTACTCTTACAGGGGTTACACTTGATTTGGGGGGGGGGGGGGGGGGGTTGGAATTGATTTAAGGTAAAATCACAATGAACCCCAACACAATTACCAAAATACCCTTGTGATGGGTTGTGTAGTTGGGGCCCTTAGTGATCTCGGCCCTGAGGTCCACTTTGCCCGAGGTCCGAGGTCATAGCAATATAGATAGCAGTATTGATCAGCCTCAGCCCATGGGCATGTCACAGAGATCTCGAGAAAGTAGGTATAATTAACTCTAACACAATCTCATAAAATCATGGAGGAGAGAGAAAAAAAATCTTTCAAAAAGGTATAAATAGTATTCACGCTCTCATGCGAAAGGTAACAAAAATATTCTATACACTTTATTTTTATACTTATCTTGTTCAATCCAAGACAAGCTACTAATTTAAGCATCATAGTGCTAACTTAAGCTTGACCCATAATGTTCCTTTTTATAGGTCCGGCACAAGCTAGCTCTCCGGGATTTTTTACCGTTAACAGTTCCCAATCACCAATAGAATATATATTTTATTTATTTAATCCATTCAGTTAATTTTAGTGCTTATAATTATGTCTAATTGATTCACATATTCTTTTACGCACATGGCCATGACAATGATTCTATTAGAGTAAATTATAAAACAATTTAAAACTACTACTAAGTAGTAGTAAATTATCTGTACTTCAGAATTCTAGCTAAACAAATACCAAATATTTATTCAAAAAAATCATTCCAATAAAGAGAGTGTAATATCTCATATATATTGAAACAACTAAAAGGATATTCTCACTCTTCGAACATATGGATAGCATAGTCAGTGTGATGGTAACATAATTACAAAGTATCATAAATAAAGGATCCCTAATATTAACACAAACAGATCAAGTAATTTTTCATTTTTTTGCTTAAAACAAACTTGACATTTAGACAAGATTTTACTTGTATGGAGTTAATTTAGAAGAAAATTATTGACAAAAATGAATGTTATTGATAGATTCATATAGCTGAACCCCCAACTAATGGGAAAATATTTAATTTGATTTGGTTTTAGTCAAGAACACGCTTGAGTCATACTCAATCATAGAATGTTCGGAAATTTGAGAGTGACAATTTTATTTTATTTTATTTTTAAAAAAATGGGGCGTACGTACATTGTTACTAATATTCATTTAAACTTTGATTATTATTCTTAATTATACTGATTATTTAGTCAACCTTGACTTGGTGAGTCTCGACGTAATTATAAAACCCAGCAGAGTTGGCCCTGTTACACTAGCTTGAAGAACACATGATAATTGTTGTGATGAAAATGTTCAAATATTTACTTCTCGAATGGCTTGCCTGTTTTGCCCTTGTAGCAACTATGCGTTTCGGCTTTGCACAGGCTGATCAATCAGGTTGTAAATTAAAGCACAAATGCTGCAACTTCATTTCCATTCTTTGTTTATTATGACTACAATTTAGAGTTGGTTATTTCTAATTAATCTCTGCCCTCTCTCCTTTGTATCAGGATTTATAAGCATTGACTGTGGTTTATCCGAAAGTTCTTACTACACCGATCCAGTCACCGAAATCTTCTACACTTCAGATGCAGGCTTCACAGACAGTGGTGTGAACATGGCGATATCATCAACGATTGAGGAAAGAAGAAAGTCATTCTTGTCTGTAAGAAGCTTTCCTAAAGGAAACAGGAACTGCTACACCCTAAGACCTGAAAAGGGGAAGAACAATAAGTATTTGATAAGGGCACGTTTCCTGTACGGAAATTACGACGGCAAAAGCCAATTACCACAATTTGATCTGTATATCGGAGAAGATTTGTGGGATACTATACGTTTTATTGATGCAGACAGCGAAACAAGAATGGAAATTATACATACTCCGTCGACGGATTATATACACGTGTGTCTTCGGAGGACAGGACCAACGACTCCTTTCATATCAACATTAGAGTTGAGGCCATTGAATAATACCTTATACAATAATACTCTGCCAGGATCATTAAACTTTTATGAACGGTGGGATTTAGGCTCTGAGAGCGGTGAATGGGTGAGGTGAGGCTTCTTATACAATAGTCTTAATGTCTATTGTTCAAACATATTATTGGGTCCTTAGATTTATTTGAGCATAATATCTTGATACTATCCAGAATCCAAATTCTTGTTTAGGTACCCTGATGATGTCTATGATCGCATTTGGCTGCCCTTCAGCGCCAGTGATTCGAGTAATGATGCGTGGCCTGATACTAAGTCATTAAGTACTAGTTTTACAGTAGATCCAAATGATTTCCAAATACCATCTGCTGTCATGAGCACAGCTCTTACACCCAACAATTCAACAGGCTCTTTGTACATGTCCTGGGAGCCTGATAATTTATCTGACACATTTTATCTAGTCTTGCATTTCGCTGAAGTTGAGGAGCTGCAAAGCGATGAAATCAGAGACCCTCAAATCTATTTGAATGGGGAACTCTGGTGCGATAATAACTCTCTATCATATCTACGACCATTAACTATATTCAGCGGCTCTCCTGAACGTGTTCACGCCAAGTACGAGCTGTCCATAAATTCAACTAAAAACTCAACGCTTCCTCCAATCATTAACGCCATAGAGATTTATGTAGTAAAGAACTTCAAAAATTCGGGGACAAACGATATTGATGGTATGTCTTTACCAACTGACATTTCAAATTCCTGATATATATAGCAAAACATGTTTTTACTCTTCTATTTGTCATACCTTTTCTCCTCTATTTTGTTTAATATTAGTGGCCGCCATGTTCGGCATCAAGTCATACTATGGTTTGACGAGGAATTGGCAAGGAGATCCGTGCGCACCTCCAGATTTCAAATGGGAGGGTCTCAGCTGCAACTCTGATGATGATTACAATCGTAGAATTATCTCTCTGTACGTTTGTGCAATTAGTCGTCCACTACTCAGCTTAGTTTCAATTTCTCAACTATATGGTTAAACTTGTATCAGGAACTTATCCTCAAGCGGATTAGATGGATCAATAACTCCTCATATAACTAATCTCACATCTATTCGGACGTTGTAAGTATGCCTATTTATTTTACCTAAAGAGCAAATTTAAGGTGATTTTCAATATTTGATTTTTTTGTTACAAATATAATAAAACATTGTGCAACTGAAATGAGTCAGATATTTCATAGAGTAATTTTTCAAACTATTCACACTAACCATCAGTCTATTCACATACAAGTGGATCCCGTCTAGGGCTGACGGTTAGCGGAGGTGGTTTGAAGAATTTTCATTCATAATGATCACTTACGATAGTAAACTTTGGTTATTCCAGGGATTTGTCAAATAACAATTTGAGTGGAAATGTGCTAGAATTTTTGGCTCAACTAGGTGATTTGACAGTCTTGTAAGTTCTACTAACATTTTGCTATTCCATGGCGCAAATTAAAGAAGAAGAATAGGCCATTTATTTTCACTTTATTATTGCAGAAACTTGGCGGGGAATAATTTCAATGGGTCGATACCAACAAAACTACAGGAGAAGGCAAAACATGGATTATTGTCTTTCAGGTCTAATTTCTTGCCAAAGATCTAAATTGAATTCTTGTAGTCCTTTTATAGTATACCTTATAAGTACAATGTTTCATACTTTTCCGTCTTTCATTATGCAAATATATTAGAAATGGTCCCCTCCAACATTCAAAAATCAATCTAGTTATCTCACTATTGTAAAGGGCTTGTTGTGGCAAGCCCTGGGAATAAATGAGCCAAAGGCTTAACTTTGAGTTTTGAGCCTACACATGTTTATTAATAGCTTATTTTTCTTCTAATCTTTTTATGTAGAAGAAAATCATTCTCTTTGTTCTTTAGTTTACCATGTAAAACTCCTAACAAATCTCCCTATTTTCACATGTGAACTCTCCACGTTCCCTATTTTCACATGTGAACTCTCCACGTTGGTCCTCAACTCCCCCTCGATCCATATTCATTGTTGATGGATCCATCTTTACCATCACAAGCTTTTAGATCTCTTTGCATCTTACGTACCATGATGGCTCCAGTACTTCTTCCCTGTGCACCCAAATCAACCATAAGACACCGCGATCTTACTTTCGTACGAGCCCACTTGGGATCCAAATCAACCATGTCTTGCTCTATGATGTTACCATAAACTCATACAACTTAGAGAGTATAGCCCAAGAATTATATTTATCGTGTCCCTACTCCATCCTCTAGGCCTTGCTGTCAAGCTCCACCGAGAGTCCATCACAATAGTCCACCATAATTCCTCGAGTGTCCGGGCTAAAATCGTCAAACCATCGATTTTGATACCAATTTGGGTCAATAGTGAGTTCTCTAATACATATGTATTAAGGCCCATTTATTGTCGAATTCATAAGACTCGCCACAACAGGGACAATTGGAAATTTTTATATAATGGGGATTGCTATTGTGCAGGAAGTGCAAATTCAAAAAATTGACATTTTTTGTCTTTATATAAACAGTATCGATGGATTGCCCAACAATATTGAAAACAAAAAGAAGACCAAGGTTATCCTTCCAGTAGTAGCATCAGCAGTTGCCACTTTTTTTCTCATCTCTTTGGTGTTTATTACCGTGTACACGATCAGAAGAAGAAAAAAAACAGGTTAGTAAAATTCATGGTCATTTATTCCAATGGAATTCTGGACAGAAAAAAGAAATAATAATTTCTACAAATGGCTGTTTTCTCTACACAGTGATCAGGAAGGCAGATATTAATTTACACAAGAATGAAGACGCATTAGAGACAAAGACTTGGCAAATTGCATACTCAGAGGTTTTGGAAATTACTAATAACTTCGAGAAAGTTTTAGGTAAAGGAGGATTTGGCACAGTTTACTATGGATGTATGGGTGACACTGAAGTTGCTGTGAAGATGCTCAATCCTTCATCAGCTCAAGGACACAAAGAATTTCAGACAGAGGTAACGACTAAACGAGTCCTTAACAGCTTTCTACAACATCAATTCTACCGTTGGCGCATAAATAGGTTAACAATATGATGCAAATGCATCCTGCCAATCAATCATCGATTCCTCCTTAGCACCAAAAAAAAAGAAGAAAGAAAAATCAATAGAACAAATTTTAGCTTCCCCTTTTGAACACATTAAAAAATAAATACAAAAAAAAAAATCTTCTTTAACCATATAAACTTTTAGATAAGATGGTCACTTAACCATCAGAGTCTCGGTCATGGTCCAAAACTAACCACCATTCATTTGTCAAATTACATCCACGGATAAGGCTCAATCAATAATTATCTAGCCTATAGCTACATGTGAATTGACATGTTGAACACAACAAATAAATACAATAAACTTATCTCTAATAGTTTAAAATTTTAAAGAAGGTACGTGGTCACTTAGTACCCCTTTTCCCTCCCGGCCAGTGCAATACATAAAACTCTTGCTAATAGCTCCTAATTGAAGCTACATTATGGCTCTAAACGATCTGCAAGGCTTCAGCTTCCTTTTAACCCTTTTTTATATTTTTTTTATCTCTTAGATTTGATATCAATGCAATAAGAGTTCAGAAAAAGACAGTTTTATGCAAATGTATTACAAGTTGCCTTAGACTTACCCCAAAAAATCTGTTTCCTAAAATATTACACGCGCAGCATGCACATGTACGCTTACCTTTACTCTCGAAATTCAGGCCAATCTTCTTATGAGCGTCCATCACAAAAACTTGACTCGTCTCATGGGATACTGCAAGGAGGGGACTAACATTGGTATCATTTACGAGTACATGACTAATGGTAACCTACAACAACACCTATCAGGTATATACAGAGTCGATAAAAATTTATCATATGCATGTACATATACTGACAATGACTAGAGCTAAATCCTAAATGTTGTCATATTGGGTGCAGAATTTAGTTGGGAACAAAGAATTCGAATTGCAGGAGATGTAGCACAAGGTAATTTCATTTTTTGTTCCTATTGGAAATATGTTTGTTGGAATATATATTCCTTTCACATCGGATATCACCAACTCCAAATCCAACATATAAGATTGGACTACTCTATTTAGCACTAATTGGTTTTAGGATGAAAGTTCAGTTATCTGAACATGGTATCAGAGTTGGGCCTTAGTCCAGTCGTATTTATCCACGTGTGACCCATTTGTTTCGTTTTGTTTCGTTCTCCTTGACACGTTTCTCTTTAATGTCAGCTCTCGGTTCTCGGTTCTCTCAGGGTTACACATGAGGGGTGTTGGAATATAAATTCCTCCCATATCAAAAATTCACCATCTCTAAATTCACCATATAAGATCCTGAGCTACTCTACTTAGTATCAATTGGTTTTAGGATACAATCTCAGATCTTAATAATTTTTACTTTCCATAATCCTCTAACAATAATACCTATTTTAGCTAGCACATTAATTTTATATTATTAGATTAATTAGTTTTTAATTTTTCAATATTCATATTATTTTTAAATGCTATATTTCAGAGGACATATTTTTCTATAATTTTGCTAGTCCTTCTTGCAAGGGAAAAAAGAAAAGAAAACAATGCCGGTAGAGTTAAAAAATATTATATATTATTAGGATGTTATTACAAAAATCATTTTCACTGAAAGTTTAGTGCATAAAATTAAATATAAAACAATGGAAATAAAACCATAATTGTAAATTTTATAACTTTGTCTTCCACGTGCATGTCTTCTTCCTTGTGAGTTTACTTACATGTGAATCATCTCAACTTAGATCACATATAAGGGAAAATATTAGAATATATACACTCGTCTAACTTTGAAAAATTATAATCTCCAAAACTCTCTTGTAAGATATTGTACTATATATTTTACTTAACACTAATTGATTATAGAATGAAATCTCAAGATTTTTAGTATAACATGCTTTATTCCAAATGCTATTGGAAGCTTCGACTAAAATAAAATTTGGCAGGACTGGAGTATTTGCATCATGGATGCAAACCACCGATACTCCACAGAGATGTCAAGCCCACAAATATATTATTGAATGAAATGTTTCAAGCCAAATTATCTGATTTCGGACTATCCAGAGCTTTTCCCATTGAAAGTGGTTCACACGTGTCAATTTACACAATTGCTGGCTCTCCGGGTTATGTTGACCCTGAGTAAGTATTTCTCATTCTCTGTGTACTTAATGTATTGAAAATTTAACTACATATTTTAATTGGAAGAATCCCGCAGGTATCACTTCTCCTACAAATTGACCGAAAAAAATAATGTCTATAGTTTTGGAGTAGTCCTCTTGGAAATTATTACTGGTAGGTCAGCACTAGACATGAAGCGTGAAAATAGGCACATAATTGAATGAGTGATTCCGTTCCTAAAAAATGGAGACATAAGAACAATTGTTGATGAGAGGCTTAAAGGAAATCTCAATATTAACTCTGCATGGAAAGCTTTTGAGTTAGCAATGGGTTGCGTGTCTCGCCACTCCGCTACAAGGCCAACCATGAATTATGGGGTGATTGAATTAAAGGAGTGCTTGGCAATAGAAACGTCCAACAATGAAACAGAATCAACGAGTATAACAGGGCCTATTCTAGATAGTGAATACGGTCCTCTAGTACGGTAAAGTGGACTTACAAAAATCAATTGAATGTTGAATCTTTGATGAGTCACGTGTAATGCATATGAGTATTGATGCCAGTGAATTAGCTTTTATTATAAACTTTTTTTTTTTTGCTCAAATGCTTGTATAAACTTCACAAGCACGTCATATTGAGTGTTTATTCAAGAATAAATTCTAATTTTAACTGCTGCTTGTCTAATACATATGGATGAATTCACTACGATATGTTGTACTTGAATTGAGTTTTACTACAGTACAAAACTCTAAGGTTAAAATCAGTACAAGTCTTGAATGCACACTATTTCTAATTCATAATAACGATCAGGTCATTTTTTTAAAAAAAATTTACCTCCCACCACCACCTGCTCCCACCTTATGAGATTCGAATCCTAATATCCTAATTATTAAAGAGACTAACTCACTACTAGACTATTCCTAAATATCAGATCAGATCATGTCAATAAGTCAAAAAATGGAAAAATTAATCAAGAAACTACTTCGACTATCCTCAACATTTAATGACACAAAAACTCAAGTAGAAGAATTTGTTAGACTTTGTATCCTAAAAATTAAATTAATTGTAATTTATTAGGACACAAATTTTGTATTATATTTTATTAATGGGTAGCTAATTTATTTATTTTTATTAATATGTTGATTGATTTAAATAAAGTCCTTAGAATTATATTTGTAGATCTCATTCTTAAGATGTTAAGAATATTAGTGACGAGATCGGCCATTAATAATATATTCTAGAAATATTCCCTAATCAAAGGCTAAATTAATTGGGTATTAATTTATCCAGATACATTAGCATATAGTCTACTACCCGTTTTATTATGAGATATTAATCAGGACAATTAGTCTCATGTTGTAATGGTAGATGTGTAAGTGATTGTTGAGAATTAATCACATGACATGATCGATGATATATATCAAATTACGTGAATCGTCAATAATTAAATAAATATATTATATAGTGTATAAATATTTCTTAGACCTGAGACATCATAGTTATCTCATGTATGGGATACCACGATTTGCTAGTACTAAAATTTGGTTCTAATCACGAACTAACATATGTGCTCGGTGGTCGTGACTCATTCTTACATGGGGATATGTGCATGTGCAATATGGAATCTGTCACTTAAGGTATGTAATTTAAGTTATACACCACTAAAAGTTGCCTATTTAAGTAACCTCATATACTATTTTATACACTTTCAAGATTGTTCAAGATTATTAGGGTATGTTTTGCTTTTGATTATGTTATCATGTTATAAAACATGAGTTAAAAAGATCCTAATTTCTTCTTACACGATATTGTTAACTTTGATTTAGGTCAAGGGATAATAAGTGATAATTAAAATAAAAGGATAGGGTTAAAAATGTCTCTGTCAATAAAAAATAAAAAAAAATAAAAAAAGAGGGATGCTTAGTGGAATTAGCCTTGTTTTTAATAATTGTTTGTTCTTATCATATTGGTTTTTTCTTTACAAAAAATCGTATGGCTTCCATATTTGTTTTGCTAAATATTGTAGTTAGATTTTGGTACTTAATGCTTTCTAACCATAGTTGGAAAGTAAGTTTAGTGTTAAGATAACTAAGCTTCTATCTTAAAATCAATTAGTGCTAAGTCGAGTAGTATATGATCTTATAAGGTGGTCTTAGAGGTTTTGATTTTTCGATGTGGGACAAATGTATATTTTAACACTTCTTCTCACATGTGACCTAATTTGAGAAGGGTCACATATGAAAGATTGAACACATATGGACCTAATTTTAAGATGTGTCACACATAGAAAATTGAACACACATATTGGTAGATTAACACATGTGCAAGATTGAACACACAATGGGGCACAAGTAGAAGATTAAAGCTGCGTGGAATATGACACACATGAAAAATTGAACATACGTGGATCTGATTTGAGATGGGTGACACGCGGATAAATAAAACTGGACTAAGGGCGGCCCAACTCTAATATACCATGCTAAAAATCATGAGGTTCCATATTAAAACCAATTGGTCTACCATTTAGCAAGATTAATGTAATCCATAGATGATCTTTGGTGACTCATAGTATTAATCAGGATGAATATTGCTTGAAAATGCACGCATTGCTTGGCATAGTGATATGTGGTTCTAACAAGAGTCATAATGGCTTCAAACGATGTTCCTTGTGTGTTTTCTTGAAGAGACGCTTCAAGCTTCTTAACCGAGTTCAGTCATTGAAGGAAAACCGCATATTCACTACTTGCTTCTTCTAACATGATGTAATATTACTGTTATTATTATTCTTTAACTAAATCAGCAAAGGTGATTTTATAAAATGAAGAAAGAAATAAGTACACACATGTGGTCTATAACTAGAGTCAAGAATCCTCAAAGGCTCACTCTATCTAATCTCATCATATTTAAGGTTTCAATTAATTAATAGGAATTAATCTATTGAATCTAGAGCTTTTAAACTTCCTACCAAAGTACAATTTCGCTATTAAATCATTACAAGTAAGAGAAAAAATTTCTTTTCGATCTTTGCTTCATTTTTTAAAAATTCACTTGTTCCTCTCGGTCCACATATAATAAATTGAAGTGCAAAATCGCAGCCACAAAGTGATTGCTCTAAGCCTCTCCGAGGCTGAGTGAGGGGCAAGAAAGTTCAAGATGTCATTCTATCATACGAGGGACAAGGTTATATAAGAGTCTTGCAACCAGATCCGTTTGGCGAACATGCCGTGAGACCTGCTAAGCAATGCATTACTGAAGAAAAATCTGTGTCGTAGACAATATTTGAAGGGCATGCTCTCAATCATTAGTATTTTTAAGTTTTTTTTTTAATGATATTCATCATACGTCTTTTCTTAATTTCCATACTCATTCCAGATATATATACATCAATTTTGAGTAAACGACTTAACCCCCTCTTGTGTTTTTGTCAAAAGTACATAATACCCCTGTATTTTATAACTAAGTTGATTATTCCCCTGTATTTTTAAAAAGTAGATGAATACCATCTATATTTTATAAATAAACTGATTACCTGGCCCCCCCCCCCCCCCCCCCCCCCCCCCCTCCCCTTAAAAACGCAGGTGAATACCCTTTATGTTTTAAAAGCGTAGTTGAATCCCCATGTTAAAATGAATGATTTTTCTAACGAAAATGAATATTCAACTATGTTTCTAAAAACACAAGGGATATGATGGAGAAGTTGATAGACACGAAGAAGTTGATGGACTTGAAGATTAGCTATGCAGCATACAAGGATAAGACATGAACAAAAGAAGTTTAATTTTTAGCAACTTGCTTGACTCAGTCATCTAAGACAAGAGAGAAGTTTAGGCAAGCAATTGGAATATTTCATGTGGAACTTCAGGTAAGAGGCAAAATATCCATTTTTCAAAGTTGTTGAAAATTCATGTTTTTACTTCAAGAGAACTGAATGCTTCAAAGCAGCTTCCTACCTTGCGCGTGATCATAAGCGAAAGGATTTTTTTTGTTGGTTTTATGTTTTCAAGGGTGGGATGTGAACATAGAGAGGAAAAGGTGAGGGTTGTGCTTGCTGGAGACTGGAGACATTAGCTAGCTAATTACATATGCGTCAAATTTGCTTGTGCTTTTTGTGGATGAGTTCTGTTTTATGAACATATATAGAGACGTGGGTTTTGCTATAATGATGGGTGGTAAACCGTCTGTTTTGTTTGTTGATATGGTTTCAATTTTCAATTACCAATTTACCACCGCATCTATAAGCTGAATTCTTTTTTATATTTTATATGTGAATAATTTTAATATTTTTTAAAAAAATGGGATAAATTTAAATTCAAGAATGTTTAATAACTTGATTTATGTTACCATATTAATTAACTACCTTATTTAAAAGTTTAAATTATTAAAAAAATATTTATTATATTTATTTATTATTTTCTACATTCGTGTTTTGGGATCCATTCTAAAGATGAATTGAATCTCCTCATCCCCTATGGCAGGGTTTATGAGGTCAAGTCTATTCTCACAAAATTTATAAATACAGATAGAAATAGAGGTCAAGTCTACTATGTGTTTTTTAGTGAAATGACTTTGACTTTGACATATCAAAGTCATGCTAGCTTCTAGCCTGAGGTCCCCTCTTTCCATGCGGTTGAATTAGATTGATCTTTGCCGCAATTAGACTTTGAAATTTATAGTAAGGGTAAAGCTAAAATTTTCATCAAAAGCTTTAGATTCGATGATTCTAGGATAATACTAACGAGATGCATATATATATATAGTCTATTCTTGAAACTAAACTCATACAAAAAATAATTCGAGGATTGAATTTCTTGGTTGATGATCAAAATACTAATTTATCGAAGCAATTATTCCTATTAATTTGTTCAATTGTTGTAGGATTTATTACGATAATAGTAAAACATATCGAAATACTACCAATTGTAGTAAAATTTTGTAGTTTTAAAAATCTAGTAAATTAAATATTAAATGCTTATTTAAAAAAATTATTTTGCTAAGATGTCAACAAAAATATTCAATTGGAACATAATGAGTAGTATTTCTTAAGAACCAACTGAAATTATATGATCACTCTCGGGACATATTTAACTTTTATGTGCCAGACTAAAATGGTGGCTTAATTTGCTCAAATGGGTAATGATGTGTTGGTATTTATTGTGCATAACTGAATGTGTATGTTTTGCATGTAAAACGTGTTTAATGTTTGCATTAATCATCTATTTATATCATGTTAAGATAAAATCTGGTGAATTGATTTCTTGGACTGGTCAATTCGTAATCCTGTAAAACGAACAAGCGTCGAACTATCTATGTGTGATAATTTTAACGCTCAAATTAGTTATGTTGTCTAGAGAATAATTAAAATTTACCTATGAACCAAATCGACACTAATTTTACTAAGCTGGGTTGAATCCAAATTTTGATGTGCTGAATTGTGTTGAGCTTGTGGCAGCTCAACCCAAAAGCTAACTCCAGTCGGATTGTTTCACAAATAACTGTCCGTAATAGTTTGGGGAAAACTTTCCCTAAATAAAACGAAATATAAATATAATAAATATCGTTATCTTGTTTCAGAAATAAAATTTAATATAAGTTTTTTCAAAAATTGAAGTCAACCCGGCCCACACCCACATATCTCCTGTCACCTGTGTGATGGGTCGGACGAAATCCAATGTTAGTTAGGCCATTATTGTTCAACGTACGTTGGTGCTCCATGAGGCCCAAACCCAAATACTAACTCTTAACTTATTTAAAGTGATATAAATGACTTTAAGATCAAATTCCAACTAATGTTTGGAATTGCTATCTAATTTTTGCTATTACCTATAGCTTCTATTAGAGATATCCTATTTGGAAAAAAAAATGAAAAAAAGGAAAAAAAAAATTAAAGGTGCCCTATTGACCAAAAGATTAAAAATAAATTAGAGTCACTCCAACGAAACAAAATATAAATAAATTAGGTTTCCATTTGGATAGTCGTGGAAGCTTTGAACTTCAGTCAATTATTATCCCAGGGAGATACACCAGGCTATTATGTACGTCCGAAATTTTTCAAAATATTCACTAAACACTCTTATTTTAAATTTTCTAAACTTTGTATATGTCCGAAATAAGTTTTGTCCATTGTAGAGTTAAAACTAACGATTTCAGAGTTGACTTGTAATCCATTAATGCGTAAATGACATGTTTGTCCTCAAGTATATTCGTCTGGTACTTTGGATTGAATAAAATGACTGATACGGAACAAATTTAAAATTTGGTGGGCGATTTGAAAAGAGAAAAAATGCAAAACACAGTAAAAACACACAAAATTTTGGGTTGAATCACTATACTTATTTGGGTTAAGTAAATTATATCAACGATCACTATACTTATTTGTAGTGGAATGAGAACACACAGATACACACACAATGCAACGAAAACACACAAATTTTTTCAATGGGGTTTATCCATTTTCTTAGGTTCACGATTCCTTTTTTAGGATAATCTCTATTATTCAACAATAATTGTTACAATACAAATACACAATGATTTTTCATAGAAAAAATCTATTTACCCTTGTTGACATGGGCTTTATACACAAAAACCCTAAACCCTCACAATAAGCTTTTTCCTAATAAAAGTTCAAAAAACTCACACATAGTTACATCTTTTTGGAAGGACAAAAAATTGTAGCATACCCTCTCACACTCAAGCTCACTTACATCCCTACCCATTCCGTGGGGTTTGGTCTTGTTGCAACTAATTACAAGTTAAACAGTGGTTATTACAAGAAAATCTTCTTAAACCTACTCGCCTTAAAATTGGACTCAGACTTCCTAGTAGGTGCCTCTACATGAGCTTCGGTAACCAAATATAAACTGGTACCATAGGCATTTTGACGGCGAAAGAGGCAAAATTTGCCTATTGTTTTTTCAATTGATATTTTGATAAGAAATATCTCCTTATTACTTAATTCATCGCTGGTTGTCACATGAATTTCATACATGTACTTACCTAAAGTTCACTTTTGGTTATCTAAGCATAGCTCTCTCTCAAAAATAAATGCCAAGAAAGGGATTTGTCTTAGGGCTTGGTCTTTGACTTTGAGTCAAAACTCAACACATATGTGGATACGCAAGGAAGACACTAACATTGGCATCATCTACGAGTACATGGCTAATAGTAAATACATAATGATAACATCACTAATGAGGATCTATTGTTTTTTGGGGATCTATCTAATTTGATGTAAAGAACGAGATATATAAAGTTAAAAAATTTAGGAATAGCCTGTTGACAAATTAGTGAAGTATTAGTGGAGTCTGATATGTATATTGTTTTGGTGTTTTCAACACAGTTGCAATTACCATTAGAGCATTAATACACCTCTTGTTTACATAACATAAAAAGAAAAAAAGAAGAAATGGTATCCTAAAACCAATATGCTTTTCTAATCTCTGTTCTCAATTAGGATTTGAAAAAATTAGTTATCTCAAAGTGCACAATCCTACATAAAGCTTTCATTTTTCTTTTTTTGGTCAAAAGTTTTTCATGGCTAGGTTAGATAACGTAACTCAAGTTACACTCCAGGTACATTTCTGTCATATAGATTTATTCACGTACAACAACATAAACTTTGGTTATTAAATTAGCCTACATATTACTAAATACAGGGCGGATTCAAGATATATAATTGTTCAGTAAAAAATAAAAATACATATTTTAATATTTATATATAGATAACTTTTTTTTCAATGGTGGCTAAATTGATTTCTCAACCTAATCATACCTTAAAAAGTCATACTTTTTTAAAAGAATACAATCTTAACTCGCTCTTTAATGGCTTCACTCATGCGGTCAGTAGAAGGTACAACCCCAATTGGCCTATGAATGCCTCTGCTATTGACTAATTACTACAAATTATTAGTTTTAACTATAACGTGATCACAACAAACTAACAAGTGATCTAATGTATATTTACATAAGAGAAACTTCTTCAGTTAGGCCACATTGTCTGCTTCTAACATATTGATGACTCACATGCTTATAAATTTTACAAGTAAAAGATTGACTATCAGTCTAAACTGATCCAAAAACTTCCCTACACAAAGACAGATAATCTATAACATTTATTTATCCTTTTCTTTCACAAATCTTTTGGGTTTTCAAATTTTCTATTACGGGGCAAGGGATGATTATAGGGTCAGTGCTGTTCCCCTCAACGACAGTAGTTCTATCAAACCATTTTACTTATCCAGTCTCCTGGCAATTCATGGTGTTGACAGAAGTATGCCACATTTGTAATTATTCTGGAAAAGATGAGACAACGAAAACGACAAGAAATCAAATTCAAAGAGGGTAGGCTTTAAATTAAGAGGAAAATTGTTACTATAGAACTCAAATAATAAGGCTATATTTGCAAATAGAATTGCCCTACGCAAAAAGCACCAAACACCAATATTTCGCTAGCATCATATCCTTAAATGAGTACATAAAAGTCATTTATTGCTCCATTTTGAATGTTAAAGATATATATTTTAACTTTAATAAAAGTCATTTATTGCTCCATTTTGAATGTTAGAAATATATTTTTTAACTGTAACGAGTCCAACTAAGAGAGTTACTTAAATTTGTGGGAACCATTGCATATCTCTAAAGATCCCTTAATTAATAGTATAAATAAGACATGAATAATAGTAAAATTGTAATTTATCTATTTGCCTAAAATAATTATACACTTATTTTTCCATACTTCTCTTACTTTACTACTTAGTACTTGATCATCGAAGGAGGTCCTTAGGAAATAACCCCTCGGTGCCTTTGAGCTTTTCCAGGTAACAAGTTCAGGTTGGACAAAACGAATTTTGACCTAACACTATTCAATTATATTTTTGCAAAGAAATTATCTAGTTCACCAAGTCATATCGTTATTTGGCCTTGAAAACCGTTACAACTTGGCATAAAATGCTAGTACAATTATTAAAATTTCAGAATAGCAGAAATATAATTTTTTTCGAAAGCTTTGCAATTAATTTGTGTAGAGATCCCACTTTTGTCATTTACATAATTTTTCTCACCATTGCAGGGGAGAATATTCTGAGCCTCAAGTCTACAGATTGAAAACAAAAAGAAAAAAAAAAGTCATGTCTACTAATTTTGTGTCAAATCAAGTCCACTATGACTTTACAAAGATTGGCTAAATCTTTGGGATAATGATATTAAGTATTTCCGGATTAAAAGAAAAGAAGATAGTCTACTCCTTTCGCTCTCTATTTCCTATTGACTAATCAAAATCATGCTAGCCCTCGGTCCCCCTTTCTCCGCGCGGTTGAATTAGTCTTTTTAAAAAATAAAAAAAATTATTTCATGTTTGTTTGGTCGAATAAGGTTGAATTAGTCTTGCAATAATAGGTTGATCTCTACCGCAATTACACGGGTAGACTTGGGCCCGTGTAGAATTAAAATTTTTGATAAATTTCACACTTAGTTTATATTATTTACACTCCTTTAAGTTAATTTTTAATATTTCAAAAAAATTATATTTGTTCATAATATTTATAAAGTGATTCAAAATTATCTATATTGTTATGGGTCACGTGTAGTGACTAATTGAGTTTTTTAAGAGACATTAGGGATTAAATTAATTTTTTTTAAAAAATAATAAAGATCAAATTGATTAAGTTTGAATAATAAAGATCATTTTGAATAACTTTTGTAAACATTAACTACCACTATTAATTTTTTAGAACATTAGAAACTAAATTAGAAAAGCATGTAAACAATAAGGACTAAGTGTGAAATTAACCCTAAAATTTCCCTAAAAGCTTCAGATTTATTTTTTGTCGGAAATGTAAGTATTATATAACACAGCATCAACGGTGCCCGAGGATACATCCTTTTGAACAAGCAAAAATAAGCTAAAAAGATATTACAAATCGAATCGTAGGGTCAACGAAATGCAAAAGTACAGTCTAGTCATGAAATTAAATTCATACAAAGTATAATTCAAGGATTGAAGTCTTTTTTTGGCTAGGTAATGATTGAATGTTTTGGCTGACAATCAAATTACTCATTTTCTGGAGCAATTATTCATATTACTTTATTCAATTTTTGAAGGAATTATTGTTAATATGATAATAGAGCCTATCAAAATACACCACAATTGTAGTAAAAGTTTTGTAGTTTTAAATATCTAGTAGACTAAATATTAAATGTTTATTTGAAAAAAAATAGTTTTTACTAAAATGTCGGCAAAAATTACTTGGAACATAGAAAGTAGTAGTTCCTTTCCCCCTTTTTTTTTTTTTTTTTGGTCTAAGAAAGTATTAGTAGTTCTTAAGAAACACCAGTGAAATGGCTTAAGTGGGTAACATAATCACATGATGTTAACATATTCGAAAGTATCAACAAAGGATACCTTAATGACAACGCAAATTAATCAAATAAATTTTTATTATCGAGATCAAGTAATAACTTAAACTAAACTTGTATCATTCATACGAAACGTAGAATGTTGAAGCAATTTGGAATTCCTATCCAACGCTACAAAATAAGTCCAACAAACTCCAATTGTCATAATAATTTTAGATAACGATTGATATAATGTAATGAATTTGAACAAGAATAGAATAAGCTAAGGAATAGAATAAACTTAAGAATGCGAATGACATGCTTGGTATGTTTTAAGAATGAAAAGTAGTAATAGAATACCTTGTATAATATGACAAGATTGTCCTTTTATTATTATAGTATTAAAAATATAAATATAAATATAAATATAACTGTAAACAACATAAACATAATAAATGATAATGATAATAATAATAAAAAAATAACAACAATAAAAAATAAAAAAAAATAATAATAACAAAATAAAAATAATAATAACAACAATAACGACAATTATTATTATTATTATTAAGAATATTATTATTATTATTACTATTATTATATTTGGTATTATTATTATTGTTTTTATTTTTATCATTATTATTTTACTTTATTATTATTATTATTATTATCTTTATTATTAATGTAATTATTATTATTATTAGTAGTAGTAGTAGTAATAATAATAATAATAATTACATTAATAATAATCATTTTAATCAATATTTTTATTTTTAATTATTATTATTATTATTATTATTATTATTATTATTATTACTTTTATTATTATTTTATTTTTAGTTTTTGATTTTATTTTTATAATAATAATAATTATTATAACAATAATATTTTATAATAATAATCATTATTATTATTATGTTTATAATAATAATTATTATTTTTTAATAATAAATATTATGATATTTCTTTATTATTTTTTAACAATAATTTTTATTTTTTAATAATAATCTTAGTTTCCGATTGATGCAAGTAGAGTTGGCAAATGGGCCAACTCGGCCCACTAGCTCGCTACTATGAATCGTGAGCTGGGCTGGGCCAGCCCATGTTTTTTAATTTTTTTATTATTGTGTTCTAAATTTTAATAGTTGGATTAATAATGAAAAAATGTTAAGCTTAACTTTTTTTACGAAAAAGTTAATTTAACAATTAACAAGACATAAGTTGATTGATAATATTAATATAAATGATAAAAACATTACTTAACAAACCATAAGTTCATGAGACACGGATACGTTACTAATAAATATAAAAAAGAACATTACATAAATGCTTGAAGAAAGTTGGTAGAGAAGTTCTCCATTTTATTATGCTCCTTGTGCGGGTGTTGGGTCTGATGGTTGAGGATTAAAATAGTTTGAAACATTTAAGTGTTGAGATACAAGATGTCTTACTAACGTTCAAGTTTCAAATTGACAATGAAATATATATTTACCTTCACAATAGTTACAAATTATATCCCCATGTTCTTCAAAGTAAGCAAAATGATTCCAAACATTTGAACGTAATCGTTATGAAAGATTTTCTTCCCCCATAGCCATAGATATTGTGTATTCTCTTGTAGTAAAATAAAGAGACAATATGCAGTAAAATAAATATATAGTTTTGTAGTAAAATGAAATTGAATACACTAACTATTTATAAGAAAAATTATATGTACAAATTATAATATCAAGATAGGCTTTATCTAGACTCGAATTGGGCCTAAGTTGGGCTCGAACTGGGCCTGTGCTGGGTTCAAACTGGGCTGGGCTGGGTTAAGGTATAAATGAACTTGGACACAAATGAACTAAGACACAAATGAACTAGGTCAAAAAATATATGACCCATCCCGACTCTCCTATATGTGATGGGTTGAATTGAGTTGAACTCATTTTCATTCGAATTGAACTGAGCCTGAATTTTCGTGTATTAAATTAAACTGAATCTGTGTCGATTCGACCCAAATACTACCTCTAGATGCAAGTATAGAACGACCATAGTTGCTTACTGCATCAATGTATATCAGAAGATGAAGTGCATCTCCCAATCCTACTGTAATAAGGTCAAGTCTATTCTGAAGAAACTTAGAAAAAGAGAAATAGTGGTGAAGTCTACTACTTTGATTTTTCGGTGAAACACAGTCTACTACTTTGACAAAAAAGAACAAAAAGACGCCCCCTCTTTCCACGCGGTTAATTACACGCCGTGACTTGCAAATCTCTAATAATTGGGCCCGTGTAAAGCTAAAATTTCCATCAAACAATATAGATTCAAGGATAATGAAAATAAACTCATACTTTGACAAAAAGAAAAAAAAAAAAAAAGGAAACTAAACTCATACAAAGTATAACTCAAGGATTGAATGTTTTGGTTGACGATCAACATACTAACTTTTTGGAGCAATTATTCGTTAATTAATTCAATTGTTGAAGGAATTATTATGATAATAATAAAACACATCAAATACTACTACGGTGAGAAAAAAAAAAATACTACCACAGTGGAGTAAATTTTTGTAGTTTTAAAAATCTTGTAAAATAAATATCAGATATTTATTGGAAACAAATTTTGTCCCTAAATTGCCAACCAAAATATATTTACTTGGAACATAGAGAGTTGTATTCCTTAAATAAGAAACCGCTGAAATCATACACCAAATCTTGGGACATATTTAACTTTTATGTGCAACACTTTAAATGGTGCTTAAAAGACTCAAGTGGGTAAGGTCATCTCGAATAGGCTTTTTTTTTTTTTTCTATAATAGAGAATCAAATTAATGGTTTTTTATTTCAATTTCACCCTAATAATATTTTTATTTTATTACTTTCTATTTCAATTTCATTTTAATAATACTCCCTATTTCAATTTTATCCCACCAAAAACTTCAGATTTTGCTTTGACTCTGTCTCTATTGATTCAAATATACATTCATTTCAACTCGAATAATATTCTTAACGATACTGATTATTTAGTCGACCTTGACTTGGTGAGGCTCAACATATATAAAACCCAGCGGAGTTGCCATCTTCAGGTAGAAGAACATGATTGTTGTGATAAAAATGTTAAAAAATTTGCTTCTCGAATTGCCTCCCTGTTTTTCTTTTCTAGCAGCTCTGCTTGTCGTACTTGCACAAACGCCTGATCAACAAGGTTATAAACCCAAAATCCTTGGGACTCATATTCTCTTCTTTGTTTTATTTGTACTACACTATATATATATATATATATATATACATATATAGCTGCTTATATCTAATTTCTGCCCTCTCTCCCTCTCTCAGAATTTATTAGCATAGACTGTGGTTTATCTGAAAGTTCTAACTATACCGATCCAGACACCGGAATCTTCTACACCTCAGGTGACGGCTACACAGACGGCGGTGTGAACATGGCAATATCATCACTCCCTGAAAACTATACGAAGCAATTCTTGTCTGCAAGAGCCTTTACAGAAGGAACCAGGAATTGCTACACCCTAAGACCTGAAAAAGGGAAGGATTATAGGTACTTGATAAGGGCAAGTTTCATGTATGGAAATTATGATAGCAAAAACCAACTCCCTGAGTTTGATCTTTATATTGGAGAAGATTTCTGGGTTACTGTGAGTTTTGAAGAAGCATTCAGTGCAAGAGAATGGGAAATTATACACACTCCATCGACGGATTATGTACACGTATGTCTTCATAAGACAGGACAAACTATTCCTTTCATATCAGCACTAGAGTTGAGGCCATTGAACACTAAAAACTTGTACAAAACTCAATTTGGATCGTTAAACCTTTTTGCGCGGTGGGATCTCGGTGCTGAGACCGATAAGAGGCTGAGGTGAGTCGAAGTCTTTTTTTATGATTGTCATGATGTCTATAGTAATTACAACATTTTTTTGGGCCTTTATATTCATTGAACAGAGTAAAAGCCATTTTACCTCATGAGTTGTTTGGTAAGTCCCAAAATCCCTTATCAAATTTTAAGTTTGAATTATGTTAGACGTTGCCTTCTTTTTATCATTCAATTATACCAATTAGATAAATTTATTTTAATTCTCGATCTTTTTTATTAGTTTTGTTTTATTTCTCTCTCTTCTTTTATTAAATTTTCTTTCTCTTCTTTTATTCACTTTTCTTTCTCTTGGCTTGTTTCTCTTTTTTCTCGTTTTCACTCCCCTAATTAATGTTTTTCTCTTTCTTTTGTTTATCACTCTTACACATTTCTCTTTCCTACCATAGATATCCTTTATGTAGTCATGTTCTTCTCATATGACTTTTTTTATTTAAGTCATATATATTCTCTTAAGTAAATTACTATCAAAATATAGGTATGAAAATTACCAATCATTTGAATTATTAGTATCATTTAGAATAATTGTAATAAAGAACATGGTTGTTAGTAAAGATAATAATTAACTTTTTATCACGTACAAAAAAATAAACTTGTACTTGTTCTTTTATTTTTCTTTTAAATTGGTTAATGAAATAGTCGTCCTTAATTAGATGATTCACATGAAAAAACTAATAAAAAAGACATCATCAAATTCATATATTAAATCATCAACGTCTAACATGGAAATGTTATGGAGCGAATATGATGGATTTTTTTATCAGTTGCTATATTTTATGCAAAGTTTATGATACCTGTATCAATGAGAGAAAGTTTATGACTACATGAGGGATATGTATTGTAGGAGAGAGAAATGTGTAATAGTGGTAAACAAAAGAGAGAGTAAACATTAATTGAGAGATAAAAAAAAAAAGAAAAAAAAAACGAGGAGAGAGAACAATTAATAAAAGATAAAAGAAGAGAGGTAAATAAAATAAATTTATCTGATTGACATTTCAATTAGGAAGTGATAATCAGATGGATGAATAGGGTGACGTTTAGCCTTACTCTGTTAACTAACAGGATTAAGTTTATGTTAACTATTGAAGGGTGTATTTGTCTTTACATATTTTTGAAATAATAAAAGAACTTAACAGAAAAAATGAGCCTATGAGATTATGTCATGTAGACAACCATTTCATTATTTTCTTTTCTTTCTCCTCTTCCTTCTCGTTTCTTCTTCACCAATATGCTACCGTCACTTTCTTATCTCTACAACTAATACTACAAGCAAGCACTATAAAATGTTCAGAAATTTAAAAGCATGGCAAAAATGGGGCTGCTCTGCACTATTAGCTAACTCTTTTTCCTCACAACCATCACTGCTAAAATTTTCAACGTCGTCTACACCGACAGCCCATGGCAGTCCTACGTCAGCTCTGATGCCTCTGGCACCATGGGTATTAACATTTTCACTTCATTTTGCCACCCGTCTTTTTTCGTTTTTTAAAACCTTACGTTAAAACTTAATTTATTTCTTCTTTTGTAGCTGAATATTTATTCGATAAACTTAAAACTTAAAGGCTACTTTTTTTTACTAATTCTTTTTTTATTATTTGAAAAAATGTAGACCCTTGAAAGGTTAACAGAATTTAATTCTGTTAATGCTCATGGGGGACTTTGGATAAACTTTAAGCTTGATGGGGACTTTGGGACTTATCACAGTAACTCATGAGGCAAAACGGCTAGCTTTTACTCTTATTGAACGTAACACAAATATTTTCATACAATTCGGAAACCAAATTCTTGTTTAGGTACCCGAATGATGTGTATGATCGCTTGTGGCAGCCCATCAGAACCGTTGACGGATCTAACGACCTATTGCCTAAAACGGCGCCATTAAGTACTAATCTTACAGTAGTTACAGATGTGTTCAGCCAAATACCACCTGCTGTGTCGCGTACGGCTGCGACACCCCAGAATTCTAGCGACTCTTTGTAGATGTCCTGGGAGCCTCATAATTCATCTGACCAGCTTTACTTGTGCTTTCATTTCGCTGAAGTGAAAAAGCTCCGAAGCAATTAACTCAGACAATTCAAAATATATTTGAACGGGCTTATATGGAACACAGCATTCTCTCCACCTTATCTAGAGTTATACTCTATATGGACTTCAGATCCTGCAATTGCTCAAACCAAGTATGAGCTCTCCATAAATTCAACTAAAAATTCAACGCTTCCTCCAATCATCAATGCCATAGAGATTTATGAGGTAAAGAAATTCAAAAATTCGGGAACGGACGATAATGATGGTATGTCCTCCTTACCAATTGATATTTCCCATTCCTGAACTATAGTAAAACATGCTCTAATTTTTCTATTCTGTTTTGTATAATATTAGCGGCTGCCATCTTCGGAATCAAGTCATACTACGGATTGACGAAGAATTGGCAAGGAGATCCATGTGCACCTCGAACTTTTGGTTGGGAGGGTCTTAGCTGCAACTATGATCATAACATTTCCAAAATTGTCTCCTTGTATGCTTATGCCTTTAAACGTCCAACACTTCTTATCTTAGTTCCGATTTTCTCAAATATATTTATTAAACTTGTATCAGGAACTTATCCTCAAGTGGGTTAAACGGATCGATATCTCCTCATATAGCTGATCTCATATCTATACAAACTTTGTAAGTATGCATGCCAATTTAATTGACTTGAAGAGAAATTTAGGGTGAAATGGGCAGAACTCCCTTATGGGTTATTAAAATCATAGGGGATATTGTAAACTTTTGACAAACTATCGGGGTTTCGTTCATTTCACCTAAAAATTTAAGATGGTGTTTTTTCTTTATCTTTCAAATTTATTCAAAATTTGAAAAAATTGTGCAACCAAAAGATTCAGGTCTTTTCATAACTGTCACTTGCGATTATAAAATCTGATTTATTCCAGGGATTTGTCAGATAACAATTTGGAAGGAAGTGTGCCTGACTTCTTGGCTGAACTAGCTAACTTAGCAGTCTTGTAAATTCTGCTAACATTTTAATATATCATGGCACGAATAAAAGAAGAGTAAATCATTTACTTTCAAATCCATTACAGAAACTTAGCAGGGAACAATTTCAATGGAACGATACCAACAAAACTAGAAGAGAAGTCAAGACAGGGATTATTATCTTTCAGGTCAACTTTACTACCAATAATCTAAACTAGATTCTTGTTGATCTTTTTTACCGTACCGGATAAAATATTTCATTCTTTTTCATCTTTTATCATCTAATATTTGATGCTTTTTGTCCCTATATAAACAGTATCGATGGACTGCCCAACAATGCAAGCAAAAAGAAGAATAAGGTTATCGTTCCAATAGTAGGATCAGCACTCGCCGCTTTTCTTGTTGTCCTCCTAGTATTTATCACCGTGTGCTCGATCAGAAGAAGAAAAATAACAGGTTTAGTAAAATTTTTTGGGCCATCTTTTAGGATGAAATTCTTGACCGAAAAGATTTTTTTTTTTTTTTCAGCAATAATCTCTAGAACGGGTTCTTTTCTTTGTTGACTTATACCAATTCAATTTCCTATACACAGCGATCAAGAAGGTAGATGCTAATGTAAACAAGAACAATGGAGCACTAGAGACTAAGACTTGGCTAATTACATACTCAGAGGTCATGAAAATTACAAATGACTTCGAGAGAATATTAGGAAAAGGAGGTTTCGGCAAAGTCTATCATGGATTTATGGGTGACACTCAAGTTGCTGTAAAGATGCTCAACCCTTCATCAGCTCAAGGACACAAAGAATTTCAAGCAGAGGTAAGTATCGAGTAGTTAATTAACAACTTTCTCTTAATTATAATTTTGTTAACTGCTCCCCCTTCTCCTGCTAGCCTTTGCTGTTCATATGATCCTGTTAATTGCTCCTACATTATGCCTCTAGAAACGATTTGTAAGTCTTCAAAGGAAAAAGTGGAGATTCCAAGGTTGAACCGGAATATGTATGTAAGTTCACTACAAAAAGTAGAGTGAAATATAGTTTACTCCCAGTGTTTTACAAAAATTGCACCATAGCCCCTGTGTTATGGAAAGTAGCATATAACCTCTTGTGTTAATACTAAATGTTGCATACTCATTCAAAGTTTATTTCTGTTAACTTTTATTAACAAATTTTGTCGAAAGACTATTTTGCCCTTATATAGTTTATAACCCCCTGGACGAGTATGCAACGTTTTGTCATAACACAGGCGGATAAATGTTACTTTTTCATAACACAGGGTCTATTGTGTACATTTTGTAAAACATAAGGGGGTAAACTATATTTTACTCAAGGGTATTTTTGTCCATCAAATCTATGATAGATGAGATTTACGCGCGTGTATTACATTTTCGTTAATTATAACGAATTTTTAAACGACGGGGTGTAATATGCAACATTCGGTAAAACACAAGGGGGTAATTGCTACTTTTCATAACACAGGGTTTTATGTACACTTTCGATCTAACACAGGTGGCTGTATGCAATTTACCCCAAAAAGAATGCACATGTGCTTACTTCTACTTTCGAAATTCAGGTCAATCTTCTTATGAGCGTCCATCACAAGAACTTAACTTCTCTTGTTGGATACTGCAATGAGGGGACAAACATTGGCATCATCTACGAGTACATGGCTAATGGTAACCTGCAACAACACTTATCAGGTACATTGCTGATAATTCTGCACCATGCATGTACGTTTATAACAATGGCTAGAGATGATCCTTGATGATGTCTTATTGGATGCAGAATTGAGTTGGGAGCAAATACTTGGAATTGCACTAGATGTAGCACAAGGTAATTTCATCTTTATTTCCCGATGAAAATATTTTTAGAAGAATAAAAGAATTTCATTTCAGCCCGGCTAGGCATGCATTTAATTTACTCTTCTTAAAGAGTGGTACATATGCACCCTAATGCCATGGCCTAGCTGGAGTGTTATCTTCCAAGATATGAGTTTAGGAAATCCACAGACTATGAAGCAATTCTTCCTACCTATGAATTGCTGTAACTTTATCCTGTTTCTATCAGCTACTATTGGAAGTTTTGACTATTAATTATACTATTTTGGCAGGATTGGAGTACTTGCATCATGGATGCAAACCACCAATAATCCACAGGGATATCAAGCCTAGAAATATATTATTGAACGAAAAATTTCAAGCCAAATTATCTGATTTTGGGTTATCCAGAGCTTTTGGCAATGAAAGTAGTACACATGTGTTAATTAATACCATTGCCGGCTCGCCAGGTTATATGGACCCTGAGTAAGTATTATTTTTCATAAGGCTACTAATAATTTTTTTTTTTTGTACATATCTTGATTTGAAGAAGCCCACAGGTGTTACTTCTCTCGCAAATTGACAAAAAAAAATGATGTATATAGTTTTGGGGTTGTCTTCTTGGAAATCATCACTGGCGGGTCACTAGTGAACAATGAAGACAGGCACATAATTGAATGGGTTACTCCTTTGGTCGAAAATGGAGACATTAGAATAATTGTTGAGGAGAGGTTACAAGGCAACTTCAATATTGACTCTGCATCGAAAGCTGTTGAATTAGCAATGGCTTGTGTGTCTCGTCATTCCACTACAAGGCCAACCATGAATGATATGGTGATTGAATTGAAGAAGTGCTTGGAAATAGAGATGTGTAACATTGAAACCTAACCAGACAGTTCAACATCTTTGATTCTGGGGAGTGAATATGATCCTCAAGATCTAGAAAGGTAAAGTGGAGTTGACAAAAATCATTTCATACTCGTATATGATTTTTTTTTTGCAGGTTTCTCATACAAGTATCTAGTGTTGAAACTTTTATCAAGTACTCATTGAGGCCAGTACAAATTTTGTAAACTTGGCGAACATTTAAAACTCAATCCCCACATATAAGTCTTTCTATTTCTCCTTATATTGCTTCATTAGCCTTCTTAATTTAGAGATAGCTTCTATTACTGATCTCGTGAGTATGAAACCAAACTGACTCTCTTAATACATTTGTATTCTTTCTTTTTCTTCTCTCAATTACCCTTTCCCATAGTTTCATAATATAGCTCATTAATTTGATCCCTCAATAATACAGTTCTGAATCTCCATTTATTTTTGCAAATGGGTATTAAGGTACTCATCCATCAAGCATTAGACATCTTCATACTTCTCAAAATTACATTAAAAAATTTAGTAAACAAAGTTATACTGTTCTCACCCATGCATCTCTAATCCTCAATTGGAATACTATATGATCCAACAACCATCCCAATTTTTAGCTTTTGATTGCCTCCTTAGCCTCTCTTCTTCCTATTCACAAATAAAACATACAACTTGACTAATTTTCAAACTATAAAGTTGTCTCCAATTTATATTACTAGAGTTATCCTCATTAAATAGCTTATAGCATTAGCTCTACCACCATTCTTTTATTGTTCCACTTTGACAAGTGTTATGGTAGAAAATCTAGAGAGCTAGCTTAGGTCTGGTCCTGCAAAGAAGAACACTGTGGGTTGAACCGATGTTAGCACTTTCACAATCAAGTTAGTAACCTTCTTTGGATGGAGAAGATAAGTACGAAAAATAAATTTGTACAATGTGTTTGTTACCTTTTATACGAGAGTGTGAGTGCTATTTATACATTTTTAAGAGATTCTCTTTTATCTCTCCTCCCTAATTTCATGAGATTGTGTCAGAGTTAGTTATGTCGATTTATCCCGAGGTTTCCCTGATATATTTACAGTCCGAGGCCTCTGGGTTCCAAATATTTGCAATTCTCACATGTTATTTTTATTTTCGAAATGATGTTCGGACATTTTGATTTTGGAAAAAGGCAGTTTGGATGCTCTTATTTTTTTTATATATGTAATATTATGCTTATAATTGGTATATATTTAAGTTGAGTGGATATGGAGCATGTTATATATTCATTACTTATCCATTTCAGTGGTGTAATCTGTTTTGTAGTAATCTGATTTTTTTTTCTCTCTCTCTCGAATCTGGGTTGTTTTTTCTCCTATTTATTTTATGATGGGCATGTTTTATTTTATTTTTTTCTTTTTGGGAACCAATGTTCCATACAATGATGAAGCTGAGGACAATATGGTTTAGAAAATGCTGCTGACTAAAAAAAAAAGGCTTAGACTTTAGAAAATGCATATATATTGTAAGGGTGGGTCCCTCTTTAATTAAGTAGAGGGGCAAATTGATCATGTCAAACAAAAAGTAACATTTTCATACAAATGGATTGATGGAGTTATGTTTGAAGAATGGGAGAATAACTTGAATAGTCTCTATTGCTTTTAAAAAATTCAGTTTAGATCTCATTATTTTAAAATGTTCAAAAAGGTTCTTAATGTTTTCTAAAAGATTAAGTTTAGTCTTTATTATTTTAAAATGTTCCAAAAGCTTCTCAATGTTTTTTAAAATGTTCAAAAAGGTCCTCAATGGTTCTCAAAAGATTCAAACTGTTCTTCACCATCAAAATAACCGTTAACTTTGACAGACTCTCTTTCATAATACAGTCTGACACGTAGCATAATTTAATTGGTTTGCTACTAATATGCAAAACAACGTTGTATGGGGTATCTTCTCCCCCATGTCATGCAAAAAAAATTACAGATTATGCATAATATTTAAAAAATCGTAACTCCTTCAATTTTTGTCCAAATTTCATAAAATTTGGTCCATTAGAATGGAAATTTCAAGGAGAATTCATAATATGTAATGGTCAAGAGATTCAAATTTCAAAAAAATTTATTTCTTTTACCGAAATTTCCCTTCAAAGACTGGTCAAGTGACACGCACGTGGCAACTATTTTGTCAAAATTAATAGTTGTTTTGACGGTGATAACCATTTTGAGTCTTTTGAAAAATATTGGAGAACCTTTTTGAACATTTTGAAAAATATTGGGGACTAAACTGAATTTTTTGGAAAACATTGAGAACCTTTTGAAATAATGAGGACTAAACTGCATCTTTTTTAAACATTGATGAATGATTTGAACTTTTATGAAAACAATGAGGATTGATTTGAACTTTTATGAAATAATGGGGACTAATTTGAATCCTTTTAAACAATGATGACTATTTTGAACAAAAATGAAACAATGGGAACCATTGCTACCATTTTCCCTTTGAAGAATTTGGGGAGACATTTTTAAGAACTTAGGGACTTCTTTGAGAAAAAGGGGAAAAGACAAGGACTTGGATGTACTTTTTCCAAAGAACAAGAGGTCAAGTCTACTCCTACTTTTTTTTTGGGTAAGTTTCACATTTAGTACTCATAGTTTACATGTTTTTTCAATGTCGTCTTTAATATTCCAAAAATTTTATAGTAGTCCTCAATATTTATAAAAGTGATTCAAAATGGTCTCTATTGTTCAATATTAGCTAATTTGATTCTTATTATTTTTTAAAAAATTAGCCAATTTAGTCTTATTATTTCCTAAAAATATTTAATTTAGTCCTTGCACGGACCCCTTATTTGGGGACTAAATTAAATTTTTTTAAAAATGATAGGGATTAAATTGGCTAATTTTAAATAATATGGACCATTTTCAATCACTTTTGTAAATATTAGGAATTAGTATGATTTTTTACAAACATTAAGGATCAACTTAAAAAAATATGTAAATAATATGCACTATATGTATAATTTACCTTCTTTTTTTCCCCCCATGAAATGATGTCTGCTACATTTTGGACCACAAAGAAAAGAAGTGTACTCCTTTCTCTCTTCTTCTTTTTTTGTTTTTTTTTGTTTAGTTCCTATTGACATATCAAAGTCATGCTAGCCCGCGGCTACTTATCTCCACGCGGTTTAATTGGAACATACGATGACGCTGGGGAAGACTTAATTAAAATGGTAATTTACATACGATGATGCTGTGGAAGACTTAATTAAAATGGTAATTTAAAGGGGTCAACAGGTAACATAGTCGTGTCATTGTATAATATTTTCAAACTATCAACATTCTTGAATGATAACGCCAACAGATGAAGTAAATTTTTAGTAATTCTTTTTTCTAATTGAGATGAAGTTTTACTTAATTAGACTTGTGTCAATCATACAAACCATATTAATGTTCTTAAAAACTGGAATTTCCATCAAAGACTACAAAAGAATTCCAACAAACTCCAATTTTCATAATAATTTTAGTGAAACTTTGTTGGAAATTACTGTTGTCTGGACAGAGAGCGTGTGAAGTAATAAAACAATCTAATGATAAAATAAATCAACACTGTTGGCGAGAGTCAAACCAATTATGGTAATAGCTTTTAATTTCGTCAAAATAATGCATCAATTTTGACTTGTTGAGTCTCAACATGTATATGAAGTCCATTGTTCATCAAGAAGATGATTTTGGAGATGAAAATGTACAGATTTTCGCTTCTCCAACTGCTTTCCTGTTCTGCGCTTACAGCAGCCGTGCTTGTAGTCCTTGCACAGCCTGATCAATCAGGTACTTGTAAAGCTCAAATCCTTGAAATTCATTTCCCTTTTGTGTTTCATTCATTGTTACTACTAGAATTTATAGTTCGCTTATTTCTAATCTGTGCTCTCTCTCAGGATTCATAAGCATAGACTGTGGTTTATCTGAAAGTTCCAACTACACTGATCCAGACACCGGAATCTTCTACACTTCAGATGCAGGCTTCACAGACAGCGGTGTGAACATGGCGATATCATCATCATGTAAAGTAAATAGAAACCCCGATTTGTCAGTAAGAAGCTTTCCTGAAGGAATCAGGAATTGCTACACCCTAAAACCTGAGAAAGGGAAGAACAATAAGTATCTGATAAGGGCACGTTTCATGTATGGAAATTATGACGGAAAAAACCAACTACCAGAATTTGATTTGTATATCGGAGAAGATTTCTGAGGAGGGTGAGTTTTATTGAGACAAACGGTGGAAGACAACTGGAAATTATACACACTCCGACAACAGAGTATGTACACGTTTGTCTTCATAAGACAGGAGCAACGATTCCTTTCATATCAGTATTAGAGTTGAGGCCATTGGATAATAACATCTACAACACAACTCAATCTGGATCTTTACACCTTATGGACCGCTGGAATCTCGGCTCTAAATCCGATGAAAGGATGATCAGGTGAGTCTTGTTATATAATTTTAATGGATGACTATTGTTCCAACAATTTGTTTGATCTTTAAATTTATTTTCAAATTCTAGTTTACTAGGTACCCGAATGATGTCTATGATCGCATGTGGCCACCCTTCGACCCCATTATGTATTCCTATGTTCAATGGTCTAGAGCTTTTGTCAGTGAAAGTGGGACTCATGTATCAATTAACACTGGCTGGCTCTCCAGGTTATATGGATCCTGAGTAAGTATTTCTTATCGTCAGCGAACTATATGTATATTGAATTTTTATGCACATAGTATAATTGGAAGAAACCCGCAGGTATCACTCCTCCTACAAGTTGACCGAAAAAAGTGATGTGTATAGTTTTGGGGTAGTACTCTTGGAGATCATCACTGGTAGGCCAGTACTTGACATGAACCGTGAAAATAGACACATAATTGAATGGGTGGTTCCTTTCCTCGAAAGTGGAGACATAAGAACAATTGTTGATGAGAGGTTTAAAGGAAATTTCAATATTAACTCCGCATGGAAAGTTGTTGAATTAGCCATGGGTTGTGTGCCTCGCCATTCCACTAAAAGGCCAACCATGAATGATGTGGTGATTGAATTGAAGCAATGCTTGGCAATAGAGTCTAACCTCGAAATAGAACCAAATAGTCTAGCATGGGTTGTTGTGGAGAGTGAGTATGGTCCTTTAGTAAGGTGAAGTGGACTTGACAAAAAACACTCCTCACAATCGTATTCTTGTTCTTGTTTCTTTTCATCATACTTGTATCTGAATGTTGAACCTTTGATCAGTCATTATCATACTTGCTTAGTGAATAATAAATTTTGATTTGAACTGCATGTCTAAAACATATGATGGGTTCACTACAAATTTGTAACTTAATTGAGTTTTACTAAAGTACATAACTCACACAACCGAGATAATTGAATTAAATGGTTAAGTAATAACTGTTATAATTAGAGGTTTTAAGTTCGAACAACGATTTCAGTTCGAGTACATAACTCACAACACAACACCGGCATACTCGAGCAGCTATTTTAACAACAGATGTGAGGTAGCTCTGTCATAAACTTCCAATCCATCAAACCAGTACAAGCCCTAAAACCACATTATTCTAAATTCATAGCAAGGGCGATCATATCACATCAAATAAATCAGAAAATGAAAAATTTGATAAAGAAAAACGGCTTCGACTATTCTCAACATTTTATGATGCAGGAAAGCCATTCAGAAGTTGAGAAATCCATGAGCTAGAAGACATTTTGTCACGCCTGAAAGTTTAATCAATGAACTTAATATGTAACCGTTGAAAGCCTATAAAAAATTAGTTACTAAATGTACAATGTAAAAACAAATTTAAACCATATCATAAATTTCACACATCACGTTCAAGGCTATATTTCACAAAACAAATTTAAACCATTCTTCAAAATAGTAAACAGAGCATCTAAATCATATTATAAATTTCACTCATCACATTTTCTGAATATCCTCAATTATCAATTCCAATATCAGAACAGTCACTAAATGTACAATCCATGTAAAAAGTAAATCTGAACTTTCAATAGTTGTTGAAATCAAAAGTCTAAAGGGAAACGCTCAATTCCAAAGGTCTCTACCTAACATTGTCCAATATTTTTTTTCTTAGTGGGAAAAGAACATAAAGAAAAGGATAACGAGGCTTAATAAGTAGGATTGTCAAAATATAAACAAGACATAAGAGAGTACGAAGCTTATATATGATTATCAGAAATGTGTATATTACAAAGGTATACAACATACCTATATATAGCCTTAAGACTACTTGGTACCCAAGACACCTAAATTCTATATATATGGTAAGTAGTAGTACAATAGTAGTACAAGCGAATAGTACAACTGTACAACAATGTTAACACCCCCCCTCAAACTCAAGGTGGTGTGAATGACACGAGCTTGAGGTTGGAGATCAAATCCTGAAGACGGCCCAGGGGATGAGCTTTAGTAAAGAGATCTGCAAGCTAGGTAGTAGAAGGCGTGTAGTGGAGCTTCGTAGTGCCCTGAACAATATGTTGACGAATGAAATGACAATCACACTCGATGTGGCGAGTGCGCTCATGAAAAACATCATTGTGAGCAATCTGGATGGCACTCTGATTATCACAATGAAGTACTGTACCCTGAGGTTGAGAAACACCCATATCAGCAAGAAGGCACCGAAGCCAAATAACCTCTTGAGTAGTATCCGCAAGAGCACGATATTCAGCTTCAGTACTGGAACGAGCAACAACAGTCTGCTTTTTACTGCGCTAGGAAAGGAGAGAGTCACCAAGAAGAAAGTCATACCCTGTCACAGAGCGACGATCGGTAGGATCACCAGCCCAATCGGCATCAGAATATCCATTGAGAACTAAGGAGGAGTTGATAGAGAAGAAGAGACCATGAAATAAGGTGCCTTTCAAGTAACGAAGTATACGAAGGATCGCAACATAATGAGAAGTACGAGGAGCAGACATAAACTGACTGACCAAATGAACGGCATATGCAATATCAGGTCGAGTAACTGTGAGATAAATAAGACTGCCAACCAACTGACGGTACAGAGATGCATCTTGAAGAGGTGTCCCATCCATAGGAGTGAGGCGAATATTAGGATCCAGAGGAATAGAAGCAGTCTTACTGTCTGTGAGACCTGCACGAGCAAGAAGATCAGTGGAATACTTGGCCTGAGAAAGATAATAACCACTTGAATCGGAGGAGACTTCAATCCCCAAGAAATAACTAAGAATGCCAAGATCCTTCATCTCAAACTGTTGACTCAGAAACTGCTTGAGATCTGAAATGCCAGTCAAGTCATCGCCAGTAATAATCATATCATCTACATATAGGAGCAACAAAATCATACCAGAACTAGAATGACGAATGAAAAAGTACAGAATCATGGTTACTAGATGTGAAACCAAAATCTGTGATAACTGAGCTAAACTTTGAGAACTAGGCACGGGGAGCTTGTTTAAGACCATAGAGAGCACGACGGAGCCGGCATACCTTATGAGGCGGATGGTGATACCCTGGAAGAGGCTTCATGAAAACTTCCTCTGTAAGATCCCCATTAAGAAATGCATTTTTAACATCCATGTGAAATAACTTCCACTGTCTGACAGCCACAACAGCAATGAGTGTCCGAACAGAAGTGAGACGAGCAACATGGGCAAATGTTTTCTCATAATCAATACCATACTCTTGAGTAAAACCCTTGGCTACTAAACGAGCCTTATACCGTTCAACAGAACTATCAGATCGAGTCTTGATTTTGTATACCCATTTGCAACCCATAGCATTTTTTCCCAAAGGAAGATCGACCAAATCCCAGGTGTGCTTATCTTCTAAGGCCTGCAATTCATCAACCATAGCTTGCTGCCATAAAGGGTCAGAACTCGCCTCACGATAGGTTTGAGGCTCATGAAGTGAAAGAATAGAGGCGAAACAATGATAATCAAGGAGACGGGGAGGAACAGATCTTACTCTGGTAGAGCGACGTAGAGAAGACTCAGGACAAGACTCGTCATCGGGCAAGGACTCATCAGAGGGGATAGTGTCTTCAGGAAGAGCCGTATCGGGTGCAGATTGAGTGCTTGCATCTGCATCCGTACTTGTGTCTGGACCTGTGTCACTGTCATCATCAGGAAAGAAAGAGAGAGAAGAATTGGTAAAATATGGGGTAGAAGGAGCATGCGGGAGAGAAAATGAGGATATTGAGGCAAACATCTTATTTTCCCAGAAGATTACATGACGAGAGATACGAAGGCGTTTTGAGATTGGATCCCAACACCGATAACCCTTATGTTCAATACCATAACCCAAGAAACAACAGAGGCAGGATCGAGGCTCAAGTTTAGTACGCTCATGTAGGGGAAACAAGACAAAACATGTACATCCAAAGACACGAAGATGATCATAAATAAGTGGATGACCATATAGACGTTCATAAGGGGTAAGATTATGGATTATAAGAGATGGAAGGCGGTTGATAGTGTGGACAACAGTAAGAGCAGCTTCTCCCCAGAAGCGCTCAGGACAAGAAACAGAGATGAGGAATGTGCGAGTGATATCAAGGATATGTTTGTGTTTACATTCAGCCCGCTCATTTTGTTGAGAGGTGTATGGACAAGATCGATGTGAAATAGTGCCATGTTGACGAAGAAGAGCTAGAATAGAGGACTCTTTATATTCCATGGCATTATCTGCATGAAGGACCTTAATACGTTGTGAGAACTGAGTGTAAATCATAGCAGTAAATTCAGAGTAAAGACGAGGAAACTCAGATTTATGATACATAAGATATATCCATGTAAAACAAGAATAGTCATCAACAAAGATCACAAAGTACCGAGATCCCCCCATGGTGGGTGTAGGAGAAGGTCCCTAAATGTCAGAGTGGATTACAAAGAGAGTACGAAGCTTGTATATGATTATCAGAAAGGTGTATATTACAAAGGTATACAACATGCCTATATATAACCTTAAGACTACTTGGTGCCCAAGACACCTAAATCCTATATATATGGTAAGTAGTAGTACAATAGTAGTACAAGCGAATAGTACAACTGTACAACAATGTTAACAAGGATTATATATAGAAAGAGGATATCAAAAAACAATATAAATGAAACAATAAGCAAAATATCAAATTGCTCAAAAAGAGAATATATTTTAAACGTGTATAAAGCTAAGCGAATGACAAAGTTCTTAGCATGATACAAATTCCGGCAAATTCCAATCCAAACCATCGTGAAATTGATACAAAAAAAAAATATTAGGAGTTAGAATCACAACAAAATACGTTGGGGAGGCGAGGTCTTTACTAAAGTAGGCATATGGTACAAGTAGGCATATACATATGGAGAGATATTTGATAGAGAATCACACTAGAGTCGTAACTATGCAACGTAATCCCAAGTGAAATTACAAGGCTCCTCAGAATTTAAATAGAAATCGGGAATAACAACTTGGGGTTAGCATGTTGATGAGAGGATAAGATCAGCTATTAAAATTGGAATCCTCTCATACTTTACAAACATATGAAAACATAATGAACGAGAAGTATAAGGTTATCAATGCAGGAACATAGACATTCCGACAAAAGACTTGAATGAGATTAATTGCATAGCTTAGGAAAAAGAATACCCATGGACTATGGACGAAACTAATATTATAAAATATTTAAATGTGAGGAGAGAAAAGGCTTAATTCAAAGTTGACAAGAACAAAATATGGCTAGCCATTCAAGAGCACAAAAAGGTAAAACTAGAACAAATACAGAATTAATTATACGGAGGCACAAAACATGTAGTTAAAGATGGAATGCGAGGTCACATATATAGGATAGAAATGTATAGCCGAGATAAAACAAAATTCACGAAACCAAACACATGGAGACACAAACAGCAAAACCATAAATCGAATGTCTAACGAATCCAAAAATGCATCATCATAGCCAAAGATGAAATGCGAGACTCAAGTCAAGGAATCATAGGAAGATAACCAAGGGCAAAAGATACAACTGATGATACGAAGGAGAAAAGATATGACAAAAAGATGTCACGCCTCCAAATCCATCGGGGCAAATCCAAGATGAGATTTTCGTGAACTTTAAGAAGATAACTTACTAAACCCACAAAGCTCTATACACTCAAAAATAATAATAAAATAAATTAAAATAATTTTTCGCATAAATACAAAAAACAAAGCGTCTAAAACCTCATAAAAGTAAAAATTTCAAATATTCAGAATACATATATTCACTGAATCTCAAACACATGAAAAATCTAAATATTGTTAAGTGACCATCTCATCTAAAATCTTAAGCTGTAAGAGACGAGTATGTTGTTTATTATCTATTATCTCCTACACATCCTTGCAAATACAGGCTAAGTTAATTTTTGAGTCTTGCACTTAGACAATTTTAATATTTTCAAATGAGTAGCGGTGAGTTTTAAACCCAGGACCTTTTGATTTTTAGGCTCTGATATCATTTTAAATGAACACCTCATCTAAAAGTTTAAGTGGTTAAGCAAAGTTTGTTACATTATTTATTATTATTTCAACAAGTATTTTACATTAGAAGAATCTCGCAATCAAAATCACAGAGCCTCTACCTCTATATCTACACTCGAGGAAAAGAATGAACAAAATAATTACCAATAAGTAGAACTCACCCCAAAAAATATTGAGGCTCAAAAGTTAATAAAACTCAAATGTCAATAATCGAAAACTTTATGATATTCAATGATTAATGCAATGGCATAATATAAGACACTAACAGAACAATAACAAGTTGTGGCTGCTCCGCAGTGCGATTCACGATTTGCGATTCACAATGTAGCCAATCAATTTTCAATAACAAATGATGACGAATTAACTCTCAACCATTTAAGATTCGATACATAATTTGTATATATAGTCCAAAGACTCAAAACAGTATTATGCATTTAATCTTATCCAAAGGATCAACAAATTTCATTCCTACTTACCTTGAAAATCACGAAATCAAAATCAAGAATTAAAACCTTCTAAACATTTAGAGCTCGATAAAATCCTCTCCTAACTTTCTTAATTATCACAAAAAATTATGAGAGGCCTTTTGGCTTGTTTAAATAGGCTATAATCCTATTCCAATAAGGACTCAAAATTCAAAGTCAATTAAAGACAATCTTTTATTTCCTAATGAGATTTCTATTTTCATTACTATAAAGTCTCACAAAATAAAAACTCTTATTTTTAAGATCACTTATCTTATTTTATTTTTAATCTAGGAGTTTTAAAAATTCGGGGATCATTACAAAGGAAACATAAAACAGATGGTAGATAAGTTGCATACAGCCAAGGGCGGATCTAGTTTTTGTTTAATGGGGCTAAATCACATAATTTAATACTTTTATATTAATAATTTTTTAATGGGGTTATATATATATATATATATATATATATATATATATTTACAAAAAAAATTGGGGTGAGTAGGGAACTCACCAAAGAGTACTGGATTCGCCGTTGCATACTGTGTAACCATGGACAAAATGGCTAGCCAATTGTAAGTTCCAACAACATTTACCCGTGTAGTGCCGATTGAAGAGTGAGTACTAAGCCCCACCGGACATAACACAAGGCAGTGTGACTCACTCCAAAAATAAGTATAAATAGTAAGTCCAAAAATCAGGAACAGATATTTGTTACTCACTATTGACTATATTTATTACATTATCCATTAACTTTCCCAACCTACTAAAATCAAAATTTGGCCTGAGCGTCGGAGCTATTCTCGGGTAAATCTCATGTTCTCCTATTTCTTGTATTGCAAGTTTGTGCTCGAGGAATATTTTCGTTGGGCAACTTCATTTATTTTATCAGTATCGTGGTTGAATCATCCTAAACCGTATGATTCACTATGATTTGGTATGATTCAACTCAGATTCATGGAATTGACTTGTCAATTCGAATCATTAATTGTATCGAATTGTAAAATACAAGTTGCGAGTCGTACTATTAGAATAAACTATGAATGGGAGAACACCAAAAGTTTGGGCACAACACATTTCACAACTGGTAAGCTCTAACAGACCCTGGCTTGTGTTGAGGGATATTAGTGAAATTTTAAACCATCATGGAAAGAGTAGAGCAAAAGCAAAGGCAGCCAAGAGGATCATGGATAATCAACTTTTTGATATTATTTAGCAAAAAAAAAAAAAAGGACTTTTTTATATTGAACCAAAAGGGTGTTAATTTATTTGGTCCAACGAAAGGCTAGGAAATCAAGTTGTTAAACAAATATTTGATATATTAGTTAATTTCCAATCTACCTGGAGACTGAAATTTCCAATGCCTCGACGATTGTCCTCCCATCCATCAGATCAGATTATTCCCCCTCATCTTGCAAACTAGATTATAAGTACACCTACTGAATCGATATTCAATTGAACAATTTTGGAAAATCATGAAGAATGTGAACCTACATTTGGGAAAAGCTAGATAGAACTTATCCAAGGGAATGACATGCTTATTATGGGAAAAAAATTGAAAGACGTACCGAGGTTTTTGGGTCGAATTGGCCCATCCCAACCTGTATGAGCCATGGGCTGAGAGAAATTAGTGCAACTTCACCTAGGTTTTTAGTGAATTGGGCAAGGCAGCGCTCATTTCCAGGCTAGCCCAGTTTTTTTTTCTTCTTATTATTATTAACAGCGTATTTTGAATATATTATATGTACATACATATATACATATAAAAACACCGATGATATATAACTAAAAAAACTAATTTGGGAGGGGAGGGATGCTTTGATTAATAAAAACAATAATCTAAGTAAACTTAAACTTAACATTTTAGGAAAAGTCAATTTAATTGTTAATGAGAAATAACTAGATTTATAAAATTAATATAAAACATTACATAACAAGCCATAACCTTATGAGACACGAGTATAATAGTAACATGAATATATAAATAAAACATTACATCAACACTAGATGAAAGCTAGTTGAGAAGTTTTACATTTTGTTGTGCTCCGTGTACAAGTGTTGGGCCTATTGACGGTGATAACTGTTGTGGTTGTGCAGACACTTGTTTTAGTGATGGCTGTAGCAATGGTTGAACAATCACTTAGAGGATTGACATTGTTATTTATCGGGGTAGAAATAACTGCCGTAACAATTTTTGTTTGAAATTGCACAAGTTTTTAGATAATTTTTTCTTCAATCGAATTTTGGTAGGATTTGAACAGTTTTTTTTGTCCAAATGACACTTGTCTTGTCTGAATGGTTTCCTCCAACACATCTACACCTATTAGAAAAGGCATCTTACACTAAATAGTTGCATGCCCAGAGCAAATATCACATTCTTTTCTCATCATTCTCATAGTTCTAAAGAGCATTTTTCAAAGAGAGAAGTCATGCATTTTTTTTGGTTTGCGGTTTTTTATGTTCTATAGTACTATTAATGTCAGCGAGATTGTTTTATCCCAGAAGATCTGTGCCACTGAAAAATGCTCAATCTAATCCCAAACTCAATCTACAACTTCTTTCTGCATTCTGTTTTTCCAATTAAGTATTATAAATTTATTATATTTTAAAAACTATTCTTCATATTTTCAAAGTTTTCAAAAGGGTAAATTGGACAAATAATCTCTATTGTTTACAAGTTTGGACAAATAGTCTCTATTATTTTAGAAGTCACGTGGTTAGTCCCTATTGTTTGTAAAAGTCTCACCAATTGTTTCAAAAGTCAATCATTTAGTCGCTATTATTTGCAAAAGTCTCTTCATTAGTCCCCCAATATTTGCAAATATCTTATAATTAGTGGTGAGACTTTTGCAAACAATAGAGACGACTAATGGTAAGATATTTACAAACAATAGGAACTAATGGTAAGACTTTTACAAGCAATAAGGATTAACCACGTGACTTCTGAAACAATAGTAACTAATTGTCTAAAACAAGTAAACAATATGGACTAATTGTGAGATTTGTCCTTTTCAAAACACATAAATTATATGAACAACCAACATATATAGGTATGATACGGATACATAGTTTTATTATGAGGGGCCTTCATGTTTAATGTGTCTCTATGTGTGTGTATGTGATATTTTGCGCATTTTTGTAATGTACACTAATTTGAATATTTTTTTAAACAATAAGAATACATATTCAAAGAATATATTGATAATTTTATTAATTATGTCAGGGAAATTTAGACATTTCATACATATTTTGTTAGAGTTAACTAATACTACAAAATAAACTGTCAAATGCTATGGCCAATTTCCGTCACCTTTTCGTCGCCAAAAGGGTCTAGGGACGGCAAAGGGACGAAAATCATCCATCTCCAAAATTGTCATCGCCAATTTGCCCCGTAGTTGCCAAATCATCTCATTTGGCTACGACATTTTAGTCTATCTCCAAATCCGCCTCCTAATCGTCTCCGAAAAAATGTCATCTCCACACTATCGCCAATAAAACTCTGTCTCCAATTCATCTCCAACTGCATTTTGTCTCCAAACACATTCCGTCTCCAACCGCATTACGTCTCCAAATCGTCTCCAAACAATTTCTGTCTCCAAGCCGTCTCCAAACAATTCTGTCTCCAAGCCGCCTTCATCCTATTCTGTCTCTAACCCGTCTTCAACCACATTCCATCTCCAAACCGTCTCCAACAACTAAGCCTCCATACTATCGCCAATCTTGATATTTTTTTTGGCCGTTTTTAATAATTAAAATACATAATTATTTATTTATAAAAACCACAAACAAATCAATCATTTAATTTAAATTTTAGTTCATTTAAATAAAAAAGTATATTGTATAATATTGTACCAGGCCACAAATCTTACATGTAATTGAACAAACTCTTTAATTATCTTAACATAACATACAACAGGAAATTAATCTTTAGATCCTTCACCGATATGAGGCGGAGACTAATGTGCAAGTGGCATCGAAAACATTTTCGTGAGGAGTGCGATCTATGCTCGCAGTTCTCGGAGTTCTGCATTGTTTTCTTGTTGAAGTTTGTGAATCTCTCCATTCTGTTGTTGTTGATTAATTAACCACTCATTCTGTTCTGCTTTCATTTGACGCAATTCCACATTCTTTGATCGTTGCAAAACAATTTGCTCATTCAAGGGTGTTGTAGCTTTAGCAACAGCCTCCTGGATCTCTATTTGTGTGATCTGGCGTTTGCTTGGTGGGTTGTTGTGTGTAGATCCAACAGAAGCGGAAGACGCGACAAAATAAAACAAAATACTTAAATTAAAACAGAAAATAGAAATAAAAAAATTCAAAAAAAAAATTGAAATTTAAAACAAAAAAAATTCAAAAATTCAAATATAATACAAAATACTTAAATTAAAACACAAAATAGAAATCCAAAAAATAAATCCAAAAATAAAAAAAATCATAAAATTAAAAAAATCATAAAATTAAACCCTAAAACAAATCTGAAAATAAAAACACAATATAAAATTAAAATTTCAATAAATACTACAAACAAAAACATAAATTATAACTATAACTATAACTATAACTATATATATACATATAGAATGAAAAGAAAAAGTATACCTATTTATCTCAAAAATGGGGTAGAGAGGGTGTTGAGGGTGGTATGGGTATTGGGGAGGGGGGTATTTAGCTACTGCTACCCTTATTTTATTTTAACGGGTTGGCGATGACTCAGCTTGTTACTAGGCCGTTACCCAATTGGAGACGGCCTAGTCCATCTCCACAGTTCCGTCTCCGGGTCCATCTCCTTGTGGAGACGGACATGCCCGTCTCCATATGGAGACAGACTTGTATTTCCGTCTCCAAATGGAGACGGGCTAGACTGTCTCCAATATCTTCATCCATTTTTTTTGTTTTTTTATTATATTTATTTAAGAGATACTAAAAGTACTATAAATATTTTAATTTAAAAATAACATATTAAAATACTTTGACATAATTTTTTTTATTGCAAATACTTATAGAATTATATTATTATTTTTCTTTTATCAAACTACAAATCTTAACATTAGTAGTTTAATTAATTATTGTAATTAAAATAAATATAAAAACAAAATTTAAATTAAGTTAATTCATTAATAAATCTTAAGCACTAATTATAAACAAAAAATTTATGACTACGTACTAATAAATAAAATTAGATAACTAAATAATTAATATATATTATATGATCAAAAATATTATATAATTAATATTAATTATATTTTAATTAGCTCTCAATTTAGAAAATATATTAATCATTAAATGAACATATTCAATTTTTAAATTAATGAATTTCAACATTTTTTAATAATCTAGAAATATTATATAATTAATTAGATACATATATAATTTAAATAGTTATTAAATGAATAAAAGTATTAAATTAAAAAAATAATTAACTAATTTAGTTGTAAATAAATAATATAAGTTATAATCTTAATAGCATATTTTTTAATTAAACTACTTAAATTTTTTTATAATACTTTTTTCAATGTCGTCAAGTCCCGTCACCACTATTGTTCATCACGGGCTGTTAGACGGACAATTTTTTCATCAGACCTAGTAAGCTATGGACCAGTGGTCCGCTACCACGTGGCAGAGGAGCAATGGACTGCTAGGTCCCCCTTTTCAAGGGACTTGTCGTGATTAGCCTTTGAATGGACATAACGTGCACGCTATGTCCCCAGTGATTGAATACATCGACAAACCAATGCTACACAGCCATGTGGCAGTGGACCATTGCTCTATATCTCAAAATCTATAAAAAAAAAAAAAAAATTCAAAAAAGAGTTGTCGACAGATCGTCTCCAAGTCGTCGAAAATATTTTCAATGACTTGGTGTCTATATATAGAACTCGAAACTGCATTTGACATACCGTTTTCAATTCTTAGTTTTAGCTTTCATCTTCTTTGTTTCAACCATGAGTAAGGAAGAACAACACCATTCACATTTTCTTCGTCTTACTAAAGATGAAGAGAACATAACAATAAAAAATTATCAAAATTCGAGCAAAGCCGTGAAACACCAGCTTGATTTAAATGCTCCGCCAAAAGACGACGGATATATTTCTAAAACCGAAATAGGTCAACTTGTTGAATTTCAAATGTTGAAGATTTATTTACCCAAGTTTTTCCCCTAATATTTCTATTAAGAACATTATCATAGAGGTGAAGGTATTAGTTCAACTTAGTTATTAAACGTGATAATGCTATTATGTAATTGTGATGATTTATTTTGTCCACTCGTTCCCTAGCCTTATTTTTGAAATAACTAATTGTTTATATTTTACATTACGTTAAATACTCTATGTTAGTTGTTTTGCACCAACTTAAATTTGTTAAAAAAAAAATTAGAATAAATATTTTGTCCACTTAATCCAAAATAATAAATATCAGTGTTTATTAGAACTAAATATATTTTATGTTTTATGTAATGATGAATAATTTGTATTTAGAATTCAAACCGAATTGCAGACGACTTAGCTATGTAGTCGCCAATTCTAAACCTTTGGTGACGGTTTGAAAATGACTTATCTACATCGTCATCAATTGGAGATGGTTTGGAAATGACATCGATAAGTTGTCTCCATGCCGTCACCAATTGGAGATGGTTTGAAGACGATATATCGATGTCGTCTCCGAGTAGTCGCCAACTAGTCACTTTTAAAGACGGATTATAATATCGTCTCCAAATCGTCGCCGTTTGGAGACGGTTTGGAGACGACTTAGCTATATCGTCTCCATTCCGTTTCCAATTTGTCACAATTCTTGGTAATAAAAATTTCCGTCACCAATTTGGAGACGAATTGGTGACGGACCATCGCTAAAAATAGTTTTTCTTGTAGTGTAAGCTTTTGATGGTAGGGTCTAAATTTAAAATATTTAAAAAATGAAAGGGACCAAATTGGTTAATTTTAAAGAATAGGGACAAAACTAAAACTTGAAAAAAATAATAGGGATTAATTTAGATGTATCTGCAGAAAATATATAAAAGCACACTGAATATGAGTGAAATTTAGATGATAGTATCTTGGTATAGATATATTTTGTATTTTCGGTGTTGGAAGCACATTTTTAATTAGTTTTTTTTAATTAATATAAGTACTTGCTCACCTAGAAAGTAAAACACGGTGAATCGAATTCAACCGGAATCTGAAGAAACAGAATTTGAACGAGTTTACCTGCAGTATCACATTTTTGCTAAATCTTCTTCTCTTTGGAATATTGAATTTCACATTTTACTACTGTTTGTCCAAATTATTCCACCTTTACGACCTTAGAGATTCCTTGTCTCCCTTTTGCCTCACTTTCTATGGTTGCTCCTCGTCTTCTTTTTCTCAATTGCTTTGATGGTCTCTCTTTCCCTACCCCTTTCCTTTGTCACATGCAAATAAAAGACATGCCTCGTACGAAAAGTAAACTAAATATGCTAAACAAACACACTCTCTAAACGCGTATGAAATTAAGGAAAGAAATCGAGTCGTCTGATGAAGATTCCCTGATGATAAAGCAAAATGATCAAATAATTTTTTATTTTTGACTTTTTTTTTTGGTCAATTTTATTTTTGACCGAGAACAAGTGATAATAAACTAAACAATTGCGTCAATCAAACGAACCCTAGAATGTTTCGGAAATTCTGCAGAATTTCCATCGAAGACTAGAAAAGAAGTCCAATAAACTACAATTGCATAACAATTTCAGTGGAACTTCGTTGGAAATTGTTGTAATCCACAGAATGTGTGAAGTGATAAAATAAAAAAGAAATAGCTAAATATCTAATGATAAGATAAATCAAGCCCCCTTGATAAGTTAAACCAATTGTGATAGTAATTTAAATTAGAAAACGAATAATGATGGTAACTCTAATAAATCATAAAGAATTATCAAGTGTACTGTCAGAGACGGTTTAACTTACTACATGTATTTTCTAACAATTTTTAAATCTAACCTAGAGTTAAATGTACATACAATTAGAGTTAGCTTATTTTACCAGAAAACTGATCAAACTTACCACTTTCACACACACTTTACTATCTAATTTTGTCAAACACTGGTTAATGTGCTGGTCACATTAGTCGGCTTGCGGCAAAGTGTATCGTTGAGTGGTGAGTATTTTGCTTTGAGACCTTGAGAAAAAGTAGGATGTGCATATTTTTAAAAATATTAATTTCAACTTTATTAATTAGTATCCCTACATAGCACAAACTTGATTTGTATCCGTAATGACTGACTAGTTAGGGATAATTTTGCTTTATATCTGTTAAGGTCAAAACTTGATTCTTATGTCCTTGGGTACGGGTTTGAGCTAACTTGTTCACCTCGAGTCTAGATCTGAATTGACTTGCAAATAATGAACAAATGCCGGGCTATTCTCATGGGACAACTCTGACGCCCAAGTGAATAATTTGTATGACTCGAGTAAAAATATTTAAGTCGAGAGTGTTTAGAGAGCAAATAAGTTACCTTACACTGCAAATGGATGACATATTTATATTATTTTGGAGATTATTCCCCCGGATTTTATGAATGCCCGATCAAGCCTCCCAAGGTCTTAATTCTCTTAAATCTAAAGGTGCTAAGTCCTAGGAATGATCGGTAGTGGGTCATCAACAGTAAGATCGAGCATCCCAAGCTTATTATTTTTATGACTGTCCCACTCCACATTGTCTAAGGGTATATTTGGTATTTAACATTATGTTGGGTATTTATCCCATCAATACAATTTACACTTTTGATAAATGTGACTCTGACCTTACATTTTTGGAATACGAGAGTTACACTTCTTAATAATCTGTTAAAATTTCCATAAGTTAAGGGTATAAAGTAATTCACAATAAAATAGTCAAGTTGTTTACCTAATAGTTAAGTAGAATAGTTATATAGTGACCTGTTGTAATTAGAAATTCTAAGATTGAAACACAATTTCGACTTCCATTCTACCATAAAATAAAAAAAATAAAAAAAAGTTGACATGTTTTACGAATGTGAAAAGTGGAGGCAGTGATGACGAGATCTAATGTTGGAGTAATACGTATTGTATGGTTATTTTTGTATGTCATGGGTATGGTTATTTAATTTTGTCTTTTTATTCCTATGTGAGGTGTTAGAATCTAACTTTCCCAAGTTGTAAAAATGCTTTAGAGAATAGATGAAAAAGGTACAGCGTGTTTATGATAATGCTTGAGGTTAATTGTGATGCGTCTTTCCGCCCGGATACAAAATTGCTGGTGTGGTAGCAGGTTATAAAGACTAAAGTTGTAAACTCATTCATGGCAGGGCAGCTAGAATTACGTGTGTGTCTGCTCTAAAAGGGGAAGCTCTCTCGTTGAGGGGGGCCCTTTGCTGGCCAAATCTGTAAGACTTTCAAATTTTCCAACTGAATCTGATTTTCTTGAAGTTGTTAATGACTTCAATTCGCGGTCTACATCTAGTTGGAGTACCATTGTCTACCTCATGGATGATGTTAACGCCTAGTTAGAAAATGTACAGGGATATAGTATCAAACACATTTGCAGGAAAACATGTATGGTAGCAGATTGGTTGGCTAGGAATGTAAAATGTTAGGTTGTGCATCTTATATCCAGATTGGTTGGCTGTTCCTCCAATCAAGATATTTAATGCTTTTCATTTTGTGTTTGAAACCACAGGAGTTGGTTGAAGTTCTAATGTTTTTTTTTGGCTAAGCAAGTTGTAATGTTTATTATTTTTAGTATAAATAAAAAATTCCGCTTCCGACCAAGAAAACAAAAAAAAAAAGAAGTGAAAATTGTACGATTTAGTTTGTTATGAATTTGGTAATATATATATATATATACTTCCTAGCGATTTTACCATGAATATATTTAATTAGTACCAGTTAGTTGTAAGTTATATTATATGGGCTTAAGGTCAATACTTCCCTTATTTTTCTCTATTGTAGGAACTGAAACTGATTCTTCTTATTTTAAGAAATTTACTTTATAGTATTAGTTGTAAATATTGTATGGCTTAATTACTTTCCTGTAAAGTTGATGGACATTAAATACAAAACCACATAATGCCTTCATTGCCAAGAATAAAGGCGGCTTCCAAGGGAGGCAAACCAATATCGCTAATATTATCTGCCTTGTGCTACTAAATCCGTGAGATCCATTTGATAAAGGTTGAAATTCTATTTCAGCCCGAGCTCAATTTCAGCCCGAGCTCAGTGTGTATCTGCAAAATAAGGCAAGAAACCGCAGGAGTTATGACTCGTGTTTCTCCTTCGACATGAGAATAAATTAGTATGTCCGAGCTCAAATTATCGCTGAATGCAGAGATCAATTAATGAGAGTTCAGTTATCTTGAATATGGACATTAAATGAAGTATTTATACTAGTAATTAAGACGGGTAGCATTAAATGATTAATGCAGCACCACACTATTCATGTCTGCCCCAAGCTTTTGTCCACGAGATAAAGTCATTACACCTTTATGTCTCATATGGCATTTAATGCGAGGTTAGGTGACATCTCGGTTCGGGTCTAGTTTACACCCATATCACCATTAATCCCAAAAACTTAAAAAGAAAAAAGAAAAAAACCAGTTAGGATAAAATGAAAAACTTCACTAAAAAAAAATTGCAAGTATAGTTTCATTATTCTCTCTAATGCACCACGCATGTATTGGTTACATGATGTTGGTTCCAATCTTTTTTTTGGTTCCTCTTTCTCTTTTTCAGAACTTATTAAGGACATTTTGGAGATGTTGATTATACATGTTGGTGGAGCTTTTTATTTCAAACCAATATTAACTTGATGTAACTTTTCCAATTAGAATGATGCTTTTGAAATAGTTTTTTAACCATCTAAGTAAATTGTCAATTTAGTTAGATCGATATTGTTTGATTGATACAATTGCTTTTGCTTTTATGGATTACGAATATAATGCATTAGTTTCTTTTATGGTAGATCATTCGATTCATTAGTTAAAGATTGATATCATAAATAGTTTATTTGTTGATTTTGGCACAAATAGTGTGGATTTCAGAATTTTAGGTGCACTATATGCTTCATTCTAAAATTCCTAAGGAACACGTTAGTGATAATCTTATTAGAGTGTTTTGATGGTTTAGGCCTACTTGTATTTTAAGGTTCTATGACAAACAACAGTTCTTGAGAGACTATATAATTGAGTAAAATACCCCACATAATGATGTGAGTGTTGGCTTTTTGGCTCTTAGTTCAAACCCAAGCAGAAACTAAAAATAAGTAGAAGTCCAATTTAATGAGAGTAGGTATAGAAGTTCTAATCTTAGTAGAGTTAGGTTCTAGTTCCTTTAAATAGGATTTTCCAACTTGTAATTTCTTGCACAAAAACCACACCAAAATGGGGGTGTGAGAGAGTGAGTTGAGAGAGTTTTCCGTTCTTTTGTATGTGTGAGGATTTAAAAAATTTTCGTGCATAAAGTCATGTGAGGGTTTTATAGCTTAGCATTGTTGTTCAATAGTGGATTTTCCAACTTCTTTGTGCCGTGGATGTAGGCCAAACCACGTTAAAAGTACTATGTGCTGATTTATCTCTTATTCCATGAGCGTGTGTGTGTGTGCGATCCTATTTCCAAATTCCAACAACGAGTGCATGACGAATCAAGGAAGAACAACTCATCACCATACGTCCAAGGCTAAATTTTCATTCATCACTACAAATGTACACGGAAGTAGCAAATTAGTGGGAAATTTCTAGTGTGTACTGATTGATGCATAGTAAGGGCAAACAAAAATATATTTTTTTCAATTTTTTAACAAAAAAATCTAACAGAGGGATATAACTCTAATATATATTTTAGAAAAATGTGGGATTTGAATTACTTTTATTAAAAGTACAAGCAGTGAAGCAAAAGTACCGGATTATTTAGTCAACCTTGAACCAGACTCTCAACTTCAACTTGTATATATATAACCCAGCGGATCGGAGTTGGCCTCTTCAGATCGAAGAACATGATTGTTGTGATCAAAATGTTCAAATATTTGCTTCTCGAATTGCTCGCTTGTTTTGCTCTTGTGCATGTCGTCCTTGCACAGCCTGATCAATCAGGTTGTAAAGTTTCCTTGCTTAATTTTAATTTCCCTTCTTTGCTTATTACTAGTACTACAATATATATATATATAGTTTGCTTATTCCAAATCTCTGATCTCCTCTTCTCAGGATTCATAAGCATTGACTGCGGTTTAGCTGAAAATTCTAATTATACAGATCCAGAAACTGGAATCTACTACACTTCAGATGCAGACTTCACACACAGCGGTGAGAACATGGCAATATATCACCATCATTTTCAGAACGTAAAAAGCCATTCTTGTCTTTAAGAAGCTTTCCTCATGGACGCCGGAATTGCTACACCAAGGTTTCACAGATTCTGAAGCTCGATAATCAATCCCACAACAAAAATGTGAATCACATGGACTAAACTGTATAATTTAATTTGGAATCGCCTCTATCCAGGCCTCTGGATACGATCTTCATGTTAAGGCCAGCCAATTCATCTCTTATAATGACTGGAACTGGCCTGATAACTCCCCTATTTTTCAAGAGATTATTCTCTATCTGGCCAACCTTAAACCAAAATCTAACCAACAGGATATCATATATATGTATCTTGAATGCTGATTTACAGAAAAGATTTGGCAGAGGAGCCTTCGATGCACTAGACTAATGACAAGGAAAATCAAGGGGAATAAGGTACTGGAATGGGAGATCCAAATTTGTAAGAACACTCTCTCCAATCCTATTTACTCAAGTTGCAGATTGGGCTACAGTTTACTACCGGATCGTTTTGCCGCCTAACTTCACTTAAAAGTGCTTCATTGATTTTAGAATCTGAAACTAACTTCTTTGCCCATTTTTTAAAAGAACTTTTAGATTAAATTCAAAGCCAAAAAAAAATTAAGAAACTCCAAATCAGCTTATAAATATATATATATATATATATATATATATATTACGAAACTATTTTTACATATATAATGCGAGAAGTTATTTTTTTTTCTTTTTCTTTTCTTAAATATAGCACTTCATATCTTTGAAAGTCCAATATCGTCTTATAAATTTATAAAAACCCTACATCGCCTACAATACGCCTAACAACTTTTGTTTAACATTACTTCTAATCAAAACTCTACAGTTTAAAAGCTAAAATTTCATAATTAGGCTAAATAGAGCCTATATTCTGATTGAGAGAAATAATCGACTTTCAACAACATTACTCTCACGAAAGACTAAGTTTTAGATTGAATTCAAACAGACATCACAAGGAATTTAGGAATTCTCCTCTTAATAGAAGTATTTACAGAGCATATGGATGTTCGATAGAGAAATTCTCACCTAGGCTGGTTTTGTAAATTTATCATGCTTAAAATATTTTGTTAAAAATTCTTTTTAAAATGGACAGATTACTTGCTTAATTAGAAAAAAAATTGGGATATAATTTCACAAAAATAAAAGAAGAAAAAAAACCATAAATACCGGACAAAGATTGATTAACGACATCGTATATAATCCAAGAACGTTCTTCTATTCACACGATTCTCTTTTGAAATCCTTCTTAAAGAAGCATTTCGAATATTCTACTGAGTGACAACCAAATCGTTGAAGATGATAAGAACTGAAGGCATATATATATAGGAGAATGTATTCACGGGCAAGAACCAATAACCCCGAAGATAGAACCACTAAAAGAGTGATTTAGGGTTGTAAATTTTAAAATATTTTATTAAAAAAATATTTATATATGAGTGCTAAACTATGTATTTTTAGTCTTTATTGATAAAAATTCATGAATTCGTCCTGCATGCATGAAGGACTGGAACCACAACCAGAAACAAGAGAATAATTAGTTTTTTGTTTTGGGTTAATACCACTTTTGATTCCTTATCTTTGATCTCATTGACTATTTGGTCCCTTATCTTTGACCTCATTGACACTTTGATCCCTTATCTTCAAAAGTGATACATTTCAATCTCTTATCTTTTTAAAATGGGACATCGTTAGTCCTCCCATTAAAAAAATGACGAAAAAAGCACGTGTTTCGCACATGACTCGATTTTTCTCCAAATTACTTGGTCAGTTCACCAACACCCAACACCCACCACCTCTACCACCGCCAACACCAACCACACCGACACTACCACCAAGAGCCACTAACACCAACACCCACCACCACTACCACCGTTACCACCACTCACACTAACACCAACCACACCAATACCACCGAACACCCACACCAACACCAACAGAAAGGCCAATTGAAAAAATTGGCCTTCAATCTGAAAAGACCAATTTTTCTTTGTCTTGTAAAGTTCAATTTTGCCTTCGATCTGAAAAAAATTGGCCTTTGATCTAAAAAGGCCAATTTTGCAAAGAACAAATTTTGAATTATGCAAACCACCGAATTGTAAAGTTTCCTTGCTTTTTTTTTTTTTTTGTGTTAGATTAGCTTTGGATGAATATGTATATATATATATGTGAGTGTGTATATATATATATATATGTATATGTATATGTGCATATATATATATATATATATATATATATATATATATATATATATATATATATATATATATGTAAAGAGCAGTGATGGTGGGTGTTGGGTGTTGGTGGTGGTAGCAGTGGTGGTGGGTGTTGGGTGTTGTGGTGTAGGATAAATGAAGAAGATGAAGAAAAAAAAAAGGTAAAATAAATAAGCAAAAGACGCTTTTATCCCTAAAAGTAGGGAAATTTTACTACCATGTGCCTTTTTTCCGTCATTTTTTTAACAGGGGGACTAACGGTGTCCCATTTTAAAAAAATAAAGAACTGAAATATACCACTTTTGAAGATAAGGGACCAAAGTGTCAATGAGGTCAATAATAAGGAACCAAAAGTGGTATTAACTCTTTTGTTTTTGAATGGCACATAGTAAAGGGTCAATCTCCCAAAGACATTTTTTTTCCCTATTTCATCTTCATTGTTTTAAAATTGACCCTTTTAGTTCCCAAAATTTATCATTTTTTCAATTTTGTTTCTATTATTCCAAATGACGCACTTAGTCTCTAAAATTTACAAAAAAATTTCAATTTAATCCCCATTATTTTTACTTTTTATAATTTAGTCCCCATAGTGTCATGTACCTCACAATTAAAATTTCACGGTAGAAACTAAAGTGAAACATTGTGCAAACTTTGGTGACTAAATACATCACTTTTAAAATAATGTGGATAAAATTAAAAATAGTGTAAACACCGAGGATTAAATTATTATTTTTTTGTAATCTTTAGAGATTAAATTTGTGATTTTTAAAAATATAAAGACGAAATTGAAAAAAAAAATGTATAAACATTGAAAACCTTTTGTGAGATTTGCCCCATAGTGATAATGTAAATGTTTTCCTGTCTTTAATGACCATAAAAAAAAAATGTTCTCCCTTGGTCTATATCACCTCATTGAACAGGTCTAGCCAGCATGACTACAGTTCTAGCATGACTATTTGAAGAATTCGAGTAAGGAATCTGTAAATGCGTCAACCATCATGAAAGATAACATAGGCTACACTGATATAGGCGAATTATGATGCAGGATCTTATCGGATAAGCACTATTTGGTTAGTTGTTAGGGAATTAATATGGATTTAGTTCAGTATATATCAACTATATAAATTAGAAAAAAGATTAAAGAACTCCGAGCTTCTACTTCTATCTAAAAAAAAGTTTGTCAACTTCTTGACAAAACTAATTTCAAATATCTTTTAGAAACATCTTTTTCGCCTCAATTTGAAATATCTATTTGACAAAGGTTGAGTACTCCAAGCAAGAGCCAATAATTAATAAAATAATTTCTCAAACAATGCAAGCGAAACCACCTGGGAATGTTATCCCTTTAGAAAGGAAATTTACGCATCGCGAAATAAACAATCAAGACTAAAAATTTGGGTTTCGACATGAACTTCATCGAAAAAGCTCCTTAAAAAAGAGGAACTTTAATTTCCTAGTACATAAGAGCCACTAAGAGCTCAAATTAATTAAGTGAGAATTCAAATAATAAGGAGATATTTGCAAACAAAATTACCAACTCAAACAACAGCAATACTCCTTTTTTAATGTTAAAAATTTTTTTGTTTTTTTTTTTTATTGTTTTTATTACCAAAATAATATGTATTTGTGTTTGAACTAAAGTTCGACGGTTTTTTTTTTAAAAAAAAAAAATTTAAAAGCGTATCAACATCAATAATATTCATGCTAAGAGTGTTTTTTATAATTTCGCAGCCATCAGTTTTTAGTCTTAATACTTTGTTTTTTTGGGTAAAATGAAGTCTACTACACTAACTTCACAAGGATTGGCTAAATCTTTTTGATGACTAATAATATTACGTATTTCCGGAAAACTTAAAAAGAAAGTCTACTACTTTCGCTTTCTATTCTTTGAAGAAAATCTTTTTGGTGGAAGATTGAACTAGTCAAGGTTGATATCTCTGCTCCAACCTCCAATTACACGGTCAGAGTTGGGCTAATGTAAAACATAAAATTTCCACCAAATTAAAAGCTTCAAATTCAATGGTTCTTTGAATATACTAATAATCAACGAAATACAAAAGTATAGACTAGTCATGAAATTAAAGTCATATGTATGGCAAGAATCAGCCACGCGGGCAACGGCTAAGGTGTCTAACAACAAATCTGCCACCAAATAGCGACGGCAAGGAGTTGGAATGGCAATGTAAGTAACATTGCGTCGGAATGGAAATGTAACTAACAATCCTTCGCTATTCTGTCGCTATATGTATAATTCAAGGATCAAGTATTGTGGTTGACGATCAAAGTACAAATTTTTCAGTGCAATTATTCGTACTGATTTATTCAATTTCTGGATAAATTATTGTCATATAATAGAACAAGTCAAATACTACCACATTATAGTAAAAATATTTGTCAGAACATAGAAAGTAGTAGCTCTTAAGAAATAAATGAAATATTTCGATCACTATTGGGACATATTTAACTTTTTCATGCAAGACTTCAAATGGTTACTTAAATGTTTCATATGGCTAACATAGTCGTCCAACGGTAGCATATTCGAAAGTATCAACATAAAGGATTCCTTAATGATGGGCAAACAGATCAAGTAATTTCTTTTTTTGAACGAGATCAAATATTGACTTAAACTGAAGTTGCATCCAACATACGAAACATAAAATGTTCCAAAAGTTTGGAATGTCTATTCAAGGCTAAAAAAAAAAAAAAGAAAAAAAAAAGTCTAACAAACTCCAATTTTCATTATAATTTTAGTGAAACTTCGATAGAACTTGTTGGATTCTCAACATATATATAAATAATCATTTGCAACTTGATTAGTATCCTTATAATGGGACCGATTACTTAGTCAACCTTTTATTGGTTAGTCTCAACATATATACAAATCCTAGTAGAGTTGACCTCTTCAGCTTCAAGAACATGATTTTCGAGATGAAAATGTTCAAATATTTGCTTCTCCAATTGCTTGGCTGTTTTGCTCTTGTAGCAGCTGTGCCTGTCGTACTTGCAGAAGCTGATCAACCAGGTTATAAATTTAGTTCAAATCCTTGAGATTCATTTCTCAATTCTTTGTTTTATTACTATTTACTGATCCATACTATTACTGAATATATAGTTGATTATTTCAGAGTTCATAAGCATCGACTGTGGTTTATCTGAAAGTTCTAACTACACCGATCCAGACACCGGAATCTTCTACACCTCAGATGAAGGCTTCACAGACAGTGGTGTGAAGGTAGCACTATCATCACTTGCTGAAAACTATACAAAGCAACTCTTGTCTGCAAGAGCTTTTCCAGAAGGAACCAGGAATTGCTACACCCTAAGACCTGCAAAAGGGAAGGATAATTGGTACTTGATAAGGGCAAGTTTCGTGTATGGAAATTATGATAGCAAAAACCAACTCCCTGAATTTGACCTTTATATCGGAGAAGATTTATGGGTTACGGTAAGTTTTGAATCGGCATTCAATACAAGACAATGGGAAATTATACACACTCCTTCGACGGATTATGTGCACGTATGTCTTCGTAAGACAGGACAAACGATTCCTTTCATATCAGAACTAGAGTTGAGGCCATTGGAAATTAACATATACAAAACCCAATCTGGACCGTTAAACCTTTTTGCGCGGTGGTATCTCGGTGCTGAGACCGATAAGTGGTTGAGGTGAGTCTATATATATATCTTGTTATATGGTCTTTAATTAGATTTATTGAACATAATATATTTTGATACTATCCGGAATCCAAATTCTTCGCTTGTGGCAGCCCATCAGAGCCGTTGACGGATCTAACGACCTATTGCCTAAAACGACGTCATTAAGTACTAATCTTACAATATTGGCAAATGCTTTCAACCTACCACCAGCTGTGATGAGGACGGCTGTGACACCCCAGAATTCAAGTGACTCTTTGTACATGTCCTGGGAGCCTCATAATTATTCTGACCAATTTGTTTTATACTTGCATTTCGCTGAAGTGAAAAAGCTCCAAACCCATGAATTCAGACAATTCGTAATATATTTGAACGGGGCTCTATGGAACTGGAAATTTTCTCCAATTTATCAAGAGTTATACTCTATATGGAGTGCAGATCCTGTAATTGCTCAAACCAAGTATGAGCTCTCCATAAATGCAACTGAAAACTCAACGCTTCCTCCCATCATTAACGCCATGGAAATTTATGTGGTAAAGAAATTCAAAAATTCAGGAACCGACGATAGTGATGGTATGTCCTTACCAACTGATCATAATTTCGATTCCTGGCCTATAATACATTCAGCTGTTAGGTACACAAGAGGACGCTAGCGTGTCCCATCCGATATCAGTGAGTGGTAACTAATCTGGTCTATGTTTCGTGGGTTGTTTCCCTAGGTTAGCAAAAAAAAACATATTCTAATTTTTCTATTTGTTGTGCCTTTTCTCTTCTGCTTTGTATAATATCAGTGGCTGCCATCTTGGGCACCAAGTCATACTACGGACTGACGAGGAACTGGCAAGGAGATCCATGTGCACCTCAAGCTTTTACATGGAAGGGTCTCAGCTGTTACTATGATCGTAACAGTTCTAACATTGTCTCCTTGTATGTTTATGCCTTTAGACGTCCAATACTTATGTTTTAGTTCCAATTTCTCAAATATATCATTGAACTTGTATCAGGAACTTATCCTCCAGCGGATTAACCAGATCAATAGCTCCGGATATAGCTAATCTCGTATCTATTCAGACTCTGTAAGTATCTATTCAGACTCTGTAAAAATATAAGATTGTGTAAGCATAGTTTCCAAGATCACAAGAGAATTATGCGAATGTTTTGAAATCACGCGAATATTTACTCTTTATCAAACTTCACCTGAAATTTTAAGAGAGTAAATACATAGTACTCTCCAATATTTTATAAAAGTTGCATATAGAACCTTATATTTAAATAGTCACATAAAACTCCTTGTGATATTTTGAATGCTCTACACTCGCACCTATTATAACTTTCTTTAATCTTCGTTAACCTAAGTCAGTAAAAGAGGAAAACAATCTTATTTAAAGTAAATAACAATCCTATTTTTACCACCTTCACTATTTCTACATATATTTTTTTACCTTCCTTTAGAGAGAGGAAAAAATCCTTGGGAGAGACAATACATAAACTACATAAAACATTAAATTTACCTTGATTAGTGTCTTTATTGTCCTTGTATATTATTTCATCCATTGAGAAAAAAAATTGTTTTTAAATCTTGGTATGATGTTTCTTGGATTGTTTTTGCACAATTTTTTTTCTTTTTATAAAAAATTTACAACCTTCAATGATTTTATTGTCAGGTTTCTTTGTATATATGGGTTTTTGTGAAAATTATTTGATTTTATTAGTATATGGGTTTCTTGCATATGTCATGTTTGTTTTTGGTTTTTTTTGCAAATGAACTTTATATAATTCTAATTTTCTCTCTCAATCATGCAGACGGAGAGCAATGTGCACCACTTTTAAAATTAGAGGGGGCAATATGCACCCTTTTCCATATAAGAGGGGTTAATTTGTTCATTTTAATATAATGGTTATATGAAGTAAAAAGGGCACTTTAGCCTTTAGAAATTTAAGTCATAATAGAGAACTAAAAATATCACATTACACGCACATAAGTCACACCTTTGGTTAAATTTAACAATAAAATAGAAGCAGTGAATATTTTGCAACATTCAAAATATCACAAGGGGTTTTATGCGTCTTTTCAAAGCACATGTTTTTATGTGCAACTTTAGTAAAATAAGAGGGATGTGCATTTTAGTCAATTTTAAGATGATGTCTTTTTTTTTCTTCTTTTCAATTTATTGAAAAAAACTATGCAACCAAAGATCCATGTATTTCATAATTGTCACTAACGATGGTAAAATCTTATTATTCTAGGGATTTGTCAAAGAACAACTTGGAAGGAAGTGTTCCTGACTTTTTGGCTCAACTAGCTAATTTAACAGTCCTGTAAGTTTCTGCTAACATTTATTCCATGGCACGAATGAAAGAAGAGTAAATCATTTATTTTTCACTCCGTTATAGAAACTTAGCAGGGAACAAGTTCAGTGAGCCAATACCAATAGAACTACAAGAGAAGTCAAAGATGGGATTATTGTCTTTCAGGTCTACTTTACTACCAGAAATCTAAATTGGATTCTTATTGTTCTTTTATATAGTCACGGATAAGCCAAAATGTTTTATGACTAAAATATTTCATTTTTTTCCATCTTTTATCATGTATATATATGAAAATTTAGTCCCTATTGTTCTCCAAAAAATTTCAATTTAGCTAATTTGGCAGGGACTAAATTAAATTTTTTTTTTAACAATGGAAACTAAATTGGCTAATTTTGAATAATAGGAAGCCTTTATGATATTAATTATGTTGCAATTTTGAAACAATTATGTCACTCCTATGCTGATAAAAAATAACTCTGGGGCTATTGGGTGAATAGTGTCCTACTTGATCAACAATGCATCGAATGCGTGAAGCTCTACCTTTAAGAACATCTGAAAAAATAGGTGAACTATATAATACATTAAGATCGTTACGCGCACCTGGAGTTCCGAAGAATGAATGCCATATCCAAGTGTCATATGACGCAACTGCTTCAAGTATTATGGTTGGTCGACCATGGTGTCTAGCATATGTTCCAGCCCACGCAGTTGGGCAATTTTTCCATTCCCAATGCATACAGTCTAAGCTACCTAGCATTCCAGGAAAGCCACGTTGGTCAGATTTGTTGAGAAGCCTAACTAGGTCCGCATTCTTAGGACGACGTAGATACTCGTTGCCATATAGTGCATTAACAGCACGACAAAATTTCTTCACTGACTTCAAAGATGTAGTCTCTACAATTTTCAGATAATCATCATTTGAATCTGCAGGTTTACTGTACGCAAGCATACGAAGCGCTGCTGTTATCTTGACATGCGGTGACAACCCTTGCCTTCCAATTGCATCTGGTTTCTGTTCAAAGTAATTGTCATACTGCACGATATCTCCTATAATTTTGAGAAACAATTCGCGTCTCATGCGAAACCGTCTTTTGAATTTAGAAGCAGGATACAGAGGACGATCAACAAAATAATCATTCATAAGCCTATTATAGGCACCTACCCGATCTTTTTCGATGGATTATCGACGTGAAGATGTGCCTCTATGTTCCTCTGTACTCAACTGATGTGCAATATGCATCATAGATTGATATTGTGAGTACATTGTCATCATCATCGCGTGCCCATGGATTCTGTTACTGGCGTGGCCATGGATGTCGTGATTGGTGTGGTCATGGATGCCGTCATTGGCGTGGCCATGGATGTCGTCATTAGCTGGAGGAGAATCGGCTCCTTGTTGAGACATTGTATAGAGAGTGATATAGATTGTAGTATTTGATTATGGTGTTTGTGAAAGGTCTGAGGACGTAATATATATAATTTGATAAGTGGATAAGATGCCTTAAACGGACGAATGAGATTGAGAGAAAAGAATCCAATCCAATGGCCTTTATTCGGATAAGAGATTTTTATTGATGATAACGAACGGACGAATGAGATTGACTAAGGAAAATCCAATCCAATGACCCTTATTTGGATAAGATATTTTAGTTTATGATAGCAAACGGATGGATGAGATTGACTAAGGAATATCTAATCCAATGGCCCTTATTCGGATAACAGATTTTAGTTTATGATAGCAAACGGACGGATGATATTGAAAATAAAAAATTCCAATGTAATCAGATGTAATTAAACGTCATCCAATTAGTGATAAATGCTACCGTCGTCAGAATTAATTTATTTTTTGTTCGAAATGTTCGTAAAAAAAAGTTGTGAAAATATAAATAACACTTGAAATTTAAAAAAATTAACACACGCAAAAAAATAGCACATAATCAAATTAGTATGTAAAATTAAATTAAACACAATATAGAGACTCAAGTAAATAGAGACTCTCACTAGGGATGAATATTTTTTAGAGACTCAAAAAAACACTTGAGTCTTAATCAGAGTCTCTAAAATTGACAGAATCTCTAAATATAGACATAGAAACCCTGATTTAGAGCCTTGCATTGGAGATGTTCTAATAAAGATCATAGGCGTCGTCAATCTATATCTATACTTTTTATTATTATATAAATAGATATGTGATTCGGTATGACCATTTGTGAAATAAAAAAGAAAAAGTATTCCATTTTCCTTAACCCTAAAGAAAGCAGTAAAGGAGTAGTAATACATCATATAGAATCAATTAACTCATGGTAAAGTAAAATCACCATTAAGTGTACCGTCAGAGTTATAAGTTTACCTTAATTACTACGTACATGTATCGTTAATAATTTTTGAAAATTTATCCACAGTTAAAACGTACCCTACCGTTGAAGTTAGTCTAATTTACCATTAGATATTTATTTTACCATCAGATTTGATTAAACTTTCCACCTTTTTTTTTCTTTTTACTTGAGGAAAGCCTATGATCAACAAAATTAGAGAAAATTGTACAAACAGTCCTTATCGTTTCCTTAAAATTTTAAATTTGTTCTTATTATTAAAAATTGGTCAATTTAGTTCTTATTTTTTTTAAAAAAAAATTAAATTTATCTCTATTGTTCAAAATTATCCAATTTAAGTACATATAATCTTTAAAAAAATTCAATTTAGTCCCTATTGTTCTCCAAAAAATTTCAATTTAGCTAATTTTGGCAGGGACTAAATTAAATTTTTTTTTTTAAATAATAGAAACTGAATTGGTTAATTTTGAATAGTAGGAAGCCTTTATGACATTAATCATGTTGCAATTTTGAAACAATTATGGCACTCCTATGCTGATAAAAAAACACTCTGGGGCTATTGGGTGAGTAGTGTCCTACTTGATCAACAATGCATCTAGCACATTGACATTCCGAACAATGCAACTTGGACTTGGCGGAAAATCCTTGGATGTAAAGACATTGCGTTTAAACTTATTAAGCATAAGGTGGGTAATGGTGCAAATACTTTTCTGCTTTGGGACCCTTGGCTGCACACTGGGAGTATTGGAGACTACATTTTGCAACATAATAAATCCATTCCAGCCGACTTTGTTCAAAGCAAGGTGGAGCAGTTCATTATTGATGATGACTGGTAGTGGCCATTGGAGCTTAATTTCTTGGATCATCTTGTCACATTCAGGCCTTATCCTCAAAGGGAATATGAGATTATTTGGTACACCAATACACATGGTGACTTCTCTTTTTCAGAGACCTTGGAATTCATTCGAGAGAGGCAGGGAACCAAAGTGCTGGGCATCGATGGTGTGGAGTAGAGTTGTGATCCCCAAACACAGCTTCTGCTCCTGGCTAATGTGTCTGAATCACAGCCAAACAAAGCAAAGATTGCTCTCATGGGGTGTTAATGCAGATGCATATTGTGAATTTTGTGGTGTGGGGATCGAGAGCAGGGAAGACGTCTTCTTTGAATGCTCTTTCACTAACCGAATCTGGAAAGAATGATTGAAACACCTAAGTAAATCAAGCCTCAATGTGGATTGGGACAGACTTATTATTCTCTTATGTCGAATGACATGTCGCAGGTGCCTCAGATCAGATTTGATTCGAGTAACTGTTTGTGCCTGTGTATATCATATTTGGTGAGAAATGAACAGTAATCTACAGTAATAGTGCTACAATGAAGGAACAGATTCTTAAAAAGATTTTTAGGGACGTTAATTAAAGAGAAAACTTCTATTCATAGTAAATATGTTAATAGCCATGAAAATAGTCTCCTTAGCTCAGTTTGACCGGTTTTGACACTTTTTGTCTTTCTTGCTTTTGTAATACTTGTTTATTCTGATGTGAAATAAAATGTTTTACTTGGCCAACCTTAAAAAAAAAAACAAAAAACAAAACTTTGTCATACGCAAATGGAAAATGGTCTCTTTGGTCCGCCTCTCCCTCAGGCCCCAACCTAGGTCCGATTCTGCCCTCTCTTCTACCTTAATATCCAACTTTGACAAACGCAAACACGGAAATTAATGGCCTCCTTGGTCCTCCAACGTCGGCCCCGCTTTTGCTCAATATTCGTTTAGAGCTGTTGAAACTTTCACTCAATTTGCCTCATGCAGGTCGCATTAGTCGGCTAGTCGCAAAGAGTATCGTTCAGTCGAGTGATGACTACTTTGCTCTAAGACATTGAGGAAAAAAAAAACAGTGTCCACATTTTTGCAAGTATTCGTCAACCTTGAGTTGGCGAGTCTCAATATTTATATAAATCCTAGCAGAGTTGGCCTCTTCAGCTTCAAGAATTTGATTATTGAGATGAAAATGTTCGAGTTTTTGCTACTCGAATTGCTTTCCTGTTTTGCTTTTGTAGCACCTGTGCCTATCGTCCTCGCACAGCCTGATCAATCAGGTTGTAAAGCTCAAATCCTTGAAGTTCATTTAGTTTCCCTTCTTTGTAATTTTATTCATTATTACTACCAGAATTTATAGTTTGCTGATTTCGAATCTCTTCCCTTTATCAGGATTCAGAAGCATAGACTGTGGTTTACCTGAAAGTTCTAACTATTCTGATCCAGACACCAGAATCTTCTATACTTCAGATGCAGGCTTCACAGACAGCGGTTCAAACGTGGCAATATCATCTAGGTACTATTCACCGCCATTCTTGTCTGTAAGAAGCTTTCTTGAAGGAAACCGGAACTGCTACACCCTAAGACCTGAAAAAGGGAAGGACAATAAGTATTTGATAAGGGCACGTTTCCTGTATGGAAATTATGACGGTAGAAACCAATTACCAATATTTGATTTGTATCTTGGAGAAGATTTTAGGGATACTGTGAGTTTCGAAGATGCAAACGATGAAAAGAAATAAGGAAATCATACACACCCTGTCGACGAATTATGTGCACGTTTGTCTTGTAAGGACAAGAGCAACGATTCCATTCATATCAGCATTAGAGTTGAGGCCATTGAATAATTCTCTGTACACAACTAAATCTGGATCATTACACCTTTTTGCACGGTGGAATCTAGGCTCTGAGTCTGGTAAACTGGTGGGGTGAGTAATTTTTATATGATTGTCATGTCTATTATTCCAACATTTTGTTGTGTCTTTAGACTTATTGAACACAATATCTTGACGCTATCCGGAAAATGAAATTCTTCATTAGGTACCCGGACGATGCCTATGATCGCCAATGGCAGGCCATGCGTCCCATTGACCGGCCTAATACTACGTCATTAGCTGCTAATCTTGATGTAGTCGGAAGCAGCTTCCTACTACCATCTGTTGTCATGAACACGGCTGCTCGACCCCAGAATTCAAATGACTCATTGTACATGTCCTGGGAGCCTCAATATTCATCTGACCAGTTTTATCTATACTTGCATTTTAGAGAAGTTGAAAAGCTCCAAAGCGATGAAGTCAGGCAATCCCAAATCTATTTGAACGGGAAACCCTGGTACAAAGAATTCTCTCCACCTACTACAAAGACAACGACTCTATTTAGCAAGATTCCTGAATTCCTTCAAACAAAGTATGAAATTTCCATAAATTCAACTAAAAATTCAACGCTTCCTCCTATCGTTAACGCCATGGAGATTTATGTTGTAAAGAATTTCAAAAATTTCAGGACAAATAATAGTGATGGTATGTCCTTACCAATTGACATTTCCAATTTCTGATTAAAAATTCTTAAACAGCTCGGACTAACCATTATCCCTAGACATATGAAGTGGGTTCTAGAGCATGTAGGGCCCATTTGTATGTGAGTGGACTAGTAGTCAGCCCGAACTGATTAAAGAAGTTCTCATTTCCAATTTATAGCATAACATGTTGTAGCACATTTTTCTATTGGGCAAAAACTATTTTAGTCCCTGAGGTTTGGTATAAAACCCAAACTAGTCCCTGAGGTTTGCAAAAAGACCAAATAGGTCCCTCCAATTATTTATGACTTAATAGTCAAATATTTGACCAAATGAAAAGACTTAAATGCCCTTGCTTTAGTGGTTAGAGATTTGGAGGGAAGGAAAAAAAAATTGGGACCATGCAACGAGCACAACTATTTAAGCACCCAAGCCATTTTTTTCGTCATTTGAAAACAAAAAAGAAAAAATAATAATATATGAAAAAAATACAAATATTAAATGTGAAAAAATAATTTACATGTAACGAATTCCTCGTCTATTATTATTTTTTCTTTTTTCTTTTCAAATGACGAGGAATTCGAAACATGTGAATTATAGTGAATTTATTACAAGGTTATACATTCTATTGTTTAATATTGCACCTTAATACATTTTTCAAGTTAGTTAAAAGTTAGACAACATTTGTAGTTGGAGGACATATATCCAAAATTTAAGACTTTAAAAGCCACAATTAGTGGTTACCCGATACTAAATTCAACATTTGTTGTCGTTGTTCTTTTATTATTATTTTTTGGTGAGAAAGAGCATGAATTGAAAGTGGAAAAAAAAAATAGCTTGAGTGCTTAAATAGTTGTACCTGCTGCATAGTCCCAATCTTTTTTTTTTCCTTTCCCTCCAAATCTCTAACCACTAAAGCAAGGGCATTTAAGTCTTTTTATTTAGTCAAATCTTTGACTATTAAGTCATAGATAATGGGAGGGACCTATTTGGTCTTTTTGCAAACCTCATGGACTAATTTGTGCTTTATACCAAATCTCAAGGACCAAAATGGTTTTTGCCATTTTTCTATTTGTTATATCTTTTCTTATATCTTTTCTCCCCTATTTTCTACAATTTTAGTGGCTGCAATTTTTGGCATCAAGTCATACTACGGATTGAAGAGGAACTGGCAAGGAGATCCATGTGCACCTCAAGCTTTTACATGGGAGGGTCTCAGCTGCAATTATGCTACTAATATGTCTAGAATTGTCTCCTTGTCTGTTTACGCATTTAAAAATTCTAAACTTCTTATCTAATTAGTTACAAGTTCTCAACTATAATATCATTAACCTGGCTTGTTCCAGGAACCTATCCTCGAGTGGATTAACTGGATCAATAATTCCACATATAGCTAATCTCACATCTATTCAGACTCTGTAAGTATGCCAATTTAATTACTTGACCTCGAGGGGAAATTAAAGATGATTTCTTTTCTTTGTTCTTTTGATTTTACTTTTAACATTGGAAAAATAGTGCAACCAAAGTCATCCAGATATTTCACAATTATCACTTTTGTTAGTAAAATCTAATTATTGCAGGGATTTATCGAATAACAATTTGAATGGAAGTGTCCCTGACTTTTTGGCTCAACTAGCTTCACTGAAAATCTTGTAAGTTCTGCTAACATTTTAATGTTCCATGGCCATAATGAAATAAAATTAGTTACATTTCTAACATTTTAATCTTAGAAAATTTATATGGGACGATAACATTTGAAACGATCATAAGTATTTTTTTCAATTTGTTTAAATTTTTTCTGAAAAAATTAAAAAAAAATATTATTAAAAGGGAGTCGGACCATCCATTCCGTCTCCAAAAAGGAGACAGACCCAATGTTTCGTCTCCAAAATTGGAGACGGAACTTTGGGTCGTCTCCAAAAGGGAGACATAATCAAGGTCCATCTCCAAAATTGGAGATGGAATGGATGATCTGTTTTGGAGACGAAATGGATGGTCAATCTCCCTTTTAATAATTTTTTTTAAATTTTTTTCAAAAAAAACTTAAAAAAATTAAAAAAAATATATCAACGGTTCGTCTTCATTCTGTCTCCAAAAGTCTTCATTCTGTCTCCAAAAGAGAGATGAAATGGAGACGGATAACATATCTTCAAACATGTCGTCTCCGTTTCGTCTCTTATCGGAAACGAATTGGAGACGACATTCATGTTCCGTCTCCAAATTGTCTCTATTGGGAGACAGTTTAGAGACGACACACCTAAGCCATCTCTAAACCATCTCAAAATAATCACTATTCATGTAGCGAAATTTTTGCTTTATTTTCATCACTTTTTTAGTAACGAAAAAATAACAAACCGTCACCTTTAATAATTTTTCTTGTTGTGCCCATCCCTATGCTACGTTGGCCAAGGAAACCATTTCCATTTACCTTTAAAGTCCTCATTCATTGCATTTCGTTGATAATTAATATTGTCAAAGAACAATCATCGCATCAGAAGCTAATGATGAAATATTTAACTATACCCCATTACCATAAATATATACCAAGTCTCCGCATGTACTTGGGGCAGAGGTCAATCTGTAAATTAATGCAACCGCGTGGGAAGAGGAGGCTGCGGGCTAGCATGACTGATATGTCACCGGGAAATAGATAGCAAAAGCAGTAGAAGACTTCATGGAGTTGATTTGGCTCGACCTGATCATAGACCCTTGTCATTCGGGTAGGGAGATGCATTCATCCATAGACCCTTGGCTCGACATTTTTATTTTTGGCTGTATTGGAATTTCAATTGTTCTTAATGGATAAATTAGAACTTTCGACATTAGTATATAAGTGTATGAACTAATTCATTTAATATTAATTAATTTTAAAATAAAATTTTAATAAATTATTTAATGTGCTATAAGAGTTGAACCTTGGTATAATATTATTCTTTTACATATGTTTGAACCAATCTCGTTTCAAAGGTCAACCTGTGAATTTTGTTCAAAAAAAAAAAAAAAACCTGTGAATGTAAGTAATGCAACCTTGTGGTACGGGGTGGCTGCGAGCTGGCACCTGGAATTGTCAATAGGGAATAGATAGCGGAAGTGGTAGACGACTTCATTGTACCGACTAAATAACCTCATAAACCATGCCGTGTTGGTGCATTTAATTAGGGAAAATTCATTAAAAAGTCTAGTTTTTTTTGGACATTTTAAAATGTCTTAATTTTGAATTAATACGTGTTGGGATGGTGGGTCTGAGATAAATGAAAAGTGTGATGTGTAAGAATTCGAAATAAGAGAAAGTCAAAAATATAAGTAGGTGCGGACGTTTTAAAGACTAACCCTTCACTTAGATAATTTATATGGGACAATAATGTTTGAAACGATCATAAGTATCTCTGACGTGTATCTCACACAACAACAACAAGGGTCTTGCAATTTTGTCACACGCGAGATGTTGATTTTTAAGCTTAAACCTTCACTCAGTAAGCAACAAGAGTCTTGTAATTTTTCATATGTAACATTCTCAATCCATAAGTTTTAGTTCCACTAAACCACTTTTTAGTTCAAGTTTAGAGGGTGATCTTAAGAGAAACTAGGGGCATGCTAAAACTGAGGAGTGCCACACGGAATAACCTCTCATGATGCTCGAGTTGATCAAAGAAATTTTATGAATTGTTCATTCCTCTACTGTGCCTATAAACCCCTACAGTAGGATTTATTATGAGGTCAAGTCAAGTCTACTTTATTTTTCTGGTACAATGAAGTCTTCTACTATTTTTCCGGTCTATTTCCTATTAACACATATCACAATCATGTCCCTTATTTCTTACAGTTGCATTTGTGGGTTTATTATTTATTTTTATTTATTTTCTATAATGAATTCCGAAATTGTCTTTAATTACAATAAGTTAATACTTAATTTAATCATCCAGAATGTACCCCGTTGCATTCTTTACATTAACAAGTTCACCTTTGTTCCAGTTACATGGGTATAGACTTTTTTTTTTTGGTCGTAACATGGGTATAGACTTGGTGTTTATAATTGACGGGGGTAAAGTTCTTATGCAACGACTCTTGAAAAATATTAATTATCAACGAAATACAAAATATGCTATATATAGCCCGGTCTTGAAGCTAAACTCATAGGAAGTATAATATGAGAATTGAAGGAGAATTATATCTAAATAAATTTCATTCTTTCCAAATTAAATGTCTCAGCTAATGGTCAAGGTAATTAATTTTTTGGAGCAATTATTCACGTTGAATCATGCAATTCTTTTCCACATTGTTTGTCTAACATAATCTTTTTTTATTAATTAAACAAGTAATTCTATTAAGCTCAACAATCTCTAAAAAAATTGCAAAAAAATCAACATCAACATCTCTCAGTATAGCACCAGGAAAATCAAAAACAAAGTTGAGTGCTATCTAGGTTCCAAATGTTAACATTTGTGATTGATGAGAGGGATCCCGAGCTGAGGTAAAATGCTCATGCCGAGTTGAGTTGGGCTAATCCGAGCCAAGCTCAGCACATTCAGCTAATGCCCGACCTACCTGGATGCTGGTCCAACCTCACCTCGACCCCGGAGAACCCCGACCTCGGCAAACAGCTGTTCTGATGGGACATAAAGCCTTGATGGGACATAAAGCTGCAGCGCATTAAATGCTGTCAGGTCCGAATTTAGTATAAATAGAGCATCACCCCCTTCATTTCAAGGGTAACTGATCATTTCATGCTTTCAGCTAATTTGCCAGCTCGGACATACTAATCATTCGCACTCCCGAGGGGAAAATCCGGGTCATCACCCCGCCTTTTCATTCTCTTTCCTTGTGTAGGTTAAGTGGCCGACCTGAAAGTTCACCTCGGAGGCCAACCTAAAAGTTCACCTCGGAGGCCAACTTGAAAGTCCAGCTTGGCAAAGCTTAGCTGCCCAATCTCAGCTGCAAGGTTTCCGACCTCGACAGTTTGGCGCTGTCTGTGGGAACGAGTTATTTCTATCACTCTTCTCACCACTCATTGAGAAACCATCATGGTACAAATTAGAAACCACAGCGCACCGATAGAGGACTCACCTAACATGGACGAGGACCTCGAAACCACGCAAGTGCCTAGCCAAGATCCAACCCAAACCGACGTTGGAACGAGTCAACGTATGCATTTAGCCTCAGAAACCAACCCCTTTACAGATGGAGACCTCAACTCTAACCTGTCACCGGAGATGAAGATGATGCTTAAGATGTTCCAGGAGCTAAAGGACTAGGTAGCCCGACTAGCTGCGGAACCCCCAGTTCCATAAGCAACTATGCTGCTGCCCGCGCGTCCATAGTTCTGCATTCCAGTCCCAGGGTGAACCCGAGCATAAAACGGAGAAGGCTTTCTAGAGCCGGAGGCGAGACCCTTGGAGGTGAGAGGCAAAAGGGCGGCCCAAGCCGACCCCGAGCAGGCTAAGACCGCTGCTGCCATAGCCAAGGTCATTAACCAGCTAGGCGTAAGCCCACTCCCGCCCGAGGTGCTGGCAACGCCATTGCCCACCGGCAACCGGATGCCCAACCTGGCCGTCTATAACGAAGACGGAGACCCGGCCAGCCACCTGCTCAACTTTGATCACCATATGACTCTGCATGATATGACCAACCTCATGAAGACGAAGACATTCCCGACCACCCTGGTTGGCAATGCCCTGGACTAGTTTCAAAAACTTTGTCCCAACTCTATTGCGAGTTTTCATCAGCTGGCCGAGGCTTTCTTGTCCCGCTTCGCTGGAAACCTACGTGCAACACGTCATACCTCATCATTGCTGACGGTGAAGCAGTACAAAGGAGAAAGTTTGAGGGCTTACACAACCCGATTCAATGAGGAGACCCTTAGGATCCCCAACCTGGAGCATTCCATGGCATTAATGGCTTACCAAAGTGGGCTCAGGTCGGGACCCCTTACCTCTTCCCTGGCCATTGACCCCGTGGATACCGTAGCCGAGCTGACGGTATGTGCAGAAGGGTACATACACTCGGAAGAAATCCACCAAGCCAAGAGGGATGATGACAAGGAGAAGGAAGCCGGAAAGAGGGGAGAGACCTCCCGAGCCCAACCTGGGAGTAAGATCCATAATGACCAAGGCAAGCAACTTCAGCAGCCAAAGCAGAACCCCCGGTTCACCATGTTTACTCCCCTTAACACCTCAAGGGAGCAGATCTTGATGGAGATCCAGCACCAGAACCACCTACCTCCAGCCTCGAGGATGAAAGACCGACCTGAAAAGCGCAATAAGACCAAGTATTGCCGCAACCATATGGACTACGGCCACACCACCGAGGAGTGCAAAGACTTGAAACAGGAGATTGAAGCACTGATAGCCTGAGGTCACCTCCGGAGGTACGTAGATCAACAGCCGACCCGGAGTCAAGATCAAAGAGACAGAGAGAGAAGTCCACCCAGGCGCCAAGCCGGGGGCGGACGTCTGGCTATGATTGAGACCATCGCGGGAGGATTGGCATCGGGTGGGGAGACCTCGGCTGGCAAGAAGGGTTATGTTCGGGCTGGAAGAGAGTACGGGCCAACTCGGGGTCTGACCCTAGAGATAGAGGAGCTCATCTTCTCCTCAGAAGACTTGGAAGGTGTGATATTGCCCCATGATGACCCACTGGTGATTAGAGCAGAGATAGCCAACTTCACCGTGAAGAGGCTGATGGTGGACACGGGGAGCTCGGCCGAAGTCCGATTTTTGAAGACATTTGAGCAAATAGGGTTGGACAGGAGCCGGCTCAGACCATTGAAGGGCACCTTAGCTGGATTCACCGGGCATGCCCACCGAGCTAAATGAGCTATTAACCTCCCCCTGAAATTGGAAGACGGAGACAAGCGAGTTTCGATGCAGGCCAACTTCATTGTAATGGATTGCAACTCTACTTACAATGGGATCCTGGGTCGGGTGGCACTTAATCATTTCAGGGTCGTCCCTTCAACTTACCACCAAGCCCTGAAATTCCCGACCCCGGCTGGCACGGCCATCATCCCCGGAGCCCAGCTCTCAGCTCAGGAATGTTATGAAAATTCTCTCCGACCTAAATATCAAGTTGGCTGGGGACCAGATTTGCCCGAAGGGAAGAGGGATGCTAAGCGAGGGAGCCCGGCTAAAGACCTTCAAGAGGTGGAGCTCTCCGATGAAGCAAAGAAAGCAAAGATCGGAAGTGAACACTCTCATGACCTCGAGAAAGGTATAAGCCAATTCCTTCTGAAAAATGAACACATATTCGCATGGTCTGCTTCTAACATGACATGTATTGACCCGGCTGTGATTGAGCATCACCTGAATGTCGACCCAAATCACTATCCGGTAAAGCAGAAGCGCAAACACTTCCATTATGATAAGCAACAGATCATAGCGGAGGAGGTGGACAAGTTGGTAGACACCGGTCACATAAGGGAAATCCAATACCCGACCTGGCTATCTAACGTGGTATTGGTGGCCAAGTCCTCAGGCGGATGGAGATTGTGCATCGACTTCATCGACCTCAACAAGGCTTGTCCTAAGGACTATTTTCCCTTACCTCGGATTGATCAGATGGTGGATGCCACCTCCGGTTTCGAGCTAGTACTTTCTTTCATAGACGCCTTCAAAGGCTATAACCAGATTAAGATGGCTCCCGGAGACAAAGAGAAGACTGCCTTCACCACCGATAAAGGTCTCTATTACTATGAGGTCATGCCTTTTGGTCTCAAGAATGCTGGAGCTACCTACACTCGGATGGTGAACAAGGCTTTCAAAAATTAGATTGGCCGAAATATGGAGATCTATGTAGACGACATGTTGGTCAAGAGTAGAAGGACGGAAGACCATGTAGCCGACCTGGCTGAAGCCTTCGCCGTAATGGAGCACTTTGGGATAAAGCTGAACCCAGAAAAGTGCGCATTCGGCATCAAGGCGGGAAAGTTTCTCGGCTTCATGGTCACAACCCGTGGAATTGAAGCCAACCCGAAGAAGGTTCAGGCGATGCTTGACTTGGTGTCGCCGACCTACGTGAAGGATGTCCAGGTGCTCGCGGGCAAGGTCGCGGCACTGAGCAGATTCATATCCAGGTCGGCCGACAAATATGCTCCTCTGTTCAAAATATTGAGGAATCCTAAGAACTTCGAATGGACTAGAGAATGCCAGGACGCCTTCCAGGAGCTGAAAACGTACTTAGCTTTGCCACCCCTGCTGTCCTGACTTGAGGTGGGGGAGGAGCCGGTACTATACTTGGCATGCTCAGGCACAGCAGTGGCGGCAGCACTGGTCCGTGAAGAGGGGAAGGAGCAGAAACCGGTCTATTATGTCAGCAAAACCTTGCAAGGGGCCGAGGTGAGGTACTCATCCTTAGAAAAACTCTCCCTCGCGCTCATCACTGCAGCAAGAAAGCTGAAGCCCTACTTTGATGCTCATCCAATTAAGGTCATGACAGATGCCCCACTCAAATCCATCATGCACAAGCCGGAGGCGTCGAGCAGGCCGCTAAAATGGGCAGTTGAGCTGAGTCAATTTGACATCACCTACCAGCCCAGAACAGCCATCAAAGTCCAAGTCATCGCGGACTTTGTAGTAGAATGCACTGGCCGAGCCGAACATGACCCGGAAGATGTGTGGAAAGTCCATGTAGACGGGGCATTCGGGAAGTCTGGAAGTGGAGCTGGGGTGGTCATCCTCGACCCGACCCGGAATGAGTACCAATATTCCCTCAAGTTCGCCTTCCCGGCGTCCAACAATGAGGCTGAGTATGAAGCAGTTATCGCGGGGCTGAAAATTGCAGCTCAGCTCGGGGCACAAACAGTTGACCTGAGCACCGACTCTCAATTGGTTACTAGCCAGATATCAGGAGAGTTCGAAGCTAAAGATAATTCCATGCTGGCCTACCTCAACAGAGTCAAGGACTTGACCTCAGGGCTCAAGAGTTTCACGATACAGCAAATCCCGAGGGAGGAGAATATGAAGGCTGACGCTCTGTCCAGGTTGGTCTTGGGTGAGAGCCGACCTGCCTTAGTCTATGTGGAGGAAGTGTCTAAACCTAGTATCCAATTGGGGATGCCAAATGTATCTGAGCTCAATTTAAGCCCAGATTGGACCAAACCAATCATGGACTACTTGGAGGGGGGTATGACCCCGGAGGATGAAAAAGCAGCTCGAAAGCTCATGAAACAGGCCTCAAGGTTTGTCATAATAGCCGGGCAACTCTACAAGAGAGCCTACACTTGGCCTCTCTTTAAATGTGTCGGGCCCGAGGAGGGAAACTATGTACTCTGGGAGATCCATGAAGAAGTATGTGAAAACCACTTGGGAGGCAAGGCTCTAGCTCGGAAGGCATTGAGGCAAGGCTATTTTTGGCCAACCTTAGAACAAGATGCCAAAGAGTATGTAAAAAAGTGCGACACTTGCCAAAGGTTCGCCAATATACAGAGAAAGCCAGCAGTGGACCTCACGGTGATGATAAGTCTGTGGTCATTCTATCAATGGGGTCTAGATATCATCGGCCCATTTCCAACTAGTGTTGGCCAAAAGAAGCACGCCTTCGTAGTTGTAGACTACTTTACCAAGTGGCTCGAGGCTGAAGGTGTTGCTAGAATAATAGAAAAGGCAGCTTAGGATTTTGTATGGAAAAACATCATTTGCCGATTTGGAGTGCCCAAGGTCATCATCACTGACCACGGCAAACAATTCGACAGTGCATACTTTCGAGGCAAATGTCCTGAGATTGGGATCGACCTCAGATTCTCATCTATTGCTCACCCTCAAAGTAATGGCCAAGTTGAAAGGACTAACCAAATCATTTTGCAAGGCTTGAAAACCAAGCTGGAGGAAGCAGAGGGCCAGTGGGTATCGATTCTTCCCGAGGTACTGTGGGCTCAGCGGACCACCACCAGCTCGGCAACGAGAGAATCGCCCTTCGAGCTAACCTTCGGTACTCAAGCGGTGCTGCCAGTGGAGATCGGGTCTCCGACCAGTAGAACCCTCCACCATGATCCAGAAATAAACGGAGCCCTAATCCGTGAAGAGCTCGACCTCGTCGAAGAACTCCGAGCTAAAGCTCAAATTAGAATGCTGGCCAGCAAAGCTGCCATGCAAAGAGCCTTCGCCAAGCAGGTCAAGCCTAAGCCTATTAAGGTTGGCGACCTCGTACTCCAAAAGGCTATCTTTTTGCCACGCTCAAGTAACAAGCTCTCCCCGACCTGGGAGGGACCGTATCAAGTCGTGAAAGAAGTCCGACCCGAGACCTTTTATCTCCGCGACAAGAACGGGAAACTATTGAAGAATGCATGGCACTCAGAACACCTGAAGCGGTATTTTGTCTAAAAGCCTCGAGCTGAAATCTTTTGTAAAGGACACTGAGCCGAAATACAAAGCAACGGCCCCGAGCCAAAATCTTGTAACGGCCTCCGAGCCGAAGTCTCCTGAGATGGCCCCGAGCTGAAATCTCATGTAAACGGCACCCGAATCGAAATACAATGAAATGGCCCCCGAGCCAGAATAGTTTGTTAAGGCCTCGAGCCAAAACATTATCTGTAATCGGCCCCCGAGCCTAAGTACAATGCGTTTTGTAAATTAGTGCAATGCCCGACCCTGGCCCAAGCACCTAATCAGCGCAATGCCCGACCCGGGCCCAAGCGCCTCAGCTATAAAGCTATTACCAACTCGGATTAATGCGGTGGCCACGCTTAATTACGAGCTAATGATTAAGTAAACTAGCTCGGACTACGCTCCAGCTCGGGTATAATCAATAATACATTGATTAGCTTTGCCAGTTCGGATTAAGGTCCAACTCGGTCTGATCCGGCTTCAGGTCGGCGTGTTAGTTTGGGTTTAAACTCGAGCTCAACATTTGTCAACAATAGTTTGACCAATTTTAAACCGGACTGACGAGTCCAGGTCGGCGACGATTATACAGTTGCCCAGTTAACCAGCTCGGATTAGGATGATAATTCATTAATCGCGTCTAGCTCGGTTCATTACGCTTAAGTTTGAATGGTCCATTAAATTGGTCCGACCCCACTTACTTGAGAAAAATTTACGATGAGAAATGTACACATGTATGAACTCGACCAAAACACAAATAAAAGAAAAATAGTCATTTCATTTAATTGAAATACTATTACAAAAAGCCCAAACTGGGCAAATTTACAAAGAAGCCCAACCTAGGCGAAATTACAAGCCCGACTCGGGCAAATTTACAAGATTTACTTAGGCGCAGCAGCAGAGGTGGTGGCATCGGCTTCATCCCCGACCTGGTCCATACCCTTCTAGACAAACTTGATCACCTCCTTGGCCTGGGACGTCAGGTCGGCTGGAAGCTCAGGAATCTCCCAGAACTCCGGCGGCGGAGCCTCCAAGATCTCGATGTAATCATTCTTGGTAGCTGGGAAGAAGGTCTTCGCTCTCTCTAGAGCTGCGACTTAGCCCCGAAAGTAAAATTCCAGCTCGGCGAACTTGGCCATAGCCCCGCCTTTCGTGGCCAGCCAGTCCACGGCGGCCTCGCTGGATTTGAAGGCTTCCACCGCCTTCTCTCATTGAAGGCCGACCCGGTCTATCAACTCTTGAAACTTCTTCTCGGCTTCACGCCTCTCTAACTTGTAGCGCTCAACATCCTTGGCCGCGGCCTCGTGTAGGGCCTTCTCCGCCTCGAGCTCTTTACTCAGCCGGTCGATCTCCAACATGTCTGCCTTGCGCCTCTGGGCGGCCTTCTCCCTCAGAGCCTCAAGCTCGGCTCGGGCATCGATGTACCTCTGCTCGAGCTCGACGCAATGAGCCTGGGCCCTCACCAGAAAGCTGGGAGCTGAAAGGATGTGGGACTCGGCCTGCACAAAAGACAACAAAGTGATCAGCCGAGCTGAAAACCATAACCATATCAACAGTCTAGTAAGACTCACCATCATAATGGCGGTCCTCAGGTCGAGCGACAGCTGCTCCGACTGGACCATCGCCAGGTTAGGGTCGCGAGCCACCTTGGCTGCCTCTACAAAATCTTTGCTGGGAGGGCTCACCTCCGTGGCCTTGCCCTTCTCGGAATATTCGGCCCGAGGCTGCTTCTTGCTATCATGGCGGGACGCTGAGTGCTCCGAGATTGCCACTCCCGAACCTGATCTCTTAGGCAGCGGAGATCCCGATATCCCCTTAGATGTGGCCACGGTCCCGACCTCCCGCACTTGGCCGCTGGACCGCTGCCTCTGCCTTTGAGGGACGGAGCCCAAGCCGGGTTGAGCCGAGACTTTACCACTGGCCTCAGTCATTCTCCTTCTCTGGGCATACGCGAGCTTTACCGTATCCGCTATACCTGCAAAAATGAAGGAAAGAAAGGTGAAGAATGACACGATGCAAGCTAAAAAAGGCAACGACGATCAGGATAGCGAGGAGGTCGGGCACTGATCAGGCAAATTGACCCTCAGCTGAGCTCGGCTCTGCACCCTCTTCTAGCTCGGGAAGTAAGTTAGGATGATCCTTTGAAAGGTCGGGCTCCCTATCAAATAACTTGGAGTCCCAGATCTGCTCCCATTTGAGCACACTATCGATGTTTATCAACATCCCCGGCTCTGGTCTCAACACCCTGACTTCCTCGAGTTCTGATGCTGAAAGCTTGGGATCATTGTTCACGTCCTTCTTCACCCCGAGTTCACAGCCGGCTCCACCCAGTAATAGTCATTGTGCCAGCCCTTATTGGAAGAATGCCACTTGGTGAATATGCAGTTTCCGACTCGAGCTGCGAAGTGAAACCACCCTGGCTGCTTCGGGTTGGGCTTGCACATAAAAAACTGCCTGAACTGGCGCAGGGTCGGCTCAACTTCCTTCTCGAGGCAGAACACATAAAACGCCACCACCACGGCCCAACCGTTTGGTGACATCTGACCTGGGCTAAGCTTAAAGTAGTTCAAGATGCTGGTGATGAAGCTGGGAAGTGGGAGCTGAATAACATCGAATGCAAGGTCATAGATGGTGAAGTGGTCGGGAGGAGGATAGCAAGCTAATTCATGCCGACCTGGAACCTTCAGCTTATGGTGTTGATCCACTGACCAGTTCCTTAACCTGGCATTGGCCATCTGCACCGTGGAATGGCACTCGCACTTGCAACAGGCGAACAACTGCTCGATACTCTTCTCCTGAGCTGACGAACCACTGGCTGTAGCTGAGCTCCGAGGTCGGACAACCCTAACCGGGACTGCTTCGATTGGCTCCGCCGTTGAGGCTTCAGCTAAGTACTCCTGAGGAATCTCAACCCCCTCTAGCTGATTCAGCGGCTCCTCATCTTCTCTATCTCCCAAGTCTTCCAGGTCGGCCAAAGGATCCGCCTCGCCTCCTCTCGCGCCTGCCTAACCTCAACAACTTGGCAATTGTCATCACTCTCCCTGGGCTCGGACCGTCGAACTGACCCTAGAGATTCATCGGTGCTATCGCCACTTTGGCCTCCATCAGAGGTGGAGCCCGAGATCGACGGACTCTCGTCCCCACCATAGGACCTTATCTTCATTGCTTGGGAATCTTCCGACTCCGACCTCCCCATCCTGTCTACAAATTGAAAATATATATACAGGAATAACTAAAAGGAGTCGGGACGTACCTACGGCTCTAGCTGAGGAAGATGACCCGACCTAATTGGCTCCGAGCTACTGGATTCCGAGCTGAATGCCCCGAGAAGATATTTGCCGAGCTAAAAGTGTCCGACCACTCCGGTATCCGACCTGAAAGCTCCGAACCTTGTATGCAAGTGTGAAATGAATCTCGGATGTCAATGCCCTATTTATAGGCAACTTCTGTAACTACATCGGGAATCCCAAACGTCGCATCTTGTTATAACCGCCAGGTGACGTGTCAGCCATCTGAAGGGTATGCGTCGCTGACGTGGCCAACTCCACTCAGCCGGGGTCGGGTACCTCCAGCTCGGGAACAACTCCCAAATCCAAATCTCACCCTCTTGATCTAGACTTGGGGGGGAGGGGGTTGCCGAGGGGGATCCCGAGCTGAGGTAAAATGCCCACGCCGAGCTGAGTTGGGCTAATCCGAGCCAAGCTCAGTACATTCAGCTAATGCCCGACCTGGATACTGGTCCAACCTCACCCCGACCCCGGAGAACCCCGACCTCGGCAAACAGCTGTTCTAATGGGATATAAAGCCTTGATGGGACATAAAGTTGCAGCACATTAAATGCTGTCAAGTTCGAATTTAGTATAAATAGAGCACCACCCCCTTCATTTCAAGGGTAATTGATCATTTCATGCTTTCAGCTAATTTGCCAGCTTGGACATACTAATCATTCGCACGCCCGAGGGGAAAATCTGGGTCATCACCCCGCCCTTTCCTTCTCTTTCCTTGTGCAGGTTAAGTGGCCGACTTGAAAGTTCACCTCGGAGGCCAACCTGAAAGTTCACCTCGGAGGCCAACCTGAAAGTCCAGCTTGGCAAAGCTTAGCTGCCTAATCTCAGCTGCGAGGTTTTCGACCTCGACAGTGATAGTCCTATTATATTTACTTTCAATTCTAATCTTGATCTGGTATCACGAACGATCCTTTGTAAGATTTGCTCCCTAGTACTAGTAACTTGCCTATGAATTCTTTTGTTTCTTTCACTCCACAAATGGAAAATCGTTGCATCGAAATGCATACGAATGATAAGGCCCTGAAGTTGCTTCGTGCTTGAAAAGGAACCCATCCAGTCCAACACCTCTTTCCACTCATAAGGTCTTCTAACTGCTCTTGATCTAACAAGACCTTCAATCCAAATTCTTCTCACAAAATTACAGCCGATAAACAGATGATCCCTTGTCTCTGTAACCATAACACAAATTGTACATAGCCCATTAATCTATAAACCCCATGATAGAAGTCAATGTTTGGGAAATGAGCTGCTACAGAGGATCAAATTGTCGAGATGATTCAGGAAGATAAACCAAACCAAACTAAGTCTTGTCCCAATAGGTAGGGTCGAAGAATGAAAAGAGGGGTGCAACACGAGGATTTCCTAGGAGTTCACCCATCTTAGTACTACTCTCGCCCAACCACGCTTAACTTCGGAGTTCTGATGGGATCCGGTGCATTAGTGTAGGTATAATCACACCCGAGATGATTTGCGAAGATGTGAGAATGAAAATGTTCGAGAGAAATCAATACACAACCAATCACAATAATAAAAAATTTTATGCTTATTGGAACCTTAATGTAATACTCAATTAGTTTCGAGTTTTTGCTAGTTTTTGTTGTTTCATTGTAAAGTAAAGGTTTTCATAATAGAATGAAATTCTATTGGCTTAGCCAAAAAAAAAAAGTCTATGTTTGGTAGGGAGCTTGTCCAAAATTTGTGTTCAGGTCACAAGATTTGTGTAACATCACAAATCTTGTGATGGTAAGATATACAAAGAATGACACATAAAGGATTCACTAACGATAACACAAACAGCTCAAGTAATTTTGGTTCATGAGGTCAAGTCAAGTCTATTTTGTTTTTCTGGTACAATAAAACCTTTACCTTTAATTCGCTGTCTATTTCCTATTGACATGTCAGAATCAGGCCGGCCCCTATCCCACGCGGTTGCATTTGTTACAATAGTTACGTTGGTAAGTTGAACTCTGCCCCAAGTATACATGGGCGGACTTGGTATAGTCTACTAGTGAAATAATTTCTTCGGCCGTACCAAGTCCACTAGTGAAATAATTTCGTTACCAAACTACCATTAAAAACTTTCGAGCTAGGATTGAATTTTAATAATTATGTGAAAAATTGATAAATTTTTTTTTTTTTTTGGTCAAAGAAATTGATAGATTGACTCAAGAATTTTCCAACTCATAAAAGCTTCCAAGCTAGGATTGAAAAAGGATTTTATCTGAAAGGTGTTTCTTTGGTTCCAAATTGAACGCATATTGATTTATTCAATTCCTTTCTAGATTTTTTGAGTTAGCATAATTCTGTGATGCTAACATATACAAAAATGATACAGAGAATAATAACTTAACCTGCACGAACTATTGAATGTTAATTTAAGTTATTTGAACTTTGAGATGGTCCGTCTCTCTTTCGGAGACGAAATAGATGGTCCGTTTTCAAAAATATATTTTTTTTATTTGAATTTTTTTGGGAGAAAATTTAAATAAATTAAAAAATATATATCAAGGGTTCGTTTCCATTTCGTCTCCAAAAGGGAGTTGGAATGGAGACAAACCCATATAAATATTTTTTCAAGTTGTTTAAATTTTTCTCCCAAAAAATTTAAACAAAAAAAAAAAATTATATTTTTAAAAACGGATCATCCATTCCCTCTCAAATTTTGGAGATGGACCTTGATTATGTCTCCCTTTTGGAGACGGACCCAAGGTTCCGTCCGTCTCCCTTTTGATAATTTTTTTTTTTAATTTTTTTGGGAAAAACTTAAACAAATTGAAAAAAATATGTCAACTAACGTCTTCATTTCGTCTCTAAAAGATAGGCGAAATGGAGACGGATAATATATCTTCAAACATGTCGTCTCCGTTTCGTCTCTTATCGAAGGCGAATTGGAGACGACATTTATGTTTCGTCTGCAAATTATCTCTATTGAGAAACGGTAAACCATTTCAAAATGATCACTATTTATGTAGCGAAAGTTTTATATCATTTTCGTCAATTTTTTGATGACAAAAAAATAACAAACCGTCACCTTTAATAATTTTTCTTGTAGTGGCCATTCCTATGCTACGTTGGCCAAGGAAACCATTTCCATTTACCTTTAGCGTCCTCATTCATACTTTCTATGAGTTTAGTTTCCAGAGTAGATTATACTATTGCATTTCATTGATAATTAATATTGTCAAAGAACGACCATCGCATCAGAAGCTAATGATGAAAAATTTAACTATACCCCATTACCATCAATATATACCAAGTCTCCGCATGTACTTGGGGCAGTGGTCAACCCGTAAATTAATGCAACCGCGTGGGAAGAGGAGGCTGCGGGCTAGCACGACTGATATGCCACCGGGAAATAGATAGCACAAGCAGTAGAAGACTTCATGGAGTTGACTTGGCTTGACCTGATCATAGACCCTTGTCGTGCGGGTAGGGAGATGCATTCATTTATAGACCCTTGGCTCGACATTTTTATTTTTCTCTGTATTGGAATTTCATTTGTTCTTAATGGATAAATTAAGACTTTCAACATTAGTATACAAGCGTATAAACTAATTTATCTAATATTAATTAATTTTAAAATAAAACTTTAACAAATTATTTAATATGCTATAAGAGTTGAGCTTTAATATTATTCTTTTACTTATGTTTGAACCAATCTCGTTTCAAAGGTCAACTTGTGAATTCTGTTCAAAAAAAAAAAAAAACCTGTGAATGTAAGTAATGCAACCTTGTGGTAAGAGGTGGCTGCGAGCTGGCACCTGGAATTGTCAATAGGGAATAGATAGCGGACGTGGTAGACAACTTCATTGTACCGAAAAAGACAAATTAACTTGACTTGACCTCGTAAACTAAGTTGAGTGGGACTTAATAACCTCATAAACCCTGCCGTGTGAGTGCATTTAATTAGGGAAAATTCATTAAAAAGTCTAGTTTTTTTTGGACGTTTTGAACTGTCTTAATTTTAAATTAACACGTGTTAGAATAGTAAGTTTGAGATGAAAGAAAAGTGTGATATGTATGAATTCAAAATGAGAGAAAGTCATAAATATAAGTAGGTGCGAACGTTTTAAAAACCAACCTTTCACTTAGAAAATTTATATGGGACGATAACGTTTGAAACGATCATAAGAATTTTTTTCAATTTGTTTAAGTTTTTCTGGAAAAAATTTTAAAAAAAATTATCAAAAGGAAGACAGACCATCCATTTTATCTCCAAAAAGGAGACATACTCAATGTTCCGTCTCCTAAAGAGAGACGGACCCAAGATTCCGTCTCTAAAATTAGAGACGAAACTTTGGGTCTCTCCAAAAGAGAGACGGAATTAAGGTCCATCTCCAAAATTGGAGACGAAATAGATGATTTGTTTTTAAAAGTATAATTTTTTTTTGTTTGAATTTTTTGGGGAGAAATTTAAACAAATTGAAAAAATATTTATATGGGTTTGTCTACATTTCGACTTTCTTTTGGAGACGAAATGAAGACGAACCCTTAACATATTTTTTCAATTTGTTTAAATTTTTTTCCAAAAAATTCAAATAAAAAATATATATATTTTTGAAGACGGGCTATCTATTTCGTCTCCAAAAGGGAGACGGAACAACTCAAAGTTCAAATAACTTAAATTAACATTTAATAGTTCGTGCAGGTTAAGTTATTATTCTATGTATCAGTTTTGTATATGTTAGCATCACAAAATTATGCTAACTCAAAAATCTGGAAAGGAATTGAATAAATCAATATGCGTTCAATTTGGAACCAAAGAAACACCGTTCAGATAAAATCCTTATTCAATCCTAGCTCGAAAGCTTTTATGAGTTGGAAAATTCTTGAGTTAATCTATCAATTTCTCACATAATTGTTAAAATTCAATCCTAACTCGAAAGCTTTTAATGGCAGTTTGGTAACGAAATTATTTCACTAGGGGACTTGGTACTGCCAACGAAACTATTCACTAGTAGACTATACCAAGTCCACCCATGTACTTGGGGCAGCGAATTGAATGCAACCGCGTGGGAGAGTGGCCGGCCTGATTCTGACATGTCGATACGAAATAGACAGCGAATTAAAGGTAAAGGTTTCATTGTACCAGAAAAACAAAGTAGACAGCTAATTAAAGGTAAATGTTTCATTGTACCAGAAAAATAAAGTAGACTTGACTTGACCTTATGAACCACGCCGTGGGGGTAAGGGCAAAATATTCATATTGTGAAGCATTAATCCAATAAAAAATTACTTGAGCTGTTTATGTTATCGTTAGTGAATCCTTTATGTGTCATTCTGTGTATATCTTACCATCATAATATTATGTTACACAAATCTTGTGACTTGGACACAAATTTTGGACAAGCTCCCTACCAAATATAGACTTTTTTTTTTTTTTTGTTTGGCTAAGCCAATAGAATTTCATTCCATTATGAAAACCTTTACTTTATAATGAAACAACAAAATCTAGCAAAAACTCGAAACCAATTGAGTATTACATTAAGGTTCCAATAAGCACAAAAATTTCTATTACTGTGATTGGTTGTGTATTGATTCCCCTCGAACATTTTCATTCTCACATCTTCGCGAATCATCTCGGGTGCGATCATACCAGTACTAATGCACCGGATCCCATCAACAACAAGAGTCTTGTAATTTTTCATATGTAACACTCACAATACATAAGTTTTAGTTCCTCTAAACCACTTTTTAGTTCAAGTTTAGAGGGTGATCTTAAGAGAAACTAGGGGCATGCTAAAACTGAGGAGTGCCACACAGAATAACCTCTCATGATGCTTGAGTTGATCAAAGAATTTTTATGAATTGTTCATTCATCTACTGTGCCTATATACCCCTACAGTAGGATTTATTATGAGATGAGGTCAAGTCAAGTCTACTTTATTTTTCTAGTACAATGAAGTCTTCTACTATTTTCCCGGTCTATTTCCTATTAACACATATCACAATCATGTCCCTTATTTCTTACGGTTGCATTTGTGGATTTATTATTTATATTTATTTATTTTTTATAATGAATTCTAAAATAGTCTTTAATTACAATAAGTTACTACTTAATTTGATCATCCAGAATGTACCCCGTTGCATTCTTTACATTAACAAGTTCACCTTTGTTCCAGTTACATGGGTATAGACTTTTTTTTTGGTCGTAACATGGGTATAGACTTGGTGTTTATAATTGACGGGGGTAAAGTTCTTCTTATGCGACGGTTCTTGGAAAAATATTAATTATCAACGAAATACAAAATATGGTATATATAGCCTAGTCTTGAAAGTAAACTCATAGGAAGTATAATATGAGAATTGAAGGAGAATTATATCTAAATATATTTCATTCTTTCCAAATTAAATGTCTCAGCTAATGGTCAAGGTAATTAATTTTTTCGAGCAATTATTCACGTTGAATCATGCAATTCCTTTCCACATTGTTTGTGTAACATAATCTTTTTTTTATTAATTAAACAAGTGATTCTATTAATCTCGACAATCTCTAACAAAAATTGCAAAAAAACCAACATCAACATCTCCTAGTATAGCACCAGGAAAATCAAAAACAAAGTTGAGTGCTATCAAGGTTCCCAATGTTAACATTTGTGATAGTCCTATTATATTTACTTTCAATTCTAATCTTGATCTGGTATCACTAATGATCCTCCGTAAGATTTGCTCCCTAGTACTAGTAACTTGCCCATGAATTCTTTTGTTTCTTTCACTCCACAAATGGAAAATCGTTGCACCGAAATGCATACGAATGATAAGGCCCTGAAGCTGCTTCGTGCTTGAAAAAGAACCCATCCAGTCCAACACCTCTTCCCACTCATAAGGTCTTCAAACTGCTCTTGATCCAACAAGACCATCAATCCAAATTCTTCTCACAAAATTACAGCCGAAAAACAGATGATCCCTTGTCTCTGTAACCATAACACAAATTGTACATTGCCCATTAATCTGTAAACCCTATGATAGAAGTAAATGTTTGGGAAAGGAGCTGCTACAGAGGATCAAATTGTCGAGATAATTCAGGAAGATAAATTAAATCAAACCAAACAAAACTAAGTCTTGTCCCACTAGGTGGGGTCGAAAAATGAAAAGGGGGTGCAACACGAGGACTTTCCAATGGGGTCACCCATCCTAGTACTACTCTCTCCCAAGCACGCTTAACTTCAGAGTTCTGATGGGATTCGGTGCATTAGTGCTGGTATGATCGCACCCGAGATGATTCGCAAAGATATGAGAATGAAAATGTTCGAGGGGAATCAATACACAACCAATCACAGTAATAGAAATTTTTGTGCTTATTGGAACCTTAATGTAATACTCAATTGGTTTCGAGTTTTTGCTAGTTTTTGTTGTTTCATTGTAAAGTAAAGGTTTTCATAATGGAATGAAATTCTATTGGCTTAGCCAAACAAAAAAAAAGAAGAAGTCTATGTTTGGTAGGGAGCTTGTCCAAAATTTGTGTCCAGGTCACAAGATTTGTGTAACATAATCTTGTGATGGTAAGATATACAAAGAATGATACATAAAGGATTCACTAACTATAACACAAACAGCTCAAGTAATTTTTTTATTGGATTAATGCTTCACAATATGAATGTTTTTCCCCTACCCCTACGGCATGGTTCATGAGGTCAAGTCAAGTCTACTTTGTTTTTCTGGTACAATGAAACATTTACCTTCAATTCGCTGTCTATTTCCGGTTGACATGTCAGAATCAGGCCGGCCCCTCTCCCACGCGGTTGCATTTGTTACAATAGTTAATTACGTTGGTAAGTTGAACTCTGCCCCAAGTACGTGGGTGGACTTGGTATAGTCTACTAGTGAAATAATTTCGTTACCAAACTGCTATTAATTAAAAGCTTCCGAGTTAGGATTGAATTTCAACAATCATATGATAGATTGATAAATTGACTCAATAATTTTCCAACTCATAAAAGCTTCCGAGCTAGGATTGAATAAGGATTTTATCTTAACGGTGTTTCTTTGGTTCCAAATTGAACGCTTATTGATTTATTCAATTCTTTTCCAGATTTTTTGAGTTAGCATAATTCTGTGATGCTAACATATACAAAAATGATACATAGAATAATAACTTAACCTGCACGAACTATTGATGTTAATTTAAGTTATTTGAACTTTGAGATGTTCATCACAGGCTCCAAAAGTGGATTCGTCTCTACAATTATAAGTTGCATAATGTTAATATCCATTTTGGACAAACGCAAAAGGAAATGGTTTCCTTGGTCCCCATTTCTAATTAGGGGTGTGCATGGGTCGATTTGAATTGTTTAAAACATATTTTTCGAACTAAATTACCAATACATTCGGGTTGGAATAATTAAAACCATAGCCAAACCAGAACCACTTAAACCAAACTAATACATTTGAAAAAACCAAACCATTCAAATCAAGCCAAATCATACATTTAGTTTAACTTATAGTTGCATTTAAAGAAAGTAACTGTGTTGAATAAATCTAAAATACAAAGGATTTACTCACTGTGTCTCTTGATTTTTTCAATGAAAGAGGAGATAGATTGAACAGTCCCTATGAATGTTTAAATGAAAACCAACCAAATTTTTAAGAAACCACCAAAAATGGGTTAGTGTAGGTTGGATTAAGCTATTTGAATAGATTGACGGTTTCGTTGCACAATCCTATTGGGCTCTGCAGGGTACAGTGAGAGCTGTTCAATCGTCCATTTGATTTACCTCATGCAGGTTAAGTGCAACATGCATTAATTAGTTAGCTACTCTGCAAGCTTAATTAGCAGGGGCATTCAGTCAAAACTTTGGTCTTTACTTGATTAGTTTATAAGTGCGATGTTCAGTCGATCGAGTTGTGAAACTTTTGCTTTGAAACCTTGAGATATATTAAAACTGCTAGCTGCAGAATTTAGAAATTGAGATACAAACGACTGGAAAAAGAAAAAGAAGGTTTTTTCTCATGGAGAAAGTGTTCACTAATGAGTTAATTTTATGAGTCAAACGTTAAGATCACAAGATTAGATTTCAGCTAATTAATGGTTGGAATTACCATAAACTTTTTGCTTTTTGGCTATAGCTTTATATTATAAGGATACTTGAGCAAAAGAATTTATGGAAATCTAAAGCCTATTTGGGAGTTTTTTTCTTTCCCTGTAGGACAATTTTCAAGAATAAATTTTTAGAATAACTTAACAGAAAATTTGGTTGAGTATAATTGTTTTCTAAACAAGTGTTTTTAAATGAAAATGCCCTTAAAATTATAGGAATATTTTTTTCTTTTATCGAACTATAATTTTTTATCTAATTAATAACTAATAAACAATAAATTAATAAATTAGATAATTAATATTTTTATTAAATAGTTCATTAATATATTAATTTGTAATTTGCTAATTAAATTAACTAATTTGCTTATACTTTCGAATTCTTGCTATTGAAAAGTTTCAATTTTGTTTTAATTACATGTGCCATGTGTCACTACACCATTGGTCAATAATAATGTCTTTCAAAAAATTTATGCCACATGTCACTGTATTATTGATCACTGTTTAAAAACATGAAACGACATTCATCTCAATATTCAACATGTATAACAGAGAGATGATGGAGAACATGATTGACTTGAACAATGAAGACTATCACTATAAGATAACATGACATGGGTGACGAAAAAATTTTCTTCACAAAATGGCAACGGATTTGTGATGAAAAATTAATTTCAGGGCATTCTGTCACCTAACTTCGTGCGAGAGTTTGGAGCCAAAACATGGCGACGATTTGATGATGAAACATTTTATTAGAAAAAAATCTTAAATAAAATCAATTAAACAGTCGCCTTTCTATCACGAATAGAACCAGCTAGCGACAGATGGTCGATGGAATTTAGTTGGAAACAAATCATAGATAACAGTAGTGAATCCATCACCTTTTTGTTCCAAACTAGTGACAGATTGGTTACATACTTTAGTTTAAAAAAAATCATAAATAAAATAAGCAAAGTTGTCACCTTTCCATTGCAAACAAGCGACAAATTAGCGACGGGATTTAATTATTAGCTATAAAATTTAAATTCCATTGCATATCTGTCACTTATGGCGTTCTATCACTAAACCATTGCCTGTGTTTAGGTTTTCAGGCGACAGGATTCCATTTTCTTTCCATCGCCCGACTGCACATCTTATTCCAACAGTGTCGCATTCCTCTTCCCTTCCCACTCTTATTTACTTTTTCTTTTCTCTCTCTCTCTCTCTCACACACACACTCTCTCCCCCCTTCCGACTGCCACCGCGACCATCATCGCTACTGTCGCCTCTCAACTAACCTACTATCACTAATGTAAAGAGGTCTGCCACCTCTTCCCAGCCTTATATGTACCTATATACATATAATTATATAAGATGTTTGGTTGTTTTTTAATATTTCATGTTTTGATTTATATTTTATTTTTATAATATTTTTTGTTGTTTAATTTTTTTTATTTGTATATTATTTTTGTTTTCACTTAGAATTTATATTTTTTTATATTGTTTAATTAAGATATTTAGTTTAGATAATTAATTTGGTTAATTGAATCAAAAGGTTTAGTTATTTTTTTGGTTAAATTTATGTTGTTCAGTTAAATTAATTAGCTTAATTATATTAAATGGTTTAGCTAATTTATTTATTTAGTGTTGTTAATTTAATATATTTACTTTAGTCAATTAGGTTAGTTAATTTAATTAATTTAGTTAAAATAATTATGTTAGTTCAATTAATTAGTTTTGACTTGCTAACTTATGATGACTTACTCAATAGATTTGTACCATGTGTGACCATTCAGAGTTTAAGAACATTCTAGTATACACCGACACAGGGACGTCATATAAAGAGATTCCTAAGGACATCAACGAGCGATCATTTCGCTCATTTGAGGTATATATTTATCAGTTAACGTCAGTGACGGACCCAGTCACTTACACTCGTATAATGAGAGAGTTCAGCATGTGCACAAAGTTTCAAATATAATAATTTTTCTAAAAAAAATACCAAAAAACAAAAATATTTTTTTTTTCCAAAGTGAAGATGTGCACGTGCACATCCTCACCATAAGCTCAATCCGCCCCTGGTTTGCAATGAATGTTTTATATTATTATACATGTTATTTACTTATGTATAATATATAATTATTTAATATTCTATTTGTTTTTTTTCTTCATTATGAATGCATAGAGATTGAGGCATTTCCAGTATAAAATCGGGGAAAGGATATGCAACTGAGTTGTACAAGGTGTGTAGAGATAACAAGAAGCCTGACTATTGACTCGACGACCGATGAAACCTTAGAGCAGATGAAGAAGAAATGACTGGAGCAAAAATGGTAAAATAATACTTTCCAGAACAAGGACAACAAGTTGAAATCCCTGTCGGTGTAGTACACGTGGTCCACTTTCATGAGATCAAGAGGCGAATGATGTTAAAAATCAAGTTAGAAAATTTCAGAGTCAAACAAATTAGATTATTTTGAAGTTGAGAAAATCAAATATTCCAAAAATTTCCATGTCCGAAGAAAACTTCAAATTCATGAACTATGAAATATGCAGGAAAATCAAAGTCAATATTCAACAAGTGTAAAACGGACTATTCAGATTACAACTCATATACAGTTAGATCAGAGAATTCTAGATTTGTTGAATATTATCTATCCAGATTAGTTTAGATCGACATAGTTAGATACGTTGGATTACCACTCTCAAGTCTAGAATCTAAATTAGCATCAATTAAGTATGAGATCATTTAGGATAAAGACTCTGTTTATTCATTAATCATCTTATAGAGTAGACACATTATGAAGATGTTTTCTTTTGTTTTTGTTTTTGAAAGTAAATGGTTACTTGTGTATGGGATTTTAAAAAAACTTCACTGTGTTGTTGAGATCCTTGTACCAGCAATAATGAAGAGGAGCTTAAACATTTCTTGTTTGTTTCTTCTTTTTAGGTTGTAGGGCACAATGAATTTCCAAGCAATAATGAAGATTCTGAAGAGGAATAAGATGTCTATAAGTGGGTTTAAGCCTTTGAGAGTGTTACTGTAAAATGTATGCATGAATTGCATCTTTTTCTTGTGTAGGAATTCCCTACCAATGCAGCTTGGACTTGGAGGAAGTTACTTCAATGTAGACCCACGGCTTTCAAGCTTATCCGCCACATTGTTGCTAACGGTCGTCGTACATTCTTATTTTGGGATCCTTGGCTGTCTGTTGGATTTCTTGCAGATTTCGCCAGAAATTCTGACTTTGTTATTCTTGAGGTTTTTAGGTTCTCCAGAGTTGCGGATTTTATTCATGACGGTATCTGGGTATGGCCTAGTCAATTGACATGGATTGAGACCTTGGTGAACTTCTCTCCTAGAAACATGGAGGACAAGATTAAGTGGACTGCTGGTTCCTCGGGCAGTTTCAACTCTCATGCAACCTGGGATGTAATCCGTGAGAGACTTGATGAGGTTAGTTGGGATAAATTAGTTTGGGATCATGTTATCATTCCAAGATATAGTTTCTGCACTTGGCTTGCAATTCGGGATAGACTTGCGACCAAGATGCGCCTCTTTGAATGGGGTATTGTTTCTGAATTTGGCTGTGTTTTTTGTGGTTTGGGAACGGATTGTAGAGATCATCTTTTTTTTTTTTGAGTGCCCATTTTCTAATCGTATTTAGAAGTGGTGCACTAGGAAGCTGAGAAGTGGTAACTTGAATCTTTGTTGGGAGTTGTTGGTAGATAAACTCAGTTCTCTTTGCAAAGGCCGTAGTCTCAACGCTACTCTTACTAAAAGTGCTTTCAATGCTTGTGTTTACTATATTTGGCTTGAACGGAATGGCAGGATCTTTGGTGCTACCCCACAGACAGAGGAGCATATTATCGATAGAATTTTCTCTGACATAAGAGGTAAAATTAGCTTGTTTCGTAATTTTAGGACGACATTGGATAACACTGTTCTAAGTAGGGATTGAAATATTTTTCTTTCTTAGCTTGTTTTGAAGGACTTTCTCTGTACATGTTTATGATGTTTGTTTCTGATTGTGAAATGAAATGATTTAATTGCCGACCAAAAAAAAAAAAAAGAAGGCGTGTATGTGTTAGATTTTCATCTTATACTTTTGCAAGAGCTACTGAACATATTACAATAGGTACAAAAATTTGTTTCTTTTACTCTTTGAGTATCATTATGTAATTACTAGCAAAAGTTATTACAAAAAGTATAATTGTTGCTTATACTTTTGAAAACCTTGCAATAGCTGCTAAAAAGGAGCATATCTGATTACCGAAGAGTCTTAATTCAATATGTAATGCTAGTTTGAGATCTAGCTGAATAATATCAATTGCAACGATTTTTAATCGTTGCTAGTTATTTGCAAAAAAGCCATTGCAAAAAATATCTATTGCAACGATTTTTACTCGTTACTATTTATTTATAAAATTTATTGCAATAAAAAATTTACAACAAGACTTTAAATAATAATTAGAAAACCGTTGCATAAAGTTTTTTACCACGGTTTGTAAATATTGCATGATACCAAAAATGTGGTAGTGATTAACTGTACTACAAGCCGACGAAATCTGGAGGTGAAGTCTTCTACTACTTCCGCTGTCTATTTCCTATCGACATATCACAATCATACCTCCGCTCCCGCGCTGTTGCATTTGTTACATTAGCAAGTTGAACTCTGCCCCAAGTACATGGGTGGACTTGGTACAATCTAGTCTTGAAACTAACTCATATATCGAAGCATCATAGCTAGGATTGAACAAGGATCATATCCAAAAAAATATTTCTTTAAACTCACAAAAAACACTTTTAAATACCTAAAAATTGAGCCATACAAACCCTAACAATAGTTCAATTTAAGTTATTACTTGATCTCAATGAAAAAATAAAAATTACTTAATCTGTTGCCTTATCATTAGGGGATCCTTTACGTAGCATAAATATGTAACTATGTTGCCATCATGTACGCGACTATGTCAGTCAGTGGTAGAGCCAGACACCGGGAGTTAGGGGGAATTATGTGGAGAGTCAGTAATCGGGTCAGGGGCACTCATTTATTAAAAAAAATATATATTTTATATAAATTACAAAAATAATTATTGTCTTAATGCCTAAAATCATGATTTTGATGATAAGAAATCACAATGTTTCAAAATAAAGAATCCGTGAGTATTCGAATATGAATTATTTAATTAAAGATACAAAATAATCAATAAAAAATAAAAACAATCTAAATGTCATTCAAAAAAATAAAATTGAAATAAACGTACAATTAAACTAGAAAGTTTAACTTAAATGTTAAAAACATTACAAAATAAACGAATCGAAATTCATACACAATGATAAACACAAATAGTCTCCAAAATATGGAAAATAAATTGATAACCTATTTAAGCATAAGAGAACATAAGTGAAAAAAAGAAGAGAGAAAAGCATGAGGAAAGACAGAATAAAAATATGATTTTTTTTTTTTTTAAAGAGATTTTTTTTTCCCGAATTTCAGGTGGTGCACAGAGTCTACATGGCTCCACTTCTAATGTTACCCTACTACCCATTTCAACTATTTGATTCCCCATCTTACGAATTGAACTCAAAAGTCTAGTATATCTCGGATAGTTGTTGGAGATATATTCGCCAAACCAATTATTTGGTGTAAATGATAAGGGATATTTTGTAATTAACACTCTTTATAACATGGTTTTAGTAATAAAAGTGTCATTGAACATTTCTTAAGTAAGCCTATGAAATTAGTGAATTAAAGGAACTATAAGAGTTATAGTTAGTGAGAGTCGACGATGTTTGAGCTAGATATTCCTAAATATGTTTTAGGTGATAAGATTCATTAAGACACAATATCCATGAATTTTTTAAGACCTATATGCATTTAAACCTGATTCATGAAGGAGTCCATGTCCGTGGCTCATTGATCACTGGTGTGGAACATTAAAGTTAATGCATAAATGCACAAAGAGATGTGTTTAATAAACCTATTCATCCAGAAAACCTGATAGAGGTTCCGTCCACCAAAGTCACCAAGTAGGTTTTTAGGTGATAGTTGTGCAAAATACTTCTCAAACCTAAAGAAATCATAGTAACTTTTAAACAACTCACTATTCTTTAACTCTAGATAAAAAGGACGCAAATAAGTCCAACTCAGAAAGAGATTGAGTGTTGTCAACTACTTGAGAACCTTATTAGTGTAAGTCGAGGGATTTGTTACCTTGGATATAAAAAGAGCACGTTCAATATTGTCTTATACATATGTCGGCTATGCAAGTCCATGGTCACAGTAGTATGGTGAGATTATAAAGAAGTCGCATATATAAGATGTAAGAGCATAGCGATAACCTATTGGACTTTGACTTTGGTTACTCCATGCCTTAGGATTGTTCGGGATTTTTAGTGGAAGAAATGCATTACATAGTAACTAGTCAACTAAAAGTTTTTGTAATAAACTTTCATTACTCAGACTTTCCAATTCAGCAAAAAATAAATGGCCTGCATGCAATTGGAAAAATCAATCTGGCCCTAGATGGCCTAGGAGAAAGAAAAGAAATCAGCTAGGTGAATACACTTTTATTCCCCTACATACAAAAGAGATGTCATTTTCTAAAGCATTCATGATATTTGGTCATCAAGGAATGATGTTAAATGTTAATCTCGACTGATAACAACTAAAAGGATTATGGTAGAGATGAGTTCTTTGGTACCAATCCCTAGATATTACTAACTTGGTTCTTGAACCTACAAGATTGCCATAAGAAATTTACAATAAGGAGATATAAGGGTGAGAAACCCTTGCTAACACTTGGTTATTCTTGTAATTTATCAAATAGCTAAGTTTTGGGCAATGTGGAAATAGAGAGATTAATATTTTATTGGTAAAAAATGTCAAAAAAATCTTATGGTAAATGTTCGACTTGAGAAGTGAACTGTAATATAGACTTAAGATAAATAGGGCCTAATTGGGAACTGTCCAAATAGTTGGAGGAGGTTTACAATAAAACATAAGGCGTTAGACATTTTTTTTTTTTTAAAGTACAATTATAAGCCGCAACATCACGATGACAATGCAAGAGACAGATACACCTCTAAATACCCATGCTAACCACCATCCTCTCGTTCTCCCATACTCTCTGGCTACTTCCACCATTGGTACTTAAAGAAAGCCCCTAGTTGTACTGTGATGTGTGCGAGAATTGAGATGTATAGAGACATCTTTATTTGTGGTATTAAATCAACCATTACCGCAACCTAATCTAATGATCTTTAATGGTTGACCGAGACGATCAACAGTAATGCTGTTACTTGTTAGTGAACACAATTTCTGCGCTAGAAAAGTCTTTCAGCAAACCAAAAAAAAAAAAAAAAATAATAATCCTTTTGGCATTAGTCATGGGAAACTCTTTGGTTCGTTAGATGGACCAAATGTCTCACTTACAAGTGTGAGACCCACCCCACAATATCTGTGAGACTTTAGTCCTTCTGACAGACTAAATTTTTTTCCGTTAGCCATTTGTATCTAGTCTTCTTTACTTCTACTCCTACTAGTAGTTTTAACTCCAGAATCTCAAGCTCTAATTTAAATGTTTAAAGGTAAGAATTTATGGAAAACCTAATGGTAAAAAGTTTAACTTATCAATAGAGATGATTTAAGAAGTACTGGAATACGACAAGAATCTTGTGTGACCGAAAAATACAATTTAAGTTAAAAGGCAAGTTTTATAATATTACCATTAGACCAGCTATGTTATATGGTTCTAAGTGTTACACGGTAAAATATCAACAAATCCATAAAATGTCACTGGTCGATATGAGAATGTTGAGATGGATGTGTAAAAAAAGTAAGAATGACAAGATTACGAACGAGGTAATCCGTAAAAGAGTAGGAGTAGTCCCCATTGAGAATAAGATGAGGGAGAACCATTTGAGATGGTTTGAGCATCTTAGGAGATGACCTGTAGAGGCGTTGGTTAGACAATGTGAAGGTTTAGAGATAGCACAACGAAAGAGAGATAAAAGAAGACTTAAGTTGACTTGGACGAAGACACTCAGACGAGACTTTGCGTATATGGAGTTGCTTACAGAAGAGTTAGCTCTCAATATAAATAAATAGCGTCGTTTAATCTAACAAAGTTCCCCTAAAACTATTATGCAAAGTAAAGTCTGTTGGACTTCTTTTGTAGTCTATGATGAAAATTCCAATTTTGCATAACAGTCTATGGTTCGTATGATTGACAAAAATTTAGTTTAAATTATTACTTGATCTTAAACCCCAAGAAGAAAAAATACTAGGTTTGCTTGTGTTAACATTTGTGTATCCTTTATGCATTCTTTGTATATATATATATAAAATTATGCCCCCCATTTGAACTATTTAAGTCACCTCTTTTAAGAGTTGCATGAAAAATGTAAAATTCTGTTCGACAGATAGATTTCGAGGATGCCAAATAGACCGACTTCTCTCAAGTGCCCATTCAAGTGACATGCCCCTTTTAAGACATCTTTCCAAATTTCCGGGACCTATCATATATCCTAAAAGATTCCTTACCGATAGTATAAATAACACTCCAGCAGTCACAAATTCTAACTTTTTTTTATACCTAAAATAGCTACATTTACCATTAGGCCTTTGGTCTAGTGGTATGGTTCTCGCTGTGAGTGCGAGAGATTGTGAGATTAATTCTCGTGGGTAGCATCTTTAATATATGTTGTATGGTTTAGGTCTTCCTTAAATTAAAAAAAAAAAAATAGCTATACTTTAAATTCTTGTTACATATATATTGTTCGTGCTCGAACCCATTAACTAATTTGATTGTCAGAAGAGGTCTCCAAAAACAACCATTGGTGGTACCTTTATTTTACAGAATCCGTGTTCAGCCCGAACTACAGAATTTCACCTTAACAGTATGTATAATTTAAGTTGTTTTTATAAGTGCTAGTGCTAATACTCTTTCTATTCTAATTAAAAAAATTTGTTGACTTCTTTTGATCAAATAATTTTTTTCAACAAATATTTAATATTGGTTTTACTAGATTCTATCTAAAACTACAAATTTGTATCAATATGGTAGTTTATATATATATATATATATATATCTTATTATGGTTGTAATTCCTTCAATCATATCTTATTCTTCTCTTGAGATTTTTTAAAGCTTGTATTAAGGGAGGCAGATTATGTCTCCCTTTTATTCTTGTTGCTCTTTGTGTTTTGCACTTCATTAAGTTGTCATTTGGATAGTATCACAACTTTTCAGACAACAACCCTTTTAAGCTCCTTTAGGTTCTCTTTTGTAAGATGAGGCGACATGTGCCTCCTCTAGACTAGATTTGGACGATGGAGTAGGTAACTCCTCCATCCTCCCTTGAAGGTTTTGGTTACTTGTCCCTCTTCACTTTTGTATTTTTCTTTCATTGATTAATAAAATCCTAGAAGGAAGTCCTACTCTTTCGCCAAAAAAAAAAAGTTAATACTCTGACTTTCGGTCCCTTTTTAATTATTTGGTGGGGGAGGGGGGAGGGGTGTACTTTGTATTTTTTTCCCTCCTCTCCCAAAAACCTCCATCCCCAATAAGACTCTAACTTTGGCATTTTCACTTTTAGAGGAGTAATTTATCACTTGGTTATTTTTGAGTTTCAGGAGGCATATACTTTTTATGATTTTTATTGAGGAGTAGGCTATCCTAATTGCATTTCGTTGATAATTAAAATTTTCAAAGAACCACTGCATCAGAAGACAATGATGAAAGATTTAATTACGGGAAGTTCTACAATCCAGGGTCTGGGAAACGGGGGGTAAAGCAAAGGGTGACACTTGGTTGTGGGTCCCGCTTGGAGTTATGTTTTTACAATAATGATAAAGCAAAATACATAGATTAATGACCTTTGTACCCTTGAATAAATGTATGATGTTTTGGCGAACCCTAAAGAATCAGAGAACAAATAAGTTTTAACACACATGTGTAGAACTCACTATTGACCCAAAAGCTTAAACTATTGGGTCTTGAGCCTACACATGTTTATTAATAGCTCATTATTCTCCTAATTTTTTCATGTGGGAGAAATTCTTTTTATTTGCTCTTTAGTTTACCATGTAAAACTCCAAACATATGCGACAATTAATAATTTATGAGCTAATGTGACAACCAAACCAATAGCAGATGGACATGTGTCAGCACGTAATGAGTTCAGCAATTGCAAAAACTGATTATCCATTATACCCTCATTCTGTAATGAAAAAGGACCGAAATACCCTTAATAATCATTATAAATATACCATTGAAATGACAAAAAGTGGTAAATAATAAAAAAATAGTAGTATGTAAAAAGTCCCAAAAACCCTCCATAGAGAAGTAGAATTGTGAGGAAAGACGAAAGTAGCCTTAGGTATGAAACATTAGTAAAATAAGTTTATTTTTGTGCGCGTGTGGTATCTTTATAACGTAAAAATTCAAAAAATCTAACAAATATGTGTTTGGCATTAGGGCTGTTTCGGGAGAAAAAAATAAATAGTGTAAAATCCGAAATTCGACATAATATAAAACAAAATATATAATAATATAGCTACATGGTTAAAATAATTAGACAATTAGTACATAATATTAGGAAACAATTTCATGTTGACGACACTCCTCTGCCTTTGTCTTCATATCCTTAATAAACACAGCTAGGTTTGCTATCGCAACAAAACTATTTATGATGTGCGAAAATGGTCTATCAAAGTCCATTTTTCATTGCCTTTTTCAAAATTACAGTATAAAGGGATTCGATTACGAGAAAAACAACTTCAATTACGGCTTATTTGTTCTCTCTATAATTCTTAACGTACTTTAACATTGCTACGTTTCAAAAAACATGATGTCACAAAATGCTCTATGTCAATCTATTTTTATTGTTTATTTAACCATGTTTTGAATTAAAGATTATTTAAACATTATCATTTGCAGTCATTACTTTAATTTTATAAATGTTTGACCAAAGCGGCAAGTTATAGTCATTTTGGTACACAATATGCATTGTTAGTCTTGAAGCTTCTTTTTTATACAAGAGAAGAAGCGATAGTAAACCTAGCTGTGTTTATTAAGGATCCGAAAACAAAGGCAGAGGAGTATTGTCAACATGAAATTGTTTCCTAATATTATGTACTAATCGTATAATTATTTTAACCATGTAGCTATATTATTATATTCTTTGTTTTATATTATGTCAAATTTTGGATTTTACACTATTTATTTTTTTCTCCCGAAACAGCCCTAATGCCAAACACATATTGTTAGATTTTGTGAATTTTTACGTTATAAAGATACCACACACGCACACGAAAATAAACTTATTTTACTAATTTTTCATACCTAAGGTTACTTTCATCTTTCCTCACAATTCTACTTTTCTATGGAGGGTTTTTGCGTCTATTTACATACCACTCTTTTTTATTATTTACCCCTTTTCGTCATTTCAATGGTATATTTATGATGATTATTAAGGGTAAAAAAAGAATGGTATATAAAAAGACGCAAAAACGCTTCATAGAAAAGTAGAATTGTGAGAAAAGACGAAAGTAGCCTTAGGTATGGAAAATTAGTAAAATAAGTTTATTTTAGTGCGCGTGTGTAGTATCTTCATAACATAAAAATTCAGAAAATCTAACAAATATGTGTTTGGCATTAGGGCTGTTTGGGAAGAAAAAAATAAATAGTGTAAAATCCGAAATTTGACATAATATAAAACAAAATATATAATAATATAGCTACATGGTTAAAATAATTAGACGATTAGTACATAATATTAGGAAACAATTTCATGTTGACGACACTCATTTGCCTTTGTCTTTGGATCCTTAATAAACACCGCTAGGTCTGCTATCGGTTCTTCTCTTGTATCAAAAAGAAGCTTCAAGACTAACAATGCATATTGTGCACCAAAATGACCATAACTTGCCTCTTTGGTCAAACATTGATAAAATTAAAGTAATGAATGCAAATGAAAATAGGTTGACATAAAGCATTTTGTGACATCATGTTTTTAGAAATGTAGCAATGTTAAAGTACATTAAGAATTACAGAGAGAACAAATAAGTCGTAATTAGAGTTATTTTTCTCGTAATCGAATCCTTGTATATCGTAATTCCGGAAAAGGCAATGAAAAATAGATTTTGATAGAGCATTTTCGCACATCATAAATAGTTTTTTTGCGCAAAATATAACAAGTGATATGCAGAAGTGTGCCTTTGCAATTCTAGTCTCGTTTTTTTATTCAAATTCGTTGTTCTCCGCCAACTGATAGATTAGTAGAACGCCTAGTGTGTTGGGGTATTTATAAGTGAATAAATTGGTAGAGAATTGTACTCTTTCACTCAAAATAAGGGTCTAAAAGTAATTGCATGTGTTGTGAGATTTTTTTGTTGTGAGGGTAATTTAGTCATTTAGACTATTTTGTGATCCCATGTCATATTAATCAAAAAAGGGTAATAAAGTAAATTAATAATCATACACTTAACATGTGTAAACACTTGCTCTGAGAAGTCAACAAACATGTCTTATGTGGGTTCTACGATTTTATTACTCAGAAGGTCATATTGGTAATTTTGCATTAAAATGAAGCAAAAAAAAAAAAAAAGCCATTGCCGTCGATTTTCATCAACGGCTGGCGATGCCCTCCCTGTTTCTCCACACCCCTGATAGTAGAAGGTCCCTTTAATTACCCCATTGCAATAAATACCAAGTCTTCGCTTGTACTTAGGGCAAAGGTCAACCTATAAATGTACTTAATGCAACCGCGTGAGAAGAGGCTGCCATAGGCTAGCATGACTGTGATATGTCAATAGAAAATAGACACCTAAAAGTAGTAGAAGACTTCATTTGTACCAGAAAAACAATAGTAGCTAGGCTTTCACTTGACCTCATAATAAACCCTGATGTGGGGTAGGGGAAGATAGAATTCATCTTATGATATGCATTCATATGAATTAGGTTGTTATTTAATCAGTTTAAATTAATATCAATCTTTTCATATATGTAAGCGCTATACGTGACATGTGAAACTCACTTCTCTCTTACAAATTAATGTTAGTTCGGATTTGACTTGACTTCAGTGTGGCACACTTCATTGTACCAAAAAAAACGAAGTTGACATGACTTGACCTCACAAATTCTTTCCATGCAGATAAGGAGATGCATCATTCAGCAAGCAGAATGCTTTTGTAATTTTTCATAAATCGGAGGGTTATTAAATGTTAAACTCATCACTCCACAAGTTTTAGTTCTAGTAAAGGGATAATTATTCCGACAGATGTAAATTAATCTCTAATTCTTGCTCAAATAATTAACTTACTCTTTCTCATTAAAATTCGGGTTAATATTGATGAAAAACAAATAAAATGCTTTAATTATTTAACAAATTTCCATCGTATAGACACCGTCAGGGGCAGAGCCAGGATTTTTCTCTAGTGGGGACTAAAATTATACAATTAAATACTTATATAAATAAATATTTTTTAGTGGGACTGAATTAATTTTTAACTTAAAAAAATCTTAAAAATACACATATTTTCTGATAAAATTTGAGTTGAATGAAGATTGTAGTCCCACAATCTTAAAAGTGGCTCTACCACTAGAAGCACCTATCTCACATAGGCATTTGTTCTTGAATCTTATTTCTTTTGGCTAAAATGTTGATTACATGAACTTTTAATAGATTTGAGCAAAACTACCATCTACAAAAAAGAAGAAGCAAACTAGCACCTAATGATTTGTGTCCAACAATTTTGCTAAGAAAGACGTAAGAAAATATGGCCTATGGGTAAACAGTAATGTATTGTCAGGTTGAGGTTAATATATAATAAGTGATATATTATTTATTAGTTCAAAAAAGCAAGAGGTAAGTTATTTCATGTGGTTGACTTTATTTTTTTTTGGGTTAGTTTTAACTTTTTTGTTTCTATTTTTATTTTTGATTCGTAAAATTTTGTACCCAAAATAAATAAATTAAATTCCTAAAATTTGTAAAAGTTAAATAATTTTAAAAAGTAAAATTAATTAAATATTCAGTGAGGACTAATTTATTTTTGACCCAAAATTCTATATATGTATGACAAAATTCGTGAGGCCAGTGGGGGCTGTCATAGTGCCTCCGCCCTAGACACTGTATACACATCACACAAACACACATAAAAATGAAAAAGAAAAAAGAAATTTGAACCGCCACCCCACTACATCACTTGAGCCCCCTCCTACCCCCAAATAAAATTAACACCTTTTTTTCATAATGAAAATGACTAATTAAAATAAGTTTCTGAAACAATAGGAACAAATATAAATGCTTTGAAATAATGTGTATAAAATTGAAACTGAGTAACAACATTAGATATTATGGCATAATTAACCATTTTTGTAAACCAATTTTTAACTCAATTTCAAATGCGGGTCTTGAGAAAGACCAGGGGAACTTCTTCTTTATATTTTTCCCTTTATTTTGTTTTTAATTTTTCCTTTTCCTTCTCTTTCGTCTTTCATCCTTCTCTTTTCTCCTTCTCCCATTTTCTACTGCAACACTAGCAATACATTGTACATATACCTCCCCCACAACCAACCGGCCCAACCCCTGCAGAGACCTACACAAGAGATAACTGTATTAGAATCTCAATTGTTCCTAATGACTATGTTAGAATTTTTAAAATTAGTATATTAGTTTATAGACTATTTTTCTTAATATTAATTGATTTTAATATAGAACTTTAAGTAGTTATTTAATATGATATCAGAACTATGTCTTAGTCTAATGTTATTCATCTATGTTTGCCTGTTCTCGTTCTAGGTGTTGATTTTCATATACAACTATACTTAATCCCTTCTTTCTATACATCATTATTTGGTGACCAAAAATAGAGAATAAAACTAATAAGAAAACATGAAAGCTAATCTAATAAGGAAACAACTTGAATATTGCCTAAACTAGTGCCATGCAATAGGAAATTACATTAAACCATTGAGTATACTCACATGTGTTGCCCAATACAATACTGATGTTCTTTTGAATGCTAACATTAGAGATTATTTAGTCCGCCTCCTGAGCCATCAAGTTGAAGCGTTGCAAAACCATTCAAGACAAAAAAATGCTAGGTTTTTTGCCCTTGTATTTAGTCGGCCTCTCAAGCTGCTCAAGCGGCTGTTTTCCAGAGAATGCAGCAGCACGACCGCTTGAGCTAGCAGTTTGAGCGGCCCTAGGACCTGCTTGAGCAGTTTTAATAAGAAAAACACTTTGACCTTAGTAGCATAAGGCACGTGGAATCCCGTGTGAATCAGTAACGAAAGGGAGTGCCTAATCGCCCACCCACTGTGAACCCTTGTAGAGGAATGTCACGCAGTTATGAGGAGTAAAATGGGCTTTTTCATACGAGAAATTTTTTTTGTGTAGATTGAATTGCTAATTTTAGCTTGACCCAACCTCTTAATTGCCATGAGATGACTACTTTGCTGAAAAACTACTCCTAAATAAAATAGTTGTTGCATCTCCTAGAGTAGTCGCTTAGTTTCGTTATCGACTTTTACTTCCTTTGTATTTTAGAAAAAGAATAAAAGCCTACTACCACGGTCTATTTCCTATCGAAATATCACAGTCCTACTAACGCGACGGTCCCTTCTCCCCACGCCGTTGCATTACCAACATTAACAAGATGATGTACGTTCTCTGTCATTATCCGTTGCACTACATTAGTATACAAATTTGACGAACGAAAAAGAGATTTCTTTGGTCCCCAACATAGGTCGACCTTGGCTCATGGTACGTTGAGAGCTAATTGAATCGTCCATTTGATTTACCTCATGCAGGTTTGAGTGCAATATGCATCTCTCAGCTAGACACAAAGATAATAGTCATATTCAATCATTATAAGTGCAAATAAGTTGTTCAGTCGAGTTGTGGAAATTATGGTTTGAGATCTTGAGATTTTGGAGTTCAAACTGCTAGATACAGAAGGTAGAAAATTAGATACAAATGACTGACAAAAAAAAAAAGAAGAGTAAAATGCACCATAACCCTGTGTTTTTATAAAGTTGCATCATAAACTCTGTATTTTAAAAAGTAGCGTTATAAACCATGTGTTATGAAAAACGTTACTGACGAGGGGACCCCGAGTTGAGGTGAGATACTCACACCGAGCTGAGGCGGATCAACCCAAGCTAAGGCTAGTTTATTCAGCTAATGCCCAACCTGGATGCTGATCCAACCTCACTCCGACCCTGGAAACCCCGACCTGGGCAAACAACTGTTCTGATAGGACATAAAGCCCTGAAGGGACATAAAGCTGCACCGCATTAAATGCTGTCATAGCCGAATTTAGTATAAATAGAGCTCCACCCCTTCATTTCAAAGGTAACTGCTCATTAAATGCTCTAAGCTACTTCACCAACTCGGACATACTAATCATTCGCGCGCCCAAAGAAAAAATCCGGGTCATCACCCCGCCTTTTCCTTCTATTTCCTTGTGCAGGTCAGGTAGCCGACCAGAAAAGTTCAACTCGGAGGCCAACCTGAAAACTCTAGCTCGGTAGGAGTAGCCAGCCGATCTCAACTGCGAGATTCCTAACCTCGACAGTTTGGCGCCGTCTGTGGGGAACGAGTTCTTTTTGTCACTCTTCTCACCACTCATTGAGAAACCACCATGGTACAAACCAGAAGCCACAGCGCACCAGTAGAGGACTCGCCCAACCCAGATGGGGACCTTGAAACCATACAGGTGCCTAGCCAAGACCCCGCCCAAGCCGACATTGGGACGGGCCAACGTATACACCTAGCCTCAGAAACCAACCACTCTATAGATGGATACCACAACTCCAACCTGTCACCAGAGGTGAGGATGATGCTCAGGATGTTCGAGGAACTTAAGGAGCAGGTGGCCCGGCTAGCTGCGGATCCCCGGGCTCCGCAAGCAGCTGCGCCGCGGCTCGCACGTCCACAGTTCCGTCCAAGGCAAAAGCGGGCGCAAAACGGAGAGGGCTCTCGGGAGCCGGATGCGAGATCCGCCGAGGTGAGAGGTAAGAGGGCGGCCCATGCCTACCCCAAGCAGGCCAAGACTGCGGCTACCATAGCCAAAGTCATAAACCAGCTCGGTGTAAGCCCACTCTTACCCGAGGTACTGGCTACGCCACTGCCCATCGACAACCGGATGCCCAACCTGGCAGTCTATAATGGGGACGGAGACCCAGCCAGCCACCTGCTCAACTTTGATCATCATATGACTCTGCATGATATAACCGACCTCATGAAGACGAAGACATTCCCGACCACCCTAGTTGGCAATGCTTTGGACTGGCTCCAAAAACTTCGTCCTGGCTCTATTGCAAGTTTTCATCAGCTGGCTGAGGCTTTCCTGTCTCGCTTCGCGGGAAGCCGACGTGCAACATGTTACACTTCAGCATTGCTGTCAGTGAAACAACATAAAGGAGAAAGTTTGAGGGCTTACACAACCCGATTCAATGAAAAGTCCCTCAGAATCCCCAACCTGGAGGACTCCATGGCGTTAATGGCTTACCAAAGTGGGCTCAGGTCGGGTCCCCTCATATCCTCCTTGGCCATCGACCCCGTGGATACTGTAGCCGAGCTGATAGTACGGGCAGAAGGATACATACACTAGGAGGAAATCCTTCAAGCAAAGAAGGACGATAACAAGGAGAAAGAAGCCGAAAAGAAGGGAGAGACCTCTCGAGGTAAGACCCAAAATGACCGAGGCAAGCAGCCTCAGCAGCCAAAGCAGAACCCTCGGTTCACCATGTTCACTCCCCTTAACACTTCAAGGGAGCAGATTCTGATGGAGATCTAGCACCGAAACCACCTACCCTATCGCCGAGGATGAAAGACTGACCTGAAAAGCGCAATAGGACCAAGTATTGCCGCTACCGTATGGATTACGACCACACCACCGAGGAGTGCAAATATTTGAAACAATAGCTCAAGGCACTGATAGCCCGGGGTCACCTCCGGAGGTACGTAGATCAATAGCCGACCCGGAGTCACGATCAGAGGGACAGAGAGAGAAGTCCACCTAGGCGCCAGGTTGGGGGCGGACGTTTGGCTGTGATTGAGACCATTGCGGGAGGGTTGGCATCGAGTGGGGAGACCTCGGCTGGCAAGAAGGGTTATGTTCGGGCTGGAAGGGAGTATGGGCCGGTGCGGGGTCCGGTCCCAGAGATGGAGGAGCTCACTTTCTCCTCAGAAGACCTGGAGGGTGTGATATTGCCCCATGATGACCCATTGGTGATCAGCGCTGAAATACTGAAATAACCAACTTCATCGTGAAGAGGCTGATGGTGGACTCCAGGAGCTCGGCAGAAGTCCTATTCTTGAGCGCGTTTGAGCAGATGGGGTTAGACAGGAGCCGACTCAAGCCCTTGAGGGGCACCTTGGCTGGCTTCATCGGCCAGGCCCATCGAGCCGAAGGGGTCATTAACCTCGCACTGAAACTCGAAGACGGAGACAAGCGGGTTTCGATACAGGTCAACTTCATTGTGAGGATTGCAACTCCACTTACAATGGGATCTTGGGTCGGGTGGCACTCAATCATTTCAGGGTCGTTCCTTCAACTTACCACCAAGCCTTGAAATTCCCGACCCCGGCTGGCACGACCACCATCCGAGGAGCCCAGCTCTCAGCTCGGGAATGTTATGAAAACTCACTCCGACCCAAATATCAAGTTGGCTGGGGACCAGATTTACCCAAGGAGAAGAGGGATGCCAAGAGAGGGAGCCTGGCTGAAGACCTTCAAGAGGTGGGGCTCTTCGATAAAACAAAGAGAGCAAAGATCGGGAGTGAACTCCCCAATGACTTCAAGAAAGGTATAAGCCAATTTCTTTTGAAAAATGAGCATATATTTGCATGGTCTGCCTCTGACATGATAGGTATTGACCCGAGTGTGATTGAGCATCACCTGAATGCCAACCCGAATCACTATCCGGTGAAGCAGAAGTGCAGGCACTTCCATTATGATAAGTAGCAGATCATAGCAGAAGAGATGGATAAGTTGGTAGACGCTGGCCACATAAAGGAAATCCAATACCCAACCTGGTTATCCAACGTGGTATTGGTGACCAAGTCCTCAGGTGGATGAAGATTGTGTATTGACTTTACCGACCTCAATAAAGCTTGCCCCAAGGACTGCTTTCCCCTACCTCGGATTGATCAGATGATGGATGCCACCTCCGGGTTCGAGCTACTCTCTTTCATGGATGCCTTCAAAGGCTATAACCAGATTAAGATGGCTCCCAGAGACAAAGAGAAGACTGCCTTCACCACCGATAAAGGTCTCTACTACTATGAGGCCATGCCTTTTGGCCTCAATAATGCTGGAGCTACCTACACTCGGATGGTGAACAAGGCATTCAAGAATCAGATTGGCCAAAATATGGAGATCTATGTAGATGACATGTTGGTCAAGAGCAGAAGGGCAGAAGACCATGTAGCCGACCTAGCTGAAGCCTTCGCCGTAATAGAGCACTTTGGGATAAGGCTGAACCCAGAAAAGTGCGCATTCGGCGTCAAGACAGGAAAGTTCTTGGGTTTCATGGTCACAGCCCGCGGAATAGAAGCCAACCCGGAGAAGGTTCAGGCGATACTTGACCTGGCGCCGCCGACCTGCGTAAAGGACGTTCAGGTACTCGCAGGCAAAGTCGCGGCGCTGAGTAGATTCATGTCCAGGTCGGCCGACAAGTGTGCCTCTGTTCAAAATATTGAGAAATCCTAAGAACTTTGAATGGACTACGGAATGCCAGAACGCTTTCCAATAGTTGAAAATGTATCTAGTTTCGCCACCCCTGCTATCCCGACCTGAGGTGGGGGAGGAGCTGGTACTTTACTTGGCATGCTCGGGGATAGCAGTGGCGGCGGCACTAGTCCGCGAAGAAGGGAAGGACCAGAAATCGGTCTATTATGTCAGCAAAACCTTGCAAGGGGCCGAGGCGAGGTACTCCTCCTTGGAAAAACTCGTTTTCGCGCTCATCACGGCGGTAAGGAAGCTGAAGTCATACTTTGATGCTCATCCAATTAAGGTCATGACGGATGCCCCACTCAAGTCCACCATGCACAAGCCGGAAGCGTCGGGTAGGCTATTGAAATGAGCAGTTGAGCTGAGTCAATTTGACATCACTTACCAACCCAGAACAACCATCAAAGCCCAAGCCATCACGAACTTTGTGGTAGAATGTACTGACTAAGCCGAACATGACCCGGAGGATATGTGGAAGGTCCATGTGGATGGAGTATCGAGGAAGTGAGAAAGCGGAGTCGAAGTGGTCATCCTTGACCCGATTAGGCATGAGTACCAATACTCCCTCAAGTTTGCCTTCTCAGCGTCCAACAATGAAGCTGAGTACGAAGTAGTGATCGCAGGATTGAAAATTACGGCTCAGCTCGGGGCACAAACATATGATTTGAGCACCGACTCTCAATTGGTTGCTAGTCAGATATCAGGAGAGTTTGAGGCCAAGGACAATACTATGTTGGCCTACCTCAACAAAGTTAAGGATTTGACCTCAAGGCTCAAGAGGCTCACGGTACAGCAAATCCCGAGAGAGGAGAATATGAATGTTGACGCTCTATCCAGGTTGGCCTTGGGTGAGAGCTGACTTGCACTGGTCCATGTGGAAGAAGTTTCCGAACCAAGTATCCAGCTGGGTATGCAAGCCGTAGCCGAGTTCAACTTAAGCCCAGATTGGACCAAACCAATCGTGGACTACTTGGAGGGGGTATGACCCCGGATGATGAGAAAGCAGCTCGGAAACTTATGAAACAAGCCTCAAGGTTTGTCATAATAGCTGGGCAACTCTACAAGAGAGCCTACACTTGGCCTCTCTTAAAGTGTATCGGGCCCGAAGGGGGAAACTATGTACTCCGAGAGATTCATGAAGGGGTATGTGGAAACCACTTGAGTGGCAAGGCTCTGGTTCGGAAGGCATTGAGGCATGGCTATTTATGGCCAACCTTAGAACAAGATGCCAAAGAGTATGTAAAAAAGTGTGGTACCTGCCAAAGGTTCGCCAATATACAAAGAAAGCCTTCAGTAGACCTGACAGTGATGATAAGCCCATGGAAATTCTATCAATGGGGTCTAGATATCGTTGGCCCATTGCCAACCAGTATTGGCCAAAAGAAGCACTCCTTCGTAGCTGTAGACTACTTTACCAAATGGCCCGAGGCTGAAGGTGTTGCTAGAATAACAGAAAAAACAGCTAGGGATTTCGTATGGAAAAACATCATCTGCTGATTTGGGGTGCCAAAGGTCATCATTACCGACCACGACAAGCAATTTGACAGTGCATACTTTCGAGGCAAGTGTGCTGAGATCGGGATCGACCTTAGATTCTCATCTATTGTTCACCCTCAAAGTAATGGCCAAGTCGAAAGGACTAACCAAATCATTTTGCAGGGACTGAAAACCAAGCTGGAGGAAGCAGAGGGCTAGTGGGCATTGATTCTTCTCGAGGTGTTGTAGGCTCAACGGACCACCACTAGCTCGGCAATGGGAGAATCGCCCTTCGAGCTGACCTTCGGTACTCAGGCAGTGCTGTCAGTGGAGATCGACTCTCCGATTAGTAGAACCCTCCACCATGATCCAGAAATAAACGGAGCCCTGATCTGTGAAGAGTTTGACCTCGCCGAAGAGCACCGAGCTAAAGCTCAAATCAGAATGCTGGCCAGCAAAGCTGCCATGCAACGAGCCTTTGCCAAACAGATCAAGCCTAAGCCTATTAAAGTCAGCGACCTCACACTCATAAAGTCCATCTTTTTGCCACTCTTCCGTAATAAGCTCTCCCCAACCTGGGAGGGACCATACGAAGTCATGAAAGAAGTCCGACCTGGGACCTTCTACCTTCGCAACAAGTACGAAAAACCACTGAAGAGTGCATGGCACTTAGAACACCTGAAACGGTATTTTGTCTAAGGCCCCGAGTCAAAATCTCTTGTAACAGGCCCCCGAGCCGAAATACAATGTAACGGCCCCCGAGCTGAGACATTTTATAAACATTTTTTGTTAAGGCCCCGAGCCAAAACATTACCTGCAAACGACCCCCGAGCCGAAACCTCTTATGACGGCCCCTGAGCTGAAATCTCTCGTTACGGCACCCGAGCTAGAATATTTTGTTGAGGCGCCGAGCCCAAACATTCCATGTACAAATTCAATACAATGTATTTTATAAATCAGTGCAATGCCCGACCCGGGTCCAAGCACTTCAGTTACTTAGCTACTGCCAACTCGGATTAACGCGGTAGCCACGCTTAATTACGAGCTAATGATTAAGTAAACCAGCTCGGGTATAATCAATAACAATTTGATTAGTTTTGCCAGTTCGGATTAAGGTCCAACTCGGTGTTAGTCGATTTCAGGTCGGTATGTTAGTTTGGGTCTAAACTCGAACTCAACGTTTGTCAACATTAGTTTGACCAATTTTAAATCGGACTGACGAGTCCAGGTCGGCAACAATGATAGTTGTCCGAATTAACCAGCTCGGATTAGGATGAAAAATTCATTAATCGTGTCCAGCTCGGTTCTTTATATTTAAATTAAGTTTGAAAGGTCCATTATATTGGTCCGACCCCACTTACTTAAGAGAAATTTGTGAAGAGAAAAGTACACACATACAAACTCGAACAAAATGCAAATGAAGCTAAGATATTCGTTTCATTTCATTGAAAGGAGTAACAAATACAAAAGCCCGACCTAGGCGAGTTTACAAAAAATTCACTTAGGAACGGCGGTGGAGGTGGTAGTATCGGCTTCATCCCCGAACTGATCCATTCCATTCTTGACGAACTCGATCACCTCTTGAGGTTGGGATGTCAAGTCGGCTGAGAGCTCAGGGATCTCCTAGAACTCAGGCGGCAGAGCCTCCAAGATTTAGATGTAATCATTCTTGGAGGTAGGGAGGAAGGTCTTCGCTCGCTCCCGCGCTGCGACTTGGCCGCGGAAGTAGTACTCCAGCTCAGCGTACCTGGCCATCGCTCCACCTTCTGTGGCCAACCAATCCACAGCCGCTTGGTTGGACTTGAAGGCTTCCACCTCCTTTTTTCCTTGAGGCCCGACCTGATCTACAAGCTCCCGGAACTTCGTCTCGGCTTCGCGCCTCTCCAGCTTGTAGCTCTCAATGTCCTTGGTCGCAGCCTCGTGCCGGGACTTCTCCGCCTCGAGCTCCTTTGTTAGCCAGTCGATCTCCGTGGCGTCCGCCTTGTACCTCTGGGCCTCAAGCTCAGCTCAGGCATCGATGTATCGCTGCTCAAGCTCGACGCAGTGAGCCTTGGCCCTAGCGAGGAAGTTGGGCGCTGAAAGGATATGGGACTCGGCCTGCACAAAAAAAGGCGAAGTGATGAGCCGACCTAAAAAACATAACCATATCAACACGGTCAAATATGCTTTACCGTGACTATGGCCGTCCTCAGGCCAAGTGAGAGCTGCTCCGCAGGGACCGTCGCCAGCTTCGAGTCGCGGTCCACCTTGGCTGCCTCGAGGAAATCCTTCTCGGGAGGGCTCGCATCCGAGGCCTTGCCTTTCCTGGAGTACTCTGTCCAAGGCCGCTTCTTACTGTCGGTACGGGTTATCGAGCGTTCCGGGATCGCCACCCCCGAGCTCGATCTTTTGGGCAAGGGGGACCCCGAAGTCCCCTTGGAAAATACCTCGGTACCGACCTCGCGTACTTGGCTCCTGGACCTCTGCCTCTATTCTTGAGGGATGGAGCCCAAGCTAGACCGAGCCGAGACTTCACCACTGGCCTCGTTCTTTCTCTTCATATGGGCATATGCGAGCTTTCTCATATCCGCCATGTCTGTAAAAGGATAAGATAAAAGGGGTGAGAGATAGTCGAAAGCCGACTTGAACAGAACAACGGGAGACAGGGAGGTCGGGCATTGATCCAGCGAACTGACCCTCTTCTGAACTGGATCCCTTATCCTCTTCGGGCTCGGGAAGTAAATTGGGGTAATCCCTCCAGAGGTCGGGTTCTCTACCAAATAACTTGGACTTCCAGATCCGCTCCCATTTGAGCACACTGTCGATGTTTATCAACATCTTCGGCGTAGGCCTCAGCACCACGACCTCCTCAAGTTCTTCTTTTGAAAGCTTGGGATCGTCATTAACACTTTTCTTCAAGGATGAATTCCAATCCAACCTGAACCTCGGGTTCACAGTCGGCTCTACCCAGTAATAGTCATTGTGCCAGCCTTTGTTGGAAGAATGCCACTTGGTGAATATGGAGTTATCGACCCGAACTGCGAAATAGAACCACCCTGGCTACTTCGGATTGGGCTTGCACACGAAGAAATGCCTAAATCGGCGCAAGGTCGGTTTTACTTCCTTCTCGAGGCAGAACACATAGAACGCCACCATCACAACCCAACCATTTGCCGACATCTGACCCGGGCTAAGTTCAAAGTAGTTTAAGATGCTGGTGACGAAGACAGGAAGTGGGAGCTGAACCACATCAAAAGCGAGGTCGTAGATCGTGAAATGGTCGGGTGGAGGATAGCAAGCCGACTCTTGCCGACCTGGAACCTTCAGCTTGTGGTGTCGGTTCATGGACTAGTTCCTTAGCTTGGCGTTGGCCATCTGCACCGTGGCATGGCACTCTTGCTTATAACAAGTAAACAGCTACTCTATCCTTTTCGCTCGAACTGACGAACCACTGGTTGTAGCTGAGCTCCGAGGTCGGACCGTCCTCACCAGGATGGCTTCAATCGGTTCTGCTGTAGAGACTCCAGCTAAGTACTCTTAGGGCATCTTGACCCCCTCCAACTGGTTCAGTGGCTCCTCATCCTCTCTATCTTCCAGGTCTCCCAGGTCGGCCAAAGGATCCGCCTCGGCCTCCTCTTGCGCCTGCTTGACCCCAATCACTTGGCAATCGTCATCACTCTCCCTGAGCCTAGGTTGCCGAGCCGATCCTTGCGAGTCACCTTGACCTCTGTCCGAGGTGGATTTCGAGCTCGACGGACTCTCGTCCCCGCTATAGGATCTCACCTCTATTATTTGGGAATCTTCCGACTCCAACCTCCCCATCCTGTCTACAAATCAAAATAATATGTGCAAGAATATCTAAAAGGAGTTGGGACGTACCTACCGCTCTAGTGGTGGAAGATGAACTAATCTAATTGCCTCCGACCTAACTGGCTCCGAGCTGGTGGATCCCGATCTGAATACCCCGAGAAGATTCTTGCCGAGCTAAAAGCGTCCGACCACTCTAGTTGCCGACCTAAAAGCTCCAAATTCTGAAGGCAAAGTGTGAAATGAATCTCGGATGTCAAGGCCCTATTTATAGGCAACTTTTGTAACCACCTTGGGAATCCCAAGCGTCACATCTTGTCATAGCCACTAGGTGACGTGTCAGCCATCTGAAAGGCGTGCACCGCTGATATGGCCATCCCTCTGCCGGGGTCGGGCACCTCCAGATCGGGAAAACTCCCAAATCTAAATCTAACTCCTTGGGGGGGGGGGGGGGGGGGATTCACGAGGGGACCCCGAGCTGAGGTAAGATACCCACACCGAGCTGAGGTGGATCAACCCGAGCCAAGGCCGGCTTATTCAGCTAATGCCCAACCTGGATGCTGATCCAACCTCACCCCGACCCTGGAAACCCCGACCTGGGCAAACAACTGTTCTGATGGGACATAAAGCCCTGATGGGACATAAAGCTGCACCGCATTAAATGCTGTTAGAGCTGAATTTAGTATAAATAGAGTTCCACCCCTTCATTTCAAAGGTAGCTGATCATTAAATGCTCTCAGCTACTTCGCCAGCTCGGACATACTAATCATTCGCAGGCGCGAGGGGAAAATCCAGGTCATCACCCCGACTTTTCCTTCTATTTCCTTGTGCAGGTCAGGTAGCCGACCAGAAAAGTTCAACTCGGAGGCCAACCTGAAAACTCCAGCTCGGCAGGAGTAGCCAACTGATCTCAACTACAAGATTCCCAACCTCGACAGTTACATATGAACCCTCGCCGTCTATTGTTCTATTAGTTTTAACGTGGTGTGTAATACACATGCCTATGATGCAAGTATTAAACAAGGGAAATCAGGATGAAACTGATTCTTGCACGATCTTTTATTATGCCTAAACTGCAAACACTTCTGACAAGTATATGTAAGTGTCATATGCAACGTTTTTCATAACAGAATTTATAAAAATACGCGATATGGTGAAGCTTTTACCATGAGGGAAAAGTATGGCCTTAAACCTCCGACCTTGTGGTTAACAGCCACACGCTCTAACCAACTGAGATATTCCAGTAGGTTGAGGGAGAAGTTTTCACTTACGAAATAATGGGATGATAGTCTGGGTTAACCATTAAAATCATAAGACTAGATTCTAACTAGCTAATGGTTGAAATTGTCATAAATTTTTTGCTTTCGGCCATAGCTTTTGATTAAAGATACTCAAGCAAAAGAATCTGTCTAAATCTCGGTTTCCATTTGCCCAACCATGATAGCTTTAAACTTAAGTCAATTACAGGTCTAAGGGTCAAGGTTTGTAGTTTGCTAATGCGTATATGACATGTTTGCCTAGTATGTTATTTTTGTACTTATATCTGAACGCAAAGACCTATATTGAACAAACATAAAATTAAGAGAACAATTTGTAACAAAAAAAGAAATAGTTGAATGGTAAATTTGTAACTTCATAAATATTTAATGCTCTCTAATGTAATTTCCTTAGCCCAAATAAGTATAATATGCTTCAAGCTATTCACGGATTTTAACCTTACTATCCTAAGCATTTTTGCTTAGAAGCACTTAATTTTAAACTTATCCAAGCCTTATGCTATCTTGGTAACATAAACTAGCTCAGGTTATTATAAACAATTAGAGTTCACAATAAACTTTTTTTTTTGGTTCTTAATCACCAATTGAACATAATTTTTTTGATTCAGTCCATTCAGTTAATTTTAGTGCTTAAATCTAACAGATTCACATATTTCTTTTACGCACATCTCTATGTCAAGACTCTTTAGACTTATCTCCTAAAAGTAATGCTTGAATTGAATGAAATAATAAATATTTTGGTGTACGATAAACAAAAAGGAAAATCTAGTGGTATAATTTGAAACCTTATACACATTAAATGAAAACTAATGTAATTTACCAATTTTGTGGATAATATGAAACCTACAAGTAGCTTAATACTTGAATCACCTTCTTACGTACCATTGGCGGAGCTTAAGCTAGCTCTGGGGAGTTGGCGGAACAAATATTTTTTTTTTTAGTGTTAAGAAAATGACAAGTGATGAGAATTAAGTAAAAGTGGTGAGAGGTGCAAAAGTGATGAGAGATACTTTATTCTTACTTTTTGACCAATGAAAATGTAGGAAAAAATTGGGCCGTGTTCACCAAATATATGATCGAACAATGATTTCTTATTCCGTGGAGTAGAAATTTGGTAAGCAGATTTGCGACTGAAGTTCTACAATATGAATGGTGCAGATCAATTTTTGGAGCTCTCTAAGGCCGTTTTCTACTTTGTGTACAATAGCTCATATCTTTTTAAAAAAAAATTATTTCTATGTGTAGCATATTATTTTAATTTATACATGCTATGTTTGGAACTCTTTTAATCTCATCTTGAATTGAATTTCTAATTTGTTACTTTAATAGGGTATGGATAATTTGTTTTTAATTTTTAAGCAACAATTTTTTTCTACATCTGAAAAAATTGACTTTTTCTATTTACAATGATTAGAATTATTCATTTTTCTCTCTTTGAATGTTATGTCATTACTATATTGAGGGGTAACTACATATTGAAAACTCCATATATTCTTTAGTGCTTATATTTTTATAATTAGCTATAAAATTCATTATATGATAGAGAGTCATACTTTGAAGACTTCGTTTGTGGTATAATGTGATTACTTATTGATTTAGTTGTAACATATTATGATCTATTATCATAAAAATCATGATTTATATCATAAAAATCATAATTTATAAATAATAATAATAAAAGGCATAAAGCCAACAATTTTTTTCATAATTTATATAAAAATTTATGCCTAAATTAGTATCCTATCCATGATAAATGACTTTGCCACTGGATTAGGATGCCTAACTCCATCATTGCTTCTTATCGAGAATTTAAACTTATGCTAGGCCCTCTGGAAACCCCACATATTTGCCTTAATTGTTACATAATCACGTCAACAAGTTGCCTCTACTTGAATGCATGGATAGGTTTGAGAATTTAGAGCAATGGGACCAAAATAATGTTAAAACTTTAAGTAGGTTTGAGAATTTAGAGCAATGGGACCAAAATAATGTTAAAACTTTACGTAGGTTTGAGAATTTAGAGCAATGGGACCAAAATAATGTTAAAAATTTACATCAAAGGCTTTAGATATGATGGTTCTTTCAAATATAAATTATGAATGTGTTGTGGTGAGTCCAAAGAATTTGAAAATAAATGGACTTTATCATACATGTAAAACTTAACTATTGATCCAAAAGTTTAAGTTGTTGAGTCTTGAGCCTATACATGTTTATTAATATCTCATTTTTCTCATAATATTTCTATGTGAAAAAAATCCTTCTATTTGCTCTTTAATTTACCATATGAAACTCCTAACAAGTCTCCCTCTCTCACGTGAACTCCACGTTGGACCTCAACCCCGCTTTGATCCATATTTTATTGTTGATGGATCCATCTTCACCTCTCATAAGCTTTTAGATTTTTTATGCATCTTAGCTAACTTGTCGCCTCTAGTAGCTCTTCCTCGTGCACCTAGATCAACCATGAGGTATTGCGATCTTATGCTCGTACGAGCCCACTTGGTATCTCAACTACCGAGCCCACTTGGTATCTCAACTACCAAGCTTTGCTCTATCGCGTTACCGTAATCCTATACAACTTTGAGAGTATAGCCCGAGAATTATACTTATCATGACCTTACTCCATCATTTGAGCCTTTCTGCCTAGCTCTACTAAGAGTCCATCACAATAGTATGATCGCCATAATTCTTCAAGAGTCCGAGCCAAGATCTTCAAACCATCGGCTCTGATACCAGTCTGTTGTGGTGAACCCTAAGAATTCGAGAACAAATGGGCCTTAATACACATGTGTAAAACTCAACTATTGACCCAAAAACTTAAGTTATTAGACCTTGAGCCTACACATTTTTATTAAAAGCTTATTTTCTCCTAATCTTTCTATGTGGGAGAAATCCTTCTATTTTCTCTTTAATTAATCGTGTGAAACTCCTAATATAATAAAATGCAAAAGCCTAGTCTGGTCCTGAAATTAAATTCATGAATGTGAATGAATGTAAATATTACTTCTTTATATTTAAATGGAATGTCTTGGTTGACAATCAAAGTATTCACTCTTTAGGGATGATATGGGTAATTTCCTTAACCCCTTGATTATTGGTATATGACTACATTTAAGACATAAAGGAATCGGTAGAAAGGGTTGAAGAGTATATATATTGAAGTTCTAACTGATAGATAAACATCAAGGACATTAAAAAGACTGACCCTTCTCAAGTGCTCTTTCAAGTAATGTATCTTTTTTAGAAGATATTTTCAGATCTCCGAGATCTACCATATATCTTAAAAGATTCCTTACTCAATAATATAAATAGCACTCCAATAATCACAAAAGGTAACGTCTTTACCTAAAATAGCTACTCTTAAATTCTCATTATGTAGCGTTCGTGTTCGAACATATTAACTGACTTGATTGTTAAAAGAGGTTTCCAGAAACAACTACCGGTGGTGCCTTTGTTTTGCAGGACTCGTGCTCAGCTTGGATAGCGAATTACTACCTTAACAGGTTAGTGTCGTATGTGGAAAAGAACTTAATCCCAGTAAGAAACTATCCGTAATAGTAAACACTAGAAGCCAAAATAATGACGGAGGTGATACCCATTACTATCCAATGTCTTATTCCTCTTGGTAACTTCCAGCCGAGTAATATTTCTTTCGCTACTCCACCCACCGAAGCCTATACACAGCCATTTACCACTGCATACTCTTACCTCACTCCTAATACCACCTCAAATTCTAGCACCCGTGCCGGTGAGAGCTCCACAAGCGATACCAGTTGACATTAATGCCTTATGCCACATGGTGCAAGATATGCAAAATGTGATAGCTCGGCTCGTACCAACCCGGCCTTCATCCATCCATACACAACTTAACCTACAAATCCACCCACTTAGTCCATAAACCATACAGTTCAACTACCAGCAAACTATACCCAGGTACATATAGGATATAGCAGAGTCGATTGGCCCAACTAAGAGGGATGAGCGTGTTAGAGCCCCTCCTCATGTAGAGGATAAGAAAGAGTACTTTGGACTAGTAAATAGGCTAAAAGTGGCCAAAAGAAAGAGGCCAGTCATTGGCCTGGGAGGACATGAGAGATCTAAACCTGTCTTTTAGACCAGCGCATTGGCTGGATTGGGGGTAACCCTTTCACACCAGGCGTGTTAGCCAAGCCCGCCCCTCATGGGTACAAACTATCTACTTTGCCATCCTATAATGAGGTCGGCGACCCCGGAGACCACATCCTAACTTTTGATCACAACGTGGCCTTCTATGATCCCCAAGACAAGGGGAAGAGGGTGGCATCTGAATCCCCCCAATTACAATAGAAGAAGAGAAAAACCACCAGGTAGGGGATAGTCATCTATGAGCAGCCGACCACTGATATGGATTATTCCTTGACCCCATCCCTTGAGAAGAATCCTAAGAAGAAGAGTCCCAGCAAGGGCAAAGACGAGGGGTCAGGAAAAGATGCTCCTCAGAAGCAACTACTATATATATCTGACTCCATAAAGGATTCCTAATATTAACATAAACAGATCAAGTAATTTTTCATTTTTTTTGGTTAAAACAAATTTGACATTTAGACGAGATCTTACTTGTATGGAGTTAATTGAGAAGAAAATTCTTGACAAAAATGAATGCTATTGATAGATTCATATAGTTTAACCCCCAATTAATGGGAAAATATTTGATTTGATTTGGTTTTAGTCAATAACAATCTTGAGTCGTACTCAATCATAGAATGTTAAAAAAATTTAGAGTGACAATTTAAAAAATAAAAATAAAAATCAGGTTCACCATTACTGTTCGTTTACCTAAAAGTCAAAAAAATTGATTTTAGCGTTTAGATGTTTATCTTACCATCAAACGTAAATCGACTACCACTTTCACACACTCTCTCCCTTTAATACATAAATTATCTAACTTTTCCAGAAAATGGTAAAGGTCCTTTTTTGTCCACCTCCTCTTAGCCCCCATCCTAAGTCTGTCTCAGTCACCTCTTCTTTGAGACCTTAAGGAAAATAAAAAGAGAAAAAGAATAGGGTGTACGTACATTGTTACAAATATTCCTTTAAACTTTGATTAGTATCCTTCATGAAACTGATTATGAAGTCAACCTTGACTTGGTGAGTCTCAACATGTATATATAAAACCCAACAGAGTTGGCCCTCTTACACTAGCTTGAAGAACACATGATAATTGTTGTGATGAAAATGTTCAAATATTTACTTCTCCAATGGCTTTCCTGTTTTGCTCTTGTAGCAACTATGCGTTTCATCTTTGCACAGGCTCATCAAATAGGTTGTAAATTAAAGCTCAAATACTGCAACTTGATTTCCATTCTTTTTTTATTATGTCTACAATTTAGAGTTGGTTATTTATAATTAATCTCTGCCCTCTCTCCTTGTATCAGGATTTATAAGCATTGACTGTGGTTTATCTGAAAGTTCTGACTACACCGATCTAGACACCGAAATCGTCTACACCTCAGATGCAGGCTTCACAGACAGCGGTGAGAACAAGGTGATATCATCAACGATTGAGGAAAGTAGAAAGCCATTCTCTTCTGTATGAGGCTTTCCTAAAGGAAAAAGGAACTGCTACATCCTTAGACCTGAAAAGGAGAAGAACAGTAAGTATTTGATAAGGGCAGGTTTCTTGTACGGAAATTACGACGGCAAAAACAAATTACCACAATTTGATCTGTATATCGGAGAAGATTTGTGGGATACTGTGAGTTTTGAAGCTGCAGACAGCGAAACAAGACTGGAAATTATACATACTCCGATGACGGATTATATACACGTGTGTCTTCAGAGGACAGGACCAACGATTCCTTTCATATCATTATTAGAGTTGACGCCATTGAATAATACCTTATACGCAACTGATCAATCTGGATCATTAGAACTTTATAGAAGGTGGGATCTCGGCATTGAGACCGGTGGTCCGGTGAGGTGAGGCTTCTTATATATATATATATATATATACATAAAATCGTCTTGATGTCTATTGTTCCAACATATTATTGGGTCTTTAGATTCATTTGAGCATAATATCTTGATACTATCCAGAAACCAAATTCTTGTTTAGGTACGAGGATGATGTCTATGATCGCATGTGGGAGCCCTTCCGATTTGCAAATACTACGTTATTAAGTACTAGTCTTATAGTAGTTAAAAACGAGTATCAAATACCATCTGCTGTCATGAGCACAGCTGTTACCAACAATTCAAGAGGCTCTTTGACCATGTCTTGGGAGACTGTTAATTCATCTGACAAATTTTATCTATACTTACATTTCGCTGAAGTTGAGAATCTGCAAAGCGATGAACTCAGAGACCCTGAAGTCAATTTGAATGGGAAACTCTGGAAAGATAATAACTCTCTATCATATCTACAATCATTAACTAGATTCAGCGTCTATCCTGAAAGTGATCAAACCAAGTACGAGCTCTCCATAATTTCAGCTGAAAATTCACAGCTTCCTCCAATCATTAACGCCATAGAGATTTATGTAGAAAAAGACTTCAAAGATTCGGGGACAAACGATATTGATGGTATGTATTTACCAATTGACATTTCCAATTCCTGATATATATATATATATAGTAAAACATGTTTTTACTCTTCTATTTGTCATACCTTTTCTCCTCTATTTTGTTTAATATTAGTGGCTGCCATTTTCGGCATCAAGTCATACTATGGTTTGACGAGGAATTGGCAAGGAGATCCATGCATACCTCCAGATTTCAAATGGGAGGGTCTCAGCTGCAACTATGATGATGATTACACTCCTAGAATTATCTCTCTGTACGTTTGTGCAATTAGTCATCCACTACTCATCTTAGTTTCAATTTCTCAAATATATGGTTACTCTTGTATCAGGAACTTATCCTCAAGCGGATTAGATGGAGAATAACTCCCCATATAGCTAATCTCACATCTATTCAAACGTTGTAAGTATGCCAATTTATTTTACCTAAAGAGAAAATTTAAGGTGAATTTTCAATATTTGATTTTTTTGTTACAAATATAATAAAACATTGTGCAACCAAAATGAGTCAGATATTTCATAATGGAATAATTCTTCAAACTATCCAAACTGACTATCAGCTTACTCAAATACAAGTGGATCATGTTTAGGGCTGATGGTTAGTCCGGGTGGTTTGAAGAATTTTCATTCATATTTCATGATGATCACTTACGATAGTAAACTTTGGTTATTCCAGGGATTTGTCAAATAACATTTTGAGTGGAAATGTGCCAGAATTTTTGGCTGATCAACTAGGTGATTTGACAATCTTGTAAGTTCTACTAACATTTTAGTGTTCCATGGCACGAATTAAAGAAGAAGAATAGGCCATTTATTTTCACTCTATTATTGTAGAAACTTGGCGGGGAATAATTTCAGTGGGTCAATACCAGCAAAACTACAGGAGAAGGCAAAACAGGGATTATTGGCTTTGAGGTCTAATTTCTTGCCAGAGATCTAAATTGAATTCTTGTAGTCCTTTTATAGTATACCTTATAAGTACAATGTTTCATACTTTTCCGTCTTTCATTATGCAAATATATTAGAAATGGTCCCCTCCAACATTCAGAAATCAATCTAATTATCTCACTATTGTAAAGGGATTGTTGTGGCAAGTCTTGAGAATTTGAGAATAAATAAGCAAAAAGTTTAATTATTGGGTCTTGAGCCTACACATATTTATTAATAACTTATTATTCTCCTAATCTTTCTATGTGGGAGAAAATCATTCTCTTTGTTCTATAGTTCACCATGTGAAACTCCTAACGAATATTCCCCTTTTTACATGTGAACTCTCCACATTGGGCCTCAACTCCCCCTTGATCCATATTCATTGCTGATGGATCCATCTTCACTACTCTCACAAGCTTTTAGATCTCTTTGCACCTTAGCTACCGTGATGGCTCTAGTAGTTCTTCCCTGTGTACCTAGATCAACCATGAGATACCGTGATCTTACTTTCATACGAGTCCGCTTGGGATCCAAATCAACCATGTCTTGCTCCATCATGTTACCATAAACTCATACAACTTGGAGAGTATAGCCCAAGAATTATATTTATCGTGACCCTAATCCATCCTCTAGGCCATGCTGCCAAGCTCCACCCAGAGTCCATCACAATAGTCCACCATAATTGCTCGAGAGTCCGGGCTAAAATCATTAAACCATCGATTCTGATACCAATTTAGGTCAATAGTGAGTTCTCTACATGTGTATTAAAGCCTATTTATTGTCAAATTCTTAAGACTCATCACAATAGGGACAATTGGAAATTTTTATATCATGGGGATTGCTATTGTGTAGGAAGTGCAAATTCAAAAAATTGACATTTTTTGTCTTTATATAAACATCATCGATGGATTGCCCAACAATATTGAAAGCAAAAAGAAGAACAAGGTTATCCTTCCAGTAGTAGCATCAGCAGTCGCCACTTTTTTTCTCGTCTCTTTGGTGTTTATTACCGTGTACACGATCAGAAGAAGAAAAAAAACAGGTTAGTAAAATTCATGGTCATTTATTCCAATGGAATTCTGGATAGAAAAAAAAAAAGAAATAATAATTTCTACAAATGGCTTTTTTCTATACACAGTGATCAGGAAGGTAGACATTAATGTAAACAAGGAGAAAGGCACATTAGAGGCCAAGACTCGACAAGTTACATACTCAGAGGTCTTAAAAATTACTAATAATTTCGAGAGAGTTCTAGGAAAAGGAGGATTTGGCACAGTCTATTATGGATGTATGGGTGACACTGAGGTTGCAGTGAAAATGCTCAATCCTTCATCAACTCAAGGGGACAAGGAATTTCAGGCAGAGGTAACAACTAAACGAGTCCTTAACAGCTTTCTAAACCATCAATTCTACAGTTGGCGCATAAATAGGTTAATAATATGATACAAATGCATCGTGCCAATCAATCATCGATTCCTCCTTAGCACCAAAATAAAAAGGAGAAAGAAAAATCAGTAGAACAAATTTTAGCTTCCCCTTTTGAACACATTAAAAAATAAATACAAAAAAAAACCTCTTTAACCACTTAAACTTTTAGATGAAGTAGTCACTTAACCTGGTATCAGAGCCTCGGTCATGGTCCAAAACTAACCGCCATTTATTTGTCAAATTACGTCCACGGATAAGGCTCAATCAATAATTATCTAGCCTATAGCTACATGTGAAGTGGCATGTTGAACACAATAAATAAATATAACAAACTTATCTCTAATAATTTAAGTTTTTAGATAAGGTACGTGGTCACTTAGTACCCCCTTTTCCTCCCAGCTAGTTCAATACATAAAACTCTTGCTAATAGCTCCTAATTGTAGCTACATTATGGCTCTAAAGACGATCTGCAAGGCTTCTGCTTACTTTTAACCCTTTTTTTTTATCTCTTTAGATTTGATATCAATGCAATAAGAGTTCAGAAAAAGATAGTTTTATGCAAATTTATTACAAGTTGCCTTAGACTTACCCAAAAAAATTTGTTTCCTAAAATATTACATGCGCAGTATGCACATGTACACTTACCTTTACTCTCGAAATTCAGGCCAATCTTCTTATGAGCGTTCATCACAAAAACTTGACTCATCTCATGGGATACTGCAATGAGGGGACTAACATTGGCATCATTTACGAGTACATGGCTAATGGTAACCTACAACAACACCTATCAGGTATATACAGAGTTGACAAAAATTTATCATATGTGTGTACATATACTGACAATGACTAGAGCTAAATCCTAAATGTTGTCATATTGGGTGCAGAATTCAGTTGGGAACAAAGAATTCGAACTGCAGGAGATGTAGCACAAGGTAATTTCATTTTTTGTTCCTGTTGAAAATATTTTTGTTGGAATATAGATTCCTCCCACATCAGAAATCACCAACTCCAAATCTAACATATAAGATTGGGCTACTCCATTTAGCACTAATTGCTTTTAGGATAGAAGCTTAGATATCTTAACATGGTACCAGAGCTGGGCCTTGGTCCAGTCGTATTTATCCACGTGTGACCCATCTGTTTCATTTTGTTTCATTCTCCCTTACACGTTTCTCTTTAATGTCAGCTCTCGTGTCTCGGTTCTCTCAGGGTCACACATGAGGGGTATTAGAATATACATTTCTCTCACATCAAAAAATCTCCATCTCCAAATTTACCATATAAGATCCTAAGCTACTCTACTTAGCACCAATTGGTTTAGGATAAAATCTCACATCTTAATAATTTTTACTTTCCATAATCCTCTAACAATAATACTTATTTTAGCTAGCACATTAATTTTATATTATTAGATAAATTAGTTTTTACTTCATATTCTTTAAAAATGCTATATTTTCGGAGGACATATTTTTCTACAATTTTACTAGTCTATCTTGCACGGAAAAAAAAAAAAAAAACAATGCCAATAAAGTTAAACAATATTATATATTATTAGGATGTTATTACAAAAATCAATTTCACTGAAAATTTAGTGCATAAAATTAAAATATAAAATAATAGAAATAAAACCATAATTGTAAATTTTATAACTTTGTCTTCCATGTGTCTTCTTCCTTGTGAGTTCACTTATATGTGACCCATCTCAACTTAGATCACGTATAAGAAAAAATATTAAAATATACACTCGTCTCACTTTGAAAAATTATAATCTTCAAACCCTCTTGTAAGATCATGTAGTATTCTACTTAACACTAATTGATTTTAGAATGAAATATTAAGATTTTTAGTATAACATGCTTTATTCCAAATGCTATTGGAAGTTTTGTCTAAAATAAAATTTGGCAGGATTGGAGTACTTGCATCATGGATGCAAACCATCAATAATTCACAGAGATGTCAAGAAGACAAATATATTACTGAATGAAAAGTTCCAAGCCAAATTATCTGATTTTGGGTTATCCAAAGCTTTCGCTAGTGAAAGTGGTACGCACGTGTCAATTAACACGATTGTTGGCTATCCAGGTTATATAGACCCTGAGTAAGTATTTATCATCCTCTGTGTACTTAATGTATTGAAAATTTAACTACATATTTTAATTGGAAAGTCTCGCAGGTATCACTTCTCCTACAAATTGACTGAAAAAAGTGATGTCTATAGTTTTGGGGTAGTTCTCTTGGAGATCATTACTGGTAGGCCAGCATTAGACATGAAGCGTGAAAATAGGCACATAATTGAATGGGTGATTCCGTTCCTCAAAAATGGAGACATAAGAACACTTGTTGATGAGAGGCTTAAAGGAAATTTCAATATTAACTCTACATGGAAAGCTTTTGAGTTAGCAATGGATTGCGTGTCTCGCCAGTCCACTAGAAGGCCAACCATGAATGATGTGGTGATTGAATTGAAGGAGTGCTTGGCAATAGAGACGTCCAACAACGAAACAGAATCAACGAGTATAACAGGGCCTATTCTGGATAGTGAATACAGTCCTCTAGCACGGTAAAGTGGACTTACAAAAATCAAATGAATGTTGAATCTTTGATGGGTCACGTGTAATGCATATGAGTACTGATGCCAATGAATTAGCTTGTATAAACTTCACAAGCACGTCATATTGAGTGTTTAGTCAAGAATAAATTCTAGTTTTAACTGCTGCTTGTCTAATACATATGGATGAATTCACTATGATATATTGTACTTGAATTGAGTTTTACTACGATACAAAACTCTAAGGTTAAAATCAGTACAAGTCTTGAAAAAGCACACTATTCCTTATTCATAATAATAATCAGATTTTTTTTTATATTATTTTTTTACCTCCTACCACCACTTGCCCCCACCTTATGAGATTCAGACCCTAATCTCCTAACTATTAGGGAGACTAACTTACCACTAGACTACTCATAAATCTGAACAATCTCTTAGAAGTTGCGTAGTATAAGTATAAATTAATTTCACAGCAAGATGACCAATATGCTTAATCGATGAACCTTTTTGATGAAAACTAAAAACGGATGCAATAGCCTGGTGTAAACTGAGTCTGTTACAATTCTGTTATAGGTGATGTTGCAACATTAACTGGAATATTAGTTCTATCATAGACCGTTAACAATCTGTTTCTCTAATTCCTTAGTTTATTCCACTTAATGTTCCAACATGAGTAGTAACAGTAAACAGCACCGGAAATAAAAAGCTATAACAGAAATAAAGAACACCAAGATTTAACGTGGTTCAACCATGCGGTCTACGTCCACGGGATCTCCCCTGGTCCAACAAACCTATTCATTAAGAAACAACAAATTACAACATCAATGGACTTACACAAGTAAAGACTCCCTATTGACCTTTGACGTCTAGATGAAGAACTCCTTAACAAACTTCGGTTTGGTGAGCTCCCCTCGACTTGGAACGTTCTCTCCCGAGAACTACACCTTCTTTTCCCAAAGAATGAATAAAAGAGACAGTAATCTAATCACTCAAAGACTCATACAAATCACTCATATCTTACTGTCAAACAAAAAAAAGTTGTAACACTTAATACAATCAAAGACTAGAACTCAGATCGTGTTGCAACATCACTTGGAACACTGGACAGAAAACTCTCTTGTATTTTCTATTGTAGCTCTCTGTTTCTGCCTCTTTTCTTTTCAGCACCCATCTGCTCCACGGCCTGTGCTTCATATATATGCTTGTCATGCCTTGGCTATCAAGAAAAAATCCTTCTCATAAAACCTACTTGCCTTTAGCAAAATGGACAATTAATGCAATCACAAGACTAATCTTTTTATGGTAAGTTACCATTCAAGTTTACCTGCACAATATAAAAGGAAATAACAAAAGTATGGTAATAAAAAATTTGGCTAAAACATAGCCAATCAAATCTCAATCAATTTGATTCCCTTAACAATCTTCAATCAATTTAATTGCCTTAATAATCTCCAATCAATTAATCAATCGCCAATCAAGCTAATTGGCTCAACAATCTCCCCCTTTGTTTTGGAAAAACCCTGATATCACAGTCATTGTAACCTCCAACTACCCAAGTGCAAAAAGGCAGGTGCAACAAATAACGACTTTGTTACAACATTCGGTAGAACAGCAGTGTTAAAGCAATGATCAGTCTGTTGCAACATGTAGTGGAACACATATAGAAATGTATCAGAGTAGAAAACATAGTGCTCCTGTAAAAGATAGCAAAGCAGTATTAGCACATCACAACATAATACTCCCCCTTTTTGCCAAACCAAATGCAAAGAATTAGAGGCAAAAGATCAGAGCAATAAAGCTAGCAACATAAGTGATCAATAACAATAGCATAGTAGAGACATAACAAAATCCTTCAGCAACACAAATAAGGATATATTAGAGCAAAGATGGTAATGGTGCAACAGTATAGCATAAATAGAACCATAGATAAGAAAGCATCAAAACAGCAAAGATAATAATCTTGCAAAAGATAGTAACCCAAAGATGATAACCCTGTTGCAACAATCAGTAAACCATCACAAAAACCCAGCCATTATATCAGGAAAAGAATAAGAAGCGGCAACCAAACTTCAATAGCAACAACAATTACTAGCCGCACCAGTAAAGCAGCTAAACCTGTTACAATAATCATCTCCCCCTCAAGCAACAATCAGCACACAGTAATAGCAATAACATAGTCTCCCTCTTTGCCAAAAGAAACCAAAGTAGAAAGGCAAAGTACCAGATCAAAAGCCTTAGCAGAAATCAGCAAACTCAAACATGGACCCAAAGTAGAGCAGTAGAATTCAAACATAGTAAAGTACCAAAACAGACCTAAAATAAGTAAAGTGTCAAAGTGATAATCATTAAACAACCAACATTCAAGCAGTAGTTGTTTCAGAAGTTGGTCCAACATTGACTTTAGCTTGAAGCTCCCCATGAATATCAAATTCCTGCAAAACCTTGTGAGAAAGATAAAATGGAGGGGACAACTTCACAAGGGATTCAACCTGATCGTAGACAGCCTTTTCAGCAGTTAAGTAGCACAATTGTAGCAACTAAGCAACATAATAATAGAATAAAACAATAAAGCATGTAAACTGTAAATCCCATGAAGCAAAGGCAAAGAGAAATATTGTAAGCAAAATAGTAACACCTGTAAAACAAATTGTTCAGCAATCCAAACCAACAAAAAACATCATTGACATAAGTTGTATCAGATTATCCAAAAGCAATTTAGAACCGATTGTTGCAACAATATTTTTCACAATATCTCTAATTTGCTCAAAATCCTTTGAGATTTCACCCCTTTTTTTGTTTTGTTTTTTTCTCTTTTTTCTCTTTTTTTTCAAAAAATTAAAACAGAATTAAAATGCATGATATGTTCAGGAAGCATGAAGTCACTCAAGAACCTTTACTTATCAATACTCATTTCAGTCTAGGATTTAATTAACGAACCACGTGTGTGTGTGAGGTTGAATTTTGAAACAGATAGCTTTCACCATCAAACCTGCAAGGTGTAGGAACTCTCCCAATCAGCTCAAACATACCTGATCGTCTATTCATCTTGCAGGAAAACACAATATTTTTCTTGTGTCAGCTCATGTTGTAACTGGTAGCTTACATGTATTTTTTCCCACTATTTTAGCTCATGTTGCAACTGGTAGCTTTCACACTAATCTCTTTTATTTTGGATTAGGTAGCTCTTTCCAGTGCTTGATTATTTCCTGTCTTTTCTCTTTTTGATCTCAAGGGTGAATAGAATACATGAATAGATTTAGAGAGACTTCTCTCTTTATCCCTAGTCATCAAAAAGTTCAAGCTCCTGCACTTGCAGACCATCAAGATTAGCTTCATCAATCAGTATTCAGTGTGTACAAGGAAGTATGGTTCACAAAATAAATCACAAGTTGAATTGAATATCAGACTTTCAGATTTCTCAAGTTTCTTTCAAGCTCCTGTAGCAATCCATGATGCAATATTATAGACTACAAATCCCTAAAACTTTTCTTAGGGTTTCAATTCTCAGAGGATTTAAAGCTTTAGTGGAGATATATGTTAATTGATTTTCTATTGCAACATGTTCTAAAACAATGGTTCCAATTTCAACAAGTTCACAGATATAATGATTCAATTCCTTATGCATGACATTTACCCAAAATTCATCCTCTAATGCATTTTTCACATTTTCAGGTTCTAAGGGAGAAGTGTAGCACATATACCTTACCATGTCCCTATAGTTCGGCTTGGGTTTACCTTTAATTTGGATTTCATCATGTATTGATCCAGTCACATCCTCTACAGCATGAATTTTGTAAACTTGAGGCATTTCAGCTTGAATTTCTTTGGTACTAACTTCTGTTGTTACACTTCTTGTTGTAACATCGCACGAACCAATGTCTTCCTGCTCAGTTTTTGTCTCTGGCATTGTAATAGTATCTGTCACAGTAGATTTCTTGGTCTGTGTTGCAACACCGCCTGCAACATTAGTATTCATCTTACTGGTGCTTCCTTTTTCTATCGATTTTCCTGTCTGCTTGCTCCTTAGCTTTAACATACCTCAAACTGCACAGGAATTGTTGTTACACGGCAATGATTGGTCATGAGATGGGATAAGCATGTAACAGTTGTCAGATGATCTTTTCCCTGTAAGCACACAATTATTAGATACATCTAATACATGACAACCATCTTTAGTGAACTTTATGAACAAACCCTGATCATACAATTGACTGATACTAATAAGATTAGCCTTCAGCCCTTCAACATGCAGTACTCTCTTGAGCCCTGGAAACCCTTCAATCTCAAGTGTTCATCTTCCTAGAACTTGTCCTTTAACACCATCTCCAAATGTAACTTTCCATTCATCACATTTCCTGTAATTGCTAAGAACTTTACGCATACCTGTCATGTGGCTAGAACACCCACTATCAAAATACCAAGAGTTAGCAACACATGCTTGTGTAGAAGTATAAGCAGCAAAACTAGTTAAATCAGATTTCTTCACCCAAAGTTGTGTAACCTTGTGTTGCAAAAACATATGTGAGGATTTCTTTTGCTGATTTAATGACTTACCTTTTTCCTGCATGCTTTGGAGTTTGTAACAGTGAGATTTGATATGTCCAGGTATGAAGCAGAAGTGACACATGGGAACAGACCTGTTCTTCTTTTTCCTTTGTTTCTTCTGCAGTGATGCATCTTGTGTTACAATAGTAGCTGAATTTTTTTGTCCAACTTTCTGCACTATCGCAACATCTGATTCTTCTGAGCTTTTGACAAAGACAGTCCTTCCAGAAGATTCTTCTTCATAAAAACCAAGTCCAGTATGATCACTGCTTGATTTTTGAATGGATAATATGTGATCCAATTTTTCAATTCCAGAATTCAGCATTTTAACATAATGCTGCATCTGTTCCAATTCGTGTCGCACCATCTGCACTTCCATCAATCTTTCTTCAGCCAGGTTTTCCAGTTCAGACTTTTGTCTTTTCAATTCAAGGATCCTTAACTCCAATCCCTGGTTTTTCTTGCACACGATCACCTAGTTTTCGTACATATCTTTGTACATTTTCATGACTTCTTCGTTGTCTACATCGCCATCACTTCCTGACTCAGCACAGTCATCTTCACTCAACTCTTCCTCTGTTTCACTCAGTGTCATAGTACCTGTAGCATCCTCTTATTCGTTCAAACTAGTCTCTTGCTGGACTGTTGTAACATTGAATGCAACAAAGTTACTAATGTACTCCTCATCACTTTCTGTGTATTCTTCCGATTCCTCATCACTCTAGGTAACATTCATTGCCCTCTTCTTTTTCTTCAAGGTGTTTGCACATTCAGATTAGATGTGACCAAAACCCTCACATTCATGGCAATGAATTCCTTTACCTTTTTTCTTTTCATTTGTCAGTTTAAAATTTTGTTTTTTAACAGTGTTAGACATTGTTGCAACATGGGGCTTCTTTTCAAAGTTCGATTGTCTAAAGTCCTTTATCCGCTTGTCCCATTTTTTCAAAAATTTGTTGAAATTTTTAGTAAGCACAGCTAAGGATTCAGATATCTCCGTGTCCTTATCATCTGAAAAGCTTATTGTTCCTTTTCTTTCTTCAGCCCGAAAAACAATGCCTTTTTCTTTCTTCTTCTGCTTAAACTTCATCTCAAAAGTTTGAAGTGAACCCATCAATTCATCAATTTTGAGTTCATCAACATTCTTGGATTCTTCTATGGCAGCAACTTTGATTCCAAATCTATCTGGAAGAGAGCGCAAGGTTTTCCTTACAAGCTTAGAATCAGAATACTTTTCTCCCAGACCAAAAGATTCATTAGCACTGTCACACAATTTGGCATTGAAATCGGCAATTGTTTCATCCTCCTACATCCTCAATTCTTCGAATCTAGTGGCAAGCATCTGCAACTTTGATCTTCTGACTGACGTTGTACCCTCATATGCTGTTTGCAAAATCTTCCAAGCTCCCTTAGCAGATTCACATGTCGAAATTAACTTGAATTGATTCAAGTCAACAGCATTGAATATCGCATTTAGTGCCTTCGAATTCCCATTTGCCAAAGATCTTCAGCCTTGGTCCATTATGTTTTAGATTTAGTTGCAACATTGCCCTAATCATCTGTTGTGGTGGGAGTTATCCAGCTAGTCAATATTACTTTCCACGCCTTCTCATAAATAGACTTGATGAATGCCCTCATTCGAGCCTTCTAGTACGAGTAATTCACTCCCTCTAACAGTGGTGGTTTAGAGATTGAACCTCCTTCACGCAAGGTGTCCATACCTATTCCTGCAAGACAACAACTCAAAACTCCCAAGAATCTAACCGAATTAGTTTGTAACCTGCTCTTGATGCCACTTGTTAAAAGTTGTGCAGTATAAGTATGGATTAATTTCACAACAAGATGACCAATATGCTTAATCGATGAACCTTTTTGATGAAAACTAAAAATTGATGCAATAGCCTGGTATAAACTGAGTTTGTTACAATTCTGTTATAGGTGATGTTGCAACATTAACTGGAATATTAGTTCTATCACAGACTGTTAACAATCTGTTTCTCTAATTCCTTAGTTTATTCCACTTAATGTTCCAACATGAGTAGTAACAGTAAACAACAGCGGAAATAAAAAGCTATAACAAAAATAAAGAACACCAAGATTTAACGTGGTTCAACCGTACGGTCTACGTCCACGGGACCTCCCTTGGTCCAACAAACCTATTCATTAAGAAATAACAAATTACAACATCAATGGACTTACACAAGTAAAGACTCCCTCTTGACCTTCGATGCCTAGATGAAGAACTCCTTAACGAACTTCGGTTTGGCGAGCTCCCCTCAACTTGGAACGTTCTCTCCTAAAAACTACACATTCTTCTCCCGAAGAATGAATAAAAGAGACAGTAATCTAATCACTCAAAGACTCATACAAATCACTCATGTTTTAATGTCAAACAAAACAAAGTTGCAACACTTAATACAATCAAAGACTATAACTCAAATCGTGTTGCAACATCACTTGGAACACTGGATAGAAAACTCTCTTGTATTTTCTATTATAGCTCTTTGTTTCTGCCTCTTTTCTTTTCATCACCCATCTGCTCCATGGCCTGTGCTTCATATATATGCTTGTCATGCCTTGGCTATCAAGAAAAGATCATTCTCATAAAACCTACTTGCCTTTATCAAAATGGACAATTAATGCAATCACAAGACTCATCTTTTTATGGTAAGTTACCATTCAAGTTTACCTGCACAATATAAAAGGAAATAACAAAAGTATGGTAATAAAAATTTTTGCTAAAACATAGCCAATCAAATCTCAATCAATTTAATTCCCTTAACAATCTTCAATCAATTTAATTGCCTTAATAATCTCCAATCAATTAATCAATCGCCAATCAAGCTAATTGGCTCAACACAATCATATCATATCATGTCAAATAAGTCAAAAAATGGAAAAATTAATCAAGAAACTACTTCGACTATCCTCAACATTTAATGACACAGAAACTCAAGTAGAAGAATTTGTTAGACTTAGAATCCTAAAATTCAAATTAATTGTAATTTATTAGGAGACAAATTTTTTATTATATTTTAATAATGTGCAGTTTGTTTAGTTTGTTTAATATGTTGATTGATTTAAATAAAGTTTTTAGAATTATATTTGTAGATCTCATTCTTAAGAGGTTAAGAATATAACTGACGAGATCCGCCATTAATAATATTCTAGAAATATATCCTAATCAAAGGCTAAATTAATTGGGCATTAATTTATCCAGATAAATTAGCAAATAGTGTACTACCCGTTTTATTATGAGATACTAATTGGGACAATTAGTCTCATGTTGCAATAGTAGCTGTATAAGTGATTGTTGAGAATTAATCACATGACATGATCGATGATATATATCGAATTACGTGAATCGTCAATAATTCGATAAATATATTATATAGTGAATAAATATTCTTTAGATTTGAGACATCATGGTTATCTCATGTATGAGATACCACGATTTGCTCGTACTAAAACTTGGTTCTAATCACGAACTAACATTTGTGCTCGGTGGTCGTGATTCATTCCTATCTAGGAATATGTGCATATGCGATTTGAAATCCGTTACTTAGGATATGTATTTAAATTATACACCACTAAAAGTTGCCTATTTATGTAACCTCATATACTATTTTATACACTTTCAAGGTTGTTCAAGATTATTAGGGTATGTTTTGCTTTGAATTATGTTATCATGTTATAAAACATGAGTTAAAGATCCTAATTTCTTCTTACACGATATTGTTAATTTTGGCCTAGGTCAAGGGATAATAAGTGGTAATTAAAATAAAAGGATAGGGTTAAAAATGTCGCTGTTAATTAAAAAAAAAAAAGAAGGATGCTTAGTGGAAATAACCTTATTTTTAATAATTGTTTGCTCTTGGAGAATTATATTGGTTTATTTCTTTAAAAAAATCATATGGCTTCCATATTTGTTTTGCTAAATATTGTACTTAGATTTTGGTACTTAATCTTTCTAACCATAGTTAAAAAGTAAGTTTAGTGTTAAGATAACTGAGATTCCATCTTAAAATTAATTTGTGCTAAGTAGAGTAGCCTAATATTTTATTAGGAAGTCTTAGAGTTTTTGATTTTTCGATGTGGGACAAATGTATATTCTAACACTTTCCCTCACGTGTGACCTGATTTGAGAGGGGTCACATATGAAAAATTAAACACATGTGGACCTAATTTTAAGATGGGTCACACATGGAAGATTGAACACACATATTAGTAGATTAACACATGTGGAAGATTGAACGCACAATAGGGCACACGTGAAATATTAAAGATGCATGAAATATGACACACGTGAAAAATTGAGCATATGTGGGTCTGATTTGAGATGGGTCACATGCGGATGAATAAAACTAGACCAAGGGCCCAGCTCTGATATATCATGCTAAAAATCATGGGGTTCCATCTTAAAACCAATTGGTCTTAGAGTTTTTGATTTTACGATGTGAGACAAGTGTATATTCTATTATTTAACAAGATTAATGTAATCCATAGATGATTTTTGGTGACTCGTGGTATTAATCGGGATGAGTATTGCGTGAAAATGCATGCATTGCTTGGCATAGTGATATGTGGTTCTAACAAGAGTCATAATGGCTTCAAACGATGTTCCTTGTGTTTTCTTGAAGAGACGCTTCAGGCTTTTTAACCTAGTTCAGTCATTGAAGGAAAACCGCATATTTCCTATTCAAGACATTGAAAGACTTCACTACTTGCTTCTTCTAACATGCTGTAATATTATTGTTATTATTATTCTTTAACTAAATCAGCAAAGGTGATTTTATAAAATGAAGAAAGAATAAGTACACACATGTGGTCTATAACTAGATTCAAGAATCCTCAAAGGCTCACTCTATCTAATCTCATCATATTTAAAGTTCCAATTAATTAATAGGAATTAATCTATTGAATCTAGAGCTTTTAAACTTCCTATGAAAGTACAATTTTGCTCTTAAATCATTACAAGTAAGAGAAAAAATTTACTTTCGATCTTTGCTTCATTTTTAAAAATTCGCTTGTTCCTCTCAGTTCACATATGATAACTTGAAGTGCAAATCGCAGCCACAAAGCGATTTCTCTAAGCCTCTCCGAGGCTGAGTGAGGGGCAAGAAAGTTCAAGATGTCATTCTATGATACAAGGGACAAGGTTATATTAAAGTCTTGCAACCAAATCCGTTTGGTGAACATGCCATGACATGCTGTGAGACCTGCTAAGCAATGCATTACTTAAGAAAAATCTGTGTCGTAAACAATATTTGAACGGCATGCTCTCAATCTTTAGTATTTTTAAGTGTTTTTTTTTAACGATATTCATCGTACGTTTTTTTTTGAGTAAATGACTTAAGACCTTCCTGTGTTTTTGTCAAAAGTGCACAATACCCTTATATTTTATAACTAAGTTGATTACTTCCTTGTATTTTTAAACAGTAGATGAATACCTCATGTATTTTATAAATAAGTTGAATATCCTCCTATATTTAATAAACGCAGCTGAATACCCCTTTATATTTTAAAAGCGTAGTTGAATCCCCTGTTAAAATGAACGATTTTTCTGACGAAAATGAATATTCGACTATGTTTTTAAAAACACAAGGGATATGATGGAGAAGTTGATAGACGCGAAGAAGTTGATGAAGAAAATGATGGACTTGAAGGCTAGCTATGCAGCATACAAGAATAAGACATGAGCAAAAGAAATTGAATTGTTAGCAACTTGGTTGACTCAGTCATCTAAGACAAGAGAGAAGTTTAGGCAAGCAATTGGAATATTTGATGTGGAACTTCAGGTAAAAGGCAAAATATCCATTTTTCAAAGTTGTTGAAAATTCAAGTTTTTATTTCAAGAGAATTGAATGCTTCAATGCAGCTTCCTACCTTGCGCGTGATCATAAGCTAAAGGAATTTTTTTTTTTTTTTTGGTTTTATGTTTTCAAGTGTGGAATGTGAACATAGAGAGGAAATGGTGAGGGTTGTGCTTGCTGAAGACATTAGCTAGCTAATTACATATGCGTCAGATTTGCTTGTGCTTTTTGTGGATGAGTTCTGTTTTATGAACATATATAAAGACGTGGGTTTTGCTATAATGATGGGTGGTAAACCGTCTGTTTTGTTTGTTGATATGGTTTCAATTTTCAATTACCAATTTACCACTGCATCTATAAGCTGAATTCTTTTTTATATTTTGTATTTGAACAATTTTAATATTTTTAAAAAGACAGGACAAAACTTATGTTACGCCCCTTGTTGCACTCTTTGTTGCAACAAGAGTTGTGATTTTAATTGGCTTGTGTTTTGCCAAAATTATGTCTTGGCTGAATTTTATTGTGATATGTTTCTAAATTTAATTGTGGGATATGCATATATGTTTGGAGAGATTTGATTGACAGGTTTCCTATATTTACAAGAGAATTGAAAAGGCAAATTGGCATTTACTTAAAGGTGATTAAAGTTTCCTTATTTCAGATAAGAAAGTTTGCCTTATTCAAGAATTGCTTGGAGACAAAAACATTCCATAAATCTCAATGCCCAAGCACGGATTACCTTGTGGAGATTTAGGCAACTAATTTAGCATATATACAAAGCCTCACACGTTTGCAAGGTGGGAAGAATAAGTGGGAAAAAGAGCAGAGAAAGAAGTGCGCAAAAGAGCTAAAAATTCGTGACTTGAGAGCTATCAAGTTTTGCTGCAACAGATTGATGACGTGTTGCAACAAAAGGCAGTAACAGTGGAAATCTGATACAACATATATTGCTACAGCAGCGCTGAAACAGACAGCTTGTTTATGTTTCCGCTATGCATATTGTTTTAATCTTTTAATAGGAAGAGTCTTTATTTGTTTATTGCTTTGTTCATTCTTCGGGAGAAGAAGGTGTAGTTCTTGGGATAGAACATTGCAAGTCGAGGAGAGCTCGCCAAACCTAGGTTCATTAAGGAGTTCTTTATCAAGGCGTCAAAGTCAAGAGGGAGTTTTTACTTGTGTAAGTCCATTAATATTGTAACTTGTGATTTATTAATGAAACAGGTTTGTTGGACTAGGGGAGGTCCCGTGGATGTAGACCGTACGGTTGAACCATGTTAAATCTCGGTGTCTTTACTTTCTGCATGCGATTCTTTATTTTGTTTTAACTTCTGTTACAACTAGATACTAACCAGAAACTATCAAGTGGCATCAAGAGTAGGTTACTGAACTGACTCAGTTAGATCTCTGGAAGAGTTTTTTTTCTGGTTATTTGTGCAGATATGAACACTTTACGTGATGGCAGATCAATCAATAAACCACCTATTCTCGATGGCACAAACTATTCATACTGGAAGGCACGGATGAAAGCTTTCATTAAAGCTTTTGATGAAGCTACTTGGAGAGCGGTGTTAAGTGAATGGGAATACCCTACTGCCACAACTGCTGAAGGCACTGTTGAGAAAAAATCTGAATTGCAATGGACCAAAGCTGAAGACTCGACAGCCACCCACAATTCAAAGATAATTAAAACACATAGTATATAATTAGAGTAATTACAACACGTACTACGACCTAACAAGCCATACAATTGTTCAACCAACACATATACATGTAAGACCTATACTTCTTAAGTGAAAGAGCATCTAAATGAACAACTTAACCTATACTTCTTACATACTAAACTACTTATCTTACTTATCTGAGTTTGTTAACATAACATATTTATTTGTCTTGCTAAACTTATGAAATTAAATTATCTATATTTATTACTTATTAATTAGCTTAATTTATTAAGCTAACTTATTTAATTACTTATTCCATTATCTTAACTTTAATTACTTATTGGAAAGTTAACATATCATACTATCATGGCAACCGTCTAACCTAATTTAACTTACTTAATTGTCAAGACACACACGGAAGATCAAATTGGTATTCTTACTTGTTAATCACCTTTAATTTTTCACTTGATTTAACTTAACTTTACTTAAACATTTGAATACAACTGCAAAAAACCAATTCTCCACCAACAACAAAACACCCCTTCATCCATTTACACAAACATCATCTTCACAATACACTTTCAACTCAATTATCATAATATACAAAATCAAATACATAACAAATAATCACAATAACTTTAATTTAATTAAACGAATTTACAATTACAAATAAATTTATTGTAAAACTTCCAACTCGTACAATCATCAAACTCACCTGAGCTGATTGAAACTAGATAAGTCGCATCTAAATATCTAAAGCCCCAAACCTTCCAAAGAAAAGCCAAACACATTGTATTAATAAAAAAATACAATGTATAATAAAAAATATTCATTAAATTAACACAATGTATTTGTTGCAACAGAACTTGGCGCAGAAACAAGAACTTCACAGGTAAAGAAATTTATTCCTATCTGTCATTATTGCTTCACTCCTGGTAATATTAGACCTCGTTGCTACAAGCTTATGAGGGCATTGAAAAAGAGAAATAGGACTTATCTCTACCTGTCGCAGCAAAAGGTAAAACAGATTTGGGTAAGGAAGTCTCCTATAACTTGTCTTGTCTCTTACTCTGCCTTGAAAGCATGTCCTACTTACTCTTGGTACTTTGACAGTAGTTGTTCTAGGCACATGACAGGTGAAAGAGAAATTCTCAAAAATTACAAGTCATGCCATAGTAGAGAAGTTACCTTTGGCGATGGTGAAAAATGCCGTGTTCTTGGAAAAGAAACTCATACTCTTAAAGGCTTTCCAAGATTGAAAAAAGTTTTGCATGTAGAAGGACTCAAAGCAAACCTTATTAGTATCAGTGAACTGTGTGATCAAGGATTGCTAGTAAACTTTACCAAGGATGGTTGTGAAGTGACTGATAATTCTAACAAATGTGTTCTTGCAGGAAGTAAGTCAATAGACAATTGCTATTTGCTTTTTGTTCCACACAAATAGAATTTTGTGTGTCAAAACAACATAGTTGATAATACTAAATTGTGACACCTCAAGTTAGGACATCTAAATTTCAAAACTCTAAGCAAAATTGTGAACACAGAAATTGTTCGAGGAGTTCCTAAATTGAAAGGATTGAAGCATGAGGTTTGTGGTCCATGTCAACTTGGAAAGCAGGTAAAGGCTTCTCATAAACAGATGCAACAGATTGCCACAAAAAGGACCTTAGAACTCTTGCATATGGATCTTATGGGTCCGATGCAAACCGAAAGCCTTGGTGGAAAAAAGTATATGTTTGTCTGTGTTGATGATTTTTCTAGATAATCTTGGGTTGAATTTTTGAGATCAAAATCAGATACAATTGATGCATTCAAGAGATTGTGCCTAAAAATTTCAAATGAAAAGGATTTTCACATAAGAAAAATTGTTAGAATAAGAAGTGATCATGGTAAGGAGTTTGAGAATCATATCTTCTCTGATTTTTGTGATATGCATGGAATTGCTCAAGAATTTTTTGTACCTAAGACACCACATCAAAATGGTGTTGTAGAAAGAGGCTTTTGCAAGAGAGGCTCGTGTGATGTTAAATGCAAATAACATTCCTCATAAATTTTGGGCTGAAGTTGTTAACACTGCTTGTTACACAGTGCATCGAGTGTATCTTCATCCAGGAACACTTAAAACTCCATATGAAATTTGAAAAGGTAAGAAACCTTCACTTAATCATTTTCATGTATTTGGGAGTGTTTGCTACATCTTAAAGGACAGAGATCCAAGAGGTAAGTTTGATACAAAATTCGATAAAGGTATATTCTTAGGCTACTCTACAAATAGTTGAGCTTATAGGGTATTCAATTTACATACTCTTACTATGATGGAGTCAGCTAATATTGTGGTGAATGATAATGTAAGTGCGCTAAAAGCTGGTGAAACAAATGTTAAAGCAGGTGACTGTGTTCCAGAAACTGCTACAGCAGACACTGAGAATAATTCAGGAGAAACAGCAGATACTGTCACAGCAGAAATTGAACATGTTGTAGCAGAAGCTGGAATTGCTACAACAGAGACTGAAGCTGATGCACCAGATGCTGAATATGGTACAACAGGCTCTGAAACAGAAGGACTTGAACAAAGATTTTCAGAACTTCATATAGTTGAACCTTCAAGTAGAGTTCAAAAGAATCATTCAAGAGGTGATATCATTGGATCCTTGCATGATGGAGTTCGAACTCGAAACAAACAAAAGGTAAACTACAGGGAGATGGTCATGTATGTATGATTTACTTCCCCCATTGAGCCAAAAAATGTGAAGGATGCCTTAGAAGATGAAAATTGGATCAATGCTATGCAAGAAGAGATGAACCAATTTGTTAGGAATGATGTATGGGTCATAGTTTCTAGGCCAAAAGACACAAATGTAATTGGGACAAAATGGATTTTTAGGAACAAGACTGATGAATGTGGCAACATAACCAGAAACAAGGCTAGGTTAGTTGCTCAGGGATACACTCAAGTTGAAGGCATAGATTTTGAGAAAATTTTTGCTCCAATTGCTAGGTTAGAGTCAATCAGGCTTATGTTGTCTATTGCATGTGTGTTAAAAATTAAGCTATACCAAATGGATGTAAATAGTGCTTTCTTAAATGGTATACTTAATGAAGAATCTTATGTTGAACAACCTAAAGGATTTGAAGATACTTATCATCCTGATTATGTTTTTAAATTGAAAAAGGCCTTGTATGGACTAAAACAAGCTCCAAGAGCTTGGTATGAGAGGTTAACCAAATTTTTGCTTGAAAAGGGCTATAAAAGAGGAAATGTTTATAAGACCTTGTTCATTAAATTCACACCTGGAATCTTGATTACTCAAAGTTATGTTGATGACATAGTTTTTGGTGCAACAGTTAAAGGTAATGTTGATGAATTTGTTGACCAAATGCAGCATGAATTTGAAATGAGTATGGTAGGAGAACTGACGTATTTTCTAGGTTTAGAGGTGAAGCAAGGCAAGAACGGGATTCTCGTATCTCAAGAGAAATATGCCAAGAGTCTTGTGAAAAGATTTGGGTTGGAAGATGCAAAGCCCATGAGGACTCTAATGGAGTCAAGCACAAAGTTGATAAAAAATGGGAATGAGAAATCTGTGGATGCAAGTTTGTATAGAAGCATGGTAGGGAGCTTACTGTATTTAACTTCTAGTCGACCTGATATTTATTTTAGTGTAGGAGTGTGTGCTAGGTTTCAAGCTGATCTAAAGGAATCCCACTTAAAAGCTATAAAGCAAATCATTAAATATATGAGTGGGACTATTAATTTTGGTATTTGGTACACTAATGGCACTAACACAAATCTCGCAGGTTATAGTGATGTAGATTGGGCTGGAAATGTGGATGACAGGAAGAGCACCACTGGAGGTTGCTTTTATGTAGGTAACAATCTTGTTTCATGGTATAGCAAAAAGCAAAACTCAATTTCCTTGAGCACTGCTGAAGCAGAATACATCGTAGCAGGTAGTTGTTGTGCTCAGCTTCTATGGATGAGTCAAATGGTAGATAATTATGGCATTGATCAAAATAGGTTTACTGTCTTCTTTGACAACATGAGTGCTATAAATATCTCAAAGAATCATGTACAACATTCCCAAACAAAGCACATTGACATAAGGCATCACTTTATAAGAGAACTTGTGGAACAAAATAAGGTTGTGTTGGAATATGTTGCAACAGAAAATCAACTAGCGGATATCTTCACTAAGACCCTAGACTTTGTGAGGTTTGAAACCTTGAGAAAAGCCTTAGGCATCTGTTCTCTATAAATTTCAATGGTTTGTGTATGTGCATTGATTCATCACTAGAGCTTTAAAAATTATATGTATAAATCAACTAGTGATTTCATTTGTGGATCCATATCATCAATGCACATCATGTATCTGTCATTCTGATGGAGCTTCAATTGAAGTCTTAATAGGGAAAGATTTTTTAACTTACTTGACGACTAGGGATCTAAAAAAGAGAAGTCTTTTTGACATTCATTTCTGAATTCTATTCACCTTGTCAAAAGGAAAAATCATATGCAGGGTATTATAGCAAAAGTTAGAATGGAAAAGGGCTATCTAAGACCACAAAGAATGGTTCTAGAGTGAAAGCCGTCATACCAAGAAAAAAAAAATTTCTTGAAACTCTTGTTTGAAAGATGGTTATATATAAAATACTGCAAGGGTGATTAGAGGACTAAGTATGTTGGAATAAGTATTGCTTCTAATCTGACCTGGTGTGATGGATATTGAGAACCATCTAGATTGACTTGAACATGAAACACACACACACATGGTCCACTCTTGAAATTCTTGTTTGATTTATGCATGTGATCAGTAGAAATTCGAGTGGTGATTCAAAAAATTCATACTCATGTGAATTTGTTTTTTTTAACTCTAAATTTTTCAACAAGTCAAAAGACTCCTAAGGGTTGAATGTTTAAGTGTGGAATTTGCTTGGTTGACGTACGTTGCAACATAATCTCATATACCAAGTTTTTGACACTAAGTCTGGTCATAATTTGCTACAACTCAAATTTTGCCTATTATGTCAGTTATGTTTGTGATTAAAGTCTAAGCACTAACAGTTTTGTCACAGCAAATTTTTCTTCTGATAAATGATGCTGCAGTAGGCCCTAAGCAATTACAATTTTTACTGATGTGTCATAACTAAAAGTTGAGGCAGGAAATTAGTGTGCACTTCAGCGCACGTCTCTCAAGAGGATGAGAAAGAATTTAACTTCCATAAACCGTTCAACTTCCTCCTTGCTTGAAATCTTGTGCTCAATTTGTTTTTCCTTTAATTTGTCTCCTTTCTTAATTTCCCATTATTAGCTTTAATCATTATTTACCCATTTAATCGCCATTGTCTTTCTTCTTCTCTCTGCCAGTAGCATACAAGCTTTCTTTCCTCTCACATCTCACAGGTACTATGGCACGAACACGAACAGGCACTCATCACTGGCCCCGAGCTCCACCCAATGCACCTGGTGGTGATCTAAACAAACCAATTACATGTGACAACACATCGTCAAGTGGTACTGCTACAGCCCAACCTGATAATCAGCCACCACCACCGTCTATTGTTTCTCCTTCCACCATGGATCACAAAGGGAAAGCTCAAGCCTCTGAGTCATCTGGGTCTGAACCCGACTCAAGTTCTGACTCATCATTTCAAGAATCACCTACTGTTAGCACACTTACTCGTGCAAAGGGAATCACTATTGAACCCAGTGGTGAGACACCATCTATTAGCACGACGAAGGTTGTGCCCGCTGCTGCAGCAGAAGGATCTTCTCATACAAAAATTGTCCAGACTGATGCAGACATGGCTGCAGCAGATTCTGATGCAGATGATGCACCACTACCACACCACCCATCACCTATTCGACCGACTGCCTCTTTGACAGACTCATCTGATTCTGATGCCATGCCGAGTTGTGTTGTGCCTAAGCAAGGTGTTGATTCGGCTACACTATCTCCAGCTACTGTTGCAGCAATGAGTAAACCAGGACTCATAATGCATGCTGCACATTCTGCTGCAGCCAATGATAACACAGAAACCCCACAGGGTCACACGGCTTCTCCTATGAAGGTTACTGCAGCAGATAGCGAGTTCAGTCCACTCAAACGTTCCAGATCCAAAAGACAGGCACAAAAGAGAAAATCCACTACCTCATCTCCAGCAAGTCGACACAAGATGCAGCGCACGACACAGTCGGGATATATGGTTAGTCATGCTCACTCCAAACAGTTTTATTTTTCTGCCTCTACTGCTCGTTGGCCCTTGGTTAATAAGCGCGTCTTTATGGAAGAACGCACATTGCATACTGACTCATACAAGGGCACTGGCGTTCTTGAACTTCTAGAACAACGCATGTTGGTAGGCACTGTTAGGCTTGATACTTCATATGTCACTGCCATTGTTCATGAGTTCTATGCAAATCTGAATAAAGCTATAGGAGATCCCACTTCCCCATCCTATCATCAAGTTTATGCTAGAGGTCATGTGTTCATTTTCTCTCCTAAGGTGATTAATGAATTTGTGGGCTTTGAAAAACCTGAGAAGGATATTGCAGAGGCTAGTTTCACTCTTGATCAAATTGTCACGGAATTGTTGGGACACACTTCCATATGGCCTCATGGAAATCGGCTCGCTGCTACAGCTTTGACCACTAAATATGCTGCTTTACATCGAATTGCTTTAGCTAACTGGTTTCCAGGAAAACCTACCAACATGGTGCATGCCGAGATGACCACTTTACTGTTTCAGGATGGCACTTGTTTGAATTTGAATATTAGGTAGGTCAATTTCACTCAAATTTTGAAAGAAGCTGACAAAAATGCTCCTACGTTATACCTTCCATTTCCATCCATGATCTATGGTGTTTTAAGTCTGCAACACAAGGTCAAGAAACCTGATGAGGTACTAGCTAAGCTTCCTCCTCCCTTACGCTTTTCTAGAAAATATTTGCAGGGCAAACATTAGGCAGGTAATCAAGGGGAGCAACCTTTAGTTCCTGTGTCTGCTACAGCAGGCGCTGCTACTCAAGGGGAGCCTGGTGCTACAGCCCATGGTGGCGCAGACTCTGTTCCCAGTTCAAGTGCTGATGTACGACAAGTGTTGTAGTAGATTCAAGCTGAGCTGCAGCACGTCCGGTCTGCTCAAGCTACACTTTAGGCCTCTCATACACAGATTCTTCTTGGCCAAAAACATATTCTTGCTACTCTTGCCACCATCCGCCATCCTACTCCACCAAATGCTTAGGCCCTTGTCTTTGTTTGTCAAAAAAATGGGGAGAATGAATGGACTATTCCTGTTATGTTATATGTCATGTTTATTCACTAATATGTTCTCTATTATGTTATGTTCTCTGTTAGGTTTTGTTTTTACTCATGCTCTGATCCTGAACAACTCTTTATCTTTGTGTTATTTTGTACTAATCCAGTTCGTTTATCTTAAGTTGCTTTCTCATCCCAACTTTACTGTTACTTTGATATTTTTTTTCGTTCTGTGTTGACATTAACTTAGTATACTCTTACTCAATAGTCTTTCGCTCCGGGACGTTGCTTACTTTGATATGCCGTTCTGCCAAAACATAGCCAAAGGAGGAGCTTGTTACGCCCCTTGTTACACTCTTTGTTACAACAAGAGCTGTGATTTTAATTGGCTTGTGTTTTGCCAAATTTATGTCTTGCCTGAATTTTATTGTGATATGTTTCTGAATTTAATTGTGGGATATGCATATATGTTTGGAGAGATTTGATTGACAGGTTTCCTATATTTACAAGAGAATTGAAAAGACAAATTGGCATTTACTTAAAGGTGAATAAAGTTTCCTTATTTCAAATAAAGAAGGTTGCCTTATTCAAGAATTACTTGGAAACAAAGACATTCCATAAATCTCAATGCCCAAGCACGGATTACCTTGTGGAGATTTAGGCAACTAATTTGGCATATATACAGAGCCTCACACGTTTTCAAGGTGGGGAGAATAAGTGGGAAAAAGAGCAGAGAAAGAAGTGCGCAAGAGAGCTAAAAATTCGTGACTTGAGAGCTGTCAAGTTTTGTTGCAGCAGATTGACAACGTGTTGCAATAGAAAGCAGTAACAGTGGAAATCTGATACAACATATGTTGCTGCAGCAGCGCTGAAACAAACAGCTTGTTTATGCTTCCGCTATGCATATTGTTTTAATCTTTTAATAGGAAGAGTCTTTATTTGTTTATTGCTTTGTTCATTCTTCAGGAGAAGAAGGTGTAGTTCTCGGGAGAGAACGTTGCAAGTCGAGGGGAGCTCGCCAAACCTAGGTTCATTAAGGAGTTCTTCATCAAGGCGTCAAAGTCAAGAGGGAGTCTTTACTTGTGTAAGTCCATTGATATTGTAACTTGTGATTTATTAATGAAACAGGTTTGTTGGACCAAGGGAGGTCCCATGGACGTAGACCGCACGGTTGAATCACGTTAAATCTCGGTGTCTTTACTTTCTACATGCGATTCTTTATTTTGTTTTAACTTCTGTTACAATAAGATACTAACCAGAAACTATCAACTTAAATTCAAGAATGTTTAATAACTTGATTTATGTTACCATATTAATTAACTACCTTGTTTAAAAGTTTAAATTATTGAAAAAATATTTATTATATTTATTTATTATTATCAACACTCGTATTTTTGGATCCAATCTGAAGATAGAATTGAATCTCCTCATCCCCTATGGCAGGGTTTATGAGGTCAAGTGTATGCTTCAAAAATTTATAAATAAAGACAGAAATAGAGGTCAAGTCTGCTATGTTTTTTTAGGTGAAATGACTTTGACATATCAAAGTCGTGCTAGCTGCTAGCATGAGGTCCCTTTTTTCCACACGGTTGAATTACATTCATCTTTGTCGCAATTAGACTTTGAAATTTATAGTAATTGGCCCGTATAAAGATAAAATTTCCATCAAAAGCTTTAGCCCCTGTTTGGATTGCAAGAGGGAAAGGAAATGAAAGTAAAGTGAAGGAAGAAAAATAAAGGAAAGGAAATGAAATGAATTACCTTGTTTGAATTGTAAAAAAATAATAATAGAAATGAAGGGAAATGATTTTATGATTTTTTGTTTGGATTGGAGAAGGAAAGGAACTGAAAGGTTAATTTTAAATGAAAAATTACTTAAGTACCTTTTTTTTATTTTTTTAACAATGAGATATGTAGGGACAAAAGAAATTTTTTATAACTTTACTTTCCTTTCCCTTCAAAAAACCTCAAATTGGAAGGATTGTAAAATCCTTCTCATTAAAGGAAATGGAGGGGTCTTGGAACCCCTCCATAACCTTTCATTCCTCTAAAATTGCAATCCAAACAAGGGAAATGATTGAAAAATCCCTTCCTAACCTTTCCTTTCCTTTAATATTGCCAATCCAAACAAGCTGTTAGATTCTAGAATACTAATTATCAACGAGATGCATATATATATGTATAGTCTATTCTTCAAACTAAACTCATACAAAGTATAATTCGAGGATTGAATTTCTTGGTTGATGATCAAAATATTAATTTTTCGAAGCAATTATTCTCATTAATTTGTTCAATTGTTGAAGGATTTATTACGATAATAATAAAACATATCGAAATACTACCACCTTGTAGTAAAATTTTGTAGTTTTAAAAATCTAGTAAAATAAAAAATAAAAATTTATTTAAAAAATTTATTTCGCTAAGATGTCAACAAAAATATTCAATTGGAACATAATGAGTAGTATTTCTTAAGAACCAACTGAAATTATATGATCACTCTCCCCACATATTTAACTTTTATGTGCAAGACTAAAGTGGTGGCTTAATTTGCTCAAATGGGTAATGATGTGTTGGTATTTATTGTGCATAACTGAATGTGTATGTTTTGCGTGTAAAACGTGTTTAATGTTTGCATTAATTAATCAGCTATTTTTTTTTTTCTAAGTAAGCAAGAGATTTCATTAACCTCAACAAAACATCAACATACAACCGTGTTAAAACTAGATAAGTATGTTATCTAAGCTCCAATTCCTACACAAAATCCTAGCCTTGTTAATATTTTTAAACTTTTTACAAGAGAATATTTTAAGCCTAACATACTGGTAAATGCTAGCAACAATACTTTCCTTAGAAGCAAAGCAGTTACGAAAAATTATGTAGTTCCTCTCCTTCCAAATCGCATACACAATTCCACAAAAAAGAAGTCTCAACATGGTAGCCTGAAGATCAACACCCACGAAAGCCGCGAACTCCATTCTTCCACTTCAGACCAATCCCCATGGCCATTGTTAACCATAAGGAGATCAAGACCCCAGGTCCAAATTCTGCGCACTATACCACAGGTGATAATTAATCATCTATTTATAGCATATTAAGGTAAAATCTGGTGAATTGATTTCCTAGACTGGTCAGTCCGCAATCCTGTAAAACGAACAAGCATCGGGCTATCTATGTAGGACAACTCCAATGCTCAAATTAGTTATGTTGTCTAGAAAAGGATTAAAATTTACTTATGAGTCAAATCGAGTCTAATTTTACGAAGCTAGGTTGAATCCAAATTTTGGTGTGCTGAATTGTGTTGGGCTTGTGCCAGCTTAACCCAAAAGCTAACTCTAGTATGATTCTTTCACAAATAAATGTAATAGTTTGGGGAAAACTATCCCTAAATAAAACGAAATATAAATATAATAAATGTCGTTATCTTGTTTCAGAAATAAAATTTAATATAATTTTCTTCAAAAATGTAAGTCAACTCGGCCCACACCCACATAGCGCATGTTACCTGTGAGATGGTTCGGACTAAATCCAATGTTAGTCAGGCCATTCTTGTTCTACGTACGTTGGTACTCCATGAGGCCCAAACCCAAATACTAACTCTTAACTTATTTTAAAGTGATATAAATGACTTTAAGATCAAATTCCAACTAATGTTTGGAATTGCTATCTAATTTTTGGTATTGACTATAGCTCATGACGAGGGGTTCCCGAGCTGATCCAAGTGAGCCGACCATCCCGAGCTGAGACGGGCTAATCCGCTCTTCGTTAACAGCGCGTTCAGCTCGATACCCAACCTAGATGACTGACCCGACCCCGTTAACCCCGACCTCAGTTCCAGCTGTTCCGATAGGACATAAAGCACTGATGGGACATAAAGTTGTATCGCATTAAATGCTGTCAGACCCGAACTTAGTATAAATAGAGCTCCACCCTCTTCATTTAAAAGAGGATCTCGCTATTAAATGCTCTCAGCTACTTTTCCAGCTCGGACATATTAATCATTCGCACACTTGAGGGAAAAATCTGGGTCTTCACCCCGCCTTTTCCTTCCTTTCCTTGTGCAGGTCCGATAGCCGATCAGGAGAGTACAGCTCGGAGGCCGACCTGAGAAGTCCAGCTCGGCGAAAGCAGCTCCCAAATTCACTGTGAGATTTTCAAAGCAGCTCGGGGACGGCCCTGAAGTGATTATGTGCCACCCGACCTAAGATCCCGTTGTAAGTGGAATTACAATCCATTACAGGCCAATGTTGAAAATCTCACAGTTGAATTTGGGAGCTGCTTTCGCCGAGCTGGACTTCTCAAGTCGGCCTCCGAGCTGTACTCTCCTGATCGGCTATCGGACCTGCACAAGGAAAGGAAGGAAAAGGCGGGGTGAAGACCCTGATTTTTCCCTCAAGTGTGCGAATGATTAGTATGTCCGAGCTGGCAAAGTAGCTGAGAGCATTTAATAGCGAGATCCCCTTTTAAATGAAGAGGGTGGAGCTCTATTTATACTAAGTTCGGGTCTAACAGCATTTAATGCGATGCAGCTTTATGTCCCATCAGTGCTTTATGTCCCATCGGAACAGCTGGAACTGAGGTTGGGGTTAACGGGGTCGGGTCAGTCATCTAGGTTGGGCATCGAGCTGAACGTACTGTTAACGAAGTGCGGATTAGCCCGTCTCAGCTCGAGATGGTCGGCTTACTTGGATCAGCTCGGGAACCCCTCGTCAATTCCCCCTCCCAAGTCGAGATCAAGAGGGTGAGATCTAAAGATAGAAGTTCATCCCGAGCTGTAGGTGCCCGACCCCGATAGAGTAGGGATGGCCACGTTAGCGGTGCATGCCTAACGGATGGCTGCCACGTCACCTGGCGGTTCTGACGAGACGCGACGTTTGGGCTTCCCGATGCGACTTTCAGGGGCGCCTATAAATAGGGCCATATTCTCCGAGATTCACTTCATATTTCGCTTTCAATTTCTCAAGGAATTCAGGTCGGACACCAGAGTGGTCGGACGCAACTAGCTCGGAAAGAATCTTCTCGGGATAATTCAGCTCGGACCCAGCTTAGTCGGCCGTACTCCGCAGTTAAGAGCATTAGGTACGTCCCGACTCCCTTTAGTCATTCCTGTACATTTATATTTGCTGTAGACAGGATGGGGAGGTCGGAATCGAAAGATTCTCAGGCTATGGAAGTAAGGTCCTATGGTGGAGATGAAAGTCCGCCGAGCTCGGCATCTACCTCGAACAGGATCCGTGGCGGAGAGAGCACCAGCTCGTCTTCAGGGCCGGCTTGAAAACCTAATCGCGGGGAGAGCGACGACGACTGCCAGGTTATTGGGGTAAGATTGGTGCGAGAGGAAGCAGAGGAGGATCCTTTGGCCGACCTGGGAGAATTCGATGACGGGGAGGATGGGGAGCCGCTGAACCGACTGGAGGGCATCGAGATACCACAAGATTTCTTAGCCGGGGTCTCTGCCACCGAGCCGATCGAGGCTGTCCCAGTTAGTACTGTTCGACCTCGAAGCTCGGCTTCAGCCAGCGCTTCTTCAATTCGAGGGAAGAGGATCGAGCAGCTGTTTGCCTGTTGCAAGCGTGAGTGCCATTCTACAGTGCAGATGGCAAACGCAAGGCTGAGGAACTGGTCGGTTGACCGGCATCACAAGTTGAAGGTTCCAGGTCGGCAAGAAGCGGCGTGTTATCCCCTAGCCAACCACTTGACCATATATGATCTGGCCTTCGACGTCATCCAACTCCTCCTCCCTAGCTTCATTATTGGAATTCTGAACTATTTTGAGCTCAGCCCGGGTCAGATGTCACCGAATGGTTGGGCCATGATGGTGGCCTTCTACGTGTTCTGCCTGGAGAAGGAAGTGGAGCCGACCTTGTGCCGGTTCAGGCATTTCTTCGTGTGTAAACCCAACCCGAAGCAGCCAGGGTGGTTCCACTTCGCAGCTCGGGTCGGCCACTCCATATTCACCAAGTGGCACTCCTCTAACAAGGGCTGGCATAATGACTATTATTGGGTGGGGTCGTCCGTGAACCCTGGATGCAGGCTGGACTGGCTCCCGAGCCTGAGGAAGACCGCCAACGACGACCCTAAACTCTCGAATGAGGAGCTTAAAGAAGTTGCAGTGCTCAAGCCCGCACCCAGGACGTTGATAGACATTGACAGCGTGCTAAAATGGGAGCAAATCTGGGATTCCAAGTTGTTTGGTCGGGAGCTCGACCTCTCGAGGGATCATCCCCACCTGATTCCCGACCCAGAAGGAGATGATGGGCCTAGCTCAGAAGAGGGTTAGTTTGCAGGATTGGCGTCCGACCTCCCCGTCCTATTTATTAGCCTTTTTAGGTGGGTCTTCGACTCATTTTTACCTATTTGCTCTGCTTTTTGCAGATATGGCGGACATGAGGAAGCTTGCATATGCCCAGGTGCGGAGGAAGAGTGAGGCCAGTGGCGACGCATCGGCTCGGTCAGGACTGGGCGGTACTGCCCAAGGATAAAGGCAGCGCCCCAGCGGCCAAGGACGAGAGGTCGGTCCCGAGGTCTCTTCAAAAGGGGCTTCGGGGTCCCTTTTGCCAAAGAAATTGGGCTCGGGCCTAGCGATCCCGGAGCGTTCTTCCTCCCGACCCGAGAGCAGAAAGCGACCTCGGCCCGAACACTCTGGGAAGGGCAAGGCTACGGAGGTGAGCCCTCCCGACAAAAACTTCATGGAGGCGTCCAAGGTAGATCGCGACCCCAAGCTGGCGACGGTCCCCGCGGAGCAACTCTCGCTTAACTTGAGGACGGCCATAGTTACCATAAGTCCTTAACCATCTTCTGTTAATGTTGTATTTTTAGCTCGACTGATTGCTTTATTCTCTACTGAACAGGCCGAGTCCCACATCATCTCTGCCCCCAGCTTCCTTATCAAGGCCCAAACTCACTGCGTCGAGCTCGAGCAACGATATATGGATGCCCGAGCCGAGCTTGAAACCGTGAGGGAGGAGGCCGCTCAGAGGCAGAAGGCTGATACGGCGGAGGTCGACTGCCTGAGGAATGAGCTGGACCTGGAGAAGGACCGATGCGAAGCCGCGGCCAAGGACGTCGACCGCTTTAAGCGAGAGAAACGGGAGGCAGAGGCTAAGTTAAAGGATCTGGTGGAGCGGGTCGGCATCTAGGGAGAGAAGGCAGTGGAAGCCTTCAAGTCCAGCGACGCGGCGGTGGATTGGTTGGCCACGGAAGGCGGGGCCATGGCGAAGTACGCGGAAATGGAATTCTACTTCCGAGGTCAAGTCGCAGCTCGGGAGAGAGCGAATACCTTCTTCCTAGCCTCCAAGAACGACTACATCGAGATCTTGGAGGTTCCGCCGCCAGAATTCTGGGAGATCCCCGAGCTTCCGTCCGACCTGATATCCCAGGCCAAGGAGGTTACTGAGTTTGTCCAGAAGGGCCTGGACCAGGTTGGGGATGAAGCTGAGGCCACTACCTCCGCCGCTGCGCAAAAATAGATTATGCAGTGTTTCCCGAGTAGGGTTATTGTAATCTCGCCCGAGCTGGGCTTTTGTAATTATCTTTCAACTTTTAATGAAATGCTTGCTTTACCTTCATTTGCGTTTTAATTGAGTTCGTACACGTACTTTTCTTGTCACAAATTTTTACTTAAGTAAGTGGGGTCGGACCACTTTAATGGACCATTCAAACTTAAGTTTAATGAACCGAGCTGGATGTGATTAAACATTTTACCATCCTAATCCGAGCCGAAATAATCGGGGTAACTTTATAATCGTTACTAAATCGAACTCGTCAGTCCGTTACAAAATTGGTCAAACTAATGTTGACAAATATACCGACCTGAAGCCGGGATACTCCGAGTTGGAACATAATCCGAACTGGCAAATTTTAACCAAGTCATTGATTATACCCGAGCTGGAACTTAGTCCGAGCTGGTTTACTTCGTGATTACGCGTGGCCACTGCGTTAATCCGAGTTGGTGTAATTTTTTTGTTGTAGCACTTGGGCCCAAGTCGGGCATTGCGCCGGTGTCTGTTCACAGGTCGGGCATTCGTACTAGTTTACAAAATTGCATTGCATTGAATTTGTACAAGTAATGTTTCGGCCCGGGGCCTTTACAAAATACTTCGGCTCGGGGCCGTTTACAAAATATTTCAGCTCGGGGCCGTTTACAAAGTATTTCGGCTCGGGGCCGTTTTTAGACAAAATACCGCTTCAGATGTTCTGAATGCCATGCATTTTTCAACAGTTTCCCATTTTTGTCGCGAAGGTAGAAGGTCCCGGGTCGGACTTCTTTCATGACTTCGTAGGGTCCCTTCCAGGTCGGAGAGAGCTTGTTAACGGAGAGCGGTAAAAAGATGGCCTTTCTGAGTACGAGGTCGCCGACCTTAATAGGCTTAGACTTGACCTGTTTGGAAAAGGCTCTTTTCATTGCAGCTTTGCTGGCCAGCATTCTGATTTGAGCTTTAGCTCGGAGCTCTTCAGCGAGGTCGAGCTCTTCACGGATTCGTGCTCCGTTAGTTTCTGGGTCATGGTGGAGGGTTTTACTGGTCGGAGACCCGATCTCCACTGGCAGCACTGCTTGAGTGCCGAAGGTCAGTTCGAAGGGTGATTCTCCCGTCGCCGAGCTGGTGTTTGTCCGCTCAGCCCACATCACCTCGGGAAGAATTGATACCCATTGGCCCTCTGCTTCCTCCAGCTTGGTTTTCAGGCCCTGCAAAATGATTTGGTTAGTCCTTTCAACTTGGCCATTACTTTGAGGGTGAGCAACAGACGAGAATCTGAGGTCGATCCCAATCTCAGCACATTTGCCTCGAAAGTATGCACTGTCGAATTGTTTGCCGTGGTTAGTGACGATGACCTTTGGCATCCCAAATCGGCAAATGATGTTTTACCATACGAAATCCCAAGCTGCCTTTTTTGTTATTCTGGCAACACCTTCAGCCTCGGGCCATTTAGTGAAGTAGTCTACAGCCACGAAGGCGTGCTTCTTTTGGCCGACACTAGTCGACAAGGGGCCGATTATGTCTAGACCCCACTGATAGAATGGCCAAGGGCTTACTATCACTGTGAGGTCCATAGCAGGCTTCCGTTGCACGTTGGCGAACCTCTGGCAGGTGTCGCACTTTTTTACATACTCCTTGGCATCTTGTTCTAAGGTTGTCCAGAAATAGCCTTGCCTTAATGCCTTCCAAGCCAGAGCTTTACCCCTAAAGTGGTTTCCACATACCCTTTCATGGATCTCCCAAAGTACATAGTTTCCCTCCTCGGGTCCTACACATTTCAAAAGGGGCCAGGTGTAGGCTCTTTTATAGAGTTGCCCGGCGATTATGACAAACCTTGAGGCCTGTTTCATGAGTTTCCGAGCTGTTTTTTCATCTTCTGGGGTCATACCCCCTTCCAAGTAGTCCATGATTGGTTTGGTCCAATCTGGACTTAAATTGAGCTCGGCTACCGCCTGTACTCCCACTTGGATACTAGGTTCGGATACTTCCTCCACATGGACCAGGGCAGGTAGGCTTTCGTCCAAGGCCAACCTGGACAAGGCATCGGCCTTCATATTCTCTTCCTTGGGAATCTGCTGTATCGTGAACCTTCTGAGTGCTGAGGTCAAATCCTTGACTCTGTTGAGGTAGGATAGCATAGTACTGTCCTTGGCTTTGAACTCTCCCAATATCTGACTAGAGACCAACTGAGAGTCGGTGCTCAGGTCGACTGTCTGTGCCCCGAGCTGAGCTGCAATTTTCAGTCCTGCAATCACCGCTTCGTACTCTGCTTCATTGTTGGACGCCGGGAAGGTGAACTTGAGGGAGTACTAGTGCTCATGCCGGTTCGGGTCAAGGATGACCACCCCAGCTCCGCTCCCGGACTTTCTTGAGGCCCTATCCACATGGACCTTCCATTCGTCCTCCGGGTCATGCTCTGCTCGGCCAGTGCATTCTACAACAAAGTCCGCTATGGCTTGGGCTTTGATGGCTGTCCTGGGCTGGTAGGTGATGTCGAATTGACTCAGCTCAACTGCCCATTTCAGTAGCCTGCCCGACGCCTCTGGCTTGTGCATGATGGACTTGAGCGGAGCATCAGTCATGACCTTAAATGGATGAGCATCAAAGTATGGCTTCAACTTTTTAGCCACCGTAATGAGCGCGAGGGCGAGTTTTTCCAAAGAGGAGTATCTCGCCTCGGCTCCCTGCAAGGTTTTACTAACATAATAGACCAGCTTCTGTTCCTTTCCTTCTTCTCGGACTAGAGCCGCCGCGACTGCTGTGCCCGAGCATGCTAAGTATATTACTAGCTCCTCCCCCACCTCAGGTCGGGATAATAGGGGTGGCGAAGCTAGATACCTTTTCAACTCCTGGAAGGCGTTCTGACATTCCTCAGTCCATTCAAAGTTCTTAGGATTCCTCAATATTTTGAATAGAGGAGCACACTTGTCCGCCGACCTGGACATGAATCTGCTCAGCGCTGCGACCTTGCCTGCTAACACCTGGACGTCCTTTACGCAGGTCGGTGGTGCCAGGTCTAGTATCGCCTGGACCTTCTCCGGGTTGGCCTCTATTCCGCGGGCTGTGACCATGAAGCCCAGGAACTTGCCTGCCCTGACGCCGAATGCGCACTTTTTCGGGTTCAGTTTTATCCCAAAGTGCTCCATTACGGCGAAGGCTTCAGCCAGGTCGGCTACATGGTCTTCCACCCTCCTGCTCTTGACCAACATGTCATCTACATAGATTTCCATATTCCGGCCAATCTGATTTTTGAAGACCTTGTTCACCATCCGAGTGTATGTGGCTCCAGCATTCTTGAGGCCAAAGGGCATGACCTCATAGTAGTAGAGTCCTTTATCGGTGGTGAAGGCGGTCTTCTCCTTGTCCCCGGGAGCCATCTTGATTTGATTATAACCTTTGAAGGCATCCATGAAGGAGAGCAGTTCGAATCCGGAGGTGGCGTCCACCATTTGGTCAATCCGTGGTAGGGGGAAGCAGTCCTTGGGGCAAGCTTTGTTGAGGTCGGTGAAATCAATACACAGTCTCCATCCCCCCGAGGACTTAGTCACCAGCACCACATTGGATAGCCAGGTTGGGTACTATATTTCCTTAATGTGGCCGACGTCCTCCAACTTGTCTACCTCTTCTGCTATGATTTGTTGCTTATCATAATGAAAGTGCCGTCACTTTTGTTTTACCGGATAGTGATTCGGGTCGGCATTCAGGTGATGCTCAATCACATTCGGGTCAATTCTTGTCATGTCAGAGGCAGACCAGGCAAATACATGCTCATTCTTTAAAAGAAATTGGCTTATACCTTTCTTGAGATTGACAGATAGTTCACTCCCGATCTTTGCTCTCTTAGTTTCATCAGAGAGCTCCACCTCCTGAAGGTCCTCAGCCGGGCTCCCTCTCTTAGCATCTCTCTTTTCTTCGGGCAGATCTGTTCCCCAGCCGATTTGATATTTGGGCCGGAGTGAGTTTTCATAACATTCCCGCGCTGAGAGCTAGGCTCCGCGAATGGTGGCTACCCCGGCCGGGGTCGGGAACTTCAGGGCCTGGTGATATGTTGAAGGGACGGCCCTGAAGTGATTAAGTGCCACCCGACCTAAGATCCCGTTGTAAGTGGAATTACAATCCATTACAATGAAGTTGGCCTGCATCGACGCCCACTTATCCCTATCCTCCAGCTTCAGGGAGAGGTTGATGACTCCTTCGGCTCGGTGGGACTGCCCGGTAAAACCTGCTAAAGTACCCCTCAATGGCCTAAGTCGGCTCCTGTCCAACCCTATCTGCTCAAAAGCGCTTAGGAATAAGACTTCTGCCGAGCTCTCGGTGTCCACCATCAGCCTTTTGACGGTGAAGTTGGCTATTTCAGCGCTAATCACCAGGGGGTCGTCGTGAGGTAATATCACCCCCTCCAAGTCTTCTGAAGAGAAGGTGAGCTCTTGCATCTCCGGGGCCGGTCCCCTCACTGGTCCATGTTCCCTCCCAGCACGAACATAACCCTTTCTGCCTGCTGAGGTCTCGCCTCCTGACGCCAATCACGGCCAAGCGTCCGCCCCTAGCCTAGCGCCTGGGCGGACTCCTCTCCCTATCCCTTTGGTCTGGATTCCGGGTTGGCTGCGGATCTATATACCTCCGTAGGTGGCCTCGGGCTATTAGTGCCTCGATCTCCTGTTTCAAGTCTTTACATTCCTCGGTGGTATGGCCGTAGTCCATGTGGTAGCGGCAATATTTGGTCCTATTGCGCTTATCGGGTCGGCCTTTCATTCTCGGAGCGAGAGGCAAGTGGTTCTGGTACTGGATCTCCATTAGGATCTGCTCCCTTGAGGTGTTAAGGGGAGTGAACATAGTGAACCGGGGGTTCGGCCTCGGCTGCTGAGGCTGCTTGCCTCGGTCGTTCTGGGCTTTGGCCCCAGGTTGGGCTCGGGAGGCCTCTCCTTTCTTCCTAGCCTCCTTCTCCTTGTCATCGTCCCTTTTTGCCTGATGGATTTCCTCCGAGTGTATGTACCCTTCTGCTCGCACCATTAGCTCGGACACAGTATCCACGGGGTCAATTGCCAAGGAAGATGTGAGGGGCCCCGACCTGAGCCCGCTCTGGTAAGCCATCAGAGCCATGGAGTCCTTTAGGTTAGGAATTCGGAGGGACTCTTCATTGAATCTAGCCGTGTAAGCCCTCAAAGTTTTCCCTCTATGCTGCTTCACCAACAACAATGTAGAAGTATAGCGGGTGGCGCGGTGGCTTCCCGCGAAGCGGGATAGGAAAGCCTCAGCCAGCTGTTGAAAACTTGCAATTGAACCAGGACGAAGTTTTTGGAACCAATCCAAGGCATTGCCAACCAGAGTGGTCGGGAATGTCTTCGCCTTCATGAGATCTGGCATGTCATGCAGAGTCATGTGGTGATCAAAATTGAGCAGGTGGCTGGCTGGGTCTCCATCTCCGTTGTAGACAGCGAGGTTGGGCATTCGGTTGCCGGTGGGCAGAGGCGTGGCCAGTACCTCGGGAGAGAGTGGGCTTACGCCAAGTTGGTTGATGACCTTGGCTATGGCAGCCGCGGTCTTTGCCTGCTCGGGGTCGGCTTGAGCCGCCCTTTTACCTCTCGCCGCGTCGGACCTTGGTATCGGCTCTAAGAAGCCCTCCTCTTCTTGCGTCCGTTTTCGCCTAGACTCCAGAATGTGGAATTGGGGGCGCGATGGCCGCGGCACAGCCTCTTGCGGAGCCAGGGGGCCCTCAGCTAGCCGGGCTACCTGCTCCTTAAGTTCTTCGAACATCCTCAACATCATCCTTATCTCCGGTGACAGGCTGGAGTTGGGGTCTCCTTCCGCTACGGGGTTGGTTTGAGTGGCTAAGTGTATACGTTGGCTCGTTTCAACGTCGGCTTGGGTTAGGTTTTGGCTGGGCACCTGCGCGGGTTCGAGGTCCCCTTCCAGGTTGGGCGAATCCTCTACCGGTATGTTGTGACTTCTAGTTTGTACCATGGTGGCTTCTCAATGAGTGGCGAAGAGAGTTATAAAAGAACTCGTCGTTTCCCACAGACGGCGCCAAACTGTCGAGGTTGAAAATCTCACAGTTGAATTTGGGAGCTGCTTTCGCCGAGCTGGACTTCTCAGGTCGGCCTCCGAGCTGTACTTTCCTGATCGGCTATCGGACCTGCACAAGGAAAGGAAGGAAAAGGCGGGGTGAAGACCCGGATTTTCCCCTCAAGTGTGCGAATGATTAGTATGTCCGAGCTGGCAAAGTAGCTGAGAGCATTTAATAGCGAGATCCCCCTTTAAATGAAGAGGGTGGAGCTCTATTTATACTAAGTTCGGGTCTGACAACATTTAATGCGATGCAGCTTTATGTCCCATCAGTGCTTTATGTCCCATCGGAACAGCTGGAACTGAGGTCGGTGTTAACGGGGTCGGGTCAGTCATCTAAGTTGGGCATCGAGCTGAACGCACTGTTAACGAAGCGCGGATTAGCCCGTCTCAGCTCGGGATGGTCGGCTCACTTGGATCAGCTCGGGAACCCCTCGTCAGACATGTTTGTCCTTAAGTATATTAATCTGGTACTTTGGATTGAATAAAATGACTGATATGGAACAAATGTAAAATTTGGTGGGCAATTTGAAAAGAGAAAAAAATGCAAAACACAGTAGAAACACACAAAATTTTGGGTTGAATCACTATACTTATTTGGGGTAAGTAAATTATATCAACTATCACTATACTTATTTGTAGTGGAATGAGAACACACGCATACACACACAACGCAATGAAAACACACAAATTTTTTCAATGGGGTTTATCCATTTGCTTAGGTTCATGATCCCATTTTTAGGATAATCTATTATTCAACAATAATTGTTACAACACAATATTTTCATAGAAAAAATCTATTTACCCTTGTTGACATGGCTTTATGCACAAAACCCCTAAACCCTCACAATAAGTTTTTTGCTAATAAAAGTTCAAAAAACTCTCACACATAATTACATCTTTTTGGAAGGACAAAAAATTGTAGCATATACTCTCACACTCATGCTCACTTACATCCCTACCCATCCCATGGGGTTTGGTCTTGTTGCAAATAATTACAAGTTAAACAGTGCTCATTATAAGAAAATCTTCTTAAACCTACTTGCCTTAAAACTGGACTCAGACTTCCTAGTAGGTGCCTCTACATAAGCTTTGGTAACAAAACATAAACTGGTACCATAGGCACTTTTACGGTGAAAGAGGCAGAATTTGCCTATTATTTTTTCAATTGATATTTCGATAAGAAATATCTCCTTATTACGTCATCACCGCTTCTCGCATGAATTTCATACAGAACTACGTACTTACCTAAAGTTCACTTTTGGCTTTCTAAAAAAGTTTATGCAAGAATTGACCTAAGCATAGCTCTCTCCCAAAAATAAATGCCAAGAAAGGGATTTGTCTTAAGGGCTTGGTCTTTGACTTTTAGCCAAAACTCAACACATATGTGGATACGAAAGGAAGACACTAACATTGGCATAATCTACGAGTACATGGCTAATAGTAAATACATAACGGTAACATCACTAATGAGGATCTATTGTTTTTTGGGGATCTATCTAATTTGATGCAAAGAACGAAATGTATAAAGTTAAAAAAATTAGTAATAGTCTGTTGACAAATTAGTGAAGTATTACTAGAGTCTGATATGTATATTGTTTTGGTGTTTTCAACACAGTTGCAATTATCGTTAGAGCATTAATACAACCTCTTGTTTACCGAACATAAAAAAAAAAAGAAAAAAGAAATGGTATCCTAATTGCCAACCAATATGCTTTTCTAATCTCTGTTCTCAATTAGGATTTGAAAAAATTAGTTATCTCAAGTGCACAATCCTACATACAGCTTTCATTTTTCTTTTTTTTGGGTCAAAAGATTTTCATGGCTAGGTTAGATAACGTAACTCAAGTTACACTCTAGGTACGTTTCTGTCATATAGATTTATCCACGTACAACAACATAAACTTTGGTTATTAAATTAGCCTACATATTACTAAATATAGGGCGGATTCAGGATAATTATTCATTAAAAAACAAAAATACATATTTTAATATTTATATATGGATAATTTTTTTTCAAAGGTGGCTAAATTGATTTCTCAACCTAATCATACCTTAAAAAGTCATATTTTTAAAAAAAGAATATAATCATAACTCACTCTTTAATGGCTTCACTCATGCAGTCACTAAAAGCTACAATCCCAACTGGCCAATGAATGCCTCTGCTATTGACTAATTACTACAAATTATTAGTTTTAACTATACATGATCACAACAAACTGACAAGTGATCTAATGTATATTTACATAAGATAACCCTCTTCAGTTAGTCCACGTTTACTGCCTCTAACATATTGATGACTCACATGCTTATAAATTTCACAAGTAAGAGATTGGCGATTAGTCTAAACTGATCCAAACACTTCCCTACACAAAGACAGATAATCTATAACATTTATTTATCCTTTTCTTTCACAAATCTTTTGGGTTTTCAAATTTTCTATTACGGGGCAAGGGATGATTATAGGGTCAGTGCTGTTCCCCTCAACTACAATAGTTCTACCAAACCATTTTACTTATCCAGTCTCCTGGCAATTCATGGTGTTGACAGAAGTTCGTTTGGTATGCCACATTTGTAATTATTCTGGAAAAGATGAGACAACGAAAACGACAAGAAATCAAATTCAAAGAGGGTAGGCTTTAAATTAAGAGGAAAATTGTTACTAGAGAACTCAAATAATAAGGATATATTTGCAAATAGAATTGCCCTACGCAAAAAGCACCAAACACCAATATTTCGCTAGCATCATCCTTAAATGAGTACATAAAAGTCATTTATTGCTCCATTTTGAATGTTAAAGATATATTTTTTAACTTTAATAAAAGTCATTTATCGCTCCATTTTGAATGTTAGAAATATATTTTTTAACTGTAGCGAGTCCAACTAAGAGAGTTACTTAAATTTGTGAGAACCATTGCATATGTCTAAAGATCTCTTAATTAATAGTATAAATAAGACATGAATAATAGTAAAACTGTAATTTATCTATTTTCCTAAAATAATTATATACTTATTTTTTCATACTGCTCTTACTTTAATACTTAGTACTTGATTATCGAAAGAGGTCCTTAGGAAATAACTCCCCGGTGCCTTTGAACTTTACAGGTAACAAGTTCAGGTTGGACAAAAAGAATTTCGACCTAACACTATTCAATTATATTTTTGCAAAGAAGTTATCTAGTTCACCAAGTCATATCGTTATTTGGCCTTGAAAACCGTTACAACTTGGCATAAAATGCTAGTACAATTATTAAAATTTCAGAATAGCAGAAATATAATTTTTTTCGAAAGCTTTGCAATTAATTTGTGCAGAGATCCCACTATTGTCATTTACATAATTTTCCTCATCATTGCAGCGGAGAATATTCTGAGCCTCAAGTATACAGATTGAAAAAAAAAAGAAAAAAAAAGTCATGTCTACTAATTTTGTGTCAAATCAAGTCCACTATGACTTTACAAAGATTGGCTAAATCTTTTGGATAATGATATTAAGTATTTCCGGATTAAAAAAAAAAAAAAAAAGAAGATAGTCTACTCCTTTAGCTCTCTATTTCCTATTAACTAATCAAAATCATGCTAGCCCGCGGTCCCCCTTTCTCCGCGCGGTTGAATTAGTCTTTTTAAAAAATAAAAAATAAAAATATTTTATGTTTGTTTGGTCGAATAAGGTTGAATTAGTCTTGCAATAATAGGTTGATCTCTACCGCAATTACACAGGTAGACTTGGGCCCGTGTAGAATTAAAATTTTTGATAAATTTCACACTTAGTTTATATTATTTACACTCCTTTAAGTTAATTTTTAATATTTCAAAAAAATTATATTTGTTCATAATATTTATAAAGTGATTCAAAATTATCTCTATTGTTGAAAACTAGGAAATTTAGTTCCTATTATTTTTCACAAAATTTAATTTAGTATCTAAATATGGGTCACGTGTAGTGACTGAATTGAATTTTTTAAGAGACAATAGGGATTAAATTAATTTTTTTAAAAAATAATAAGAAAAAAAATAAAGACCAAATTGATTAAGTTTGAATAATAAATACCATTTTGAATAACTTTTGTAAACATTAACTACCACTATTAATTTTTTAGAACATTAGAAACTAAATTAAAAAAGCATGTAAACAATAAGGACTAAGTGTGAAATTTACCCTAAAAGCTTCAGATTTGTTTTTTTGTCGGAAATGTAAGTATTATATAACACAGCATCGACGGTGCCCGAGGATACATCCATTTGAACAAGCAAAAATAAAGCTAAAAAGATATTACAAATCGAATCGTAGGGTCAACGAAATGCAAAAGTATAATCATGAAATTAAATTCATACAAAGTATAATTCAAGGATTGAAGTCTTTTTTTGGCTAGGTAATGATTGAATGTTTTGGCTGACAATCAAATTACTCATTTTCCGGAGCAATTATTCATATTACTTTATTCAATTTTTGAAGGAATTATTGTTAATATGATAATAGAGCCTATCAAAATACACCACAATTGTAGTAAAAGTTTTGTAGTTTTAAATATCTAGTAGACTAAATATTAAATGCTTATTTGAAAAAATAGTTTTTACTAAAATGTCGGCAAAAATTATTTGGAACATAGAAAGTAGTAATTCCTTTCCCCCTTTTTTTTTTTTTTTGGTCTAAGAAAGTATTAGTAGTTCTTAAGAAACACCAGTGAAATGGCTTAAGTGGGTAACATAATCACACGATGTTAACATATTCGAAAGTATCAACAAAGGATACCTTAATGACAACACAAATTAATCAAAGAAATTTTTATTATCGAGATCAAGTAATAACTTAAACTAAACTTGTATCATTCATACGAAACGTAGAATGTTGAAGCAATTTGGAATTCCTATCCAACGCTACAAAATAAGTCCAACAAACTCCAATTGTCATAATAATTTTAGATAATGATTGATATAATGTAATGAATTTGAACAAGAATAAAATAAGCTAAGGAATAGAATGAACTTGAGAATGCGAATGACATGCTTGGTATGTTCTAAGAATGAAAAGTAGCAATGAAATATCTTGTATAACATGACAAGATTGTCCTTTTATTATTATAGTATTAAAAATAAAAATATAAATATAAATATAACTGTAAACAACATAAACATAATAAATGATAATGATAATAATAATAAAAAAATAACAACAATAAAAAATAAAAAATAATAATAATAACAAAATAAAAATAATAATAACAACAACAACAACAATTATTATTTTATTATTAATATTATTATTATTATTATTACTATTATTATATTTGGTATTATTATTATTGTTTTTATTTTTATCATTATTCTTTTACTTTATTATTATTATTATCTTTATTATTAATGTAATTATTATTATTATTATTACTACTACTACTACTACTAATAATAATAATAATAATAATCATTTTAATCAATATTTTTATTTTTAATTATTATTATTATTATTATTATTATTATTATTATTATTACTTTTTTATTTTATTTTTAGTTTTTTATTTTATTTTTATCTTTATAATAATAATTATTATTATAAAAATAACATTTTATAATAATAATAATCATTATTATTATTATTATTATTATTTTTAATAATAAATATTATGATATTTCTTTATTATTTTTTAATAATAATTTTATTTTTTTAATAGTAATATTAGTTTCCGATTGATGCAAGTAGTGTTGGCAAATGGGCCAACTCGGCCCACTAGCTCGCTACTATGAATCGTGAGCTGGGCTGGGCCAGCCCATGTTTTTTAATTTTTTTATTATTGTGTTCTGAATTTTAATAGTTGGATTAATAATGAAAAAATGTTAAGCTTAACTTTTTTTACGAAAAAGTTAATTTAACAATTAACAAGACATAAGTTGATTGATAATATTAATATAAATGATAAAAACATTACTTAACAAACCATAAGTTCACGAGACACGGATACGTTACTAATAAATATAAAAAAGAACATTACATAAATGCTTGAAGAAAGTTGGCAGAGAAGTTCTCCATTTTATTATGCTCCTTGTGCGGGTGTTGGGTCTGATGGTTGAGGATTAAAATAGTTTGGAACATTTAAGTGTTGAGATACAAAATGTCTTACTAACGTTCCAGTTTCAAATTGACAATGAAATATATATTTACGTTCACAATAGTTACAAATTATATACCCATGTTCTTCAAAGTAAGCAAAATGATTCCAAACATTTGAACGTAATCGTTATGAAAGATTTTCTTCCCCCATAGCCATAGATATTGTGTATTCTCTTGTAGTAAAATAAAGAGACAATATGCAATAAAATAAATATATAGTTTTGTAGTAAAATGAAGTTGAATACACTTACTATTTATAAGAAAAATTATATGTACAAATTATAATCTCAAGATAGGCTGTATCTAGGCTCGAATTGGGCCTGAGCTAGGCTCGAACTGGGCCTGTGCTGGGTTCAAACTGGGCTGGGCTGGGTTAAGGTATAAATGAACTTGGACACAAATGAACTAAGACACAAATGAACTAGGTCAAAAAATATATGACCCAACCCGATCCACTTATATGTGGTGGGCTGAATCGAGTTGAACCCATTTTTATTCGAACTGAATTGAGTTTGAATTTTTATATATTAAATTGAACTGCTGTGCCGATCCGATCTAAATACTACCTCTAGATGCAAGTATAGAACGACCATAGTTGCTTACTGCATTAATGTATATCAGAAGATGAAGTGCATCTCCCAATCCTACTGTAATAAGGTCAAGTCTATTCTGAAGAAACTTAGAAAAAGAGAAATAGTGGTGAAGTCTACTACTTTGATTTTTCGGTGAAACAAAGTCTACTACTTTGACAAAAAAGAACAAAAAGACGCCCCCTCTTTCCACGCGGTTAATTACACGCCGTGACTTGCAAATCTCTAGTAATTGGGCCCGTGTAAAGCTAAAATTTCCATCAAACAATATAGATTCAAGGGTAATGAAAATAAACTCATACTTTGACAAAAAGAAAAAAAAAAAAAGGGAAACTAAACTCATACAAAGTATAACTCAAGGATTGAATGTTTTGGTTGACGATCAACATACTAACTTTTTGGAGCAATTATTCGTTAATTAATTCAATTGTTGAAGGAATTATTATGATAATAATAAAACACATCAAATACTATTACGGTGAGAAAAAAAAAATACTACCACAGTGGAGTAAATTTTTGTAGTTTTAAAAATCTTGTAAAATAAATATCAGATAATTATTGGAAACAAATTATTTCCCTAAATTGCCAACAAAAAATATTTACTTGGAACATAGAGAGTTGTATTCCTTAATTAAGACACAGCTGAAATCATACACTAAATCTTGGGACATATTTAACTTTTATGTGCAACACTTTAAATGGTGCTTAAAAGGCTCAAGTGGGTAAGGTCATCTCGAATCGGCTCCCTTATTATTATTATTATTTTTTGTCTATAATAAAGAGTCAAATTAATAATTTTTTATTTCAATTTCACCTTAATAATATTTTTATTTTAGTATTTTCTTATTTCAGTTTCATTTTAATAATACTCTCTATTTCAGTTTTATCCCACCAAAAACTTCAGATTTTGCTTTGACTCTGTCTCTATTGATTCAAATATACATTCATTTTAACTCGAATAGTATTCTTAACGATACTGATTATTTAGTCGACCTTGACTTGGTGAGGCTCAACATATATAAAACCCAGCGGAGTTGCCATCTTCTGGTAGAAGAACATGATTGTTGTGATGAAAATGTTAAAAAATTTGCTTCTCGAATTGCTTCCCTGTTTTGCTTTTGTAGCAGCTCTGCCTGTCGTACTTGCACAAGCGCCTGATCAACAAGGTTATAAACCCAAAATCCTTGAGACTCATATTCTCTTCTTTGTTTTATTTGTACTACAATATATATATATATATATATATATATATATATATATATATATATATATATATACATATATAGCTGCTTATATCTAATTTCTGCCCTCTCTCCCTCTCTCAGAATTTATAAGCATAGACTGTGGTTTATCTGAAAGTTCTAACTATACCGATCCAGACACCGGAATCTTCTACACCTCAGGTGACGGCTACACAGACGGCGGTGTGAACATGGCAATATCATCACTCCCTGAAAACTATACGAAGCAATTCTTGTCTGCAAGGGCGTTTCCAGAAGGAACCAGGAATTGCTACACCCTAAGACCTGAAAAAGGGGAGGATTATAGGTACTCGATAAGGGCAAGTTTCATGTATGGAAATTATGATAGCAAAAACCAACTCTCTGAGTTTGATCTTTATATTGGAGAAGATTTCTGGGTTACTATGAGTTTTGAATAAGCATTCAGTGCAAGAGAATAGGAAATTATACACACTCCATCGACGGATTATGTACATTTATGTCTTCATAAGACATGACAAACTATTCCTTTCATATCAGCACTAGAGTTGAGGCCATTGAACACTAAAAACTTGTACAACACTCAATTTGGATCGTTAAACCTTTTTGCGCGGTGGGATCTCGGTGCTGAGACCGATAAGAGGCTGAGGTGAGTCAGAGTCTTCTTTTATGATTGTCATGATGTCTATAGTTAATTACAACATTTTTTTGGGCCTTTATATTCATTGAACAGAGTAAAAGCCATTTTACCTCATGAGTTGTTTGGTAAGCCCCAAAATCCCCTATCAAATTTTAAGTTTGAATTATGTTAGACGTCGCTTTCTTTTTATCATTCAATTATATTAATTAGATAAATTTATTTTAATTCTCTCTCTTTCTTATTAGTTTTGTTTTATTTCTCTCTCTTCTTTTATTAACTTTTCTTTCTCTTCTTTTATTCACTTTTCTTTCTCTTGGCCTGTTTCTCTTTTTCTCTTTTTCTCTCCCTTAATTAATGTTTTTTTCTCTTTCTTTTGTTTATCACTCTTACACATTTCTCTTTCTTACCATAGATATCCTTTATGTAGTCATGTTCTTCTCATATGACTTTTTTATTTAAGTCATATATATTCTCATAAGTAAATTACTATCAAAATATAAGTATGAAAATTACCAATCATTTGAATTATTAGGATCATTTAGAATAACTGTAATAAAGAACATGATGTTAGTAAAGATAATAATTAACTTTTTATCATGTACAAAAAAATAAACTTGTACTGGTTCTTTTATTTTTATTTTAAATTGGTTAATGAAATTGTTGTCCTTAATTAGATGAGTCACATGAAAAAACTAATAAAAAAAATATCATCAAATTCATATATTAAATCATCAACGTCTAACATGGAAATGTTATGGAGCGAATATGTTGGATTTTTTGATCAGTTGCTATATTTTATGCAAAGTTTATGATACATGTATCAATGAGAGAAAGTTTATGACTACATGAGGGATATGTATTGTAGGAGAGAGAAATGTGTAATAGTGGTAAACAAAAGAAAGAGAGTAAACATTAATTTAGAGAGATAAAAAAAAGAAAAACGAGGAGAGAGAACAATTAATAAAAGATAAAAGAAGAGAGGTAAATAAAATAGATTTATCTGGTTGACATTTCAATTAGGAGCTAGGTGATAATCGGATGGATGAATAGGGTGACATTTAACATTACTCTGTTAACTAACATAATTAAGTTTATGTTAACTATTGAAGGGTGTATTTGTCTTTACATAATTTGGAAATAATAAAAGAACTTAACAGAAAAAATGAGCCTATGAGATTATGTCATGTAGACATCCATTTCATTATTTTCTTTTCTTTCTCCTCTTCCTTCTCGTTTCTTCTTCACCAAAATGCTACCGTCACTTTCTTATCTCTACAACTAATACTACAAGCAAGCACTATAAAATGTTCAAAAATTTAAAAGCATGGCAAAAATGGGGCTGATGCGTCTTGCTAACTCTTTTTCCTCACAACCATCACTGCTAAAATTTTCAACGTCGTCTACACCGACAGCCCATGGCAGTCCTACGTCAGCTCTGATGCCTCTGGCACCATGGATATTAACATTTTCAAGTCATTTTGCCACCCGTCTTTTTTCGTTTTTTAAAACCTTACGTTAAAACTTAATTTATTTCTTCTTTTGTAGCTGAATATTTATTCGATAAACTTAAAACTTAAAGGCTACTTTTTTTACTAATTCTTTTTTTATTATTTGAAAAAATGTAAACCCTTGAAAGGTTAACAGAATTTAACTCTGTTAATGCTCATGGGGGACTTTGGATAAACTTTAAGCTTGATGGGGACTTTGGGACTTATCAAAGTAACTCATGAGGCAAAATGGCTAGCTTTTACTCTTATTGAACGTAACACAATATTTTCATACAATTCGGAAACCAAATTCTTGTTTAGGTACCCGAATGATGTGTATGATCGCTTGTGGCAGCCCATCAGAGCCGTTGACGGATCTAACGACCTATTGCCTAAAACGACGTCATTAAGTACTAATCTTACAGTAGTTACAGATGTGTTCAGCCAAATACCACCTGCTGTGTCGCGTACGGCTGCGACACCCCAGAATTCTAGCGACTCTTTGTATATGTCCTGGGAGCCTCATAATTCATCTGACCAGCTTTACTTGTGCTTTCATTTCGCTGAAGTGAAAAAGCTCCGAAGCAATGAACTCAGACAATTCAAAATATATTTGAACGGGCTTATATGGAACACAGCATTCTCGCCACCTTATCTAGAGTCATACACTATATGGACTTCAGATCCTGCAATTGCTCAAACCAAGTATGAGCTCTCCATCAATTCAACTGAAAATTCAACGCTTCCTCCAATCATCAATGCCATAGAGATTTATGAGGTAAAGAAATTCAAAAATTCGGGAACGGATGATAATGATGGTATGTCCTCCTTACCAATTGATATTTCCCATTCCTGAACTACACTTAAACATGCTCTAATTTTTCTATATGTTGTGCCTTTTCGATTATGTTTTGTATAATATTAGCGGCTGCCATCTTCGGCATCAAGTCATACTGCGGATTGACGAAGAATTGGCAAGGAGATCCATGTGCACCTCGAGCTCTTACGTGGGTCGGTCTCAGCTGCCACTATGATCGTAACAGTTCCAGAATTGTCTCCTTGTATGTTTATGCCTTAACACGTCCAACACTTCTCATCTTAGTTCTGATTTTCTCAAACATATCACATTAAATTTGTATCAGGAACTTATCCTCAAGCGGATTAACTGAATCAATAGCTCCAGATATAGCTAATCTCATAAATGTTCAGACTCTGTAAGTATGTCAATTTACTTGATTTCAAGAGAAATGGGCAGAACTCCCCTGTGGTTTGTTGAGGATATTGTGGACTTTTGACAAGTCATAGAGAGTTTCGTACATTTCATCGAAAAATTTAAGATGATGTTTTTTCTCCATCCTTTAAATTTATTCAAAATTTGAAAAAATTGTGCAACCAAAAGATCCAGGTTTTTCACAATTGTCACTTACGATTATAAAATCTGATTTATTCCAGGGATTTGTCAAATAACAATTTAGAAGGAAGTGTGCCTGACTTCTTGGCTGAATTATCTAACTTAGCAGTCCTGTAAGTTCTGCTAACACTTTAATATTTCATGGCACGAATAAAAGAAGAGTAAATGATTTATTTTCAAATCCATTACAGAAACTTAGCAGGAAACAATTTCAATGGAACGATACCAGCAAAACTAGAAGAGAAGTCAAGGCAGGGATTATTATCTTTCAGGTCAACTTTACTGCCAATAATCTAAACTGGATTCTTGTTGATCTTTTTTACGGTACCGGATAAAATATTTCATTCTTTTCTATCTTTTATCATCTAATATTTGATGCTTTTTGTCCCTATATAAACAGTATCGATGGACTGCCCAACAATGCAAGCAAAAAGAAGAATAAGGTTATCGTTCCAATAGTAGGATCAGCACTCGCCGCTTTTCTTGTTGTCCTCCTAGTATTTATCACCGTGTGCTCGATCAGAAGAAGAAAAAAAACAGGTTAGTAAAATTTTTTGGGCCATCTTTTAGGATGGAATTCTTGACCGAAAATATATATATATTTTTTTGGCAATAATCTCTAGAAAGGGTTCTTTGTTGACTTATTCCAATTCATTTCCTATACACAGCGATCAAGAAGGTAGATGCTAATGTAAACAAGAACAATGGAGCACTAGAGACTAAGACTCGACTAATTACATACTCAGAGGTCTTGAAAATTACAAATAACTTCGAGAGAATATTAGGAAAAGGAGGTTTTGGCAAAGTCTATTATGGATTTATGGGTGACACTCCAGTTGCTGTGAAGATGCTCAACCCTTCATCAACTCAAGGACACAAAGAATTTCAAGCAGAGGTAAGTATCTAGTAGTTAATTAACAACTTTCTCTTAATTATAATTTTGTTAATTGCATCCCCTTCCCCTGCTAGCCTTTGCTATTCATATGATCCTGTTTATTGCTCCTACATTATGCCTCGAGAAATGATCTGTACGTCTTCAAAGGAAAAAGTGGAGATTCCGAGGTTGAGCTGGATATGTAGATAAATTCAATACAAAAAGTATATATGCACATGTTACCTTTACTTTCAAAATTCAGGCCAATCTTCTTATGAGCGTCCATCACAAGAACTTGACTTCTCTCGCCGGATACTGCAATGAGGGGACTAACATTGGCATCATCTACGAGGTCATGGCTAATGGTAACCTGAAACAACACTTATCAGGTACAATGCTGATAATTCTGCACCAGGCATGTACGTTTATAACAATGGGTAGGAGATGATTCTTGATGATGTCTTATTGGATGCAGAATTGAATTGGGAGCAAAGACTTGGAATTGCACTAGATGTAGCACAAGGTGATTTCATCTTTATTTTCTGATGAAAATATTCTTAGAAGAATAAAGGAATTTGATTTCAGCCCCGCCAAGAATTAAATTTACTCTTTTAAGAGTGGTACATATGCACCCTAATGCCACGGCCTAGCTGGAGTGTAATCTCCCAAGATATGAGTTCCGGAAATCCACAAACGATTAAGAAATTCTTCCTACCTATGAATTATATTGCTCTAACACATCCTGTTTCAATCAGCTGCTATTGGAAGTTTTGACTATTATATGATTTTGGCAGGGTTGGAGTACTTGCATCATGGATGCAACCCACCAATAATCCACAGAGATATCAAGCCTACAAACATATTACTAAAAGAAAAATTTTAAGCCAAATTATCCGATTTTGGGCTATCCAGAGCTTTTGCTAGTGAAAGTGGTACTCATGTATCAATCAACACCATGGCCGGCTCTCCAGGTTATATGGATCCTAAGTAAGTACTTCTCATTGTCAGCTTACTATTTTGAAATTTTATGCATGGAGTATAATTGGAAGAAATCTGCAGGTGTCACTCCTCCTACAAGTTGACTGAGAAAAATGATGTGTATAGTTTTGGGGTAGTACTCTTGGAGATCATCTCTGGTTGGCCAGTACTAGACATGAACCATGAAAATAGACACATAACTGAATGGGTGGTTCCTTTCCTCGAAAGTGGAGACATAAGAACAATTGTTGATGAGAGGTTTAAAGGAAATTTCAATATTAACTCTGCATGGAAAGTTGTTGAATTAGCCATGGGTTGTGTGTCTCGCCATTCCACTAAAAGGCCAACCATGAATGATGTGGTGATTGAATTGAAGCAATGCTTGGCAATAGAGTCTAACCTCGAAACAGAACCAAATAGTCTAGCATGGCTTGTTGTGGAGAGTGAGTATGGTCCTTTAGTAATGTAAAGTGGACTTGACAAAAAACACTCCTCACAATCGTATCCTTGTTCTTGTATCTTTTTTATCATACTTGTATTTGAATGTTGAACCTTTGATCAGTCATTGTCATACTTGTACATTATCATACTTGCTTAGTGAATAATAAATTTCGATTTGAACTGGATATCTAATACATATGATGAGTTCACTACAAATACGTAGCTGAATTGAGTTTTACTAGAGTACACAACTCACACAAATAGTTTAGTAATAACTGTCGTAATTAGAGGTTTTAAGTTCAAACCGCAATTTCAGTTTTTATTGTGACAAAAAAACGAGTACATAACTCACAACGCTGGCATACTCGAGCAACTATTTTAACAACAGAGGTGAGGCAGCTTTGTCATAAACTTCCAATCCATCAAACCAGTACAAGCCCTAAAACCACACTATTCCAAATTCATAGCAAGGGCGATCATATCACATCAAATAAATCAGAAAATGGAAAATTTGATAAAGAAAAACGGTTTGGACTATTCTCAACATTTTATGATGCAGGAAAGCCAAGCAGAAGTTGAGAAATCCATGAGGTAGAAGATATTTTGTCACGCCTGAAAGTTTAATCAAGGAACTTAAGATGTAACCGTTGAAAGCCTATAAAAAATCAGTTACCAAATGTACAATATATGTAAAAACAAATTTAAACCATATCATGAATTTCACACATCACGTTCAAGGCTATATTTCACAAAACAAATTTAAACCATTCTTCAAAATAGTAAACAGAGCATCTAAATCATATTATAAATTTCACACATCACATTTTTCTGAATATCCTCAATTATCAATTCCAATATCAGAACAGTCACTAAATGTACAATCCATGTAAAAAGTATATCTAAACTTTCAATAGTCGTTGAAATCAAAAGTCTAAAGGGAAACGCTCAATTCCAAAGGTCTCTACCTAACCTTGTCCAAGATTTTATTTTTTTTCCTCAGTGGGGAAAGGAACATAAAGAAAAAGATAACGAGTAGAGCAATGCTCCGAAAGAGGATATCCAAAAATAATATAAATGAAACAATAAGCAAAATATCAAATTGCTCAAAAAGAGAATATATTTTAAACGTGTATAAAGCTAAGCGAATGACAAAGTTCTTAGCATGATACAAATTCCGGAAAATTCCAAACCATCGTGAAATTGATACGAAAAAAAAAAAGGAAATTACGTTGCATAGTTAAGACTAGAGCCGTAACTATGCAACGTAATCCCAAGTGAAAATACAAGGCCCCTCAAAATTTAAATAGAAATCCTGAATTACAACTTGGGGTTAAACACGTTGATGAGAGGATAAGATCAGCTATTAAAAATGGAATCCTCTCATACTTTACAAACATATGAACATCATAATGAAGGAGAAGTGTAAGGTTATCAATTCAGGAACATAGACAATCCGACAAAAGACTTGAATGAGATTAATATATCGCATAGCTTAGGAAAAAGAATGCCCATGGACTATGGACGAAACTAATATTATAAAATATTTAAATGTTAGGAGAGAAAATGCTTAATTTAAAGTTGACAAGAACGAAATATGGCTAGCCATTCAAGAGCACAAAAAGGTGAAACTAGAACAAATACAGAATTAATTATAGGGAGGCACAAAACATGTAGTTAAAGATGGAATGCGAGGTCACATATAGAGGATAGAAATGTATAGCTGAGATAAAACAAAATTCACGAAACCAAACACATGGAGACACAAACAGCATAACCATAAACTGAATGTCTAACGAATCCAAAAACGCATCATCATAGCCAAAGATGAAATGCGAGACTCAAGTCAAGGAATCATAGGAAGATAACCAAGGGCGAAAGATACAACCGATGATACGAAGGAGAAAAGATATGACAAAAAGATGTCACGCCACCAAATCCATCAAGGCAAATCCTAGATGAGATTTTTGTGAACTTTAAGAAGATAACTTACTAAACTTTATTCACTCAAAAATAATAATAAATTAAATTAAAATAATTTTTCACATAAATACAAAAAACAAAGCGTCTAAAACTTATAAAAATAAAATTTTCAAATATTCAGAATACATATATTTACTAAAACTCTAACACAAAAAAAATCTAAATATTGTTAAGTGATCATCTCATCTAAAATTTTAAATTGTAAGAGAGGGGTATGTTATTTATTATCTCCAACATGTCCCTGCAAATACAGGCCGGATTAGTTTTTGAACCTTATACTTGGACAATTTTAATTTTTTCAAATGGGTGGCGATATGTTTTGAACCCATGACTTTTTGATTCTTAGGCTCTGATACCATTTTAAATGAACGCCTCATCAAAAAGTTTAAGCTGTTAGAGAAAATTTATTATATTATTTATTATTTTCAACAAGTATTTTACATCAGAAGAATCTCGCAATCAAAATCTCAGAGGCTCTACCTCTCTATTTACAATCGAGGAAAGGAATGAACAAAATAATTAGCAATAAGTAGAACTCACCCCAAAAATTGTTGAGGCTCAAAAATTAATAAAATTCAAATGCCAATAATCGATAACTTTATGATATTCAATGATTAATGCAATGACATAATATAAGACACTAACAGAACATTAACAAGTTGTGGCTGTTCCGCAGTGTGATTCACGATTTGCGATTCAAAGGAAAATTGGACAATTACAAGTTTTAGATAAATAGTCCCCATTATTTTAGAAATCACGCGATTAGTCCCTATTGTTTGTAAAAATTTCACCATTTGTTTCAAAAGTCACTTATTTAGTTCCTATTGTTTGTAAAAGTCACTCTATTAGTCCCCAAATATTTGCAAATATCTCACAATTAGTTGTGAGACTTTTGCAAACACTAGGGACTAATAGTGAGACATTTGTAAGCAATGGGGACTAATAGTGAGACTTTCACAAACAATGGAGACTAATCGAGTAATATCCCACATCGACTGACCAGATCTTTGGGCTATTGGATATATATGGAAGTGTCCATTTATCCGTGCAAGTGCCTTTTCTAGTTAAGCGAAAGCCAGCTGGAGAGGGACAAAACAATGAGGGTACGCTCGTGCGTTAAGTGTAGGGTGTAACCAAAGCGGACAATATCTGCATAGTAGCGTGCTCCTCACGTACCTTTACCTTCCGGTATTCGCTTAAGGGGGCGTTACAAAATGGTATCAGAGCCGATCGGTCTTTGTGCCAGCGAGGACGCTAAGTCCCCAAAAGGGGATGAATGTAATATCCCACATCGACTAACCAAGTCTTTGGGGGTATTAGATATAAGTGGAAGTGTCCCTTTATCTGTGCAGGCGCCTTTTCTAGTTGAGCGTGAGCCAGCTGGAGAGGGACAAAATCGTGAGGGCACACTTGTGCGTTAAGTGTGGGGTGTAACCAAAGTGGACAATACCTACATAGTAGCGTACTCCTCACGTGCCTCTACCTTTGGGTATTCGCTTAAGAGGGCATTACAAACCGTGTGACTTCTGAAAGAATAAGGACTAATGGTGAGACTTTTACAAACAATAAGGACTAACCGCGTGACTTATGAAATCATAGAGACTAATTGTCTAAAATAAATAAACAATAGGGACTAATTGTGAGATTTGCCCTTTTTAAAACACATAAATTATATGAACAACCAACACATATAGGTACATATACGTGTCTATATATGTATGATACAGATACATAGTTTTATTATTAGAGGGCTTCATGTTTAATGTATGTCTTTATGTGTATGTGTGTGATTTTGTGCATTTTCGTAATATATACTAATTTGAATATTTTTTAAACAATAAGAATACATATTCAAAGGATATATTAGATTTAGCTACAATAATAAGAATACGCAGCTTGGTACCCTGGTTGTGAACTACTTCAAAATAGTTAGCCCGCGAGAAACTACTGTGATCAAAGTTGTTTCTTGCGGGCTAACTTTCCCCCTTGTGCCATGGAGGACCTTGACAGCCTTAGTAACCCTATTGACGATTTTGAGATCAAGCAAGCTTTATTCCAAATGAATCCATCTAAAGCTCAGGGTCCCGATGGTCTGTCAGCTGGTATCTATCAATAGTGTTGGAGTTCTATTGGCGCTGCTCTTTGCCAAATGGTTCGGGAGGCCTTTGACAGTGGTCATATCAATCTTGAATTAAACCAAGCGCTTGTCCATTTGATTCCAAAAGTTAAAGGTCCTGACACAGTCAAGCATTTCTGTCCTATTAGCCTTATTAGTGTATCAGTCAAGCTAATTATGAAAGTCATGGTGAACAGGCTACGCCCTATTCTCAGCAATTGGATTTCCCTTTGCCAGAGTAGTTTCATGCTAGGGCGCTCCACTGGAGATAATGTGATATTAGTCCAAGAATGTATCCGATATATAAAACGGAAGTAGAGGAATAAAGGTGTCATGATCATCAAGTTAGACCTTGAAAAGGCTTATGATAGGTCTCTTGGAGTTTTATCCAATATATATACTCTTAAGCAACTTAGGTTTTCGGATAAGTAGATTTCTCTCATCATGTCTTCTTCACCTCTGCTAGCATCCGGGTCTTATGGAATGGAGTTCCGTCTGAGGCCTTCACCCCTGAAAAGAGGATTAGACAAGGGGGATCCACTCTCTCCTTATCTTTTCATTCTTTGCATTGAACGTCTTTCACAAATGATTACGTGTGCAGTTAATAGAAAAGTGTGGAAACCTATTTTTCTCTGTAAGAAGGGTACTCCCCTTTCTCATTTTTTCTTTGCTGATGATTTACTCTTTTTTCCAGAGGCGTCCATGGAGCAAATGAGAATTTTCAAAGATATTCTTTCAAAGTTTTGCAAGGAGTTAGGACAACTCGTGAATGCTGATAAGTCATCTATCTGATACGCAATATTCCAAATAGAAGAAGATTTAGCAAAAATATTCAAATGGATGGCATATTTATATTATTTTGGAGATTATTCCCCTGGATTTTATGAATGCCTGATCAAGCCTCTCGAGGTCTTAATTGTCTTAAATCTAAAGGTGCTAAGTCCTGGGAATGATCGGAAGTGGGTCATCAACAGTAAGATCGAGCGTCCCAACCTTATTATTTTTATTACTGTCCCACTCCACGTTGTCTAAGTATATATTTAGTATTTTATATTATGTTGGGTATTTATCCCATCAATACAATTTACACTTTTGATAAATGTGACTTTGACCTTACATTTTTGGAATATGAGAGTTACACTTCTTACTAATAATTTGTTAAAATTTCCATAAGTTAAGGGTATAAAGTAATTCTAGAAATTATGGTAAATGAAAAAAAAACAACAATAAAATAGTCAAGTTGTTTACCTAATAGTTAAGTAGAATAGTCATATAATGACCTGTTGTAATTAAAAACTCTGAGATTGAACCACAGTTTCGACTTCCATTCTATTATAAAAAAAAAGGTTGACCTGTTTTACGAATGTGAAAAATGGAGGGCGTGATGACAAGATCAAATGTTGGAGTAATACGTATTGTATGGTTATTTTTGTATGACATGGGTATGGTTATTTTTGTCTTTTTATTTTTTTCTCTAAACCATTTTTACAACTTGGGAAAGTTAGATTCTAATGCCTCACATAGGAATAAAAATTGAGAAATTCATGAAGATATTGTACTCTTAGGAATATTTCTTTTATTCTGTGAACCAAACTAAAAGTATTACATTTCTAACTTTACTTTTCCAAAAGTCATGTAAGATTTTGGAAACCAAACACCTCCTTAAGGGAAAGGATTTCACCTTTAAGATAAGGATAGCGATTAGAGAAGGGTAAAAAAGAGGAATTTCAACGAGTGTAATTATAAAATCAAGAATAGATGAAAAAGGTACTGCGTGTTTATGATAATGCTTGAGGTTAATTGTGATGTGTCTTTCCACCCGGATACAGAAATTTCTGGTGTGGTTGCAGTTTATAAAGACTAAAGTGGTAAAATCATTCGTGGCAGGGCAGCTAGAATTACATGTGTCTGCTCTACAAGGGGAAGCTCTCGCGTTGAGGAAGGCCTGTTTGCTGGCCAAATCTGAAAGACTTTCAAATTTTACAATTGAATCTGATTGTCTTGAAGTTGTTAATGACTTCAATTCGCGGTCTACATCTAGTTGGAGTACCATTGTCTACCTCGTGGATGATGTTAACGCCTTGTAAGAAAATGTACAAGGATATAGTATCAAACACATTTGCAGGAAAACATATATGGTGGCAGATTGGTTGGCTAGGAATGTAAAATGTTAGGTTGTGTATCTTATATCCGGATTGGTTGGCTGTTCCTCCAATCAAGATGTTTAATGCTTTTCATTTTGTGTTTGAAATCATAGGAGGTGGGTGAAGTTCTAATATTTTGTGTTTTTTTTTGGGTAGGCAAGTTATAATGTTTATTATTCTTAGTATAAATAAAAAATTCCGTTTCCGACCAAAAACACAAAAAAGAAAAAGAAGTGAAAATTGTACGATTTAGTTTGTTCAGAATTTGGTAATATATATATATATATATATATATATATATATATATATATATATACTTCTTAGCGATTTTACCATGAATATATTTAATTAGTACCAGTTGTAAGTTATATTATATGGGCTTAAGGTCAATACTCCCCTTATTTTTCTCTATTGTAGGAACTGAAACTCATTCTTCTTATTTTAAGAAATTTACTTTATAGTATTAGTTGTAAATATTGTATGGCTTAATTACTTTCCCGTAAAGGTGATGGATATTAAATACAAAACCACATAATGCCTTCATTGCCAAGAATAAAGGCGGCCTCCAAGGGAGGCAAACCAATATCACTAATATTATCTGCCTTGTGCTACTAAATCCGTGAGATCCATTTGATAAAGGTTGAAATTCTATTTCAGCCCGAGCTCAGTGTGTATCTGCAAAATAAGGCAAGAAACTGCAGGAGTTATGACTCATGTTTCTCCTTCGACGTGAGAATAAATTAGTATGTCCGAGATCAAATACTCGCTGAATGTAGAGAGCAATTAATGAGAGTTCAGTTATCTTGAATGTGGGCATTGAATGGAGTATTTATATTAGTAATTAAGACCAGTAACATTAAATGCTTAATGTAGCATCACACTGTTCATGTCTGTCCCAAGCTTTTGTCCGCGAGGTAAAGTCATTACCCAACAGTTAATACCTTTATGTCTTATCTGGCATTTAATGTGAGGTCAGATGACAGCTCACAGGTCGGTTCGGGTCTGGTTTACACCCATATCACCATTAATCCCAAAAACTTAAAAAGAAAAAAGAAAAAAACCAGTTAGGATAAAATGAAAAACTTCACTAAAAAAAAATTGCAAGTATAATTTCATTATTCTCTCTAATGCACCACGCATGCATTGGTTACATGATGTTGGTTCCAATCTTTTTTTTGGTTCCTCTTTCTTTTTTTCAGAACTTATTAAGGACATTTTGGAGATGTTGATTATATATACATGTTGGTGGAGATTTTTATTTCAAACCAATATTAATTTGATGTAACTTTTCCAATTAGAATGATGCTTTTGAAATAGCTATTAAACCATCTAAGTAAATTGTCAATTTAGTTAGATCGATATTGTTTTATTGATACAATTGCTTTTGCTTTTATGGATTACGAATATAATGCATTATTTCTTTTATGGTAGATGATGATTCCATTCATTAGTTAAAGGTTGATATCATAAATAGTTTATTTGTTGATTTTGGCACAAATGGTGTGGATTTCAGAATTTTAGGTGCACTGTATGCTTCAATCTAAATTTCCTAAGGAACACGTTAGTGATAATCTTATTAGAGTGTTTTGATGGTTTAGGTTGTGTTTTAAGGTTCTATGACAAACAACAGTTCTTGAGAGACTATATAATTGAGTAAAATACCCCATATAATGATGTGAGTGTTGGCGTTTTGGCTCTTAGTCCAAACCTAAGCAGAAACTAAAAATAAGTAGAAGTCCAATGTAATGAGAGTAGATGTAGGAGTTCTAATCTTAGTAGAATTAGGTTCTAGTTCATTTAAATAGGATTTTCTAACTTGTAATTTCTTGCACGAAAGCCACACCAAAATGGGGTGTGATGAGAGGGTGAGTGGAGAGAGTTTTCTGTTCTTTTGTGTGTGTGAGGATTTAAAATTTTTTCGTGCATAAAGTCATGTGTGGGTTTTATAGCTTAGCATTGTTCTTCAATAGTGGATTTTCCAACTTCTTTCCGCTGTGGATGTAGGCCGAACCATGTTAAAAGTACTATGTGCTGATTTATCTCTTATTCCATGCGTGTGTGTGCACAATCCTATTTCCAACAAAGAGTGCATGACGAATCAAGGAAGAACAACTCATCACCATACAACCAAGGTTAAATTCTCATTCATCACTCACTACAAGAATTCGAAGTATAGGTGGCGGTTTGTTGTTTTAAAGGTAGCGATTTTTAACTGCTACCTATTAAAAGGCAGCACTTTGCAAAACCGTCACGAGCACCGCTACCTATGCTCGTGTTGCCTATGCATAAGTGACAGTTTATAAAAACTGCTACCTATAGTTACAACTCGCATAGGTGACAGTTATAATAAATGCTGCCTATTTCACCACAAGCACAACTCTCTTGAACTGCTACCTTTGATAAATATAGTAATAGGTGACGGTTAATTGGGACATCTACATATCATTTAGTAGACTAATAACTAACAATTCAAGAGAACTGCAGCACATTCCTACTCTACAATTAATATATGTTTCAACCAAAAACAATGACCTCATAATTGATTTTAGAATAATTGGAACACTGCAGCTAAACTAGCCATCAAGGCATTGGTATATACATTGAAATCAACATCTTCTTACAAAAAATGGGTATTGGGAATCAGTTTGAAATCAATATCTTCTCACAAAAGATCAGTCTAGTGTTCAATGAAAGCTAAGTGTTCAATTAGCAAAAAGAGAAGTGTTACAAGCAGTAATGGGAATCAGTATCTTCTTACAAAAAATCAGCAAAAAAACGTGTTCAATCAGCAACCAACAAACTCTATTCAATCAGCAAAAAGTGTTCAATTAGCAACCAACTAACTCTGCTCATGAGGCTTCAATAATATGTCCTTTTTGCTCACCTAAATCAGAGACAAGAATTGACATAAGAGATTTGAAAGTTAACAATAAGTAAATGAGAATGAACATGGCTTCATAGTGAATCTACCATCTTGCTTAGAATTCTGAGAATAAGTTCAGCACATAAGCAAATGGAATAACTCTCATGGAATATGACTATAGGCTGTGACAACAAAAATGAAAACTTTAAAAAGCTCCTAACTTTATGAAGAAAATACTTAAGTAATTCTAACATAAGGAGTTCCTATTTAGCTACATATCCAAAATGACCCATTTTAACCAGCTAGTTTAAAAGAGAACTAAGTCAATGAAGAGGGGAGAAACCTTTTTGGATAAGTAAATAATAAGCATCAAATTGAAATATAGTGTAACAAACCCTATCAAGTTGAGCTCAAACTGAAATATATAATGAGCAAAGCAAGTTAGTCATATCATGACTGCATATTACCACCAGACATGAGAAAGGAAATAAGTAAAAAGGTTGAGATTTATCCTCATGTAGTGCAACATCATATCGTGTAACCACCCGCTTCCAGTTATCTTCTTTTTAGTGAACAAAAGTTGCCCATTCAGGCAACTACTCCACAACCAGTGGCCAAATCAATAGCTTCACGCCCAATTGGTTGGTCTTTTGTTTTAAAATTCACTTTAATTCGTTTATCCGGCGGTAGATGCCAAGGAGTCTTGCACATTGATTTCCCTCCAGTCTTTCTCTTCCGTTTTTCAGCCTTTTTCCTTAGTTGGCTACTAGTTTCTGAAAAATTTAACCAAACAAATTATGTTCTGCACATAATTGGATAGAAACTACCAATATGAAAGAAAGCTAAGGAGGGACTGAGAAAGTATTTGACTATAAGACTAATAAAAGTAGAGGTTAAATAACTATCCTAATATGATTTCATCATTTGACATTTATATAAAATTCAAAGAATTTAACAGAATACAATGGTTGATTCTTGGTGAGCAAACTTGTGTATGGAATGTTATTATTTTAAGAGGATAAATTTTATAAAGATCAATTTTCAGATTTACGTTTACATGAACTAAAACCTCCTACCTCATGAAAACAAAGAAAGCAACAATAAATTCAACTAGCAGAAGCAGATTGTACTTTATGAGGCAGCTACAAGCGCACCATGCATACAATATTACAAGATATGCCAAAACAGAAAACCGAATAAAATTTTGCCAAAGCATAATTATACCAAAAAATAAAAAACACACACACACACACACACACAAATGTATACATAAAATCGACTATAAAACACATTAATCTACTTAAAATATAACTCCCTTATATTTGAGCTAAATTAGTTAGGATGTCTCTTTTGGAGAAAAACCTGTTACTCTAAGAGTCAGAGAAGTGGTTTTGGTCTCAGGCTGTAGAATGGTAAATTTGGCAGTTCAAGAAGCCTAAATTCCATGCAGTTACAACTTTTAGCCAATTACCGCAAGTAATGGAGAACTGGAAACATTTAGGATGACAAAAATATGGCAATAGGGACATCTCGATCAATTATATATTGATAAAGAAAGCACCAGCGGTATCTGGTGCATTATTATGTTATGTAGATGTCTTTATAAAAAACTGACCTTTCTCCTTTAACAGCAAGCACGCCTGCCATTAAATCACTATTCCCAGATATAAATTTAGTAGTTGAATCCATCACAACATCTGTAAATTGATGGACAAATTACTACTGTTAGAAGATCACATACTCATAATAATAATTATGCGCTTTAAGGAAAAATAAATTGCTTCCGGCACCTGCTCCGAGCCCCAAGGGCTAGGACAACAATGGGGACATAATACTGTTATCAACCAATACAATGACTCCATGAGCATGAGCCATTTCAGATATTTTCTGAAATCAAAATCAGTAGTGGTGTGTGATTATTAAAATATTACAACACGATGGTCATCAGTTATTGCTTTTAGTATATCTATTCCTGACTGAGGAAATTTCTGGCAGACTCAAACTTGAGCTTCATGAATAAAAAACATCCACGAATATCACCAGAAAAGATACTAACTTGACCACAATTTCATTCTTTGGAACTACTTCTGACAATAATCAATCTGAACCTCCATACATGTCATCACCAGAAATGATCTCCTCACCTGTTATCCAAATATGAGAAATAAAAACATAAAATCTACTCTTTGTAGCTCTTAGCATCCAGAGAAGACACATTTACACATAATCATCTGTGTATAAAATTATAACTATAATCATAAATAAGACCAAGAAATCAAATTATAAGGACTTTTTGATCTCAAAAGACAACATTCTAACACATCATAGGTCATTTAAATATAGATATAACCAACTTGCCAATAGAAAAAGGTGATATGCCAGCATTCCAACAATTTAATGAATGCAAATGTGTTCCATGTAATTGCACAAAGAGATAATCTAGTGAAAGTACCAGCTTTAACAAGACGAGTCACCACTGTCAAAGCAGCCATACCACTGGTGAAACACAATGCTTGATCCGCTTTTTCAAGCTTCGCAATGAGTCTAAAGATAACACCAAAATAATCAAAACAGAAGTCACATCATAGGTTTGCCACTGGCGATTAAGATCATTAGTGAATTCTCTGACTGAGAAAGTCAAGCATACACTACCATTTTAGAGAAGGTGTCTCCAAAGGTAAGTTCATTGTGGTAGGGAAAAAACTTAGATGATGAACAACAAATAAGAACTAGATCATCGAAAATAACTTAACTAAAGATAAAACTCTTTGATACCTGATATGGCATAGACAATTATTGGAATTATAATCTAAAAAATCTCCATTGTTCTCATACATTTTAATGAGAGCTTAGATTTTTTAAACTGAAATAGCTCATATTAAAGATAAAACTCTTTAATACCTGATATGGCATAGACAATTATTGGAAATAGTTAATCAGGTGAATAGAATGCATAGATCAAATATATAAAACAGTAATAGAAGACTAAACCTAAAATTAATTAATTAAAAATCAGTAAATTTTTATTACAAGTCTGAAAGCTAAATCATTAATTAATTAATTAAAAATCTAAATCTATCTCTAAGCTTTCAAATCTGAAAACTAAATCATTAATTAATTAACTAAAATTAAAAAAAAATCACTAAATTTTCATTAGAAATCAATCTTTCTCAAGCTCAAGCTAATACAAATTGCAACCTAACTTACATACATAACGAAAAGTACACCTATATACATGTATGTGTGTATATATATATACATATTATATATATATATGTGTGTGTGTGTGTGTGTGTGTGTGTAAGATTGAATGGTTGATCAAAGATTAGAGGCTACATGTACATATATATACATATATATGTGTGTGTGTGTGTGTGTGTGTGTAAGATTGAATGGTTGATCGAAGATTAGAGGCTTACGCGGTTGATTGGCGATTAAAGGCTTACGGTTGATCAACGATTAGAGGCTTACCGTGATCGGAGATTGGTTGATGATTTTGCGGCGTACATGTCGAGAGAAGAGAGAGAGAGAACGATGAGACAATGTGAAGAGTAAAAATTGAGATTTGAGTAAATGGGGTTTGATATTTTAGAGAAAAGAAATTGAGATTTGAGTAAGTGGGGTTTGATATTTTAGGGAAAAGAAAGGGCGCATAATACTTTAGTTGTCTCATCGTTCTCTCTCTCTTCTGTCGACATGTACGCCGCAAAATCATCAACCGATCTCCGATCACGGTAAGCCTCTAATTGCTGATCAACTGTAAGCCTTTAATCGCCGATCAACCGCGTAAGCCTCTAATCTTCGATCAACCATTCAATCTTACACACACACATACGCACACACACACACACACACACACACACACACATATATATATATATATATATATATATATATATATATATATATATATATATATATATACATGTAGCCTCTAATCTTTGATCAACCATTCAATCTTACACACACACACACACACACACATATATATATATATATATACATGTATGTATATATATATATATACACACATGCATGTATATAGGTGTGCTCTTCGCTATGTATGTAAGTTAGGTTGCAGTTTGTATTAGCTTGAGCTCGAGAAAGATTGATTTGTAATGAAAATTTAGTGATTTTTTTTATTTTAGTTAATTAATTAATGATTTAGTTTTCAGATTTGAAAGCTTAGAGATAGATTTAGATTTTAAATTAATTAATTAATGATTTAGCTTTCAGATTTGTAATGAAAATTTACTGATTTTTAATTAATTAATTAATTATTTTTAGGTTTAGTCTTCTATTACTGTTTTATATATTCGATCTATGCATTCTATTCACCAGATTAACTATTTCCAGTAATTGTCTATGCCATATCCGGTATCAAAGAGTTTTATCTTTAATATGAGCTGTTTCAGTTTAAAAAATCTAAACTCTTAATAAAATGTATGAGAGCAATGAAGATTTTTTAGATTATAATTCCAATAATTGTCTATGCCATATCAGGTATCATAATTGTCTATGCCATATCAGGTATCAAAGAGTTTTATCTTTAGTTAAGTTATTTTCGATGATCTAGTTCTTATTTGTTGTTCGTCATCTAAGTTTTTTCCCTACCACATGAACTTACCTTTGGAAACACCTTCTCTAAAATGGTAGTGTATGCTTGACTTTCTCAGTCAGAGAATTCACTAATGATCTTAATAGCCAGTGGCGAACCTATGATGTGCTTTAAAGACTTCTGTTTTGATTATTTTGGTGCTATCTTTAGACTCATTGCGAAGTTTGAAAAAGCGGATCAAGCATTGTGCTTCACCAGTGGTATTGTAACGCCCCGATCCCTCACGAGACCGGAGGCTCTAATAACCATGCTATTCTCAACCCAATACCAAACCCGGTCACAAAATTTTAGGGGAAAAACGGACAGAGTTTCCCCTGTACTATGGACATTCTGAAAACCTGTAAATTCTCAAATAAGGTAAACAAACTTTTCATGGCTAAATATTTAAAGATTCACGGCCATCCGAGCCTTGAAGCAAACAACAGTTCCATAACCACACAAGCATGCAAAGCAACTAGAAATAGAAATATAAGTTATTACAAGCCATAGAATTACCACTACTACTACATTATCAGACTTCCAGCTTACATATTACTCAAATACATACATGAGCTTTAAGGCCCCAAAATAGATTATACATAGGACAACAAATTCTTCACATAGCAACCAGAAAGCACATCCACCTCAGACAAATATCACACAGTAGCTAAGGCAACTCCACCAACTGTGCCACCTGAAACATGTTAGCGAGGTATGAGCAACCACTGTTGCCCAGTGAGGGATATAGTCCCGGGGCGTGCAATGCAACAGATAATATAGTTATAGAACAATATCACTTAGACAATTTAAGAAGCAATGATAACATAAGTAACCACACATTTAAAAGGATACATTTCACACAATCCCCTATACACCAATCTTCACTGGTCTTCATTCACGATCCACGAACCACGAGCACGATCACGATAAGCCGGCATAACCCCAAACACTCCAGTGGGTGTACTCCGGATGTACCCCGATAATCCTACGACCCAACATCCCCTGGCAATCTTCGGACCAGGCGAATGAGGGACTAGGGCACGGAGATTGAATATCCACCGGCAAGCCCTCTGCTGCCCAGCCGATATTCAACACATCCGCCCCTGACACTATGGTTGCGCAACCACGATGCAATGCACTTAACGATGGGAAGTTAATAGCAATAATATAAGCATTAACACATATGAGGATCAACAAAGTAGGTTGACCTCGAGGCAATTAGCATAGAAGCAATTATAGAAGCTAATAAGCAGTTTACAAAGGAACATATACAAAGTAAGCATAGAATCATACCAAAAGCTCCAAATCAACTTGAAACCACATATAAACACTTAAGGAGTCATGCCATGGGTTTAGAAGTGTGAGTCAACCAAAATTGCACCTAAACCCCTTTGTTTTTCAAACTATTTCTCTTCCAAACCAAGGTTAATGATTCCATTTTCAAAGGAAACTCTCCCAACCTTCTAACTAACCCTCAAGGTACCCTCTCAACCCTCTAACTCATTCAAATGGCTGCGATTACCCCAAAAGCCCCAAATTCCCTCTTATGGCTTTAAACTACACATACGATGTCCGGGCTTCAAACAAAGGATATCAAGGCTTCTATAGCACCTAGGTAGCCTAACAATACTATAATTGAAGCCCGAATCCACCCGGATTCGCATTAACCCCGAAAGGCCCAAATTAAAGTCGACTATTTTACATTTTATGCGATTTTAGGACAATGCAAGTGCACGGGGCTATTAGACTACCTTCACTAGTACCTAAGGCATCTATTAGAAGCATTGAATCAAGTTAAAACGCGCGATTTCACAAAACCCTAAAATTCCCGTCACTATTCACCCTAAAAATCAAACTAACGATTCTAACCGTTTGAAAAGCGAAACGATGGCTTAAAAGTGTTCCCTAGCATTCATATACATGGTATAATAGCATAGATAAGCTTTGCAATAGCATTTGATAACATTTTCAACAAATCAAGAAAAATATAACATTTTAGATATGCATAAAAAGTCATGAAACCCCTCACCAATTACGCGTAGGAACTCTCGGGAGGCTAGCAAACACCCTAAACTACTTGCTCCTAGCTTGGCTTGGCTTGGCTTGAAGATTTGATGAGCAAAATCCTCTCATTCTCCTCCTATACTATTCTCGGATTTGCTACAGTGATTTTTCAGCATTTTTTTGTTTTTATTTTTGCTTGTTATGGCTTAAGGTGAGTTGTGTGTGTGTTATATAAGCTTAGGTGAGTTATTTAGTTTAAGTGTATGGTCAAATGTGAGTCAAACTAGTTAGAAACAAGTCCTAAGCATAAATTTAATGTTAGCTAATTAAACTCCAAGTTAGATACTTAACACTATTCATTTGACTACTAAAATTATTTTCTAAATGAGCTCTCCTATCGCCTCTAGCTCAAACTCACATTTTTCCCACTACTTTAACAATTAATATGATTTAATAAAAATAGTAATTAACTAATAGAATGCAGTTAAAAAATGGAGTGAATAGTAATTTAAGAAGACAATTAATAAGGCATAGAAAGAGGTGCGCAAATAAAGGATGCAACAGTAATTGAATGCATGGCTAAATCTCGGGCGTCACAGGTATGGCCGCTTTGACAGCCGTGACCCCTCTTGTTGGAGCTGGTACTTTCACTAGATTATCTCTTTGTGCAAATACATGGAACACATTTGCATTCATTAAATTGTTGGAATGCTGGCATATCACCTTTTTCTGTTGGCAAGTTGGTTATATCTATATTTAAATGACCTATGATGTGTTAGAATGTTGTCTTTTGAGATCAAAAAGTCCTTATAACTTGATTTCTTGGTCTTATTTCTGATTATAGTTATAATTTTATACACAGATGATTATATGCGTAAATGTGTCTTCTCTGGTTGTTAAGAGCTACAAAGAGTAGATTTTATGTTTTTCTTTCTCATATTGGGATAATAGGTGAGGAGATCGTTTATGGTGATGACATGTATGGAGGTTCACATCGATTGTTGTCGGAAGTAGTTCCAAAGAATGGAATTGTGGTCAAGTTAGTATCGTTTCTGGTGATATTCGTGTATGTTTTTTATTCATGAAGCTCAAGTTTGAGTCTGCCAGAAATTTCCTCAGTCAGAAATAGATATACTAAAAGCAATAACTGATGACCATCGTATTGTAATATTTTAATAATCACCCACCACTGTTGATTTTGATTTCAGAAAATATCTGAAATGGCTCATGCTCATGGAGCCATTGTATTGGTTGATAACAATATTATGTCCCCAGTGTTGTCCCAGCCCTTGGAGCTCGGAGCAGGTACTAGAAGCAATTTCTTTTTCCTTAAAGCTCATAATTATTATTATGAGTATGTGATCTTCTAACAATAGTAATTTGTCCATCAATTTACAGATGTTGTGATGGATTTAGCTACTAAATTTATATTTAGGCATAGTGATTTAATGGCAGGCGTGCTTGCTGTTAAAGGAGAAAGGTCAGTTTTTTATAAAGACATCTACATAACATAATAATGCACCAGATACCGCTGGTGCTTTCTTTATCAATATATAATTGATCGAGATGTCCCTATTGTCATATTTTTGTCATCCTAAATGTTTCCAATTCTCCATTATTTGCGGTAATTGGCTAAAAGTTGTAGCTATATGGAATTTAGGCTTCGTGAACTGCCAAATTTACCATTCTACAGCCTGAGACCAAAACCACTTCTCTGACTCTTAGAGTAGCAGGTTTTTCACCAAAAGAGACATCCTAACTAATTTAGCTCAAATATAATGGAGTTATATTTTAAGTAGATTAATGTGTTTTATAGTCGATTTTATGTATGCATTTGTTTGTGTGTATGTGTGTGTGTGTGTGTTTTGTATTTTTTGGTATAATTATGCTTTGGCAAAATTTTTATTCGGTTTTCTGTTTTGGCCTATCTTATAATATTGTGTGCATGGTATGCTTGTAGCTGCCTCATAAAGTACAATCTACTTCTGCTAGTTGAATTTACTGTTGCTTTCTTTGTTTTCATGAGGTAGGAGGTTTTAGTTCATTTAAACGTAAATCTAAAAATTGATCTTTATAAAATTTATCCTCTTAAAGTAATGACATTCCATACACTAGTTTGGTCACCACGAATCATCCATTGTATTCTGTTAAATTCTTTGAATTTTATATAAATGTCAAATGATGAAATCATATTAGGATGGTTATTTAACCTCTACTTTTATTAGTTTTATATTCAAATCCTTTCTCCGTCCCTCATTAGGTTTGTTTCATATTGGTAGTTTCTACCCAATTATGTGCAGAACATAATTTGTTTGGTTAAATTTTTCAGAAACTAGTAGCCAACTAAGGAAAAAGGCTGAAAAACGGAAGAGAAAGACTGGAGGGAAATCAATGTGCAATACTCCTTGGCATCTACCGCCGGATAAACGAATTAAAGTGAATTTTAACACAAAAGACCAACCAATTGGGCATGAAGCTATTGATTTGGCCATTGGTTGTGGAGTAGTTGCCTGAATGGGCAACTTTTGTTCACTAAAAAGAAGATAACTGGAAGCGGGTGGTTACACGATATGATGTTGCACTACATGAGGATAAATCTCAACCTTTTTACTTATTTCCTTTCTCATGTCTGGTAGTAATATGTAGTCATGATATGACTAACTTGCTTTGCTCATTATATATTTCAGTTTGAGCTCAACTTGATAGGGTTTGTTACACTATATTTCAATTTGATGCTTATTATTTACTTATCCAAAAAGTTTTCTCCCCTCTTCATTGACTTAGTTCTCTTTTAAACTAGCTGGTTAAAATGGGTCATTTTGGATATGTAGCTAAATGAGAACTCCTTATGTTAGAATTACTTAAGTATTTTCTTCATAAAGTTAGGAGCTTTTTAAAGTTTTCATCTTTGTTGTCACAGCCTATAGTCATATTCCATGAGAGTTATTCCATTTGCTTATGTGCTGAACTTATTCTCAGAATTCTAAGCAAGATGGTAGATTCACTATGAAGCCATGTTCATTCTCATTTACTTATTGTTAACTTTCAAATCTCTTATGTCAATTCTTGTCTCTGATTTAGGTGAGCAAAAATGACATATTACTGAAGCCTCACGAGCAGAGTTAGTTGGTTGCTAATTGAACACTTTTTGCTGATTGAATAGAGTTTGTTGGTTTCTGATTGAACACTTTTTTTTGCTGATTTTTTGTAAGAGGATGTTGATTCCCATTACTGCTTGTAACACTTCTCTTTTTGCTAATTGAACACTTAGCTTTCATTGAACACTAGACTAATCTTTTGTGAGAAGATGTTGATTTCAAACTGATTCACATCACCCATTTTTTGTAAGAAGATGCTGATTTCAATGTATATACCAATGCCTTTATGGCTAGTTTAGCTGTAGTGTTCCAATTATTCTAAAATCAGTTATGAGGTCATTGTTCTTGGCTGAAACATATATTAATTGTAGAGCAGGAATGTGTAACAATTCTCTTGAATTGCTAGTTATTAGTCTACTAAATGATATGCAGCGGTTCCAATTAACCATCACCTATTACTATCTTTATCAAAGGTAGCGGTTCAAGAGAGTTGTGCTTGTGGTGAAGTAGGCAGCATTTATTATAACTGTCACCTATGCGAGTTGTAACTATAGGTAGCAGTTTTTATAAACTGTCACTTATGCATAGGCAACACGAGTATAGGTAGCAGTGCTGGTGACGGTTTTGCAAAGTGCTGCCTTTTAATAGGTAGCAGTTAAAAATCATTACCTTTAAAACCACAAACCGCCACCTATACTTTGAATTCTTGTAGTGGATGCACTAGACTAAACCACAAGGAAATTAATCAAGTGGATGAGGTACTGGAATGGGAGATCCAAATTTGTAATAACACTCTCTTCAATACTATTTACTCAAGCTGCAAATTGGGCTACAGTTTACTACAAGACTGTTTTGCCACCTAACTTTTAGCACTTAAAAGTGCTTCATTGAGTTTAAAACCTGACACTAACTTGTACCTATTTTTAAAAGAATTTTTAGATAAAAGTTAAAGCCAAAAAAAAAAAAACTAAGAAACTCCAAATCAGCTTATCAAAAATAAATAATTACGAAATTGTTTTTACATATATAATGCGAGAAGTTATTTTTCTTTTTCTTTTCTCAAATATAACACTTCATATCTTTGAAAGTTTAACATTATCCTAAAAATTTCTAAAAACCCTACATCACTTACAATACGCTTAACAACTTTTGTTTAACATCATTTTTAACCAAAGCTTTATAGGTTAAAAGCTAAAATTTCATAACTAGGTCAAATAGAACCTATATTCTAATTGAGAGAAACAATCGACTTTTTAACAACATCGCTCTCACGGAAGACTAAGTTTTAGATTGAATTCAAACAGACATCACAATTATAATTCATAAGGAATTTAGGAACTCTCCTTTTAATAGAAGTATTTACAGTGCATGGATGTTCGATAAAGAAATTCTCACTTAGGCTGGTTTTGTAAATTTATCATGTTTAAAATATTATGTTCAAAAATATTTTTAAAATGGACAGATTACTTTCTTAATTAGGGAAAAACAATTTATAATTTCACAAAAAAAAAAGAAAAAAAACCATAAATATTGGACAAAGATCGATTAACGACATCATCCGTTTGACCGTATCTAATCCAAGAACTATCTTCTATCCACACGATTCTCTTTTGAAATGGGAAAAAGACAAACACATCCCTGACTTTTTTGTCTTGGACCAAACAGGTCTCTAAGTTTCTTTTTTTCTCTTCTTAGGTCCCTCCATTAGTTAGAAGCTAGTCAAAATTAACAGAAAAAGCATTGACATTTATGCCCCTAATGAAGATTTGATGGGGCAAGAGTAGGACATTTTTTTTTGTTTTTTGTTTTTTGTTTTTACCTTTGCAACATGGCACATCAATGAATCTCAAAAAATTATCCAAACTTTCATGTGCAGCAACCTAATTTGGTTGGAACGATTACTAAAAAGACACAAAGAATTAAAAGATAAAAATCTGAAGATAAGTCTTTTTTTTTGTGCACGAAGTGATAGTCAATTGTTGATAGATTATATATCAATTTTATTACTTATTTCTCCACAAATTATGTCTTAAATTTGATGTTGTTTTTTCGTCGAATAAAAAATATTAGCATCATACACTTTATCTATAATATAAAAAAAATTTACTATTAAATTATACCCAAAAATTGCAATAGGATAAGATGAAGGTCACTAGAAAGCAAATTTAATAGATCAAATTATTACTTATGGGCATCACATGGCTATTAAAAAAATGTTACATGTTTGCCTAAGTTAATAGAAAAAATTAGAAAGCTAAATTCAGCATCATCATGAAAACAAATATCAAAGTGCTTAATTTTTTTCTCTAGAAAAATTTAACGTAAACCTTATAGACTATTATAATACAAAATCTCTCTTTCACCCAATACAAAAAAGCCTAAAAAATTGTCTTTCTCTGTTTCTCGCAAGATTTGTCCATGAATGATAAAATTACACTCTATCATAAAGATGATTGGAAAGAACAAACAAATTTGAAACTTAGCAAATATAGTATTGTAGTATAAGAACCTAATCAAATTCCTATATGCAGCAGTATACCAGCGATGCAAAACACAATTAGCTTGTTTACTTTTCGAAGAATATAGAAACAGGACATATTATACGTTGAAAAGTGGCCAACTCTCTCCACACCAATCCACAAACTAAAAAAAAGAATAGAGTGGCTGAAACTTAAACAGCAAGATGAGATCTTTGCCTTTGCTTGGTTTTTTTTTTTTTCTTTTTTATTCAAAGGTGTGTGGCCGTGTATGTGTTTTAGGTGCCTCTATTTAATTTACTTTTTATCAAAAGTTTTTCTGGGCAACGAAGTGGTGAATTTTTTTTTCTTTTTGTGATGAGCAAAATGATAGAAATATTCCTTATCAGTTAAGTTTGACTAACTTTTAGTTGACAGAATGACTTGGCAGAGGATAAAAAAGAACATAGGAATCTCAATGGTCCAAGATAAAAAACTTAGGGACTTAGATGTCCTTATCCCCTTTTGAAATCCTTCTTAAAGAAGCACTTCGAATATCCTACTGACTGACACAACCAAATCGTTGAAGATGATAAGAACTGAAGGCATATGTAGGAGAATGTATTCACGGGTAAGAACTAGTAACCCCGAAGATAGAACCACTAAAAGGGGGTTTTAGGGTTGTATATTTTAAAATATTTTATTAAAAAAATATTTATATATAAGTGCTATATTTTCAGTCTTTACTGATAAAAAATTATGAATTCGTCCCAGCGAAGGACTGGAACCACATCCAGAAACAAGAGAATAATTAGTTTTTTGCTTTTTGAATGGGTAAAATCTTACTAAAAGTTTTTCACACATAATAAAGGGTCAATCTACCAAGGACATTTTTTTTCCCAATTTCATCTTCATTGTTTTAAAATTGACCCTTTTAGTTCTCAAAATTTATCATTTTTTTAAAAATTTTGTTCCTATTATTTCAAATGACGCACTTAGTCTCTAAAATTTATAAAAAGTTTCAATTTAGTCCCCACTATTTTCACTTTTTATAATTTAGTCTCCAAAGTTTCATGTACCTCACAATTAAAATCTCACGACAGGAACTAAAGTGAAACATTGTGCAAACTTTGGTGACTAAACGCATTACTTTTGAAATAATGTGGATGAAATTAAAAATAGTGTAAACACTGAGGATTAAATTATTTTTTTTTTTTACAATCTTTAGAGATTAAATGTATGACTTTTGAAAATATAAAGACGAAATTAAAAAAAAAATGTATAAACATTGAAAATCGTTTGTGAGATTTGCCCCATAGTTATAATGTAAATGTTCTCCTGTCTTTAATGACCAAAAATAAAAATAAAAAATGTTCTCCCTTGGTCTATATCACCTCATTGAACAGTTCTAGCTAGCATGACTACAGTTCTAGCATGACTATTTGAAGAATTTGAGTAAGGAATCTGTAATTGCATCAATCATCATGAAATACAACATACGCAACACTGACGTAGGCGAATTATGATGCAGGATCTTATAGGATAAGCACTATTTGGTTAGTTGTTAGGGAATTAATATGGATTTAGTTCAGTATATATCAACTATATAAATTAGAAAAAAAGATTAAAGAACTCTGAGCTTCTACTTCTATCTAAAAAGAGTTTGTCAACTTCTTGACAAAACTAATTTCAAATATCTTTTACAAACATCTTTTTCGCCTCAATTTGAAATATCTATTTGACAAAGCTTAAGTACACCAAGCAAGAGCCAATAATTAATAAAATAACTTCTCAAACAATGCAAGCGAAACAACCTGGGAATGTTATCCCTTTGGAAAGGAAATTTACGCATCGCGAAATAAACAATCAAGAATAAAAATTTGGCTTTTGACATGAACTTGATCGAAAAAGCTCCTTAAAAAAAAGGAACTTTAATTTCCTAGTACATAAGATCAACTAAGAGCTCAAATTAATTAAGCGGTAAATTAATTAGTAGAGAATTCAAATAATAAGGAGATATTTGCAAACAAAATTATGCAACTCAAACAACAACAAATACTCATTTTTTAATGTTAAAAATATATTTGTTTTTTTTATTATTTTTTTAATTACCAAAATAATATGTATTTGTGTTTGAACTAAAGTTCAACGGTCTTTAAAAAAAAAATTAAAAGCGTATCAACATCAATAATATTCATGCAAGTGTGTTTTTTTATAATTTCGCAGCCGTCAGATCTGACAAGAAAACAAAAGACCAAGTCTTAATACTTTTGTTTTTTTGGGTAAGATGAAGTCTACTACACTGACTTCACAAGGATTGGCTAAATAATTTTGATGACTAATTATATTCCGTATTTCTGGAAAAATTAAAAAGAAAGTCTACTACTTTCGCTGTCTCTTCTTTGAATAAAATCTTTTTGGTGGAAGATTGAACTAGTCAAGGTTGATTTCTGCTCCAACCTCCAATTACACGGTTAGAGTTGGGCTAATGTAAAAAATAAAATTTCTACCAAATTAAAAGCTTCAAATTCTATGGTTATTTGAATATACTAATAATAAACGAAATGTGAAAGTATAGTCTAGTCATATGTATGACAAGAATCAGCCACGCGGGCAACGGCTAAGGCGTCTAACAACAAATCCGCCACCAAATAGCGACAACAAGGAGTTGGAATGGCGATGTAAGTAACAATGCGTCGGAATGGTAATGTAACTATTGAGCCAATTAACTTGATTGACAATTGATTAATTGATTAGAGATTATTGAGATAATTATTGATTGGCTATGTTTTGCAAAACTTATGATATTACCATACTTGTGCTTTTACCTTTTATATTGTACAGGAAAAATCTTATAGTAACTTATCATATGAGAAGAAGATTTGTGCTAATTAAGGAATGACATTTATTGCATATTCACAAGGAAAAGAATAATAGGGTTTTATGAGTAAAGACTTTTCCTGCAGCCCAAGACAATATGCAACAGCAATCTTGTATTTATATAGCAGCAATCACGGCAGAAAAGGTGAGGCAAAAACAGAGAACAACAAGAGAAAATACAAGAGAGTTTTCTGTCCAGTGTTCCAAGTTATGTTGCAACATGATCTGTGTTCTAGTATTTGATTGTATTAAGTGTTGCAACTTTGTTTATTTTGACAGTATGTCATGAGCGATTTGTATGAGTCTTTGAGTGATTAGTTTACTGTCTCTTTTATTCATTTTTTGGGAGAGGAATGTGTAGTTTTCAGGAGAGAACGTTGCAAGTCGAGGGGGGCTCGCCAAACTGAAGTTTCGTTAAGGAGTTCTTCATCTAGGCGTCAAAGGTTAAGAGGGAGTCTTTACTTGTATAAGTCCATTGATGTTGTAACTTGTTGTTTCTTAATTAATAGGTTTGTTGGATTAGGGGAGGTCCCGTGGACGTAGACCGCACGGTTGAACCATGTTAAATCTTGGTGTTTTTTTTTACTGTTATAACTTTATTATTTCCGCTGCTGTTTACTGTTACTGCTCATGTTGGAACATTAAGTGGAATAAATTAACTAAGCAACTAGAGAAACAGTTTGTTAACGGTCTGTGATAGAACAAATATTCCAGCTAATGTTACAACATCACCTGTAACAGAGTTGAAACAGAATCACTCTACACCAGGTTATTGCATCCTGTTTTTAGTCTTGATCACAGAGCTTCATTGATTAAGCATATTAGTAATCTTGTTGTGAAATTAATCTATACTTATATTGCACAACTTCTAACAAGTGACATCAAGAGCAGGTTACGAACTAATTCGGTTAGATTCTTGGGAGTTTTGAGTTGTTGTCTTGCAGGAATAAGTATGGACACCTTGCATGAGGGAGGTTTGATCTCTAAACCACCGCTGTTGGATGGTGCAAATTACTCGTACTGGAAGGCTAGAATGAGGGCGTTCATCAAATCTATTGATGAAAAGGGTTGGAAAGTTATCCTGACTGGCTGGACATCTCCTACCAAAACAGATGCTCAGGGCAATGTTGTAACTAAACTTGAAACATAATGGACTAAGGATGAAGATCTTTCGGCAAGTTGGAACTCTAAGGCACTGAATGCAATATTCAATGTTGTCAACTTGAATCAATTCAAGTTAATCTTGACATGTGAATCTGCGAAGGAAGCTTGAGAGATATTACAAACTGCATATGAAGGTACAACGTCAGTCAGAAGATCAAAGTTGTAGATGTTTACTACCAGATTTGAGGAATTAAGGACGCTGGAGGATGAAACCATTGCGGATTTTAATGCCAAATTGTGTGATATTGCGAATGAATCTTTTGCTTTGGGAGAAAAATATTATGATGCTAAGCTTGTGAGAAAAACATTGCGCTCTCTCCCAGACAGATTTGAAATCAAGGTGGCTGCCATAGAAGAATCAAAAAATGTGGATGAAATCAAAATTGATGAACTAATAGGCTCCCTTCAAACTTTTGAAATGAAGTTTAAGTAAAAGAAGAAAGAACAAGACATTGCTCTAAAGACTGATGTTGAAAGGAATGAAACCCATAGCTCTTCTAATGATGAGGAATCTGAAATCTCTGAATCTTTAGCTTTGCTCACCAAAAATTTCAATAGAGTTCTGAAAAAATGGGTTAAGCAAAGAAAGGGGTTTGGACAATCAAATTTTGATAAGAAGCCTCATGTTGCATCAACAGCTGATTTTTTAAAGAAGCAAAACTTGAAATCAGTTGATGAGAAGAAAAAGAGTAAAGGCATTCAATGCCACGAATGCAAGGGTTTTGGTCACATTCAAGCTGAATGTGTAAACACTTTGAAAAAGAAGAAAAAAGCTATGAAGGTTACCTGGAGTGATGTAGAATCAGAAGAATCTTCAAAAAGTGAAAGAGAGCATACTGGGAACTTTGTAGCGTTCACTGTTGCAACAGCACCAAGCAAGATCAGTGTGGATACTGCTGTTACAACAACAGATGATCAATATGGGGAGTTAAGTGAATCTGACTGTGGTGAATCAGATAGTGATGGTGATTTGGATGATGAAGAAGTCATGAAAACATACAAGAACATATACGAAAAATGGGTGTTTGTGTGCAAGAAAAATCAAGGACTAGAACTAAAGATTGTTGAATTAGAAAAACAAAAAACAGAACTAGAAAAACTGGCTGAAGAAAGATTGTTGGAAGTACAGATGCTGCAACATGATTTAAATCAGATGCAGCGAAATATAAAAATGCTAAGTTCTAGAACTAAAAAATTGGATCACATGTTATCCATTCAAAAATCGAGTAGAGATCATAGTGGACTCAGTTTTTATGAAGAAGAATCTTCTGGTGCAACTGTCTTTGTCAAAAGTTCAAGTCATCCAGAATCTGAGTATGAAAATACAACTACTTAGAACAGCAGTAAAAGCGTCATGGTATCTGATGTTTCGACAGCACCAACAACATTGCAGAGGCAATATCGAAAAAAGAAAAATAGGTTCATTCCTACATGTCACTATTGTTTTGCACCTGGACACATCAGACCTCATTGTTTTAGACCTCAATTAGCTTGATTGGCGATTGATTAATTGATTGGAGATTATTAAGGCAATTATAGATTGACTATGTTTCGCAAAACTTATGATATTACCATACTTGTGCTTTAACCTTTTATATTGTATAGGAAAAATCTTATGGTAACTTACCATATGAGAAAAAGATTTGTGCTAATTAAGGAATGACATTTATTGCATATTCACAAGGAAAAGAAGAATAGGGTTTTATGAGTAAAGGTTTTTTCTGCAGCCCAAGACAATATGTAGTAGCAATCTTGTATTTATATAGCAGCAATCACGGCAGAAAAGGTGAGGCAGAAACAGAGAGCAACAAGAGAAAATACAAGAGAGTTTTCTGTCCAGTGTTCCAAGTTATGTTGCAACACGATCTGTGTTCTGGTATTTGATTGTATTAAGTGTTGCAACTTTATTTGTTTTGACAGTATGTCATGAGCGATTTGTATGAGTCTTTGAGTGATTAGTTTACTGTCTCTTTTATTCATTCTTCAAGAGACGAAAGTGTAGTTCTCGGGAGAGAACGTTGCAAGTCGAGAGAAGCTCGCCAAACCGAAGTTTCGTTAAGGAGTTCTTCATCTAGGTGTCAAAGGTCAAGATGAAGTCTTTATTTGTGTAAATCCATTGATGTTGTAACTTGTTGTTTCTTAATGAACAGATTTGTTGGACTAGGGGAGGTCCCGTGGACGTAGACCGCACGGTTAAACTACGTTAAATTTTGGTTTTTTTTTTTTTTTTTTTACTGTTATAGCTTTATTATTTATGCTGCTATTTACTGTTACTACTCATGTTGGAACATTAAGTGGAATAAATTAACTAAGCAACTAAAGAAACAGTTTGTTAATGGTCTGTGATAGAACAAATATTCCAGTTAATGTTGCAACATCACCTGTAATAAAGTTGAAACAGAATCACTCTACACTAGGTTATTGCATCCTGTTTTTAGTCTTGATCACAGAGTTTCATTGATTAAGCATATTAGTCATCTTGTTGTGAAATTAATCTATCCTTATACTGCACAACTTCTAACAGTAACTACCAATCCGTCACTATTTTGTCGCTATATGTATAATTCAAGGATTGAGTGTTGTGGTTGACGATCAAAGTACAAATTTTTCGGTGCAATTATTCGTACTGATTTATTCAATTTCCGGAGAAATTATTGTCATATAATAGAACAAGTCAAATACTACCACATTATAGTAAAAATATTAGTCAGAACATAGAAAGTAGTAGCTCTTAAGAAATAAATGAACATTTAAGTAACCATTTGAAGTCTTGCATACAAACGATCAAAGAATATTGCTTAGCCAATAACTTAATAGTTTAGATCAGAAAACATAAGAGAAGAGAAATTATATTCCATTCAATAACTTCTTATGTCCATTATGAATGTTTACTTTTTTTTTTTTTTTGTGATGAGGATTAAATCCACGACAAGTGATCAAATGCATTCCATGCATATTATAAAGGTATAATTGTGTTATAGTATATTTTTATTGTAGCAAAGAAAAAAAAAAGAGAATCTCGCAACTATGAATTTGTGAAGAAGAAGAAAAAAATTCTAAAAGACATGCAGTGAATGGTAGAAAGAAAAAAGTGTGTAGTAGAATTAAACAAAACAGAAAGAAAGAGAATATTGGAAATATTAATTACGGCAGACAAAAAAGGAAAAATGAGGAAAGAGAAAAATTAATAAAAAAAAGCGAGAGAAATAATATAAAATTAATAAATGATGGGAGATAAATAAAATAAGTTTATCTACTTGGCATGACAACTAGACATGTCAACTAGGAGGTGATAATTAGGTGATAAAAATACGGTCACGTCTAACATTAATCTATTCGAAAGTATCAACATAAAGGATTCCTTAATGATGTGCAAACAGATCAAGTAATTGTTGGATAAAAATTGCAGATAATTAATTTGCGCTGAGGATAATAAACAAAAGAACAAGTAAAATAATATATTAATATATTTGCAATGAAAAACACAACTCGAGGCTCGAGTTTAACTTAATGTCCTTAAGGTTATAATGCTCTGCTAAGGTGCTTATGGCTTGATAGCACTAACCTCACAGGATACAACGGTATTACCTTTCGTAATAGAAGCACTGTAAATTACAAAAACTTGCGAACTCACAACGTTCGAACTCTCTCTCAAACTATGATATGCATAAACTATTATCCTATCTCGTAAAAGTTGTGTATGACAATGTGAAAAGCTTAGCTATTTATAGGAAAAAGAAGAAGACAAAAAGACAAGACAATAAAAGCCAACTAAAACCCATCATAAAAGCAATAATGACAAGCCACTAAAAGCAGCAACTCTTCTGCTTTATCTCAAAAAACACGCAGGAATAAATTTTAGCATTAAAACATGCCTTTTTGTTGCATGTAATGAAGAGTTCAAAAGCTGATTTATTCACTCAAATGAATAAATCATACAATAATGACTATTTAAAATTAGTCATTAAATAGGAAATAAAAGAATTTAATCTCAAGATAAAATTAAAAATTTATTTGGTAACAATCAAATAATAAAGCTTGTCCAGACCAAAGTCTTTTGGGATCCAACCAAAACGCTTTATTTCTTTGACATAGGTACTACCCACTTTACCATTTTATTTCCAAATTCAACTCTTCAATATTATCATGAATTTCTCATTTATCAATGCTAACAATCCCCTACATGAATGGAAATTAGCTAGAAAGAGCGCTGAAATATGCAGACACAAGAGAGAGTTCAATAGAAAGATACTACATCAGGACAAGTAGCTTTTGGCCTTGAACTTTCCCTAGTAAAATCTATCGGATTTACTTGCTAACCAGTGAACGCGATGTCTTGAACTGTTCAGCTTTGGTGTAAACCAAGACAAAACAGACCACACAACACCTTGCTGACATTGAAAAGTTCTCACAGTTGTGTTCATTTTGGCCTTGAGGAACTCCTGGTATTCATGAGTACTCTAGAGAATTTAGTCTTCTAATTCTCGTAGGATCGGCCCCTCCCTACTCATATAGGTGATGCTTATAAAGAGTATCCCTGCAATACCCCACTTGGATTTCCAAGATATAAGAATCATTAAAAGCATAACTTAACCTAAGAAACACACAGGCAGCACTGTCTGCTCGTCATAGAAATAGGTAAGAGTATTACTCCCATAGTGCTCCCACTGAGTTATACATAATTCAGTTTTTCCCTTTGAACCAAGATTTAGGGATCTCCTGTCAGCAAGGTAGGGTTTTCCATTATGATAAACTTTTAAGAAATAGGCTTAAGACCCATTCCCCTCGACGATTTATAAACTTGCTCTCTAGGTAAACCTTTGGTAAGCGGATCTGCAATATTATCCTTTGACGTAATATAGTCAATAGAGATAACCCCATTTGAGAGCAACTGTTTAACGGTATTATGTCTACGACGAATGTGTCTAGACTTACTGTTATACATACTACTCTATGCCCTGCCAATTGTCGATTGACTATCACAGAATATACAGATAGCTGGCATAGGTTTCTGTCACTTTGGAATATCCTCTAAGAAATGTCGGAGCCATTCAGCTTCTTCAGCAGCTTTATCCAAAGCTATAAACTCATATTCCATTGTAGATCTAGCTATTCACGTTTGCTTAGTGGATTTCCAGGATAAAATAGTACCTCCCAACGTAAAGACATACCCAGTGGTGGATTTTGAGTCTTTAGTATCGGATACTCAATTAGCATCACTGTACCCTTCTAGTACAGTTGGATATCTTGAAAAGTGCAACCTGTAGTTCAAAGTGTATCTAAGATACCTTAGAACTCTCACAACAGCAGTCCAGTGGGCTTGCCCTGGATTACTGGTATACTTACTAAGTTTGTTAACAACAAACGCAATATCGGGTCTTATACAATTCATAATGTACATTAGACTACCAATTGTCCGAGAATACTCTAGCTAAGATATCCCTTCACCTGTGTTGTTAGCAATGTGGCTATTCATATCTACAGGCGTTCTAGCAATACTATCATCATCTTTACTAAACTTGTCCAATATCTTTTGAATATAATGAGATTGGGACAAGACTAGTCCATCTGATGTTTTAGTGATCTTCACACCCATAATTACATCAGCCACACCCAGATCCTTCATGTTGAAGTTCTTGGATAACATTTTCTTGGTAGCCTTAATGACGTTATTATCACTCCCAATAATAAGCATATCGTCTACATATAGACAGACAATGACATATTCTTGACTTGTGCCTTTCACATAAACACAATTGTCACACTCATTAATTCTAAATCCATTAGATATTATGGCTTTATCAAATTTTTTATGTCATTGTTTAGGCGTTTGTTTTAATCCGTAAAGGGATTTTACAAGCCGACAAACTTTCTTCTAGTTACCTGGAACCACAAACCCCTCGGGTTGTTCCATGTAAATTTCTTCTTCTAAATCCCTATTCAAGAAGGCAGTCTTTACATCCATTTGATGGATCTCTAGATTATTAATAGTTGCAATCGCTATTAATATCCTAATGGACGTAATCCTTGTAACCGGTGAATAAGTATCAAAATGATCAAGACCTTCTTTCTGTCTATATCCCTTGATGAAAAGTCTGGCCTTATATTTGTCAATTGATCCATCAGCCTTCATCTTCCTCTTGAAAATCCATTTACACCCTAAAGGTTTATTTCCAGGAAGAAGATTCACCAGTTCCCACGTATGATTATACATGATGGACTCAATTTTACTATTGACAGCCTCTTTCCATAAATGAGTTTCAGGGGTTGTCATAGCCTCATTAAAGGTACAAGGCTTATTTTCTAACAAATAAGTTAGAAAATCAGGACCGAAAGACTTAACCGTTCTAGCCTTTTGCTACGTCTCGGTTCGTCTTCAGCATCATTGGACATAGTTATTCCATCCATATCTTTCTCTTCAGTTCCATAAGTTCTCTTAGAAGAACTTGGTTTTTGTGTTTTCTTATAAGGAAATCTTTCCTCAAAGAATTCTGTATTTCTTGACTCGGTAACTGTGTTCTAATGAATATCAATTATTTATGACCTAATTACTAAAAATCTATATGCAGCACTGTTCTGTGCGTATCCAATAAAAACACAATCCACTGTTTTGGACCAATTTTGACCATTTTAGGTGCAGGAACCCCTACCTTAGCTAAGTACCCCCATACTCTTAAGTAATTGTAGGATGGTGGTCGACCTTTCCACAACTCATAAGGTGTTTTGCTCAACTTCTTGTAGGGTACCTTATTTAGAATATGATTTGCAATTAGCACTGTTTCTCTCCACAAGTTCTGAGGAAAGCCTGAATTAATCAACAAGGCATTCATCATTTCTTTAAGAGTTTTGTTCTTATCTCAGCAACTCTATTTTGTTGAGGAGAGTACGATGCTGTTGTTTGGTGAATAATACCATGTTCAGCACAAAAATCCTCAAAAGGAGATACATATTATCCCCCTCTATCGATTCTCAGCATTTTTATCCTTTTGCCCAGTTGATTCTCAACCTCATTTTTGTATAGTTTAAATACTTCAAAAGCCTTATCATTGCTCTTAAGTAAGTAAACATAACAGTATCTCGTACAATCATCTATGAAAGTGATGAAATATTTTTTCCCTTCTCTAGTTTGCACAAACTTTAAGTCACAAATATCACTGTGAACTAACTCTAGAGGTTCAGAACTTCTTTCCACTGATTTAAAAGAAGCTCTTGTTAACTTTGATTCCGTGCAAACTTCACATTTATTGTTAAGATTAAAATCAAATTTAGGCAATAATCCTAAATTGACCAATTTACGCAATGAATCAAAATTAACATGTCCTAATCTATCATGCCATAAATTAGGAGAATCCACAACATAAGCAAATGACTTATTTTTATTGATAGAAGTAGATGGCTTATCAGCCTTTACAACTGTCATAACATTAAGCTTAAACAACCCATCACAATCATAACCTTTGCCTACGAAGACACCATTCTTAAGCAAAACAAACACCCCGGACTCAAAACCTAGCTTGAATCCATTTCTACTCAACAAAGATCCAGAAACTAAATTCTTCTGGATGTTTGGGACATGCAGTACGTTGTTGAGTGCCAGCTCCTTCCCTGAAGTCATTTTCAAAATAACCTTTCCAACCCCATCAACTTTTGATGTGGAGGAATTCCCCATGTAGATGGTTTCTTCAGATTTTTGGTAGGTGGTAAAACTATTCATATCAGAACAAACGTGACGAGTAGCTTCTGTGTCCACCCACCACTGTTTTGGATTGCCAACCAAATTAACTTCTGACAAGACCACTTCCAGATTCATGTCGGACATTTCTTCTCCCAGGTCTTCAACAGCATTAGCCTGAGCCTTTCTTTTCTTCTGAGCTCCTTTGTTGGCACGAAGTCTACAGTCTATAGCCTTATGTCCTGTCTTGTCACAGACGTAGCAATTACCAGCAAACTTCTTCTTGTCAGTACCTTTATTTCCTTGATTCTGGCCATTGAACTTCTTCCTTTTATTACTAGGGCCATGCTCTACCACATTCGCCTTTGACTCTAAAGGCGGGAGTCCAACCCTTTTGTCATTCTTACGGTTGTCTACTTCAATCTTCAACCTTAAAACCAAGTCTTCAACTGTCATCTCCTTTCGCTTATGTCTCAAATAGCTTTTGAAGTCTTTTCAGCTAGGAGGTAACTTCTCAATGAGTACACCATATTCAAAAGTTTCACCCATATTCATTCCTTCTGCATGACACTCTTGAAGAATCAGTTGATATTCTTCTACCTGGGGCAATAGAGGTTTGGAATCTACCATTTTGAAGTCTAAGAACCTGGCAACTATAAGTTTTTTCGTGCCTGCATCCTCTGATTTATACTTCTTATCCAGCAATTCCCACAAGGCATTTGCTGTCGGAATTGGACTATAAACATTATACAATGCATTATCCAATCCGTTGAGGATATAGTTTCTGCAGAGGAAGTCCGCATGCTTCCAAGCATCAACGGCAGCAACGGTTTGCATATCAGGATTATCACCTAATTCCGGTGCATCCTCCTTCAAAAACCGAGTCAGACTCAAAGTGGTCAAGTAAAACAGCATTTTCTGCTGCCACCTTTTGAAGTCCCTCCCATCAAACTTTTCTGGCTTCTAGCCATGACCAACAGGAGGTGCCACCACAAATGGCGTAGTAGAGGCAATAGTTACCGATGGTCTTGCCAAGGGTAAATTTTCATTCCCAATGGATAAACCAGTTGATCCACTACTATGCATAGGTACTGATCCAGATCCATTGCTGTCATTTCCATTTCCAGGAACATTAGGGATTCCAGTTTTGGTATTCATTTTAAATAAAGTCCACATTACTAAACTGCACTTAAAAGATACAAGTTAGTCTCACAAGTAGATAAATGAAATAGAAACTGGAAGTTTGAGAAATAATGTAAAACTATCCAAGAAAAAAATTAAATCTCCACTGAAATATGTCCCAATAGATATTGATCTAAGTGGACTAAAATCGACACAAACAAAACTAGAAAGAAAAATAATATAATACCAGTAAGGAAAGTAAAAACTGAAAATAATTTTGAAAGAAAAATGTCCTAACATAATTTTATTTCAATAGAAAGCACAAATTAAAAAAAAAACAATTATAACCTTAAGATTGTTGGATAAAAATTGCAGATAATTAATTTGTGCTGAGGATAATAAACAAAAAAATAGTAAAATAATATATTAATATATTTGTAATAAAAACACAACCCGAGACTCGAGTTTAACTCGATGTCCTTAAGGTTATAATGCTCCGCTAAGGTGCTTACGGCTCGATAGCACTAACCTCCCAGGATACAACGGTATTACCTTTCGTAATAGAAGCACTGCAAATTACAAAAGCTTACGAACTCACAATGTTCGAACTCTCTCTCAAACTATGATATGCATAAACTATTATCCTATCTCATAAAAGCTGTGTATGACAATGTGAAAGGCTTAGCTATTTATAGGAAAAAGAAGAAGACAAAAAGACAAGACAATAAAAGCCAACTAAAACCCATCATAAAAGCAATAATGACAAGCCACTAAAAGTAGGAACTCTTCTGCTTCATCTCCAAAAACGCGCAGGAATAAATTTTAGCATTAAAACATGCCTTTTCGTTGCATGTAATGAAGAGTTCAAAAGCTGATTTATTCACTCAGATGAATAAATCATACAATAATGATCATTTAAAATTAGTCATTAAATAGGAAATAAAAGAATTTAATCTCAAGATAAAATTAAAAATTTATTTGGTAACAATCAAATAATAAAGCTTGTCTAGACCAAAGTCTTTTGGGATCCAACCAAAACGCTTTATTTCTTTGACATAGGTACTACCCACTTTACCATTTTATTTCCAAATTCAACTATTCAATTTTATCATGAATTTCTCATTCACCAATGCTAACAATTTGATTTAGCAATACGTTGTGTGTCTCGCCTTTCCACTAGAAGGCCAACCATGAATTATGTGGTGAGTGAATTGAAAGAGTACTTGGCAATAGAGATGTCTAACATCGAAACAGTACCAGAGAGTCTAGCAATATATCCCATCTTGGAAAGTGATGAATATGGACCTCTAGTAAGGTGAAGTGGACTTGGTGAAAATCATTCTCATACTTGTATCTAGTTTTCTTTCTTTTAATTAGTATTATCATAATTGTATCTTAGTGTTAAATCTTTGATCAAGAACGTGTAATACATATGTGAGTGAAAGCTGTGTGTGTTGTATCTATTCATGATGTAGTCATAGTTACCATTATTCTCGTATTGTGAATGATGTATTTATACTATTTTTAGGAACGATCTAAATTAAGGGGTGCACAGGACCTGCCTAAGGTCCATTGCACACACAAGAGAAGGAATCTTTTTGACAAGTCCCTCGCATATTGTCGTTCTCACTCATGAAAACTCCCTGCACTTTATAGACATCTTTGGGGAATATTTTAAGGACCACGGGTGGTCAGGAATATGCCATTCCCCTTAATCTCGATTATATATAATGATCTTGGGTATGCACTCTTATTTAAACCTTGCTTGGATTTGCCTGTAGTCAGGGTGATGAGGCTGAAACCATATTCAGCATGCTTGTCCTCAAGTTTGAATCTCCTATCTACTTGTCCCTTCAATTTCTCGGGACTCGCCTAGAAGTACGAGAAATCGATCTATACTTACTCTTCTTTATGGAATGAAAAGATCTCTTTCTCTTTTCGAGAAGCTAATGTGTTCCAAGTGTGAGCTCGACATAAAGGTTCATTTGTGAGGTTTGCTTGACTTTCAAAACTAACAGCGAGTTAGCTGACCTTCAATATAAAGTGAGTATTTAATTTTCAGTGAACTTCTACTCTGAGTTCGATAACTAATGAGTTCTCAGTTTTAATTTCCTATTTATAAATTTTTCCAAATTTTATCTAGGCCAGAGTTACAATCTAATCGGTCATCTTCATGTTTTGTTTTTTCCGAATTTAACCTTTTGTGCATTTTCACTCTTCAGTTCGGGACTAATGGATCCCTCTTAGGGTTGGCTTTACAGTCCTATAAGATCGGATTCAGTGTCTGATCAATGGTGGGCTTTATGGCCTCAAAAATGGTACCATTGGATATATTGGTGTGATTGGCACTACTGACCAATGGGATCGGCTTGTGTGTCCGATCAATGGTGGGCACTGGTGCCTCAAGAAATGGCACCACTGGCCTATTTGATCTTTGTTATTGGCTTGTGGGATTGACTCGAGCATTTTGCTCACAATTGGACATAGATAAGATAAAGAGCTGGATTTTTATTGATTTTTAACGAGTTTACATTGGAATGCCTAATTATACATAAATTAATATTGAGGTAGATATCCTGCATTCCACATATTCTTTAACTCTCTCCCATTTAAGTCAACTAGGTGGTACATTTCGGATCAAATTTCTTAATTTGATTACTTAGTATGGTCCTTCTGAAGTGGACCCCAACTTTCAATCAGAGGGGTCAAGCTTGAAATGTGCCTTCCTAAGGACGAGATCTTCTTCTCGTATGGGTTTTATTCTTCACTTTCTTTGAGTGGTCTTCATCATTGCTCACTTTCCAACTAATATCTTGATCTAGGCCTTTTCTTCGACTTCCTCGGCAATCTCTAGGTTCTCTTGTAAACTTTGGTTATTTATTTCTTATTGGTGCAGCTGCATTCTACTTCTCAAAGAATTGATTCGACTGGAATGATTGCTTTATAGCCAAAGATCAAATAGAACGATGTTTCTCTTATTACCAAGCTCGAGATTATCTTGTACACCCATAGAACTTCGGAAAGCATATATGTGCATAGTCTTTTTGCGCTACTTAGCTAGACTTTAGACCTTACAAAATAGTATGATTAGTAATCCCGACCTAGGCTTGTTTTAGGATAAGCTACCAAAGAAACTCATAATTTGATCCCAAGCTCTTCATATTATTTTTGGAAGTATGCATAGTCAAACTATGTCCTGTGGTTCGTGATACTGATCCTCATGATTTCGAATCGACAAATAACAAATATCCATACAAAATTCTAGTGGCCTTCTTAATGATCTTTAGCGTGGCCTTAACTTCGATCCACTTGATAAAGTAGTTTATTCCTATAAAGAAAAACTTCTTGAATGTTGTGCTGGTCAGAAGTGGCCGGACTATGTCCAACCCCCACCAAGCAAATGGCTAAAGGATAGAGATGGGTGTTAAGTAGGTTCCCAACCATCTCTATACCTTGGAATTCCAAATCTCTTGCACAGATCTTACTTTTTAACCATTTCCTTAACATCCTGTTTTATAGTCGACAAAAAATACCCTTGTTTGACCGTCGTTTGGGTTAATGCTCTTCCCCCAATGTAGTTTCTGTAGATTTTCTCATGGATTTATCAAGTAACGATTTGACCTAGATACTTACAAAATGAACAACACAGGCTAATTAGCCCGTGGGAGAAGATCCGACAATTAAGTTATTGATTATCATAAATCTAAGATAAAATAAATTCAAAGAAGTGGTGATTGTATTTTAAATGAGTTACCTTTTCGTATTGTGCATGATATATTTATACTATATTAGAAAGGATCCTCTAGGATTTATAGGGACACGAGACCTCTCCTGAGGTCCACTACAAACACAAGGGAAATAATTTCTCTCGAAAAGTACTCCTCACATATTGTTGTTCTCACTCATGAAAACTCCTTGCAGTTTAGGTAGGTCTTTATAGAATATTGTTCAAGACCTTGGGTTGTCGAAGGTATGCCATTCTGGTCAATCTCGAATATATCTAGTGATCTCGAGTGATCGGTAATGTGCACCCCCACTTAAGCCTTGCCCTGTAATCAGGTCAGTGATGTCGAAATGATGTTCATCCTATTTATCCTCAGATAGGGATCTCTTATCCATGTCAAGTCTTTTTAGGTGCATAAATCAAAGACAAATCATAGTCTCTCATTAATGAAAAAGATGGATATATATGGGAAGAAATAAATAAATTAGAAAGAAAGAAGAGGTCTGATATAGGTAATTTCCCGACCCGATTGTTTAGAGTTCGACCATTTCTAAGTGCTCTTACCAATTACATGTCCCTAAGAGAGATCTTCCAGATCTCTGAGGCCTCCTGCATATCTCAAAAGATTATCTATTGAATAGTATAAATAGCACACCAACAGTCACAAAACAGGTAACTCATTCTTTACTAAAAATAGCTATCTAAATACATTGTCCGGGCAAATTTAACTAACTTGATCGTTGGAGGAGGTTCCCGGAAACAACCACCGGGCGTGCCTTTGTTTTGTATGTCAGGTGTTCGGCTCGCGCAACAACTTACTACCTTATCAATGTAAGAAGGCTTTTGGCAACAAAAATCTGGTTGCAGATGGATTGTGGAAAGAGAAAGAAACACAAAGTACTTTCAAACAATTATGAAAAAGAAACGAGCTAGAAATTAGGTGTGGAGAATTCAGAAAGATAGAAATACCATATTAGAAAATCCACATGATATTAAAGAAGAAGCTATCAAATTCTTTTCAACTTTGCTCAAGAATGATCCTACCCTGAGCCAAACACCTGACTGGAGCTTTATTCCTTAGCTCATAGATCATAATTGTCACGCCCTAAATCCCACTACAAATATAGGGCCTAGCACGTGACATGCCGCGTGCCTAAGAGTCTAACCTCTCAAGCTCGCTAGGCGCACAACCACAATAAAATAATGCAGAGCTGCTAATCCATAAAAATTAAGCAAGTCTCCAATAATAAAATGACATATAAATCCACAAAAATCAATCTCTAAACCCAATAAAAAAAAGTTGTTTTACTTACTGCAGCGACTTGATGGTGCAGTATGGATCGCTATAGTCCAAATCTGTTTACTTGATCATTGTTTTCTTACTTACATATTTATTTGATTTATTATTATTGCTATTATTCTTTTTACCAACCTGAAAAGAAAAATATCCATCCACATGCGATATTTAATTTTTTATGGAATGTTGTCTTCTACCATTCAGTTCATTTGGTTTCATGCTAGACTGTATTTTGAAAATCAAACTAAGTTAGTGCATGATTTGAACAAGTTTCCATTGACCTTTGATTGTTATGTCCTATTCTCCTTCCTTCACGCACTGTCATTACTATGTGAGTAGTCTATGACGTCTCTAGACATTTTCAGAATATTTTCTTGGCTGTGAACTATTATTGGTACCGATACTGTTACGGTACCGCCACACAAATATTGTTACTGTATTAAATTTGTGGATACTGTTATCGCTATTAAATGATTTGGGGCCCCACACTTACTGAACCGTAGCTGCACGGGTTAAATGCAGTCACAGCTTTTATTTTATTTTTTTTTGAAATGTCTTATGCTTGTATATATATCTACACTATCAGTTTTTGGAATGCAACTGTAAGTTAAGTTTTTGGTACCTCTTATGAATGTTGATAATGGTTTCTGTTCCTATCACATATGAGTCATTCTGCAAGTCATATGTTGTTAATCTCACTTTGTGTCATACTTCTAAGCTTTTTGCTCATCTATCCTACCATTTTGTTGTGGGATAAGTTCCCTTACTGAGCTTTTGTTCGCTCATAAAATTTGTTTCCGCCTGCTTTCTTTGCAGTTAAGACAGAATAAGCAATAGAGCGTTTGACATATGGATATGGTGGGCTAAGTTAGAGAGATTTTTATTTTCTTCATTGCCATTAGCATTGTCCAAATGGATTCATTTATGGCGTATCGATGAATGTAATAAATGGGGTTGTTGACCTCTCATTTTTTTTTTATTGGGTTTGGAGATTGATTTTGGTAGATTTGTACGTCGTTTTATTATTGGAGACTTGCTTAATTTTTATGGCTTAGCGGCTCTGCATTATTTTATTGTGGTTGTGTGCCTAGCGAGCTTGAGAGGTTAGACTCTTAGGCGCGCGGCATGTAACGTGCTAGGCCCTATATTTGTAGTGGGATTTAGGGCGTGACAGTAGTGGTATCAGAGCCTAGGGTTCATGACATGGGTGACCTAGGTGAGACTTTGGTAGATAGAATCGAATTGGCATGATGGATGTTTATGAATAAGATATAATTATGTCGCTATTGTACTAATAATGTTTTGTTTGGACTTTAGGAAATGGCCAGTTCTAGTGGTAATCAAGGCAATAACCAGGGGGATGATGTTTTGTTAACCGAGCTTATTCCAGACGCTCGTGTTCTGCGCTCACGAAGAGTTCCGATTGTGGTTAGCCAAACACCAACAGTTGAACCTAATGTCTCTGCGCCATTATCTGTTGCCTCATCAACGGTACCACCAATTGTTTCGCCAACTCAAGCAATTCCAGTGGTAACAATTTCAGCACCTCAGCCAGTTTCAGTCCCACAAATTGTACCTCAACCATCAAACCTAGCGCATCAGGTTGTTCCGCAAATGCAGACTATTTTTGTGCCACTTGTCTCGGGATCACAGACGGTTCCACAGCCTACATTGCCACAGTCAGTTCCACAGTCTGCTCAGTTACAATCAGCTCCCTTACCACAGTTTACTGTGCCACCACCAAGTCTACAATCAGCTCCATTGCAATCAGCTCTACCATCATTGCCTGTGCAGGCACCTTTTACAATTCCTGCACCCCAAAAGTTCCGATTGCACAAGCTGACCTGACAACTTCAGCTACACTGGTACCTCAGTATGTTTATGTGCCACAGTACATGCCAGTACCTCAGTATGCACCTACACTAGTGGTAGGATCACAGGCTTTTCAGTGGCCTCAGTTCATGCAGATTCCACCAATGAATGCAGGGGATATGGAGTATCAGGCTTTTGAAAGATTTATGCAGATGAATCCTAAAACCTTTAATGGAGATGGTGGTCCCCATGTAGCATCTGAGTGGTTGATAGATATAGAGGATAATCTTTCTACTTATGATTATGATGAGGATCGAAAAGTGCGGTTTGGTACACGTAGGCTGAAAGGTGTAGCAAAAGAGTGGTGGTCATTGCAAAAGGATCAGATGCCAAAACCGATCACTTGGGCGCAGTTTAGAGGTACATTTGAGTCTAGGTTCTACCCTCCATCCTACAAAAGTCAAAAGATCACTGAGTTTATCAATTTGAAGCAGCGAGATATGTCAGTTGAGGAGTATGGATTGAAATTTAATGAGCTATCACGCTTTGCTCCTCAAATGGTGTCAAATGAAGAAGTGAAAGCAAAAATGTTTGAGGCTGGCTTGCGTTTTGAGATACTTGAGAGGGTGGAGGTCTTTCGTCATCAGACTTTTCAAGATGTATATGACACTGCTTTGGTGACTGAGAAAAGATTGGGAATTAAGAAGAGACATCAACATAAACTGGATAATAAAAAGAGGGATAGGGCAAGTGGTTCTCAGTACAAGGGTAAGCAACAAGGTAATGCACCAAAAAGAGTTACAACAGCAAGCAATGAGAAAGATGTTGCAGATCGATGTGGTACATGTTCGAGAAGACATCCACCAGGAGAGTGTTGGTGGAAGAGTGGAGCATGCCTACGTTGTGGGTCTACTGATCATCGCATACGAGACTGTCCGTTGGTTCAAGAACAGCCACAGACTGCTAGGCAGGGTAATCAACCTAACCAGGGTAGAGTAGAGCCACGTCAAGATAGGCACAACAGACGCAACGACCGTGGTCCACAGAATCGCACAAGATTTTATGCGATTACCCAAGGAGATACTAAAGCAGACGAGGATGTGGTGGCAGGTATTGTGCCTATTATGACTGAGCATGCATATGTCTTATTTGACACAGGTTCAAATTATTCTTATGTTTCTCCTAAATTTGCATCCTTATTGAAATGTGCATCTGATATGTTGCCGAATGATGTTTGTGTTGAAACCCCTTTGGGTATATCTGTTGTGACCCGAAAGGTTTACAGAAATTGTCTAGTTACGATTAAGGGAAGAGATTTGCATGCCAATTTAGTTGAGCTTGAAATGAGGGATTTCGATGTAATTTTGGGCATGGATTGGTTGTCTTCTTTCCACGGCCACGTAGATTGTTTTGCAAAAAAGGTGGTGTTCCAAATTCCGGGGGAAGCTAAATTTGAATTTGTAGGAAAAAGTTCTTTTGCTCCACGTGTCATCTCAGTATTGAAAGCACACAAAATGTTGAGAAAAGGGTGCACGGGTTTTCTAGCTAGTATTGTGGATAATAATCAAAAAGAACTACGGTTGGAAGACATTTCGGTGGTAAAAGAATTTCCTGATGTGTTTCCAGAGGATATTCTTGGACTCCCTCCTGATCGGGAAGTCGAATTTGAAATAGAATTAGCCCCTGGCACAACACCTATCTCTAAGGCACCGTATCGTATGGCCCCAGCTGAATTGAAAGAGTTGAAAATACAACTTCAGGAACTGCTAGATAAAGGGTAGATTCGTCCAAGTGTATCACCCTGGGGTGCTCCTGTACTATTTGTGAAGAAGAAAGATGGTAATTTGAGATTGTGTATCGACTACCGTGAGTTGAACAAAGTAACTATGAAAAACAAGTATCCTTTGCCACGCATTGATGACTTGTTTGATCAGCTTCAAGGAGCTCGAGTCTTTTCAAAAATAGACTTGAGATCTGGCTATCACCAACTGAAGATTAAAGAGGAAGATGTGCCTAAAACAGCTTTTAGAACCAGATATGGGCACTACGAGTTCATAGTTATGCCTTTTGGACTGACAAATACACCAGCAGTATTTATGGATCTAATGAATCGGGTGTTCAAGCGGTACTTAGATCAGTTTGTTGTGGTCTTCATTGATGATATCTTGGTCTATTCGAAGAGTATAGAGGAACACGAGCAGCATTTGAGGGTGGTATTACAGATTCTTAGAGAGAAGCAATTGTATGCAAAGCTTAAGAAGTGTGAATTTTGGTTGTCCAGCGTCGCCTTTTTAGGGCACGTTATTTCTGAAGAAGGTGTATCTGTAGATCCTCAGAAGGTAGAAGCAGTGACCAAATGGCCGAGACCTACAAATGTGACTGAAATACGAAGCTTCCTTGGTTTGGCTGGGTATTATAGGAAATTTATTGAAGGGTTCTCAACTATTGCCGCACCAATGACTCGACTCATGGGGAAAGGAGTTAAACTTGAATGGACTCCTGAGTGTGAAAAGGCCTTTTGTGAACTCAAGCAGCGGTTGGTAATAGCTCTAGTACTTGCATTACCTGAAGGAACCGAAGGATTTTCCATTTATAGTGATGCGTCTCGAATTGGCTTAGGGTGTGTACTTATGCAACATGGGAAGGTGATCGCTTACGCCTCCAGAAAGCTAAAGAGTTATGAACGAAATTACCATACTCATGACCTCGAATTGGCTGCTGTGGTTTTTGCATTAAAAATTTGGAGGCACTACTTATATGGGGTCACGCGTGAGGTATACACAGATCACCAGAGCCTAAAATATCTATTCACCCAAAAGGAGTTGAACTTAAGGCAAAGACGTTGGTTAGAGCTTATAAAGGATTATGATATCACTGTGCATTACCACCCTGGTAAGGCTAATAAAGTGGCCGATGCCCTCAGTAGACAGCCTATAGCTAGCATGGCAGCGATGATTACTACACAAGAGGGGTTGCTTCGCGAGTTTGAGAACTTGCATATTGAGGTTATTAAGAAATCAAACACTGGTATATTAGCTCACATCTTAGTGCAATCTACTCTTCTTGAGAGGCTTAAAGGTGCACAGCGTAATGACCCTTATTTGGAAGATATTCGAACAAAGATTCAGAGTGGGAATGCCTCTTACCTCCACCTACATAGTGATGGGACTCTGCATTTTGGAAATAGAATATGTGTGCCCAATGACCCGGAGTTAAAGAAAGAAATATTGACTGAGGCCCATGGATCTCGTTTCTCAGTGCACCCTGGAGTAACAAAAATGTATCGAGACTTGCGTGAGAGGTTTTGGTGGAGGAATATGAAGAAGGATGTGGGAGAATTTGTGGTTAAATGTTTGACTTGTCAAAGAATCAAGGCAGAGCATCAAAAACTGTTGGGGTTGCTTCAACCTTTGGATCTTCGAGAGTGGAAATGGCAGAGCTTTTCGATGGATTTATTAGTGGGCTTACCGAGGTCGCGAGAGAAAAATGATGCTAGTTAGGTCATTGTGGATCGATTGACTAAATCAGCTCACTTCTTGCCTATTCGTTTGGATGCAAAATTAGAGACATTTGCTGACCGTTACATCAAGGAAATCGTGAAACTGCACAGGGTGCCTAAGGAAATTATACCAGACCGTGACCTGCGATTCGCTTCAAATTTTTGGAAATGTCTTCAGGATGCTTTAGGGACTAAGTTGAAAATGAGTACAGCATATCATCCGCAGACTGATGGGCAAACAGAGAGAACAATCCAGACATTAGAAGACATGCTGCGAGCATGCGTACTTGATTTTGGTGACAATTGAGAAAAATATATAACACTCGTGGAATTTGCATACAACAATAGTTATCATGCCAGTATTCAGATGTCACCATTTGAGGCCCTTTATGGAAGAAAATGCAGAACCCCACTTTATTGGGACATGGGGGAGAGAAAGATATTGGGTCCGCAATTAGTAGAAGAAACTGAGGATAAAATCAAGATTATTCGAAAAAGATTGAAGGCAACTCAGGATCGTCAAAAGTGTTGGGCCGACAAGAGAAGAAAAGATTTAGAGTTCCAAGTTGGAGACCACGTGTTTTTGAAAGTGTCACCAGCTAAAGGCGTGGTAAGATTTGGAATGCGAGGAAAGTTGAAAGCACGTTTTATTGGGCCATTTGAGATTTTGGAGAGATTGAGCCCAGTGGCTTATAGGCTTGCCCTACCACCGTCTTTGGCGGGCGTTCATAGTGTATTCATGTGTCCCAACTTAAGAAATATGTGTATGACTCGAGTCATGTGCTACAACATGAGCAGTTTCACATCAATAAGAACCTCACATTTGAGGATAAACCTGTTGGCATTGTGGATCACAAGGATCAGGTATTAAGGCCTCGCACCATTCCTTTTGTGAAGATTCAATGGCAAGGCCAGACACCAAGAGAGGCTACCTGGGAGCCCGAGAGTGAAGCGAGGGCGAAATACCCCTTCCTGTTTGAAGAAAAAGGTAAGTTTCGAGGACGAAACTTTATATAAGGGAGGGAGGATGTAATGACTTGGTCAATCGTAGGACCAAGTGGTGCCATATTATTCTCCCAATTAATTATGGATAAGTGGTTATTGATATTTTGGGTAAATAAAATTAATGATAATTATATTGAACTCCTATCAGGCTTAGGACACTTTTAATAAATGAAAAAAAAAAAGAATACGTTTAGGGCAATAGAGAATACGTTTTAGGGTTTCTTGAGTTCTCTGCTTCCTAACAAAAACCTACGAAAAGAAATAAACTTCTTCTTTTAGGAGACGAAATCAAAGAGGACAGATGTATGATTGCACGTGAAAATTGAGATAGTATCATTTTGTGATTTGGGGTAAGTTCTATTCCATAGTTTAATAAAAGTTTTTATTGTGGTTTTATAGTAATTACTATGATTGGAAAAAGGGGAGAAATAATTATTATTGGTACGATTGAATTAGGTTCTTGGAGAGTTAAGAGGGACTGGAACCAATTATTTATTTAGGAGTTTGCAATTATTGAATTAGAGGTAAGTGAAACTTTTCCTTATATGTAAATCGTTGTTCATATCATAACTTTTCGTTGCCTGTATATTCGTTTTCAATCCTGTCTTGTGTTCCTAACGGTGCCTAGGTGTATCGTCAAATTCCCGAATGTTGAAATTTGCTTGATACACCTAGGCACCGTTAGGAACACAAGACAGGATTGAAAACGAATATACAGGCAACGAAAAGTTATGATATGAACAACGATTTACATATAAGGAAAAGTTTCACTTACCTCTAATTCAATAATTGTAAACTCCTAAATAAATAATTGGTTCCAGTCCCTCTTAACTCTCCAAGAACCTAATTCAATCATACCAATAATAATTATTTCTCCCCTTTTTTCCAATTATAGTAATTACTATAAAACCACGATAAAAACTTTTGTCAAACTATGGAATAAAACTTACCCCAAATCACAAATTGATACTATCTCAATTTTCACGTGCAATTGTACCTCTGTCCTCTTTGATTTCGTCTCCTAAAAGAAGAAGTTTATTTCTTTTCGTAGGTTTTTGTTAGGAAGCAGAGAACTCAAGAAACCCTAAAACGTATTCTCTATTGCCCTAAACGTATTCTTTTTTTTTTTTCATTTATTAAAAGTGTCCTAAGCCTGATAGGAGTTCAATATAATTATCATTAATTTTATTTACCCAAAATATCAATAACCACTTATCCATAATTAATTGGGAGAATAATATGGCACCACTTGATCCTACGATTGACCAAGTCATTACAATAATGATAATCTTCTGCTGAACCTGGACCCTACCATTGAAGACATCAAGCAAGTTGTTTTCTCAATTGATTCAAACAGTGCAGCAGGTCCAGATGGATTCTCTTCTTTGTTTTATCAAGTTTGCTGGGATTTCATCAAGGAAGACCTTCAAGAAGCTATTGTTGATTTCTTCCATGGTTCAGATCTTCCTAAAGGTATCACCTCTACTACTCTTGCTCTTATTCCGAAAAAAGAAGATCCCAGAAGCTGGAGTGATTTTAGACCAATAAGTCTATGCAATGTTCTTAATATCATTAAAATTTTAACTGAGAGATTGGCTAAAATCCTCCCATAAATTATCTCAGCAAATCAAAGTGGTTTTACCCCTGGAAGACAAATATGTGACAACATCCTTTTAGCTTAGGAAATGGTGCACCACATTGCCAAAAAAACTAGAGGTAGCAATGTCATATTGAAACTGGACATGCCTAAAGCTTGTGATAGGCTACAATGGAACTTTCTTTATAATGTCCTTCAAAAGTTTGGTTTTAATACAGATTGGATCTCCAAAATTAATAGATGTATTTCTAATTGCTGGTTCTTTTTTATTGTGAATGGTGAAATCTCTGGTTACTTCAAATCTGAGAGGGGACTGAGGTAAGAAGATCCAATATCTCTAGCTCTTTTCATTATTGTAGCTGAATATCTTTCTAGGGGCATCAATAAACTCTTTAATGACTTCCCTGCATTGTCATATAAGACTGGCTATTCCTTTTCTGTCTCTCACCTCTCCTTTGTAGATGACGTGATTATATTCTCTAATGGAAGTAAAGATGCTCTAAAAAAACTCATGGAGTTCCTGAGCCACTATGAGCAAGTTTCCGGGCAACAAGTAAACAAAGAGAAAAGTGGATTTATTGTTGACATTGAAAGTGTCGAGATACAGAACAATCATTATCTCTCAATCTACAGGCTACAAGCAGTTACATCTCCCTATCAAATATTTGGGCGTCCCTCTCTTTAAAGGCCCAAAAAGATCCAGTCTCTTTGATAAGCTTTTCTAGAAGATCAATTCCAAGCTGACAGGTTGCGAAAAGAAAACATTGTCACCAAGTGGTAGAATTACTCTTATCAAAAGTACTCTTTCTTTCATGCCCCTTTACCTGATGCAAATCATTCATCCCACAAAAGTAGTCATCCAGAGACTTGAAAGACTTTTCAATAAATTCTTATGGGGAGACAGATCAGACTCTAAAAAACTTCATTGGACAACTTCGAACATAACATGTTTTCCTTTTGAGGAATGAGGGCTCGGAATGACAAAGCTGGTTGATTTGAGTGAGGCTATGAACATCAAATTGTGGTGGAGGTTTAGAACAACTGACAACATTTGGGCAACTTTTATGAGGAATTTTTATTGTGCAGGCATTCATCCTTGTCTGATAGAGACCAAACCTCATGATTCTCTGCTATGGAAAAGACTAAAACAAGCTGGATTCCATGGTGAACAATTCATTAGATGGAGAATTGGAAGTGCAAACATCTCCTTTTGGCATGATCCCTAGTTTGAAGATCTCACTTTTCACCCATTTGCTGAGTCTAGCTCAATATCTTCTACCAAAGTTAATCACTTTTTTGAAGATGGTAAGTGGAATGAAAGAAAGTTGTCAACCTTCTTACTTGAAAGATTAGCTCAAGAAATTTGCAAGATTCCAATTCATTTGAATCAAAAAGATGCTGCATTTTGGACTCTCTCTACAAATGGGAACTTCACCTTGGGTAGTGCTTGGGATAGCATTAGAACTAAAAGAAGCAAGCAACTTGCTCTAAACTACATCTGACACAACTCTATACCACTTAAGATATCAATTTTCCTATGGAGATTACTTCATAATTGGATTCGGGTCGACAATCGAATGCAAGGTAAATGAATCTACATAGCTTCATGCTGTCAATGTTGCAAAGCAGTTGAAACCATTGACCATTGTTTTATTAGTAGTCCTGCTGCTGCTTGTGTTTGGGACTTCCGTTTATCGGTATCACCTGCAAAATCCGAATCAACAAAACCTTTAACAGTAAATTCTGATCCTTCAAAACATAATGCAACATCCAAGCTGTTGAAAGATTGCAAAGCTAAACTATCTCACATTTATAGATAGGGTAATCAATCTGCAAATTTCCTTGCCAACTTGAGGGCTAAAGCTTCTAGTCTTCATGTGCTTAATTCTTCTCACAACTACCACGAACTGAAAGGTATGCTCCGATTGGATAAATCAGGACTTTATCAATTCAGATTCTAAGTGTGTTTTTATGAACTGTCTTGTACTTCTTGGGATCTTTTAAAGCTTGTATTAAGGGAGGTAGATTATGTCTCCCATTTTTTCTTGTTGCTCTTTGTTTTTTGCACTTTATTAAGTTGTCATTTGGATAGTATCACAACTTTTCAAACAACAACCCTTTTAAGCTCCTTTAGGTTATCTTTTATAAGATGAGGTGACATGTGCCTCCTCTAGACTAGATTTGGACGATGGGGCAGGTAAGTCCCTCATCTTCCTGTGAAGGTTTAGGCTATTTTCTCCCTTTCACTTATGTATTTTTCTTTTGTTGATTAATAAAATCCCGGAAGGAAGTCCCCCTCTTTCGCCAAAAAAAAAATGTCAAGTGAGATTTAAGAGTAGTTTACTGGTAAGTTATTCTTCCAACAATTGAGAGATCAGAAATCCAATTTCATGAGGATGAATTTAAAAAAAAAAAAAACAAGAAGTCAAGTCTACAAAGTTTTTTCGGTGAAATAAGGTATAATACTTACCCGACCAAAACGTAAAAATGTCTACTACTTTTGGTGTATATTACCTCTTAACATATCAAAGTCAGTCCAACCCGCCGCCTCCTCTTCTCGACGCGGTTGAATTTGTGTTCCATTAACAACATGATTGATCTTTGTCTCAATTATACGCAGTAGACTTTGGAAATTTATGGAATTTGGGCAAATGTGAAGTTAAATTTTCAATCAAAAGTTCCAGTTTCGATTGTTTCTTTGAGAACACGATCAACGAAATGCAAAAGTAAAGTCTAGTCTTGAAACTAATACAAAGTATAATTCGAGTGATGAATGCCTTGGCTGACGACCGAAGTACCAAGTTTACAGATCAAGTATTCATATTCATTTACTCAACTTTTGAAGGAATAATTATGATATTGATAAAACATATCAAAATAGTACCACTGCGGCGTTGTAGTAAAATTTTTGTGGTATTCAAAATCTAATAAAATCAATATTAAATATTAATTTGCAAAAAATTACACTAAAACGTCAACAGAAAAAATTAATTGGAACACAGAGAATAGTAATTTGTATGAGACAACTAAAATCATACGATCACTAGGGACATATTTAGCTTTCTCGTGCAAGAACTAAAATGGAGATTTAAATGGCTCAAGTGGGTAACATAGTTGTCTAATGGTAATATACGAAAGTATCACCATACTGGACTCTTTAATTATACTCAAACAGATCAAATAATTTTGTTTTTGTTCGAGCTCAAGTAATATTAAACTAAACTTGTGTCAAAAATACGAACCGTATGTAGAATGTATGGGAAATTTGGAATTTCCATCCAAGACTACAAAAGAAGTCCAACATACTCGAAATTTCACAATCTTAGTGGAACTTTGTTGGAAATTGCTGTTGTCCAGGCAGAGAGTGTGCGAAGTTAAAAAAACAAAGAAATTGTGGTGATAAGGTAAATATGTGATGATGGATAAAGATTCTCTCATCTACTGATTCTCTTATTTTTTTAGATGAAATGTATTAACTACTTTGGTATATATGTTAAACCAATTCTGGTAATAACTATTAACATCATAGGAAAAATATAGTGGTAACCTTTAAAAATCATAAAGAATCATGGACCAGGGCTATCAACTACCCTACCATCTCCCCGAAACATAATTTTTATTTTGTTATATAATATCCCACATCGGTAAAAATAGAGTTTGTGAGTGGTTTATAAGTGGGTGTTGTAGGTATAACGAATAACTTGGGTTAACCATTTTGGGCTAATAGAAAAGAGATCCAAATAGTTATTTTCTTATGTCTACAACACCAGTCTCGCTTGCGAGCCTGGGGTCCTAAGCTAAGGGGTGACAGAGGAGCCACCTCTTGAACCCATAGGAGCTTACCGTCAGAGTTATTAGTTTACCTTACTACGTACATGTATTGTTAATAACTTTTGAAAATTTATCCACAGTTAAAACGTACCCTACCGTTGAAGTTTGTCTAATTTACCATCATATTTGATTAAACTTTCCACCTTTTTTTTTCTTTTTTACTTGAGGAAAGCCTATGATCAACAAAATTAGAGAAAATTGTACAAACAGTCCTTATTGTTTCCCTAAAATTTTAAATTCGTCCATATTGTTAAAAATTAGTTAATCTAATCCTTATTATTTTTTAAAAAAATTTAAATTCATCTCTATTGTTCAAAATTATCCAATTTACTGCATATAATTTTAAAAAAAATTTAATTTAGTCCCTGTTGTTCTCCAAAAAATTTCAATTTGGCCAATTTTGGCAGGGACTAAATTAAAGTTTTTTGAAAAATAATAGAGACTAAATTGACTAATTTTAAACAATAGGAAGCTTTTATGACATTAATCATGTTGCAATTTTGAAACAATTATGGCACTCCTATGCTGATAAAAAATCACTCTGGGGCTATTGGGTGAATAGAGTCCTACTTGATCAACGATACATCTAGCACATTGACATTCCGAACAATGCAACTTGGACTTGGCGGAAAATCCTTGAATGTGAAGACATTGCGTTTAAACTTATTAAGCATAAGGTGGGTAATGGTGCAAATACTTTTCTGCTTTGGGACCCTTGGCTGCACATTGGGAGTATTGGAGATTACATTTTGCAACATAATATTTCCATTCCAGCCGACTTTGTTCATAGCGTGGAGCATTTCATTATTGACGATGACTGCTAGTGGCCATTGGAGCTTAATTTCTTGGATCATCTTGTCACATTCAGGCCTTATCCTCAAAGCGAATATGAGATTATTTGGTGCACCAATACACATGGTGATTTCTCTTTTTCAGAGACCTTGGAATTCATTCGAGAGAGGCAGGGAACCAAAGTGCTGGGCATCGATGGTGTGGAATAGAGTTGTGATCCCCAAACACGGCTTCTGCTTCTGGCTAATGTGTCTGAATCAAAGCCCAACAAAGAAAAGATTGCTCTCATGGGGTGTTATTGCAGATGCATATTGTGAATTTTGTGGTGTGGGGATTGAGAGTAGGGAGACCTTTCACTAACCGAATCTGGAGAATAGTTGAAACACCTAAGGACATCAAGCCTCAATGTGGATTGGGACAGACTTATTATTCTCTTATGTCGAATGAACTTTTTGTGCCTGTGTATATCATATTTGGTGAGAAATGAACAGTAGAGTCTACAGTAATAGTGCTACAATGAAGGAACAGATTCTTCAAAAGATTTTTAGACGTTAAAGAGAAAACTTCTATTCATAGTAAATATGTTAATAGCCATGAAAATAGTCTCCTTAGCTCAGTTTGGCCCGTTTTGAGACTTTTTGTCTTTCTTGCTTTTGTAATACTTGTTTATTCTGATGTGGAATGAAATATTTTAGTTGCCTAACCTAAAATAAAAAATTAAAAAAAAACTTTGTCATACGCAAATGGAAAATGGTCTCTTTGGTCCGCCTCTCCCTCAGGCCCCAACCTAGGTCCGATTCTGCCCTCTCTTCTACCTTAATATCCAACTTTGACAAACGCAAACACGGAAATTAATGGCCTCCTTGGTCCTCCAACGTCGGCCCCGCTTTTGCTCAATATTCGTTTAGAGTTGTTGAAACTTTCACTCACTTTGCCTCATGCAGGTCGCAATAGTCGGCTAGTCGCAAAGAGTATCGTTCAGTCGAGTGATGACTACTTTGCTCTAAGACATTGAGGAAAAAAAAAACAGTGTCCACATTGTTGCAAGTATTCGTCAACCTTGAGTTGGCGAGACTCAACATTTATATAAATCCTAGCAGAGTTGGCCTCTTCAGCTTCAAGAATTTGACTATTGAGATGAAAATGTTCGAGTTTTTGCTTCTCGAATTGCTTTCCTGTTTTGCTTTTGTAGCACCTGTGCCTATCGTCCTCGCACAGCCTGATCAATCAGGTTGTAAAGCTCAAATCCTTGAAGTTCATTAGTTTCCCTTCTTTGTAATTTTATTCATTATTGCTACCAGAATTTTTGTTTCCTTATTTCTAATCTCTACTCTCTCTTCTCGTCCCTTTCTCAGGATTCATAAGCTTAGACTGTGGTTTACCTAAAAGTTCTATCTATTCTGATCCAGACACCGGAATCTTCTATACTTCAGATGCAGGCTTCACAGACAGCGGTTCAAGCGTGGCAATATCATCTAGGTACTATTCACCGCCATTCTTGTATGTAAGAAGCTTTCTTGAAGGAAACCGGAACTGCTATACCCTAAGACCTGAAAAAGGGAAGGACAACAAGTATTTGATAAGGGCACGTTTCCTGTATGGAAATTATGACGGTAGAAACCAACTACCAATATTTGATTTGTATCTTGGAGAAGATTTTTGGGATACTGTGAGTTTCGAAAATGCAAACGATGAAAGAAATAAGGAAATCATACACACCCTGTCGACGGATTATGTGCACGTTTGTCTTGTAAGGACAGGAGCAACGATTCCATTCATATCAGCATTAGAGTTGAGGCCATTGAATAAGTCCTTGTACACAACTAAATCTGGATCATTACACCTTTTTGCACGGTGGAATCTAGGCTCTGAGTCTGGTAAACTGGTGGGGTGAGTAATTTTTATATGATTGTCATGTCTATTATTCCAACATTTTGTTGTGTCTTTAGATTTATTGAACACAATATCTTGACGCTATCCGGAAAGTGAAATTCTTCATTAGGTACCCGGACGATGTCTATGATCGCCAATGGCAGGCCATGCGTCCCACTGACTGGCCTAATACTACGTCATTAACTGCTAATCTTGCTGTAAGCAGAAGCAGCTTCCTACTACCATCTGTTGTCATGAACACGGCTGCTCGACCCCAGAATTCAAATGACTCATTGTACATGTCCTGGGGGCCTCAATATTCATCTGACCAGTTTTATCTATACTTGCATTTTAGAGAAGTTGAAAAGCTCCAAAGCGAAGAAGTCAGGCAATCCCAGATCTATTTGAACGGGAAACCCTGGTACAAAGAATTCTCTCCACCTACTACAAAGACAACGACTCTATTTAGCAAGATTCCTGAATTCCTCCAAACAAAGTATGAAATTTCCATAAATTCAACTAAAAATTCAACGCTTCCTCCAATCGTTAACGCCATGGAGATTTATGTTGTAAAGAATTTCAAAAATTCCGGGACAGATGATAGTGATGGTATGTCCTTACCAACTTACATTTCCAATTTCTGATTAAAATTTTTTAAAACAGCTCGGGCTAACCATTATCCCTAGACATATGAAATGAGTTCTACAACATGTGGGGTCCACTTGTATCTGAGTGGACTAATAGTCAGCCCGAACTGACCAAAGAAGTTCTCATTTCCAATATATAGCATAACATGTGGTAGCACATTTTTCTATTTGTTATATCTTTTCTCCTCTATTTTCTACAATTTTAGTGGCTGCAATTTTTGGCATCAAGTCATACTACGGATTGAAGAGGAACTGGCAAGGAGATCCATGTGCACCTCAAGCTTTTACATGGGAGGGTCTCAGCTGCAATTATGCTAATAATATGTCTAGAATTGTCTCCTTGTATGTTTATGCATTTAAAAATTCTAAACTTCTCATCTAATTAGTTACAATTTCTCAACTATAATATCATTAACCTAGCTTGTTCCAGGAACCTATCCTCGAGTGGATTAACTGGATCAATAAGTCCACATATAGCTAATCTCACATCTATTCAGACTCTGTAAGTATGCCAATTTAATTACTTGACCTTGAGGGGAAATTAAAGATGATGTCTTTTCTTTATTCTTTTGATTTTACTTTTAACATTGGAAAAATAGTGCAACCAAAGTGATCCAGATATTTCACAATTATCATTTTTGTTAGTAAAATCTAATTATTGTAGGGATTTATCGAATAACAATTTGAATGGAAGTGTCCCCGACTTTTTGGCTCAACTAGCTTCACTGAAAATCTTGTAAGTTCTGCTAACATTTTAATGTTCTATGGCCAGAATGAAATAAAAGTAGTTGGCCATGTATTTTTGACTGTTTTGCAGAAACTTAGCCGAGAACAATTTTAGTGGGCCAATACCAGCAAAACTACTGGAGAAGTCAAAGCAAGGATTGTCTTTCAGGTCTACCTTACGACCAATAATCTAATTGGATTGATCTTTTTATTATGATGTGCCTATTTAAGCCATACTGTTTTAGGACTAGAATATTTCTCTGAATTCCATCTCTATCATGCAAATATATGAGAAATGGTCCCCAAATTAGGGATGGCAATGGTATAGGCTTGTGAAGGATAGATTTATCCTACATCAAGTTTCATCACACATAAGGTCACCTTAATATTCTCCTTGCCTCCAATCCTTCATCCCCGATTCCTGCCCTCATCCCATCCCTGAATTCCTCTTGGGAATGAGATTGCCCTAATTATTTCTTTAAAATGCAACATTGATTTTAATTTAAAGTATTTAACTTCAAAACATAAAGTACAATTATAATAAATGATTAATATAAAGAGTGAAATATAGTTTACCCCCCTGTGTTTTGTTAAACGTGTATAATAAACCTTGTGTTATGGAAAGTAGCATTTTACCCCTGTGTTATGACAAAACGTTGCATACTCGCTCAAATTTGAACTCCATAAGTTTTTACTAACGTTTTATAAGAAAAGACGATAATGTCCATGGGGGTAATTTGCACCATTTTGTTTTTCATCGGTGGACATGTGCTAAATTAAAATTATCAGATAGGTCTTTTTGTAACATTTTTCTACTAATCAAGCTTGATATTTTTGAATCCTTCACAAAAAATTTATAACCCATTACCATAACTATAAATTTGAAATCAAAAAAAATAACAAGAGCAATAAAATTGAAACACTCACCATGAAGTCTTGAAAAGCTCACACAAGAGAGTGGAAATTTTTGCTTCAGATATGTTCTTTTCTTTTTCTTGGTCGAAGCTTCAGATTTGTTCGAGTTCTTAAGAAATGCGTTTTTTTTGCTTAAGATATGTTTGAGTGCAAGATTGGGGCGGGACGAAGTTATGAAGTGCCTTTGAGGGTATTTTTGTTCATTCATATCAATTTGGGCGAGTATGCAACGTTTTGACATAACACAGGGGGATATATGCTACTTTTCATAACACATGGTCCATTGTACACATTTCACAAAACACAAGGAGGTAAACTATATTTCACTCAAGGGTATTTTTGTCCATCAAATCTATGATAGACGAGAGTCACGCGCGAGTATTACATTTTCGTTAACTATAATAGATTTTTAAACGGCGGGGTATAATATGCTACATTCCGATAAAACACAGGGGGGTAATTGCTATTTTTCATAACACAGAATTTTATGCACACTTTCGATCTAACACAGGGGGTTGTATGCAATTTACTCTAATATAAATATAGGTGATAAATAAATATCAAATATGAATTATATATTGAATTATATGCTACAAATCATAAATCTTCAAGACATCACTCTTAATTATATTTTTTGAAACTATCTTGAAGTACAGCTAAATACTACTAAAACATGTCTTAAATTCGTTATAATGAACAGTGAATAGAGAGTGGTCATATACAATGATTACAAATTATAAGTAATGGTGAATAGTCTCTTGATTAAAAGAATGATAATAAAAAAATTTTGAGTTAACATTTTGTCCTCTCAAAATCTCATAAATCATTTTTTATTTTTAAAATTCTAGACATTTATTAGTACATATGCAAGAATGAAAAGAATAAACAAATTTTACATGTATACATAACGGGTTATGTGGGCAAAAAATACTTATTCCCTCCCCCTCCCCCTCCCCCTCCCCATGCGGAGATTGAATATTATCTCCATCCTCGTCCCATTTTCCATTCTTCATCACCAAAACCCTCCCATCTGGAACGAGGGCGAGGACGAGGGCAGAGGCAAGGCAAGTGCCTGCAAAATCCATCCCCCTTTCTATCCCTAACTCCATTCAATAATCAATTTGATTATCTCAGTACTATTAAGGGACCAACAAGGGGAAAGTGCTATAAGCGCATTCCAGGCAAATTCTAGTGAGATGAAGCAAATCAGCAACTTCACTATAATACCGAGATTACTTTTGTGTAGGAACAGAAATTTAAAAAAATTGACATTTTTTGTTGTCCTACGTAAGAAGCATCAGTGAACTGCCCAACAATGCGCACAGTGAGACTGGCAAAAAGAAGAACAAGTTTGTCCTTCCAATTGTAACATCAACACTTGCCACTTTTCTTGTTGTCTTCTTTGTATTTATTACCATGTGCACAATTAGAAAACGAAGAAAAACAGGTTAGTAAAATTCGTCCTAATTCTTTAGGATGGAAATCGTGACTGAAAACATAATTTCAACAATAGTTTTTACGTCTGAGTTTTTTTCTTCATTGACTTATGCTAGTTGAATTTCCTATACGCAGTGATCGGGAAGGTAGATGTTAATTTAAACGAGAATGATGGCGCATTACACAATAAAAATTGGGTAATTACATACTCAGAGATCTTAAAAATTACAAATAATTTCGAGAGAGTTCTAGGGAAAGGAGGATTTGGCACAGTGTATCATGGATTTATGGATAACGTTGAAATTGCTGTGAAGATGCTCAACCCTTCATCCTCTCAAGGACAAATGGAGTTTCAGGCCGAGGTAAATGACGAGTCCTTAACAGCTTTCTACCATCAATGCCAAATATGGTGATAAATGAGTCAAACTTATAATGCAAATGCATCATTAATTGCCAATCTCTCCTTGAATACACTCGCAGTATGCGTATGAGCTTACCTCTACTTTCAAAATTCAGGCCAATCTTCTTATGAGCGTCCACCACAAAAACTTGACTTCTCTTGTGGGATACTGCAACGAGGGCACTAACATTGGCATCATTTACGAGTACATGGCTAACGGTAACTTACAACAGCACTTATCAGGTATAGAGCTGATAATTCAGCATCGTGCGTCTACATTCATAAACAGTGAGCACATATGATCTTATATGCATGCTTTCGTTTGGGTGCAGAATTGAGTTGGGAACAAAGACTTGGAATTGCAATAGATTCACCACAAGGTAATTTCACTTTAGTTTTAAATGGAAATGTTTACATTAAAAAAGAAGAACGTTATTTTCCATAAACTGATAAACAAAATAGTCAAGCTAATCATAAACTATGAAGACAAAAAGGGAGAATAATTTGCAAAAAAAGGGAGAATAAGAAAATTAAAATTGAATCCCATTTTCCTATCTATGAATTGCAGTGATTTTATCCTGCTTCTTTCATCTACGATAGGATGTTTTGACAAAAATAGTTTTTGGCAGGATTGGAGTACTTGCACCATGGATGCAAACCACCGATAATCCATAGAGATATCAAGCCTAATAATATATTATTGAATGAGAAATTCAAAGCCAAATTATCTGATTTTGGGCTATCCAAAGTTTTTGCCAGTGAAAGTGGTACACATGTGTTAGTTAACTCTGTTGCTGGCTCTCCAGGTTATATGGACCCTCAGTAAGTATTATTCTTCATCAAGCTACTAATAGAAATTTTATGTACGTTTATTAATTTGAAAAAGTCTACAGGTGTTTCTCCTCCAATAAATTGACCAAAAAAAGTGATATCTATAGCTTTGGAGTTGTCCTCTTGGGAATCATCACTGGCAAGCCAGCAGTAAACCATGAAAATGGAGAGCACATAATTGATTGGGTTGTTCCTTTGGTTGAAAATGGAGACATTAGAACAATTGTTGATGAGAGGTTAAAAGACAACTATAATATTAATTCTGCATGGAAAATTGTTGAATTAGCAGTGGCTTGCGTGTCTCGTCATTCCACCACAAGGCCAACCATGAACGATGTGGTGATTGAATTGAAGGAGTGCTTGAGAATGAAGATGCCTAATCTCGAAACGGAACCAATGAGTCTAACATCCCCTATTCTGGATGGTGAATATGGTCCTCAAGAAAGGTGAAGGGGAGTAGACAAAAATCATTCTCATACTTGTATCGAGTGTTGAATCTTGTATCAGGCACATGTAATGCATGTAACTGAGGCCAGAGCAGGTTGTATAAACTTGGCAAACATGTATTGAGCGTTAGTCAAGAATAAATTCTGATTTTTACTGCATGTTTAATACTTATGGGTGAATTCACTAAAATATGTACCTGAGTAGAGTTTTACCACTGTAAATAACTCACTGCGCAGGTCACACTTCAGTTTTTTACAACAGGAGTAAGAAGCCTTACAAAGATTGTAAGAATGGCGTGTTAAAAGACATAGATTGATTTCTTTCATACAAGAAAAAAGAAAAAAAAAAACCATTTGTCTTGTAAAAATAATAAATGTATCCAAGAGAAAGTCTGACCATTTAGCATGGATTTTTAATTTTGGACATACATCTTCAAAAGTGAATCAAGGAAAAGGGGTTTATAAATGCTCAATGACTAATTGGAATAATTTAAAAGGAGAGAAACAAATATCGTTTAAAGAGAAAGCACTGAAAGAAAGTATTTGGGAGGCAAAATGTCATACCAACAAATTCTTCTAATGAGGGAGTTCTATCTTATATAGACAGTGATAAAATTAAGAGGTGACATGTACCCCACGATGATTTCTTATTAGCACGGCTCCGGTCTCCCATGAAGAGAAAAAAAAAAAATTATTCTAATGATATCTGGGATCAAGAGTACTGTTTAAGAAAAGTAAGAAGTTTTCGGAGACTCTAAAAGGTGCTCTGGCCCAAAAAAAAAATGGTGGTGGAGTAAGTGTGTTCAATGAGACAAAGTTAAGTCTAAGAGAGAATGTTATAATGCTTTACAGAACACGAATGAGATGAAGCTAAAGAGATATAGAGTATAAGCTAAAAAGTAAGCAAAGAAGATAGTGAGGCTAAAGCAAAGGCACACAAGGAATTTTTATAGCGACTTTGGCATGGAGGAAGGAAAGAAGAGGTATTTAGTTGGCTTGCAAAAGATGGAGAAAGAAAAACTAAGGATTTAAATTAAGACAAGTGTAAGTCTCCCTCTACAGTTCTACTTCGCATCCAAACGTCTCGAAGCTCTTCCACCAAAATAATATTATCGGCTAGTTGCATGCATCATGGCATTTCATTCTGAATATGGTTGTGAGTTTTTCCATAATTAGTGCAAAAAAATATGGCCGGTTGTAGACATCGTATAATAAATAAATCACTAGTCACTCATCCACTAGTACTCTCCATAAAACTTTTCTAAGTTTTCGGTCATATTCCTTTCCTCAGTAAATATATATTATGTACAAGTCTTTCTGTTTTTCAATATCGCTACATTAGTCTCCATAGTAAAAAGATAGTTTTCTTTGTTGATCTCTTAGGCATGAAACAAAATTGACTATGCAATAAAAAGAATAATATAAGAAAGGATTGAAATAAATTAGAGAGAATTTTATTGATTTCACTGTAAATTATGAATTACAATAATTTCTATTTATAGAAAAAAAAATTACTATGCAATTACTATTTATAAAATATCAATAATTACTATTTATATAGTACCCAACTACTACTATTTAAACAGTGCTGACGGTTACTATTCACAAATATCCAACTCATAACATCTATGACTTTTTCGGCACTCTATTTCCACGAGGTTGAATTAGTGTTACAACAACAATTGATTTCTATCCCATTCACACGTGGTCGACTTGGAAATTTATAGCAATTGCTATTGTTAAGGTCAAATTTCAAGTCAAACTTATATTGTTGGATCATAAACATCTATATAATTCTTGATTAACCTGAATTATTTTTTGAGACATGTTGTTACATCATAAAATTTATAATTTTAGAAATGAATCTAATAAAAAGGTCCATTTTACTCATATGTACGTCAAGAGCTATTGAATTTCATCATTCAGGATTAAGAATGACAATGGGTAGAGTTTAAACCCGAATCCGACGGGTATCCGACTCGATTATAAACCTATTTACCAAACTGATGGAGTATCCATTAGGGTTTAGTTTTTATAAATGATTACCGACGGGTAGTCCGATAAGGTTTGGTAATAGCAATTTAAAAAAACCCGAAACTCGAAAACCCGATTAGTAATTTAGTAAAAATAAATTAATAAAAATATTTATATATTTACATACATATACAAATAATATATTATTTAAGAAAAAATAATTTTTTAATATTGGTTCAAGAATAATAGTTGTGGGCTATAGCCCAAATTTTATTATCAGTTGTTAACCCTCATAGCTTAGGTTTACATATTTTTTTTATCTAATTCAAATAACACAACCACTCAATTGCTGAATAATTCAAACGAGAATGATAATTTACAATTGTGACAAATATTTTATATTTTTTTTTCTCAAGTTATTTCATATTATTATGGAAAGATGATAACTTCTCAACATAAAGATTTTGTTGAATGTTTCTAGTAAGTTTAAATGTGTTTATAGACAAGAACTTTAATTTTTTTTAATCCATTGCGATTTGTCATTATTTTAGGACTTCTTTTTATTTCTTTTAAAAACCTTTTAAGTTTTTTTTTTTTTTAAATATTTTTTTATTCATTAACGGGTCAGGTTGGGTACCCGCGAGTTTTTAAATATTTAACGGGTTCGGGTTTGGTAAGCAAAATCTAAACCCGACAGGTTACCGTCACGGGTTTGGTAAAATATAATTTAAACGGGTTCGGATTTGATTTTATAAATTTTAGCGGGTATCCAACCCGTTGCCATTCCTATTCAGGATGAAGAGAAACAAGTCAACGAGAGCGAAATGAAACGAGACAGATGGGTCACACATGGATGAATACGATTGGACTAAGGGTCCAATTATGATATCATGTAAAGAATCAAAGGTTCTATCTTAACACCAATTGACGCCAGATAGAGTAATACAAAATCTTATATGATAGATTTAAGTTGGTGATTTTTCGATATGGAATGAATGTATACTCTACACAGTCAAATAGTAAGATTTCTGTTTTCAGACCTTGATGATACCGATTATTTAGTCAATCTTGTGTTGATGAGTCTCAGCATATATATATATATATATATATATAAATCCTAGAAGAGTTGGGCTTTTCAGCTTCAAGAACTTGATTTTTAAGATGAAAATGTCCAAATATTTGCTTCTCGCCTGTTTTGCTGTTGTAGCAGCTATGCCTGTCATCCTTGCACAGGCTGATCAATCAGGTTGTAAAGCTCAAATTTTCAATTTCATTTCCCTTTTTTGATTTTATTTATTACTAGTAGTGCAATTTATGGTTGGTTGTTTCTAATCTCTGCTTTCTCTCGCCCTCCCAGGATTCATAAGCATAGACTGTGGCTTACCCGAAAGTTCTAACTATACCGATCCAGACACCGGAATCTACTACACTTCAGACGCAGGCTTCACAGACAGCGGCTCGAACGTGGCAATATCATCACCACCTGCAGACTATGCAAAGCCGCCATTCTTGTCTGTAAGAAGCTTTCCTCAAGGAATCAGGAACTGCTACACCCTACGACCTGAGAAAGGGAAGAACAATAACAATTTGATAAGGGTAGTTTTTATGTATGGAAATTATGACGGCAAAATATAACCACCAGAATTTGATCTGTACCTTGGTGAAGATTTATGGGATGCGAGATGATGCGAGAAGACTGGAAATTATACACAAACCGTCCACGGATTATGTGCACCTATGTCTTCAGAAAACGGGACAAACGACTCGTTTCGTATCAGCAATAGAGTTGTTGAATAATAACTTGTACATAACTCAATCTGGATCATTACACCTTTATGCAAGGTTGGATCCCAGCTCTGAGTTCGGTGAACTTGTGAGGTAAGTCTTGTTATATAATGGTCGTGTCTATCGTTTTCCAACATTTTAATCTAATATATAGTTCTGGAGTGAATTGCTTGCCGCCCCCCTGTGTTTTGGTCGAAATACTCATTCACCCCCTGTGTTTTTAAAATAGGCTTCTTACCCCCCTGTGATTTTCGGAATGTAGTTGACTGCCCCCTCCGTTAGAAAAACCGTTTAATTTAACGGCAATTGTAACACACGCGCTTAAAATGCGATTTTTTTATGCTTTTGGTTAAAATAAATTCTTTGTTGGACAAAAATACCCTTTTAGTAAATTGCTTGCCGCCCCCCTGTGTTTTTCCTGAAATACTCATTCACCCCCTGTGTTTTTAAAATATGCTCATTACCCCCCTGTATTTTTTCGATTTTAACTTTATGTAAGGGTATAACGATCAATTAACTAATTTTGTAACGTTTGCTAACGGAATAAGTGATTTGGGTGCGTCAGCTTAATCGATAAAAACACAGCGGGGTAATGAGCCTATTTTAAAAACACAGGGGGTGAATGAGTATTTCGGGCAAAATACAGGGGGGCAGCAAGCAATTCACTCTATAGTTCTGTAATAAAATTCTTGTTTAGGTACAAGGATGATGTCTATGATCGAATGTGGCAAAGCGACGGGCCTGATTACTTATTGCCTAATACTGCATCATTAAGTACTAATCTTACAGTAGTTTCAAATAGTTTCCAACTACCATCTGCTGTCATGAGCACGGCTGCGACACCCCAGAATTCAAGCGACTCTTTGCACATGTCCTGGAAGCCTCATAGTTCATCTGACCAATTTTATTTGTGCTTGCATTTTGCTGAAGTTGAAAAGCTTCAAAGCAACGAATTGAGACAATTCCGTGTTTATATGAACGGGGAAATTTGGTACCAAGAATTATCTCCACTGTATCTGCAACCGTTTAGTATATGGAGTAACTCTCCTTTACTTGCTCAAACCAAGTACGAGCTCTCCATAAATTCAACTGAAACTTCCATGCTTCCTCCAATCATTAATGCCTTAGAGATTTATGTAGTAAAGAATTTCAAGAATACGGGAACTGATGACAGGGATGGTATATGCTTAATCACAAACTGATATTTTCAAATTCCTGATATATAGCAAAGCATGTTTTAAACCTTCTATTTGTCTTACCTTTTTCTCCTCTGTTTTCTATAATATCAGTGGCTGCCATTTTCGGCATCAAATCATACTACGGACTGAAGAGGAACTGGCAAGGAGATCCATGCGCTCCTCGAGCTTTTACATGGGAGGGTCTCAACTGCAATTATGATGATAACAATTACAGAATAGTCTCCTTGTATGTATATGAATTTAGACGTCCAAAATTTCTTATCTTAGTTCCAATTTCTCTAACATATGACTGAACTTGTATCAGGAACTTATCATCAACCGGATTAACCGGATCAATAAGTCTTCATATAGCTAATCTCACATTTCTTCAAATTCTGTAAGTATGCCAATTTACTTGACCGTTTTGAAAAATTCAAGATGGTGTCTTTTCTTTGTTCTTTTAATCTTATTATTAAATTGAAAAAAAATTGCAATCAAGATGATCGAGATATTTCATAATTATCACTAATGATTGTAAAATCTGATTATTCCAGGGATTTGTCAAATAACAATTTGAATGGAAGTGTGCCTAACTTTTTGGCTAAACTAGCATTTTTGAAAATCTTGTAAGTTCTGCTAAAATTTAATGTTCCATGGCAGGAATGAAATAAGAGTAGTTTGTCATTGATTTTTCACTCTATTGCAGAAACTTAGTAGGGAACAATTTCAGTGGGCCGATACCAATAGAACTACTGGAGAAGCCAAAATAGGGATTGTTTTTCAGGTTTATTTTACTGTCAGTTTTTTTTTTTTTTTTTCCGGGTCAGGAAGTAGAGATTTTCATTCCACTGTAAACGAAAAAATGGCTAAGCCATTACATCAGGTTAAAATTTTTACAAAAGAATCGATCATTCATACCTAGGCTAGAGTACCATTAAGATTCCATTCCTTACACAGGGCCCTATTAGTACTATTGTTGCTAACTTTCTTTCCAGCAATCAATTTCAAGCGCACTTTGTTTATGATTTTTCCAGTGATGAGCTCTTTGTTGGAGGCACTGTTGTTGAAGGTGCCATTTAAATCTAATACAACTGTTATTGATCTTTTATAGTGTACCATCTAAGCCAAATTATTTTGATCCCCTATAACCTTTAGAAATCATAACTATTAAGGGACCACTAAGGGGAAAGAGCTATAAGCTCATTATATGCAAATTTTGATAAAATGGGGCAATCAGCAAATTTACAATAATATCGAGATTGTTTAGGAACTGCAATTTCTAAAGTTACATTTTTTGTACTACTTAAGCAGTATCGGTGAATTGCCCAACAATGCAAACAGTGATTCTGGCAAAAAGAAGAACAAGATGATCATTCCAATAGTAGCATCAACACTTGCCACTTTTCTTGTTGTCTTCTTTGTATTTATTACCATGTGCACAATCAGAAGAAGAAGAAAAAAAAAAGGTTAGTAAAAATTCATCCTAATTTATTAGGATGGAATTCTTGATTGAAAAGATAATTTCAGCAATAGTCTTTACAAAGGGTACTTTTCTTTGTTGACTTATTCTTGTTGTTTTTTCTATACGCAGTGATCGGGAAGGTAAATGTTAATTTAAACTAGAATAATGGCGCATTACAAAATAAAAATTGGGTAATTACATACTCAGAGGTCTTAAAAATGACAAATAACTTCGCGAGAGTCTTAGGAAAATGAGGATTTGGCATTGTCTATCATGGATTCATGAGTAATACTGAAGTTGCTGTGAAAATGCTCAACCCTTCATCAACTCAAGGACACAAAGAATTTCAGGCAGAGGTATCTCACAAGAGAAAACTATTGGGTCAGTCCGGAGTAACATAATATGATGCATCTGTGCTTACATTTACTTTCAAAATTCAGGCCAATCTTCTTATGAACGTCAATCACAAATACTTGACTTCTCTTGTGGGATACTGCAATGAAGGCACTAACATTGGGATTATTATGAGTACATGGCTAATGGTAACCTACAACAACACCTATCAGGTATATAAAGCTGATAATTCTACACCATGCATGTACATTTATAAACAATGACTAGAAATGATCCTAGAGGGTTGTGTTATTTGGTTCAGAACTGAGTTGGGAACAAAGACTCAGAATTGCAGTAGATGGAGCACAAGGTAATTTTGCATTTAGTCTATTATGAAAATTTTTATGTCAAAAAAGAAAACATTATTTTCCAGAATCAAATCAACATAATAATAATTAAGTTAATCATAAACTATGAAGACAGAGAAATAATAAATGAATTTGAATAAGATTTTCCTACCAATGCGTCGCAGTACTTTTATCATGCTTCTTTAAGCTATGCCACTAGAAATAACAATTGGAATACTATTTTGGCAGGATTGGAGTACTTGCATCATGGATGCAAACCACCAATAATCCACAGGGATATCAAGCCTAGAAATATATTATTGAATGAAAATTTTCAAGCCAAATTATCTGATTTCGTGTTATCCAGAGCTTTTGGCAATGAAAGCAGTATACATGTGTTAATTAACACCATTGCCGGCTCGCTAGGTTATATGGACCCTGAGTAAGTATTATTTTTCATAAGGCTACTAATATTTTTTTTTTGTACATATCTTGATTTGAAGAATCCCGCAGGTGTTACTTCTCTCACAACTTGACGAAAAAAGCGATATTTATAGTTTTGGGGTTGTCCTGTTGGAAATCATCACTGGCAGGCCAGTAGTGAACAATGAAGACAGACACATAATTGAATAGGTTGCTTCTTTGGTTGAAAATGGAGACATTAGAACAATTGTTGAGGAAAGGTTACAAGGCAACTTCAATATTGACTCTGCATGGAAAGCTGTTGAATTAGCAATGGCTTGTGTGTCTCGTCATTCCACTACAAGGCCAACCATGAATGATGTGGTGATTGAATTGAAGAAGTGCTTGGAAATACAGATGTCTATCATCGAAACCCAACCAGACAGTTCAACATCTTTGATTCTGGGGAGTGAATATGATCCTCAAGATCTAGAAAGGTAAAGTGGAGTTGACAAAAATCATTTCATACTCGTATATGATTTTTTTTGCTGGTTTCTCATACAAGTATCGAGTGTTGAAACTTTTATCAAGTACTCATTGAGGCCAGTGCAAATTTTGTAAACTTGGCGTCTTTCTGTTTCTCCTGATATTGCTTCATTAGTCTTCTTAATTTAAAGATAGCTTCTATTATTAATCTCGTGAGTATGAAACCAAATTGACTCTCTTAATACATTTATATTCTTTCTTTTTCTTCTCTCAATTACCCTTTCCCATAGTTTCATAATATAACTCATTAATTTGATCCCTCAATAGTACAGTTCTGAATCTGCATTTATTTTTGCAAATGGGTATTAAGGTACTCATCCATCAAGCATTAGACATCTTCATACTTCTCAAAATTACATTAAAAAATTCAGCAAACAAAGTTATACTGTTCTCACCCATGCATCTCTAATCCTCAATTGGAATAGTATATGATCCAACAACCATCCCAATTGTTGGCTTTTGATTGTCTCCTTAACCTCTCTTCTTCCTATTCACAAATAAAACATACAACTTAACTAATTTTCAAATTATAAAGTTGTCTCCAATTTATATTACTAGAGTTATCCTCATTAAATGGCTTATAGCATTAGCTCTACCACCATTCTTTTATTGTTCCCCTTTGACAAGTGTTAAGGTAGAAAATCTAGAGAGCTAGCTTGGGTCTGGTCCTGTAAGGAGGAACACTGTGGGTTGAGCCGACGTTAGCATTCCAATGATCAAATTAGTAACATTTTTAGGATGAAAAAGATAAGTATGAAAAATAAATGTGTAAAATGTGTTTGTTACCTTTTGCACGAGAGTGTGAGTGCTATTTATACATTTTTAGGAGATTCTCTTTTATCTCTCCTCATTGATTTCCTGGGATTGTATCAGAGTTAGATATGCCAATTTATCCCGAAGTCTCCCTGATATATTTATAGTCCGAGACCTCTGGGTTCCAGATATTTGCAATACTCACATGTTATTTTTATTTTCGAAATGATGTTCGAACATTTGATTTTGGAAAAAGGCAGTTTGGATGCTCTTTTTTGTAATGTAATATTATGCTTATAATTGGTATATATTTAAGTTGAGTGGATATGGAACATGTTATATATTCATTACTTATCCATTTCAGTGGTGTAATCTGTTTTAATTTGTAGTAATCTGGTTTTCTTTCTTTCTTTCTTTTTTTCTCTCTTTCGAATCTGGGTTGTTTTTTTTCCTATTTATTTTATGATGGGCATGTTTTTTTTTTTTTTTTTCTTTTTTGGGAACCAATGTTCCATACAATAATGAAGCTGAGGACAATATGGTTTAGAAAATGCTGCTGACTAAAAAAAAGGCTTAGACTTTAGAAAATGCGCATATATTATAAGGGTGGGTCCCTATTTAATTAAGTAGAGGGGCAAATTGATCATGTCAAACAAAAAGTAACATTTTCATACAAATGAATTGATGGAGTTATGTTTGAAGAATGGGAGAATAGCATGAATAGTTTCTATTGTTTCTATAAAAAAAATCAGTTTAGATCTCATTGTTTTAAAATGTTCAAAAGGTTCTTAATGTTTTATAAAAAATTTAGTTTAGTCTCCATTGTTTCAAAAGGTTCAAAAAGCTCCTCAATATTTTTCAAAAGGTTCAAAAAGGTCCTCAATATTTTCTAAGAGATTCGGTTAGTCCCTATTGTTTCAAAAAGTTCAAAAAAGTCCTCAATGGTTCCCAAAAGACTCAAACTGTTTCTCACCGTCAAAACAACCGTTAACTTTGATAGACTCTCTTTTATAATACAGTCTGACACGTGGTATAATTTAATTGGTTCACTACTAATATGCAAAACAACGTTGTATGAGTATCTTCTTCCTCATGCCATGCGAAAAAAAAATTACAGATTATGCATAATCTTTAAAAAATCGTAACTCCTTCAATTTTTGTCCAAATTTCATAAAATTTGGTCCATTAGAATGAAATTTTCAAGGAGAATTCATAATCTGTAATCGTAACTCTTTCAATTTTTGTCCAAATTAATGTTCTAGAAAACTGGAATTTCCGTCAAAGACTACAAAAGAATTCCAACAAACTCCACTTTTTCACTTACGACATAATGGGTTGGGAGTCTGGGTTAACCATTAAAAACACAAGACAAGATTCTAACTAATGGTTGAAATTGTCATAAAGTTTTTGCTTTCGGCCATAGCTTTTGATTAATGATACTCGAGCAAAAGAATCTGTCTAAATCTCGGTTTCCATTTGCCCAACCATGACAGCTTAATTTAAAGTTAAGTCAATTACAGGTCAATATTTATCTCAAATGGAATTAAGTCAGAGGCAACTAAAAATATTTTTGAAATTTTAATACCCACTAAACATTATTTTGTTATAAATTAACTTCTAAAATTTGTTTTTTTCCCCAAATAAGCATTTCGTCTATTTTGGGGAATTATAAATGATTTACTAGGGTGCAAGGGCCGAGGGGTATGAGGCTAAGGGCCGAGAGGCTAGGGCTAAGGGTCAAGGTTTGTAGTTTGCTAATTAATGCGTATATGACATGTTTGCCTCTTAGTATGTTATTTTTGTACTTATATCTGAACGTAAAGACTTATATTGAACAAACTTAAAATTTAGAGAACAATTTGTAACAAAAAAAGAAATAGGTGAATGGTCAATTTGTAACTTCGTAAATATTTAATGCTCTCTAATTTAATTTACTTAGCCCAAATAAGTATAATGCTTCAAGCTATACACAGATTTTAACCTTACTATCCTAAGCATTTTTGCTTAGAAGCACTTAATTTTAAACTTATCCAAGCCCTACGGTATCTTGGTAACATAAACTAGCTCAGGTTATTATAAATAATTAGCGTTCACAATAAACTTTTTTTTTGGTTCTAAATCACCAATTGAACATAATTTTTTGATTCAGTCCATTCAATTAATTTTAGTGCTTAAATCTAACAGATTCACATATTTCTTTTACGCACATGTCTATGTCAAGACTCTTTAGACTTATCCCCTAAAAATAATGCTTGAATTGAATGAAATAACAAATATTTTGGTGTACGATAAAGAAAAAAGAAAATCTAGTGGTATAATTTGAAACCTTATGGCCGTTTTCTACTTTTTTTTAATTGAGCTATTGTGATTAAATTACTTATTGATTTAGTTGTAACATATTATGATCTATCATCATAAAAATCACGATTTATATATAATAATAAAAAAGGCATAAAGCCAACAGTTTTTTTAATAATTTATATAAAAATTTATGCCTAAATTAGTATCCTGATCCATGATAAATGACTTCCACTGGATTAGGATGCCTAACTCCGTCATTGATTCTTATGGAGAATTTAAAGTTATGCTAGGCCCCATGGAAACCCCACATATTTGCATTGTTGTTACATAATCACGTCAACAAGTTGCCTCTACTTTAATGCATGGGTAGGTTTGAGAATTTAGAGCAATGGGACCAAATTAATGTTAAAAAATTACATCAAAGGCTTTAGATATGATGGTTCTTTCAAATATTAATTATGAACGTGTTGTGGTGAGTCTAAAGAATTTGAGAACAAATGAACTTTATCACACGTGTAGAACTTAATTCAAATGTGGGTCTTGAGAAAGAATAGGGGAACTTCTTCTTTATCTTTTTCCCTTTATTTTGTTTTTAATTTTTCCCTTTCCCTCTCTTTCGTCTTTCTTCCTTCTCTCTTCTCCTTCTCCCATTTTCTACTGCAACACTAGCAATACATTGTACATATTGTTGTAATTAGGTTTTTTAACCAAATAATATGAATGGTTATAACTAGTCAGAAAAGGTTCATACCTTTTACGAACAGACATCAAAATTTTATAAATACCCCAGGGTTTTGGCATTTAAAATGAGTTTTTTTTTTATAATCATCTTACATACATTTTGCATAAAAGAGAGAGAGTTCTGCATTATTTGGTTCGCCGTATCTGAACTGTTTGGAGTGCTCCTACCGTCAGTCGATGATCGTTGTATTCTGGGAGACTACAGCCAGTGACCGTAAGCACCGTAGCGGGCGATTAAGTTTTAAGGAGACTGAATCAAATTCAGGCCTCGATCCAATGCATTCATTCATAATACTTTACATAATTTGTGTAAACAAGTAAGTCTCTTTTTCAGTTTTATTTATTGTACATATATATATATATATATATATATATATATATATATATATATATATATATATATATATATATATATTTTTTTTTTTTAATTATTTTGTAATTACTACCCAACACGCAAGATTATACACACAAGTTATATTAATTTTCGCCAACAATCTTAAGACTAAAACTGTTACTGCATTTTCAAATATATCTTGTGTGTTGTACATGTTGCTCGAATTTCTTTGAAGAAATTTGTTTTGTCTTTTTGAAGACAATATCTTTTTCCTAATATAATTTTTGTCATAATCTAAAAATAGAGTACATGCCTATTTAAACTTGTGAATCTGATTGCAGAGAGCCATATAGGCTTGGTTTTTGTTGTATGCTGTTCGGAAATGGATTTCCATAATAATTGTGTGTATACACATTTTAATCCATATGATGCCATATTGATAGGTTTCTGTGATATCTTTGAAAATGGAAAACCATTTGTATATTCATATTCTAATCAAACTCTGAATCTGACAGTTCAAGTTTCATAAAATTTGGACTAAAAATGAGAGAAATATGATTTTTTTTTAAAAGATTTTATGTGATGATATTATTAATGGCTGAAATTTTCTTCGTTGGATGAGGAAGATGACTACTATGACGTTGTTTCATATCTTTCTGTTACAATGTGCCCTATCAGTTTGTGACGTGGCACAGGCTGTTGAAATATAAATGGAAAGTGAGGTGACTTATATAGGGTTTGAACTAATGTCCTTGGCATCAAATGTTTGACCAACAGACCAAATGGGTTCACTTCGTTTATGTCAAGCATGGCTTATTATTAATTAGCAGTAACCACATGGCGCTGTCTGCTTACGTTGCAGGAGAAAAGGGAAAAAAAATTGATTGGACTACTTGGTCTCGAACTTCCTACCTTTTAATAGGATAACTAACTCTTAACCACCAAGCCAAAGGCACCTCTTAGATTTTTAGAGGTGTTACTTATACCTGTATATTCACACACGTGGCAGAAGTGGTTAAGGATTTATAAACTTATGAAGCATTGCATCTCCCCTAGTGATTTGTAGACCACTAAGGCAGCGTGTGTAAGCTATTGATGTTCAAAAAACTTTTTGGATATTAGTTCAGGATAATTTATTCATATTTTGGAAAAGTCACATAATATGCCTTGTTGATGATGTGGTGCACCTGTATTATTAATATGGTATATGAGGTGGTATTTATGTAAACACACGTTATGCCTATGTGGATGGTTAATTGGGCATGCAATATCAACATGACCGGTAATTGGTAGTGATTTGGTGCTAGTAAATCATCGTGTTATATTGATGTATGTGTGTAATAAATTATTATTTTTTAAATCTTTTAATTGAGAGACACCTGTTAAGACACAAAATGTCATTACATGACGAGATGTCAATGACATTACTTTCTTGTACTTTTTTGGATTTAGAATTATTTAGATATTAGTTTCTGGAAGATATTCTCGGAATGTCAATTAATGCACATAAGAGTATTTTTTTGTGTTTAATTTATTTAAATACATATATGAGAGTATTTTGCTCTATATGCAATAATTATCTTATGAGAAAGTTTTGCTTTTGAGAGGCAAAATGAGATTCCCTAGTCTTGATATTGCATCTTATGAATCTTTTAAGTGTTGGTTGGTAATGCTTGTAATATGACTAGTAACTAGTATTAGTACTAAATCGTATTTATATTCTCATTATGTTAATATATCATTTCCTGGATTGTGTTTCATGTTTAAGGTATATTGTTATATAATTGGAATATATACCCAAATGTGATATGATTTATTTAAATAATTTAAATAAATATCTAGATGTATTTAAAAGTAGTTGTACTTTAAGTATTACTTTTATTTGCATTGTTTATCTAGTGAGATATGAATGAGTTGAAATGTACTTTTCTCATTCTTATAATTACTTGCTCATGGTTGGCCACTTAGTCAATATTAGTGGGCACTATGGATTGGGTATAAGAAATAATGTTCTCCTTTGGCTTTTTTCTAAGTACACATCCATAATTTTTCCGAAAATGTGATGATAAATTGTTATAGTAGATTATAATTTATATTTTATGTGCATTTGTACCTGTGAGTTCATAATATTATTATAAAAATATATACAAATTATTTAATAGCATGCAGAATTACTTGTCTAAGTAATTGTGGCGTGAAAAATGCTATTTTCTCACAAGTTATTGGTATATATGTTATATACATGTGAGATGTATATGGTTAGAAGGTATTTATGTGATGGTCTATTAAAATTAAATTTAATAAGCATTGTACCTACTATTGGTGCTATTATAATATTAGTTCCATTGCTAATTTGATGGAGTATCCTAATATATGGTGTGATAAATAAGGATATGTGAATTTTGATTCTTAGCATAAATTTGTGATATGCATATAATCAAAATTAGTGAAACTTCTTATATGTTTACAAAAAAGAAGTTCATAACTATTGAATTTAATTTACGATGATTTTTGTGAATTAAATGATTGTGCAAACTAGAGGTAGTAAAAGTATTTTATTACTTTTTATCTACAATTGCACAAGATTTAAATAAAATAGAAGTTGATAATCAACTTAGCAAAAAGGCAATAGAGAAGGAAAATTTATGGTTTCTTTTTGAGAAATATTGTGTTAAACATGACATTGTTTATCTGTCAAATACTAATGCTTTGTTGATTAGTTTTGAATTACCCCAGAACTTGTAGGGGAGGCTATTTTGATTATGAAGAGTATTATCAACAAGCTACCCACAAGAAATTAAGCAAGATGTTACTTGAGCTATGGAAGATTTTGACCACTTTTCTTCTAATTCTTAAAAAAATGTGGGGGTATCTAACTAAGGTAGGAGTTCTTACTCCTATAATGGTCAAGATTATTGTATCTTCATTGGGTATGCAAAAATTACTTTTGTGTACAAGTTTCTTATGCATACATTAGGTATTGATGACATTAATGTCAATACAATTATTGAGTCAAGAATTACATATTTCTTTAGAGAAATATTTCTTGTAAAAATGTATAAGAGCAAAGTTCTTTGATAAGAACGCATAATACTATTTTTAGTATTCATGGAAATGATATAGTCTAAGAGTCTATACCAAATAACAATGAAGATGAAGATGCTGTAAGTCTAAATGATTTTCTAAATATTTTTTTTTAGAAATGAGTCGTTTATGTTTCATAGAGTAGTGTGAACTCTTGAAATAACACTTTGGAAAAGAAAAGTAACAGAGAAATTGACTCTATTGTTATACCTGAAAATTGGTGGATAAGATAAAGGTTACCAGTAGATGAAAGACCATGAATATTTTGATACATTACACCAGTTACAAGGATAATATCAATTTGGATGTTAATAGCTTTTATAGCTATATACAATCTTGGTTTACATCATATTGATATGAATACAACCTTCTTAAATGGTATTTATTATCCATGTGGAAAGACCAAGTGATTTGTGGTTCTTGAAAAAATAAAGAAGGTTTGTAAGTGTGTTAAATCACTTGATGATTTAAAACAAACTTTGAAACAATGACATGAGAATTTGATAAAGTCATATACTAAATGACTTTAAGATCAAAAAGTGTGACAATAGTCTTTGTGAAAAACGCAGGTCAAGAAAACGTCATTGTTTGATTTTTTGTGGATGATATTCTTATTAGGAGCAATAATGATATCATTAAGATTATCAAGAGAATGTTGACCAGTAATTCAATAGAAGTATTATGTTTATATAGCAAATGTTATTTGAGTTAACATTTGATGAACTTGTTCTATCTCAATTATAATATTGAGATAATACCTTTTAATAGTTCATTGAGCACATCTATAGATGTAAATTAACTTCTAGCAGAAAATACTGGTGAAAGAATTTTTGAATTGTTATACAATTGCAAGTGTAATATATGTCATGAATTGCACGACACTCTAATGCAGTTATACTAGCAATCCAGACAAATCCAATAGATACTATCATAAGAGTTCTGAGGTATTTGAAGATAACTTGGAACTATGGGTTGCAATGCTAACTGGATATTTTAATTCTAAAGACATGAACTCTACAAATATATATGTCTTTACATAGAGAGGTGCAATTATATCTTGGAAATCCTCTAATCATATTGGTATTACTAGATTCACTATGAAATCTGAAGTTATTGCTTTGAAAAAGCTAGAGAGACATTTGAAAAGCTTTGTCAAAGTTTGAGGATATTCCGAATTGGCTAATACTTGTGCCAACTATTTGCATTTACTGCATTAGTCAATTAGCGATTAGAAGGGCACAAAGTGTCATGTACAACGGTAATTCTAAATATACTTGTCATAGAAATAATACTGTGAAACAATCACACTCTCTAATGGAGTTATCTATGTTGACTATGTGAAGTCAAAGGATAGTTGCAGATCCACTTACAAGAAGTTTATCTAGAGAGTAAGTGTATAATTCGTTGAGAGGAATAGGTCTTTAGCCTATATTTAAAAGAGTTGGCATAATGGAAATCCTACTTAGTTGACTGGAGATTCCAAGATCTAGGTTCAAAGGGAAAACCGAATTATGTAACTGCAACTCAGTTAAAGAACTGTGGGGTTAAACCTCCAACCTATTCCTATGACGAGCAAACAGTGTTACCTATAAAAGTTTAGGTTAAGCTATGCTTTTAATGGTTCTTATATCTTGGGAAACCAAGTGGGGTACCGTAGGATATTCTAAATAAGAAATCACCTATGTGAGTAGGGAGTGGGCTGCTCCTATGAGAATTTCTAAGGCTGAATTCTCTAGAGTACTCATGAAAACCAGGAGTTATTCAGGGCTAAAACGAACACAACAATGAGAACCTCAAATAATGTTCTGAGGGTATTGTGTGAGTTCTATTGTCTTGGTTTACATAAAAAGCTGAACAGTTCAAGACATTGCGTTCAGTGGTTAGCGAGTAAATCCGATAGTGCTTTACTAGAGAAGGTTCAAGGTCTTTGGCTACCTATCTCGATGCAGTATCTTCTAATTGAACTCTCTCTTGTGTCTGCATAGTTCTTTTTTTTTCATTATGACTAGTTAATTTCCATTCATGTGGGAAATTGTTGTAATTTGGGTTTTTAACCAAATAATATGAATGGTTATAACTAGTCAGAAAAGGTTCATACCTTTTACGAACAAGCATCAAAATGCTATAAATACCCTGGGGTATTGACATTTAAACATGAGTTTTTTCTTTATAATCATCTTACATACATTTTGCATAAAAGAGAGAGAGTTCTGCATTATTTGGTTCGCCATGTCTGAACAGTTTGGAGTGCTCCTACTGTCAGTCGATGATCGTTGTATCCTGGGAGACTACCGCCAGTGACTGTAAGCACCGTAGCGGGGCGATTAAGTCTTAAGGAGACTGGATCAAATTCAGGCCTCGATCCAATGCATTCATTCATAGTACTTTACATAATTTGTGTAAACAAGTAAGTCTCCTTTTCAGTTTTATTTATTGTGTGTATATATATATATAGATATATATATATATATATATATATATATATTTTTTTTTTTTTTTTAATTATTTTGTAATTACTACCCAACACGCAAGATTATACACACAAGTTATATTAATTTTTGCCAACACATATACCTCCCCCATAGCCAACCGGCCCAACCCCCTACAGATACCTACACAAGAGATAACTGTATTGGAATCTCAATTGTTCCTAATGACTAAACTATAACTTTTTTGTTTTATTAATGGTCGCGCCAATTAGTATCCAAAATAAATTTTTATTTTTACATAATTTATTAATGTCCATGGTCATTTTGTCGCCCTATAAAATTTTTTTTATTTTAAATTATTTGATTAACAGTCATAGCCAATTTGTCGTTGCCAATCCGTTGTCAAATATCTATGGCTAATTCGTCACCCAACTTCCATAGCTATTTTGTTGCCAAATATTTGTGGCTAATCCTTTGCCCAAATTCCGTAGCTATTCTGTTGCCAAATATAAATATAAAAAAATAATATTTACAAGAAAAATTAAAATTAAATATACACTAATTAATATTTTAAGTTTACCAAAATATCTAAAATGATCTACTGATTGTCTTCCTTATCATCTTAACTCATGTGGTGGGCGGTCAGCTTTCAGCTTGTTGATCTCCTCCTACTTAGTTTGCTAACAACAAATACTGTATTGGGCCTGGTGCAATTCATAATATATACACTAGACAACCAATAATCTTTGAATACTCTAATTGAGCTATTCCCCTACTAATATTTTTGGCTAGATGTACATTTACATCCATAAGTGTTTTCGCTAGATTATCATCAGTTTTGTTAAACTTGTCCAGTATCTTTTTTGATAATAATACTACGATAAAAAGACTATTTTACTCTTCCCCTTCACAATATTAGCTTTATATAATATTAGGAACTAAATTTAAAATTCGAGCCAATATTAGAGACAAATCGTGAAATTTGCCCATACATTTTGGAACATCTTCTGTGAAATCATTCTTTGTATATATTACCATTTGACAACTACGCCACCCATTTGAACTATTTAAGTTACCATTTTCAAATGTTGTACGAAAAAGTGAAATATGTTGCAATAGTGGTGGTACAATTTAAGTTGTTCCCGTCAGCGTTAGTGCTACTACTCTCTCTCTCTCTTCCAATTAAACATTTTTGTTAACTTCTTTTGGTCAAATAAATTTTTTTGGAAAATATTTAATATTGGTTTCACTAGATTTGTCAAACTACAAATTGTACTAGTAGGTGGTAGTTTTTATGTGCATCTTATTTTGATAATAATTTCTTCAAAAATTGGATAAGTCATTATGAATAATTTCTTTTCTTTCTTTTGTTGTTCAATCTCATTTATGATTTCTGAGCTTAGCTTCAAGACTAGACTAGACCATTACATTTCGTTGATAATTACATTTTCAAAGATACAGTCGCATCAGAAGCTAATGATGAAAAATTTAACTATTACCCCCATTGCTATCCAAAATCTTCCCATGTACTTGGTGCAGAGGTCAACCTGTAAATGTAACTAATGCAACCGCGAGGGTAAAAGAAGTTGACTTGAGTTGACCTCATAAACCCTGTTGTGTGGGTTGGTTTGATGCATTCACTCTGTAGATAATTTGTTTGGCAACAATAATCGTTTTTCAAAGAGATACGTAAGTTACACACGCAAAACATATACCATAATCATTTTTAAATCAAACTGGGAATAATAATTTTTCAACTAGACACGTAAAAGTCACATACGCGAAACACATAACATAATTATTTTAAGAAAGTGTACTACTTTGTCTTCTTTCTTCTTCTGTTTTTTGTTTTTACTTCTTATTCACATATCAAAGTCATGCTAACCAGCGGCTCCTTATCTCCCCTGGTTTAATTGGAACATACAACGACCCTTGAAGACTTAATTAAAATGGAAATTTAAATGGGTTAACAGGGTAACATAGTCGTGTCATTGTGTATAATAATTCGAAACTTTCAAAAGTCTCAGTTTAATTTTATATATTTGTCTACAAATTTTAGTTTAGTCTTAGATATTGTCTAACTAAAAGTTTTAGATTAGTTCTCACCAATAAAATTGGTGTTAACTTTAACACAAAATTGGTTATGTGATTCGCTAATGACCATAGTTTGAGAGACAAAATTGAAAAACAATACGTGCAAAAGAGAAAATCCAATTAGGTCTTGAAAGTTTGCAAAAATATTCAAATTAGTTCTGAATATTTGTCCAAATATTATAAATATATTTGAAATTGACGCATGATATTTACAAATGGAAAATAGTCTACAACGTCGGTCCGACTCAGTCTTCTCTCTTTGACAAACACAAACACAAACATGAAAATGGCCTCCTTGTTCCAGAACGTAAGCCCGTTGAGAGCTACTATTGATACTTCCACTAAAGTTACCTCACGCAGGTTATTTATTACTCGGCAAGTGCTGATTATTTTGCTCTAATTAGACATCGAGGAAAAAGTCCATTGTTCGTCAAGAAGTTGATTTTGGAGATGAAAATGCACAGATTTTCGCTTCTCCAAGTTGTGCTTTCCTGTTTTGCTCTTATAGCAGCTGTGTCTGTCTCTCCACGTTATCTACAGCCAGATACTATATGTAGCACGGGTGCTGAACGTCTTCAAATCAAGTATGAGCTCTCCATAAATTCAACTCAAAATTCAACGTTTCCTCCCATCATTAATGCCATTGAAATTTATAGGATAAGGTATTTCAAAACACCGGAGACCTATGATAGTGATGGTATGTCGTATTACAAACTGACATTTCCAATTCTTGCTGACCTATAGTAACACATGTGTTTAACTTTTTATTTTATTTTATTTTCTGTGCCTTTTCTACTCTGTTTTCTATGATACTAGTGGCTGCCATGTTTGACATCAAGTTATACTACGGATTGAAGAGGAACTGGCAAGGAGATCCTTGCGGACGTTTAACTTTCAGATGGGATGGTCTAAACTGCAATTACAATGATAACAATACTAGAATTATCTCCTTGTATGTTTTTATGAATAATTTAGACGTTCAATACATCTCATCTTAGTTTCATTTCTCAAATAAGTCATTAAACTCATATCAAGAACTTATCCTCGAGCGGATTAAATGGATCAATCACTCTTCACATAGCTAATCTCACATCTATTTGGATTCTGTAAGTATGCCTATTTACTTCTTGACTTGGAGGAAAAGAAAATTAAGATGATGTCTTTTCTTTACTTTATTATTCTAAATATTGAAGAAAAAAAATTTGTAGCCAAAATGAATCTGAGATTTTCTTAATTATCACTTATGGTAGTAAAATCTGATTGTTCCAGGGATTTGTCAAATAACAATTTGAGTGGACATATGCCAAACTTTTTGGCTCAACTAGCTAATTTAATAGTTCTGTAAGTTTTTGCTAACATTTTACTATTCCATGGTACGAATGAAAAAAAAGTAAATCATTTATTTTTCACTCTATTATAGAAACTTAGCAGGAAACAATTTCAGTGGGCCGATACCAACAAAACTACAAGAGAAGACAAAGTAGGGATTGTCTTTTAGGTATACTTTACTGTCAGAAATAAATCTAATTGGACTGTTAATGATCTTTCATACTACCATTTAAGTTAAACTATTTTGCTCCCCTCTAACATTCAGAAATCAATCTAATTATCTCAATAATTTTAAGGGAGCACTAAAAGGAAAGAGCTATAAGCATATTACACACAAATTAATCAACAACTTTACAAATAATAAATATCAAGATTGCTTTCGTTTAGGAATTGCAATTTTTAAAAGCTTACATTTTTTTATCCTACTTAAGCAGTATTAGTGGATTGCCCAACAATGCCAACAATGAGATTGGAAAAAGGAAGAGCAAGGTTATCCATCCATTAGCATCAATACTCTGTCATTTTCCTAGTTTTCTTCTGCACAATCAGAAGACGCAGAAAAATAGGGTATTAAAATAATGCTTGACCGAAGATAATTTCAGGAAGGGCAGCTATTAGGTCTAGCTTCCTGGCCCTAACAACTCTCACAAACATTGTGGGACCCATCCACCTATTAGAGAGCGTGTTGGGTCTGCCTAGCCTTTCAGCAATAGTCTTTACAAAGGGTTCTTTTCTTCGTTGATTTATACTTGCCATATCTCCTATATACAGTGATCGGGAAGAGATGTTAATTTAAATGAGAACAATGACACGTTACAGAGTAAAGATTTGATAATTACATACTTAGAGATCTTACAAATGACAAATAACTTCAAGAGAGTTTTAGGAAAAAGAGGATTTGGCAATGTCTATCATAGATTTATGGGTGACACTAAAGTTGCGGTGAAGATGCTCAACCCTTCATCCACTCAAGGACACAAGGCATTTCAAGCAGAGGTAACTCACGAGTTCTTAATCTACACAATGCTAAAGTTGGTGAATAAATAGGTCAAACACATGAGATGCATATATGCTTACAATTACTTTCAAAATTCAGACCAATCTTCTTATGAATGTCTATCACAAACACTTGACTTCTCTTTTGGGATACTGTGATAAAGGCAGTAACATTGGCATCATTTATGAGTACATGGAGAATGGTAACTTAAAACATCACCTATCAAGTATATGGAATTGAGAATTTCGCACCCTGCATGTACATTTATGAGCAATGACTAGATATAATCTTAGAGGGTTGTCTTATTGGGTGCAGAATTGAGTTGGGAACAAAGACTTAGAATTGCAGTAGATGCAGCACAAGGTAATTTTACCTTTAGTTTCTGATTAAAATGTTTACGTTGAAAAAGAAAAAAACATTATTTTGCAAAATCAGGTAAACATTACAAATTAAGTTAATAAGAAACTATGAAGATAAGAAGAAAGAATACATTGAATCATATTTTCCTACCAATGCATTGCAGTAATTTTATCATGTTACAATTGAAATACTATTTTGGCAAGATTGGAGTACTTGCATCATGGATGCAAACTACCGATAGTCCACAGAGATATCAAGCCTACAAATATATTACTGAATGAAAAAGTCCAAGCCAAATTATCTGATTTTGGGCTATCCAAAGCCTTTGCCAATGAAAGTGTTACGAATGTGTCAATTAACTCCATTGTTGGCTCTCCAGGTTATATGGATCCTGAGTAAGTATTACAATTCATTAGGCTACTAATAGAAATTTTATGTCATATTTTAATTTGGAAAAGCCCTTAGGTGTTTCTCCTCTAACAAATTAACCAAAAAAAGCGATGTCTATAGTTTTGGGGTTGTCCTCTTGGAAATCGTCACTGGCAAGCCAATAGTAAACCATGAAGACATGCACATAATTGAATGGGTTGCTCCTTTGGTTGAAAATAGAGACATCAGAACAATTGTTGACGAGAGGTTACAAGGCAACTTCAATATTGACTCTGCATGGAAAACTATTGAATTAGCAAAAAAATAGCTAATTACCCCCTATATTTTTTAAAAATTAGCGTTTTTGTTAGAAAATATAAGGGGACAATCAATTACATGTATAAAATACAAAGGGGCAATCAGCTACTTTTAGCAAATCACAGAGGGGTTATTAGATAATTTTTAAAACACAGGAGTATTGTGCACTTTTAGCAAAATACAGGGGGTAATCAATTAATTTTTAAAACACAAGAAGATATTATGCATTTTTTAAAAAATACAGAAGGTAATGCACTATTTACCCTAACAACTTTACCATTGCGTCCAATGCCTACAATCCCTTCTATGAGTATACAAAATTAAGTACAAACTAAACATACTATTAAAAGCATACGTAAACCAGTTCCGAAGCTCTCAACTGAGTTGTTTAGATTTTCGAATTTCATTTCTAGTTGGAGGTTTCGACGCTAAAATTAAAAGGGAAAGCAAAAACAGGATCATGGAGCTCTTCCAAGAAGAATAACTGGAATGGGTTGCGTGTCTTAGGTGCGGGCAGATGAGGCATTTATATATATATATATAAATGCTTGTAGTGATACACTACAAGAAAATTGGTCTGGGGCGACGAAGGTTTCTCGTCGCCCTTTCGTCGCCTACACCCATTGGGCGACCAAAGGGCGACCAAAAACTGAGCGTCGAGAAAACCCTTGTCGCCATTTTGTCATTTGGTCGCATTTTGGTGGCCAAATCGGAAATATATATATATATATATATATATATATATATATATATATATATATATATATATATATATATTTTTACATTTGGTAGCCCCTTGGTCGCAATATTTAGAAAAATAAATTATTAGTTAATTTTTATAATTAGCAATTTTATTAATTAATTCGTTAATTTTTGTATCAATTAATTATGCATTGTCGCCCCATGGTGGCCATTTTTTGTCGCCATTAGGTCGCAAATTATTTTTAATATTTTTTTGTTAATTATTTAATTTGGTGGCCATGTGGTAGCCAATTTTTGTAGCAACAATTTGGTGGCCATGTGGTAGCCATACTTTCATCACCATTAGGTAGCCAAATATTTTGAATATTTTTTTATTAATTATTTATGTTGGTTGCCATTTGGTAGCCAAAATTTTGAGCCGTTTTTGGTGGCCATATGGTTGCTATTTTATCGTGGCCACTAGGTAGCCAAATTTTTTAATTATTTTTTTTATTCATTAATTTTCATCTCCATGTGGTATCCAATAATAGTCGCCATGTGGTAGCTAAGTTTTTGTCTCCATTTCGTCGCCACACAATGATTTTTTTAAAAAATAAAAATTTAATTTAATATTTACAAAACAAAAATTAATTTAATATATGCATATTTAAGTATTTAAAAGATCTTTAAAATAAAGTGCATAATATTAGGTTTAGATTTTTTTTAAAACAAATTAAAACTTACTAATTATCGTGTTGGTCTGGATCAGGGAATGGGCGCTTGTCTCGTATCCGGGTCATGTTATCCTGCAACTGCGTCACGATGCTCAGCAATTTCGAGTGCGCCAATTGTTGTTCCTCAAGTCATGCTTACTTTGATCATTCAACAGAAATACTATAAACCACTAACTTAAAGTAACGCTACAACATTACATATTACATAAGTACAAGTTTTTCATACATTATAACCATAAACACAAAGATAACATAGGAAATATCCAAGCAAGCACTAACAAGGATGGGGCTCTTGAGCATAAGACTCATTCACATAATGCACGACATCCAATGGCTCGGCCTCAGCCTCTTGAGCCATGAATTCCAACTCTGGCTCACCTGAAATTAATGTTAGTAAATGAGGGTGAGTTTCCACGACTCAAAGAGGATGCCCCTCGGCACTTCAACAATAACACTTCAACACTTTAAATAATGCAACACTTAGTAATTCCACAAGTAAAAATCACTTAAAACATATTGATTAGGTAACGAAGTAAGTTACCTAAACTCAAGCATATATGTCCATATATTAACCAATTCCGACCCTACTTGATTCCAACTCAAGCTCTAACAACACAACACAAAAGAATGTAAAACAACACTTAAACTAACTTTCTTTAACAATACTTCATCTTTTTAGCAACACATTCTGCAATTACTCAATCAAACAACACCCAAACAACCACCTATCAATTAACCAACAAAGCATACACCTAAACCACCCCGAGGGTAGCCCAAATAGCCCCCAAAATCAGCCCAACCAGGGCCAGCAAACCCACTGTCGGCGCTGGAAAATTCAGCCCACAAACACCACAAACATTTCCACCATTTTGCGTTGTAAGGTCATTATGCTATGTAATATTGATACAAGTACGCATATACACTTCATATACAAGAAATAACTCAAGAATCAACTTAAATTTTAGCTAAATATCTCAACAAACATCATAAATAATCAATTATATACACAATTATTATCTCAACAAACATCATAACGATATATCACCTACAACATTATTTCAAATATAATATCTCAACACGAATGTAAAAGATAGTGAATTAGAAGACTAACTTGAGCCGTAATAGTCTGGCCTATCACACAAAACAAACTCCAATCCTGCAAAAAAATATTTCAAAGATCCAACATTAATAAAAACAGAAAAAAATCTACAATTAAATAAAATAAAATAAAATAAAATAGAAAAAAAGGGAAAATGTATATTAAAAAAATCTGAAAAAAATGAAAATAAAAAAATAACAATAAAATAAAAGCTAAATGCACACACACACACACACACACACACACACACACACACACATATATATATATATATATATATATATATATAGGATCTATATATAAAAAAAAGGGAAAAGCGAAAATAAAAAAAATAAAAAAAAGGGAAAAACGAAAATAAAAAAAAATTGAAAATAAAAATCTGAAAAAAATGAAAAAAAATAACATTCAAATAAAAGCTAAATGCATATATATATATATATATATATATATATATATATATATAGGATCTATATATAAAAAAAAGGGAAAAGCGAAAATACAAAAAAATAGAAAAAAGGGAAAAACGAAAATAAAAAAAACAAAATACATATATATATTTTACATATTTATATAGGATCTATATAAAAAAATATGATCTACATATAAAAAAAAGGCAAAAACGAAAAAAAGAAAAAAAAAGAAAAAGAAGAATGCATATACATATATGTATAAAGTTTAAGATATACATATATCTATTTTAAGCAATATACACACACACACACACACACATATATATATATAGATATACATATACATACATACTATATTCATAATGTAATAAACAAAGTAAAAAACAATACATACCTTTGAGGGGTCGGGTAGGGTGGTGGGATGGCGTGGGATGGGGTGGGGTAGGGTGAGGGGTAGTGTGGGGTGAGAATGGGGTGGGGTTTTTGAAAGAAAAAAAAATCTAAGTCTTACTAAAACCAGGGGGCAACGTTCTGCACCATGTTTTTAGTAAAACGGGGCGACCAAAGGACCACCAAGCCCTTTGGTCGCCCTCTTAAATTAGAGGGCAACAGTGCTGCCCTCTAATTTAAGTGGTTCTCGCGACCAAAGGGCGATGAGCACTTTGGTCACCCAAAATCCCAATTTATTTATTTTTTTTATAATTTTTTATTTTTAATTTATATGTTTCTAATTTCTTTGCCCCTTCATAGCTATTGGCGACCAAAGGGCGAGCAAAATTTTACTTTTCGTCACTATTTGGTAGCCAATGGCCACCACGAGGCTACGAATTATTGTGCAAAAGATGGAATTTATTTCATATAATCACTTCTTTTGTTTTAAATGGCTCTTCTAAACTAAATATCATCTTTTATTATAGTCAATCTTCAATTTACACAAATTTATTGATACTAGTGCGAAGTTAGAATTTGATTGATATACGAAAAACTAATGACAATGCATAAAATCTTCATTGTTTTTTACTTTGTATTTCAGCAACACTATTTTTTGTTAATTAGAATATAGAAGTACTAATCATCAATTGATTTTTGTGCTCTTATATCTTAAATATGTGCAACCTTATACCATTAAATAAACCATAAAATATATTTTCAATCAAAAGAAAATAGATCTAGTACAAACTTGTAATGTACTTGTTATTATTAATTTTTATGTTTTAAATCAATCTAACTTCTATGAACATGGACATTTCATCGCCCCTTCGTAGCCATTGGCGACCAAAGGGCGACCAAAATTTTACTTTTCGTCGCCATTTGGTGGCCAACGGCCACCACCGAGATACAAACTATTATGCAAAAGATGAAATTTATTTCATATAATCACTTCTTTTGTTTTAAATGGCTCTTCTAAATTAAATATCATCTTTTATTATAGTCAATCTTCAATTTACGCAAATTCATTGATACTAGTGCGAAGTTAGAATTTGATTAGTATATGAAAAACTAATGACAATGTATAAAATCTTCATTGTTTTTCACTTTGTATTTCAGCAACACTACTTTTTGTTAATTAGAATATAGAAGTATTAATCATCAATTTATTTTTGTGTCATTATAACTTAAATATTTGCAAACTCATACATAAAATAAATCATAAAATATATTTTCAATCAAAAGAAAATAGATTTAGCACAAACTTGTAATGTACTTGTTATTATTAATTCTTTTATTTTAAATCAATCTAACTTCTATGAACATGGACATTTCGTCGCCCCTTTGTAGCCATTGGCGACCAAAATTTTACTTTTCATCGCCATTTGGTAGCCAATGGCCACCACGAGGCTACGAACTATTATACAAAAGATGAAATTTATTTCATATAATCACTTCGTTTATTTTAAATGGCTCTTCTAAACTAAATATCATCTTTTATTATAGTCAATCTTCAATTTACACTAGTTCATTGATACTAGTGTGAAGTTAGAATTTAATTGGTATACGAAAAACTAATGACAATGTATAAAATTTTCATTGTTTTTCACTTTGTATTTCAGCAACATTAGTTTTTGTTAATTAGAATGTAGAAGTATTAATCATCAATTTATTTTCGTGCCCTTATATCTTAAATATGTGCAACCTCATACCATTAAATAAACCATAAAATATATTTTCAATCAAAAGAAAATAGATCTAGCACAAAGTTGTAATGTACTTGTTATTATTAATTATTATATTTTAAATCAATCTAACTTCTATGAACATGGACATTTCGTCGCCCCTTTGTAGCCATTGGCGACCAAAGGGCGACCAAAATTTTACTTTTCGTCGCCATTTGGTAGCCAATGGCCACCACGAGGCGACGAACTATTATGCAAAAGATGGAATTTATATCATATAATCACTTCGTTTGTTTTAAATGGCTCTTCTAAACTAAATATCATCTTTTATTATAGTCAATCTTCAATTTACACTAATTCATTGATACTAATGTGAAGTTAGAATTTAATTGGTATACGAAAAACTAATGGTAGTGTATAAAATTTTCATTGTTTTTCACTTTGTATTTCAGCAACACTAGTTTTTGTTAATTAGAATGTAGAAGTATTAATCATCAATTTATTTTCGTGCCCTTATATCTTAAATATGTGCAACCTCATACCATTAAATAAACCGTAAAATATATTTTCAATCAAAAGAAAATAGATCTAGTACAAACTTGTAATGTACTTGTTATTATTAATTCTATGTTTTAAATCAATCTAACTTCTATGAACGTGGACATTTCGTCGCCCCTTAGTAGCCATTGGCAACCAAAAGTGCGACCAAAATTTTACTTTCCGTCGCCATTTGGTGGCCAATGGCCACCACGGGGCTATGAACTATTATGCAAAAGATTGAATTTATTTCATATAATCACTTCTTTTGTTTTAAATAGCTCTTCAAAGCTAAATATCATCTTTTATTATAGTCAATCTTTAATTTACGCTAATTCATTGATACTAGTGCGAAGTTAGAATTTGATTAGTATATGAAAAACTAATGACAATGCATAAAATCTTCATTGTTTTTCACTTTGTATTTCAACAACACTACTTTTTGTTAATTAGAATATAGAAGTATTAATCATCAATTTATTTTTGTGCCCTTATATCTTAAATATGTACAACCTCAAACATTAAATAAACCATAAAATATATTTTCAATCAAAAGAAAATAGATCTAGCACAAACTTGTAATGTACTTGTTATTATTAATTCTTATATTTTAAATCAATCTAACTTCAATGAACATGGACATTTCGTCGCCCCTTTGTTGCTATTGGCGATCAAAGGGCGACCAAAATTTTACTTTTCGTCGCCATTTGGTAGCCAATGGCTACCACGAGGCTACGAACTATTATACAAAAGATGAAATTTATTTCATATAATCACTTCGTTTGTTTTAAATGGCTCTTCTAAACTAAATATCATATTTTATTATAGTCAATCTTCAATTTGCACTAATTCATTGATACTAATGTGAAGTTAGAATTTAATTGGTATACGAAAAACTAATGACAATGTATAAAATTTTCATTGTTTTTCACTTTGTATTTCAGCAACACTAGCTTTTGTTAATTAGAATGTAGAATTATTAATCATCAATTTATTTTCGTGTCCTTATATCTTAAATTTGTGCAACATCATACCATTAAATAAACCATAAAATATATTTTCAATCAAAAGAAAATAGATCTAGTACAAACTTGTAATGTACTTGTTATTATTAATTCTATGTTTTAAATCAATCTAACTTTTATGAATGTGGACATTTCGTCGCCCCTTAGTAGCCATTGGCAATCGAAATTGCGACCAAAATTTTACTTTCTGTCGCCATTTGGTGGCCAATGACCACCAAGGGGCTATGAATTATTATGCAAAAGATGGAATTTATTTCATATAATCACTTCTTTTGTTTTAAATAGCTCTTCTAAGCTAAATATCATCTTTTATTTTAGTCAATCTTCAATTTACGCTAATTCAATGAGCCAGTGCAAAGTTAGAATTTGATTAGTATAAGAAAAACTAATGGCAATGCATAAAATTTTCATTGTTTTTCACTTTGTATTTCAGCAACACTACTTTTTGTTAATTAGAATATAGAACTATTAATCATCAATTTATTTTCGTTCTCTTATATCTAAAATATGTGCAACCTCATACCATTAAATAAACCATAAAATATATTTTCAATCAAAAGAAAATAGATTTAGTACAAACTTGTAATGTACTTGTTATTATTAATTCTTATGTTTTAAATAAATCTAACTTCTATGAACATGGACATTTCGTCGCCCCTTCGTAACCATTGGAGACCAAAGGGCGACAAAATTTTTACTTTTCGTCGCCATTTGGTGGCCAATGGCCACCACGGGGCTACGAACTATTATACAAAAGATGGAATTTATTTCATATAATCACTTCTTTTGTTTTAAATAGCTCTTCGAAGCTAAATATCATCATTTATTATAGTCAATCTTCAATTTACGCTAATTCATTGATACTAGTGCGAAGTTAGAATTTGATTAGTATATGAAAAACTAATGGCAATGCATAAAATCCTCATTGTTTTTCACTTTGTATTTCAGCAACACTACTTTTTGTTAATTAGAATATAGAAGTATTAATCATTAATTTATTTTCGTGCCCTTATATCTTAAATATGTGCAACCACATACATTATATAAATCATAAAATATATTTTCAATCAAAAGAAAATAGATTTAGCACAAACTTGTAATGTACTTGTTATTATTAATTCTTTTATTTTAAATCAATCTAACTTCTATGAACATGGACATTTCGTCGCCCCTTTGTAGCCATTGGCGACCAAAGGGCGACCAAAATTTTACTTTTCGTCGCCATTTGGTAGCCAATGGCCACCACGAGGCTACAAACTATTATACAAAAGATGAAATTTATTTCATATAATCAGTTTGTTTGTTTTAAATGGTTCTTCTAAACTAAATATCATCTTTTAATATAGTCAATCTTCAATTTACACTAATTCATTGATACTAGTATGAAGTGAGAATTTAATTGGTTTAAGAAAAACTAATGACAATGTATAAAATTTTCATTGTTTTTCACTTTGTATTTCTGCAACACTAGCTTTTGTTAATTAGAATGTAGAAGTATTAATCATCAAATTTATTTTCGTGTCCTTATATCTTAAATATGTGCAACCTCATACCATTAAATAATCCATAAAATATATTTTCAATCAAAAGAAAATAGATCTAGTACAAACTTGTAATGTACTTGTTATTATTAATTCTATGTTTTAAATCAATCTAACTTCTATGAACGTGGACATTTCGTCGCCCCTTAGTAGCCATTGGCAACCGAAAGTGCGACCCAAATTTTACTTTCCGTCGCCATTTGGTGGCCAATGGCCACCACGGGGCTATGAACTATTATGCAAAAGATGGAATTTATTTCATATAATCACTTCTTTTGTTTTAAATAGCTCTTCTAAGCTAAATATCATCTTTTATTATAGTCAATCTTCAATTTACGCTAATTCATTGATACCAGTGCGAAGTTAGAATTTGATTAGTATATGAAAAACTAATGACAATGCATAAAATTTTCATTGCTTTTCACTTTGTATTTCAGCAACACTACTTTTTGTTAATTAGAATATAGAAGTATTAATCATCAATTTATTTTCGTGCTCTTATATCTTAAATATGTGCAACCTCATACCATTAAATAAACCATAAAATATATTTTCAATAAAAAGAAAATAGATCTAGTACAAACTTGTAATGTACTTGTTATTATTAATTCTTATGTTTTAAATCAATCTAACTTTTACGAACATGGACATTTCGTCGCCCCTTCGTAGCCATTGGCGACCAAATGGGGACCAAAATTTTACTTTTCTTCGCCATTTGGTGGCCAATGGCCACCACGGGGCTACGAACTATTATGCAAAAGATGGAATTTATTTCTTATAATCACTTCTTTTGTTTTAAATAGCTCTTCTAAGCTAAATATCATCTTTTATTATAGTCAATCTTCAATTTACGCTAATTCATTGATACTAGTGCGAAGTTAGAATTTGATTAGTATATGAAAAACTAATGACAATGCATAAAATCTTCATTGTTTTTCACTTTGTATTTCAGCAACACTACTTTTTGTTAATTAGAATATAGAAGTATTAATCACCAATTTATTTTCGTCGCCCCATCGTAGCCATTGGCGACCAAAGGGCGACCAAAATTTTACTTTTCGTCGCCATTTGGTGGCCAATGGCCACCACGGGGCTACGAACTATTGTGCAAAAGATGGAATTTATTTCATATAATTGCTTCTTTTGTTTTAAATAGCTCTTCTAAGCTAAATATCATCTTTTATTATAGTCAATCTTCAATTTACGCTAATTCATTGATACTAGTGCGAAGTTAGAATTTGATTAGTATATGAAAAACTAATCACAATGCATAAAATCTTCATTGTTTTTCACTTTGTATTTCAGCAACACTACTTTTTGTTAATTAGAATATAGAAGTATTAATCATCAATTTATTTTCGTGCCCTTATATCTTAAATATGTGCAACCTCATACATTAAATAAATCATAAAATATATTTTCAATCAAAAGAAAATAGATCTAGCACAAACTTGTAATGTACTTGTTATTATTAATTCTTATATTTTAAATCAATCTAACTTCTATGAACATGGACATTTCGTCGCGCCTTTGTAGCCGTTGGCGACCAAAGGGCGACTGTAACGCCCCGAGCCCTCACGAGACCGGAGGCTCTAATAACAATGCTATTCACAACCCAATACCAAACCCGGTCACAAAATTTTAGGAAAACACAGATAGAGTTTCCTCTGTACTGCGAACATTTTTCAAACCTGTAAATGCTCAAAATAGCCACAATATACTAAAACAAGCTTTTATAATTAAAATTCAAAGGTTCAAGGTCATCCAAGCCAAGAGACAAACAATAGCTCCAAATCACACATGCAGGCACCCAACTTAACTTTTCATTAAACCTTTTTAACATGCCATCCTTTGATAGCATTAGAGCAATTTTAAAAGTTGAAATCAACACCTCTAAACATATACCCCCAAGCATGCAAGAACTAAAAGGAGAATTAAAAGTTATTACAAGCCATAATATCTCAAAGCTAACATTACAACCAACAGCTTTCAACTTGCAACTACAAGAATATACATACCCTTAAGGCCACAAAATAGATCATGCTATAGCAATACAAGTACACCATATAAAAACAAGAAGAAAAATCCACCTTAGACACCAAACACACAACAACTAGGGCAAAGGCTCTGCCTGAACTTCTTCCTCTTCCACTAGCACCTCAACTAGTTGGGGTTCACCCTCAGCACTTCCTGAAATATGTTTAGCGAGGTATGAGCAATCACAATTGCTCAGTCAGGGATAAGGTCTACCGGGGACGTGCAATGCAGCAACTTAACACAATTAATACAATAGATAAACAGTGAATAACAATTCTAATACCACATTTTAAAATGATAAAATCGATAACCCTTATTACTCCAAATCTTTGATCCCTGATCCACGAACCACGATCTCGATCTCGATATGCCAGCATCCTTTACACCAATGGGTACTCCGGATGTACCCGATCCTACGACCTAACACCCCTTGGCAATCTCCGGACCAGGCGAGTGAGGGAATAGCAAACGGAGCTAAGGCAACCAACACTGGCAAGCCCGATGCCGCCCAGCGAGGCCATCGTATACGCCGCAACAATGAGGTTGCGCAACCACGATGCAATGCAAGAATGATAACAATGACAATATAATCAGGAAACACATTTAAGGACAAAAAGTAAGTTGTTCTCGCACCAAGTTACAATTTAGCAACAATAAGCATATATCAATTACGCAATTATACTAAACAATATACTCTTTTAGAAAGAAAATAAACTATGATGCACGTAAGGATGCAGGTCTCTCACCTCTACCGAGCTCCAAGATGTAAGTTTGAATCACATCATTTCCAGTCACCTTGAACCTATGAGCAAACATTACTTCAATTACTCTTTAACTACAACATTCATTGATTATTCAGCTAGGTTGGCTAACTTATAACTTCGCTTATTTAGCATATATACAATATCTATTAGAATTCTATTTTTAACAAAACACCACTTTTATATACTTTAACTTAACATATATTCCATATTTTCAATAGTCTACAAGTTAATTAAGAAGATAGTTCAAAAACTTAAAGGAGAATGATTCAACCAGCATGTTATAACTAGATATAAACAGAACTAGAATTTAGTTTAACTAAGATCAACACATGAGCCTGCAGTTATTCATACTATTTCTCATTTTACTTTAGTTAATAACTTGTACAAGAAACTAATTCACTCCACATACAATAAACTAGCCATTAACTCAACTCAAATAATTTCTCCAAAGAATTTATAGACAATAAAGGTTAGGTTACTTTAATGTTCAAATGACACATTCATTCACAATGACACTACCAAGTCTTTTACTACTTTAATGAACTTCTAATTCATATTCTACTTTACTTACAATAGTTAGTAATATCTCTATGAAGATAGCCCAACATTAGCACATAGGGAAAGAAATGCACTTATCAGCTAATAGAAAAGTTAACTATCAACCATTTAATAACTATCATACTATTTTAGTAAAATAACTATACTTCAAGTTAAGTTCTAACATATCACTAGTAGTATTAACTTAAGTTAATTACATTTAACATATAATAGACAACTATCAACTTACAATTAACCTTACATGTAGTTTCAAAAAGCATTAAACACATTCTTCCGCATAGTTTACTTGACCCTTTCTAAGTGTTCACTAGTTGCACATTGATAACAACAACTAATTCTAACAGTTGAATTGTTTAGCATATATAGAAATATTACCTATGTCTAAAGGTGGTGACCATCACAACTCTACAAGCATTTCTCATTCACAGTCGAATAGAATAGCTTTCAATTTAAATTAACTTTACTAGCAATTAGATTTCAATTACAATTCATGAAAACAACATAACTATAAGAGCCCCATTACGTTATTAATCATCCAAGGACACTACACAATAAGGTCTTGATCGAATACATCCAATTAGAACTGAATTATATCATTACTATAGCAAAATAACAACAAAATTCAGATTCTCGCGTAACATGGCATTTCTAACACATCACACCAAAATGATCATAACTTGCTCTAGACAACTCCGATTAATGCACCGTAAAAAGCTGTAGAAACTAGACTCATAAGGCTTTCTAATGGTATATAATTCAACCCCTAATCCTTCTCCAATTAATACAGTTTTAAGCTCGAAGTTGCCTCAATGCAGTTAGAATAGAAGCAGTTTATACAAGCAAATAAGCAGTTTTACAAAAGGGCATATACAAGATATAATTAGAATTACACCAAAAGTTCCAAACCAACTTGAAACTACATTTAAACATTCAAGAAGTCATGTCAAGGTCTTAGAAGCGCGAGACAACCGAAATTGCACCTAAACCCCTTTGTTATTCAAGCTATTTCTCCTCCAAACCAAAGTTAATGATTCAAATTCAAAGGAAAACTCTACCAACCTTCTAACTAACCCTCAAGGAATCCTTTCAACCCTCTAACTCATTCAAACGCCCGCAATAACCCCGAAAGCCCCAAATTCTCTCTTATAGCTTTACACTACACTTACCTCATCCGGGCTTCAAACAAGGGTTAGCAAAGCTTCTATAGCACCTAGGTAGCCTAAGTATACTAGAAGTGAAGCTCGAATCCACCCGGATTCGTCTTAACCCCGAAACCCCTTTGTTAAAGTCACCTAATTCAAGTTCTATGTGAGATTAGAGCAATTTAAGTGCACAGGGCTATTAAACTACCTTCATTAACACCTAAAGCATCTATTAACAACATTGAATCAAGTTAAAATGCGCAATTACACAAAACCCTAGAATTTCCGTCACTATTCACCCCTACGAATTAACTATCGATTTCTACCGTTTAATTCATGAAACAATAGCATAAAAGTGGTCTCTACTACATGTACACAACATATATAAGCTTATTTGAACCTTGCAATAGCATTAAACATTATTTCTAACAAATCAAGAAAATAGCAACTATTTTAAAATGCGAAAATAAGCCATGAAATCCCTCACCTATTGCGCATAGGAGCTCCTAGGAGGTTAGTAGACACCCTAAACCACTTGCACCTAGCTTGGCTTGGCTTGGAATGAGGATTTGTTGACCAAAAAAAACTCTATTTCCCTTCCTATGCTATTCTCGGATTTGCTACAGTGTTTTCAGCATGCTCTCTCTCTTTTTTTTTTTTTATTGTTTTATGAGCTTAATATGTGTATATGTTGAGTATAAAAAGGGGGGATCAAGTTGGTGAGTTTATTGCCTACTAAAATGAGCCTAGTCAACTTAAAAATGAGTCTAATGCGCATAAATTAAGTTAGTTAACTAAAACATAATGTTTCATACGTAACACTATTCATTAGTTTTAACAAATCATTTTATAAACGAAGGCTCATATCGCTTTAAGCTTAATTGCACATTTTTCTCATTTTCCTATAACAATTAATATGATTTAAGAAAAATGCTAATTCGAAGAAAATAGATAGTTGAAAAACGTAATGAATAGTAACTAAGGAAAACAACAAGTAAATGGATAGTGAAAATGCACAAACAGTAGATGAAACAATTAATGAATCATGACAATGTTCTCGGGCGTCACATCCTCTCCCCCTTAAAGAAATTGCGTCCACGCAATTCTTCTTCACAAGAGAACTCTGCATCAACTGAAATCTAACTCTGATTACTCTTGAATAGTTATTGAGAAAGACACGGTCTCCTCAAATGAACATCATATGAAAATGCCAAGAAGAAGTCCCGAGCGGAATGTCAAGAAAGATACCAAATAAGAAATTCGAAAAAGAATTATGAATGAGAACCCATATAAGAATTCCATTAGTACTGCCTAAGAATTTCCAAGTAAGAAGGCCAAATAAAGGCTCAAATGAAGATACTATCTCGAAATCCGAATAAGAATCCCGTTGGCCATGAATACCATAGAAGAGCAGAATCCCAACTAAGAGCGGCAAGAAAATACCAATAAGAATTTAGAGTACAAATACTGAAGATAATTCCATATAATAAGGTTGATTAGAATCCCAAACTAAGTCCTCCGAGCAATACCAGCAAGAAAATATTAGAAGACCACTCAATAAGAAAACCCAGAGAACAGTCATATAGAAATCCCAAAAGAAGCCATTCATTTCTGACTGCTGAGCGGAGAAGAATGCCTAGAAAGAAATCCCAATAACTGAGCTTCGCCTACAACACCAATTCCCAAATAAAGGGCTGATTAATTGCCTCTCATTCCCGCCAATCCACACAACTTGGAGGGCATGTTGCTAATCACTTCTCCTTGGGGGGAGGAAGAAGTCTTTCTTACCATTTCAACGGGACATGTATGAATGCCAAGATATCACATTTACACATATATGTTTTAAACTATTATACAAACATGTTTATATAAGAGTTTATGAAACAGTGTACTCATCAAAGTCATTCAAGCACGACAGTCAAGTCAATTATAACACAACTCAATCCAAGACATTCAAATACACACATTACAAGCAACAGTTCAAGCAATTAACAATTCACGAGGTCGATTTGTTTCACGAGGTCAATTTGATGCACAACTAGCCACTTTATTCACTTGGCATACAATTAGCACATAACACATAACTATATCACATATGTGCACATATTCCATTCAAGACACACAACCTCACATACAAGCACACACTTACAAAACACACTTTACAAGCACACACGTAAGGTTTACTACCCGACAGGCCAAGGACCCTGTCCCGGCTTAGAGCTAACTAAGCTCTGATACCACCTGTAACGCCCCGAGCCCTCACGAGACCGGAGGCTCTAATAACCATGCTATTCTTAACCCAATACCAAACCCGGTCACAAAATTTTAGGAAAAAATAGACAGAGTTTCCTCTGTACTGCGAACATTTTTCAAACCTGTAAATGCTCAAAATGGCCACAATATACTAAAACAAGCTTTTATAATTAAAATTCAAAGGTTCAAGGTCATCCAAGCCAGGAGACAAACAACAGCTCCAAATCACACATGCATGCACCCAACTTAACTTTTCATTAAACCTTTTTAACATGCCATCCTATGATAACATTAGAGCAATTTTAGAAGTTGAAATCAACACCTCTAAACATATACCCCCAAGCATGCAAGAACTAAAAAGATAATTAAAAGTTATTACAAGCCATAATATGTCAAAGCGAACATTACAACCAACAACTTTCAACTTGCAACTACAAGAATATACATAGCCTTAAGGCCACAAAATAGATCATGCTATAGCAATACAAGTACACCATGTAACAACAAGAAGACCAATCCACCTTAGACAACAAACACACAACAACTAGGGCAAAGGCTCAGCCTGAACTTCTTCCTCTTCCACTAGCACCTCAACTAGTTGGGGTTCACCCTCAGCACTTCCTGAAACATGTTTAGCGAGGTATGAGCAATCACAATTGCTCAGTGAGGGATAAGGTCTATCGGGGATGTGCAATGCAGCAACTTAACACAATTAATACAATAGATAAACAGTGAATAACAATTATAATACCACATTTTAAAAGGATAAAATCGATAACCCTTATCACTCCAAATCTTCAATCCCCGATCCATGAACCACGATCTCGATCTCGATATGCCGACATCCCTTACACCAATGGGTACTCCGGATGTACCCGATCCTACGACCCAATACCCCCTGGCAATCTCCGGACCAGGCGAGTGAGGGAATAGCAGACGGAGCTAAGGCAACCAACACTGGCAAGCCCGATGCCGCCCAGCGAGGCCATCGCATACGCCGCGACAATGAGGTTGCGCAACCACGATGCAATGCAAGAATGATAACAATGACAATATAATCAGGAAACACATGTAAGGACAAAAAGTAAGTTGTTCTCGCACCAAGTTACAATTTAGCAACAATAAGCATATATCAATTACGCAATTATACTAAACAATATACTCTTTTAGAAAGAAAATAAACTATGATGCACATAAGGATGCAGGTCCCTCACCTCTACCGAGCTCCAAGATATAAGTTTGAATCACATCATTTCCAGTCACCTTGAACCTATGAGCAAACATTACTTCAATTACTCTTTAACTACAACATTCATAAATTATTCAGCTAGGTTGGCTAACTTATAACTTCGCTTATTTAGCATATATACAATATCTATTAGAATTCTATTTTTAACAAAACACCACTTTTATATACTTTAACTTAACATATATTCCATATTTTCAATAGTCTACAAGTTAATTAAGAAGATAGTTCAAAAACTTAAAGGAGAATGATTCAACCAGCATGCTATAACTAGATATAAACCGAGCTAGAATTTAGTTTAACTAAGATCAACACATGAGCCTGCAGTTACTCATACTATTTCTCATTTTACTTTAGTTAATAACTTGTACAAGAAACTAATTCACTCCACATACAATAAACTAGCCATTAACTCAACTCAAAGAATTTCTCCAAAGAATTTATAGATAATAAAGGTTAGGTTACTTTAATGTTCAAATGACACATTCATTCACAATGACACTACCCAGTCTTTTACTACTTTAATGAACTTCTAATTCATATTCTACTTTACTTACAATAGTTAGTAATATCTCTATGAAGATAGCCCAACATTAGCACATAGGGAAAGAAATGCATTTATCAGCTAATAGAAAAGTTAACTATCAACCATTTAATAACTAACATACTATTTTAGTAAAATAACTATACTTCAAGCTAAGTTCTAACATATCACTAGTAGTATTAACTTAAGTTAATTACATTTAACATATAATAGACAACTATCAACTTACAATTAACCTTACATGTAGTTTCAAAAAGCATTAAACACATTCTTCCGCATAGTTTACTTGACCCTTTCTAAGTGTTCACTAGTTGCACATTGATAACAACAACTAATTCTAACAGTTGAATTGGTTAGCATATATAGAAACATTACCTATGTCTAAAGGTGGTGACCATCACAACTCTACAAGCATTTCTCATTCACAGTCGAATAGAATAGCTTTCAATTTAAATTAACTTTACTAGCAATTAGATTTCAATTACAATTCATGAAAACAACATAACTATAAGAGCCCCATTACGTTATTAATCATCCAAGGACACTACACAATAAAGTCTTGATCGAATACATCCAATTAGAACTGAATTATATCATTACTATAGCAAAATAACAACAAAATTCAGATTCTCGCGTAACAGGGCATTTCTAACACATCTCACCAAAATGATCATAACTTGCTCTAGACAACTCCGATTAATGCACCGTAAAAAGCTATAGAAACTAGACTCGTAAGGCTTTCTAATGGTATATAATTCAACCCCTAATCCTTCTCCAATTAATACAGTTTTAAGCTCGAAGTTGCCTAAATGCAGTTAGAATAGAAGCAGTTTATACAAGCAAATAAGCAGTTTTACAAAAGGGCATATACAAGATATAATTAGAATTACATCAAAAGTTCCAAACCAACTTGAAACTACATTTAAACATTCAAGAAGTCATGCCAAGGTCTTAGAAGCGCGAGACAACCGAAATTGCACCTAAACCCCTTTGTTATTCAAGCTATTTCTCCTCCAAACCAAAGTTAATGATTCAAATTCAAAGGGAAACTCTACCAACCTTCTAACTAACTCTCAAGGAATCTTTTCAACCTTCTAACTCATTCAAACGCCCGCAATAACCCCGAAAGCCCCAAATTCCCTCTTATAGCATTACACTACACTTACCTCATCCGGGCTTCAAACAAGGGTTAGCAAAGCTTCTATAGCACCTAGGTAGCCTAAGTATACTAGAAGTGAAGCCCGAATCCACCCGGATTCGTCTTAACCCCGAAACCCCTTTGTTAAAGTCGCCTAATTCAAGTTCTATGTGAGATTAGAGCAATTTAAGTGCACGGGGCTATTAAACTACCTTCATTAACACCTAAAGCATCTATTAGCAACATTGAATCAAGTTAAAACGTGCAATTACACAAAACCCTAGAATTTCCGTCACTATTCACCCCTACGAATTAACTATCGATTTCTACCGTTTAATTCATGAAACAATAGCATAAAAGTGGTCTCTACTACATGTACACAACATATATAAGCTTATTTGAACCTTGCAATAGCATTAAACATTATTTCTAACAAATCAAGAAAATAGCAACTATTTTAAAATGCGAAAATAAGCCATGAAATCCCTTACCTATTGCGCGTAGGAGCTCCTAGGAGGTTAGTAGACACCCTAAACCACTTGCACCTAGCTTGGCTTGGCTTGGAATGAGGATTTGTTGAGCAAAAAAAACTCTATTTCCCTTCTTATGCTATTCTCGGATTTGCTACAGTGTTTTCAGCATGCTCTCTCTCTTTTTTTTTTTGTTCTTTTATGAGCTTAATATGTGTATATGTTGAGTATAAAAAGGGGGGATCAAGTTGGTGAGTTTATTGCCTACTAAAATGAGCCTAGTCAACTTAAAAATGAGTCTAATGCGCATAAATTAAGTTAGCTAACTAAAACATAATGTTTCATACGTAACACTATTCATTAGCTTTAACAAATCATTTTCTAAACGAAAGCTCATATCGCTTTAAGCTCAAATGCACATTTTTCTCATTCCTATAACAATTAATATGATTTAAGAAAAATGATAATTCGAAGAAAATAGATAGTTGAAAAATGTAATGAATAGTAACTAAGGAAAACAACAAGTAAATGGATAGTGGAAATGCACACACAGTAGATGAAACAATTAATGAATCATGACAATGTTCTCAGGCGTCACAGCGACCAAAATTTTACATTTCGTCGCCATTTGGTAGCCAATGGCCACCACGAGGCTACGAACTATTTTACAAAAGATGGAATTTATTCATATAATCACTTCGTTTGTTTTAAATGGCTCTTCTAAACTAAATATCATCTTTTATTATAGTCAATCTTCAATTTACATTAATTCATTGATACTAGTGTGAAGTTAGAATTTAATTGGTATACGAAAAACTAATGACAATGTATAAAATTTTCATTGTTTTTCACTTTGTATTTTAGCTACACTAGTTTTTGTTAATTAGAATGTAGAAGTATTAATCATCAATTTATTTTCGTTCCCCTATATCTTAAATATGTGCAAGCTCATACCATTAAATAAACCATAAAATATATTTTTAATCAAAAGAAAATAGATCTAGTACAAACTTGTAATGTACTTGTTATTATTAATTCTATGTTTTAAATCAATCTAACTTCTATGAATGTGGACATTTCGTCGCCCCTTAGTAGCCATTGGCAACCAAAGGGCGACCAAAATTTTACTTTCCGTTGCCATTTGGTGGCCAATGGCCACCACGGGGCTATGAACTATTATGCAAAAGATGGAATTTATTTCATATAATCACTTCTTTTGTTTTAAATAGCTCTTATAAGCTAAATATCATCTTTTATTATAGTGAATCTTCAATTTATGCTAATTCATTGATACCAGTGCGAAGTTGGAATTTGATTAGTATATGAAAAACTAATTACTGCATAAAATTTTCATTGTTTCTCACTTTGTATTTCGGCAACACTACTTTTTGTTAATTAGAATATAGAAATATTAACCATCAATTTATTTCCATGCTCTTATTTCGCAACCTTATACCATTAAATAAACCATAAAATATATTTTCAATCAAAAGAAAATAGATCTAGTACAAACTTGTAATGTACTTGTTATTATTAATTCTTATGTTTTAAATCAATCTAACTTCTACGAACATGGACATTTCGTCGCCCCTTCGTAGCCATTGGTGATCAAAGGGCAACCAAAATTTTTACTTTTCGTCGCCATTTGGTGGCCAATGGCCACCACGGGGCTACGAACTATTATGCAAAAGATGGAATTTATTTCATATAATCACTTCTTTTGTTTTAAATAGCTCTTCTAAGCTAAATATCATCTTTTATTATAGTCAATCTTCAATTTACGCTAATTCATTGATACTAGTGCGAAGTTAGAATTTGATTAGTATATGAAAAACTAATGACAATGCATAAAATCTTCATTGTTTTTCACTTTGAATTTCAGCAACACTACTTTTTGTTAATTAGAATATAGAAGTATTAATCATCAATTTATTTTCGTGCCCTTATATCTTAAATATGTGCAACCTCATACATTAAATAAATCATAAAATATATTTTCAATCAAAATAAAATAGATCTAGCACAAACTTGTAATGTACTTGTTATTATTAATTCTTATATTTTAAATCAATCTAACTTTATGAACATGGACATTTCGTCGCCCCTTTGTAGCCATTGGTGACCAAATGGCGACCAAAATTTTACTTTTTGTTGCCATTTGGTAGCCAATGGCCACCACGAGGCCACGAACTATTATGCAAAAAATGAAATTTATTTCATATAATCAGTTTTTTTGTTTTAAATAGCTCTTCTAAACTAAATATCATCTTTTATTATAGTCAATCTTCAATTTACACTAATTCATTTATACTAGTGTGAAGTTAGAATTTAATTCGTATACGAAAAACTAATGATAATGTATAAAATTTTCATTGTTTTTCACTTTGTATTTCTGCAACACTAGTTTTTGTTAATTAGAATGTAGAAGTATTAATCATCAATTTATTTTCGTGCCCTTATATCTTAAATATGTGCAACCTCATACCATTAAAGAAACCATAAAATATATTTTCAATCAAAAGAAAATAGATCTAGTACAAACTTGTAATGTACTTGTTATTATTAATTCTATGTTTTATATCAATCTAACTTCTATGAACGTGGACATTTCATCGCCCCTTAGTAGCCATTGGCAACCAAAGGGCGACCAAAATTTTACTTTCCGTCGCCATTTGGTGGCCAATGGCCACCACAGGGCTATGAACTATTATGCAAAAGATGAAATTTATTTCATATAATCAATTCTTTTGATTTAAATAGCTCTTCTAAGCTAAATATCATCTTTTATTATAGTCAATCTTCAATTTACGCTAATTCATTGATACCAGTGCGAAGTTAGAATTTGATTAGTATATGAAAAACTAATGACAATGCATAAAATTTTCATTGTTTTTCACTTTGTATTTCAGCAACACTACTTTTTGTTAATTAGAATATAGAAGTATTAATCATCAATTGATTTTCGTGCCCTTATATCTTGAATATGTGCAACCTCATACCATTAAATAAACCATAAAATATATTTTCAATCAAAAGAAAATAGATCTAGCACAAACTTGTAATGTACTTGTTATTATTAATTCTTATGTTTTAAATCAATCTAACTTCTATGAACATGGACATTTCGTCGCCCCTTCATAGCCATTGCCGACCAAAGGGCGACCAAAATTTTACTTTTCGTCTCTATTTGGTAGCCAATGGCCACCACGAGGCCACGAACTATTATGCAAAAAATGAAATTTATTTCATATAATCACTTCTTTTGTTTTAAATGGCTCTTCTAAACTAAATATCATCTTTTATTATAGTCAATCTTCCATTTACGCTAATTCATTGATACTAGTGCGAAGTTAGAATTTGATTGGTATACGAAAAACTAATGACAATGCATAAAATCTTCAATGTTTTTCACTTTGTATTTCAGCAACACTACTTTTGTTAATTAGAATATTGAAGTATTAATCATCAATTTATTTTCGTGCTCTTATATCTTAAATATGTGCAACCTCATACCATTAAATAAACCATAAAATATATTTTCAATCAAAAGAAAATAGATCTAGTACAAACTTGTAATGTACTTGTTATTATTAATTCTTATGTTTTAAATCAATCTAACTTCTATGAACATGGACATTTTGTCGCCTTTTCGTAGTCATTGGCGACCAAAGGGTGACCAAAATTTTACTTTTCGTCGCCATTTGGTGGTCAATGGCCACCACGGGGCTACAAACTATTCTGCAAAAGATGAAATTTATTTTATATAATCACTTCTTTTATTTTAAATAGCTCTTCTAAACTAAATATCATCTTTTATTATAGTCCATTTTCAATTTACGCTAATTCATTGATGCTAGTGCGAAGTTAGAATTTGATTAGGATACGAAAAACTAATGACAATACATAAAATCTTCATTGTTTTTCACTTTGTATTTCAATAATTTTAATTTATCCAATTACTTTGTCTTGTAATATAAAGAGAAAAAGTTTAAATAAAATATTGCAAGATACTAACACTGATTTTATAAATTTTTAAATATCTATATGATTTAAATAAATTTTTAACTAATGACAATGACCAATCTTCATTGTTTTTCACTTTATATTTCATAATCCCACTTTTGTTAAATATAGAATTATTAATCATTAATTCATTTTCATAGTCTTATATCTTAAATATGTACAACTTTATACCATTGAGTAAATGTTATAATATATTTTCAATCAAAACAAAAGAGATCTTACACAAACTTGTAATGTATTTGTTATTATTAATTCTTATGTTCTAAATCAACTTAAATTTTCATGAACATGAATATTTCGTAGCCCCTTCGTAGCCATTGGCGACCAAAGTGCGACCAAACTTTTACTTTTTGTTGCCGTTTGGTGGCCAATGGCCACAACGATGCTACGAACTAGCATGCAAAAAATAAAATTTCTTTCATATAATCAATTCTTTTATTTTATGTAGATCTTCTAAGGTAAATATTATCTTTTATCATAGTCGTTCTTCAATTTATACTAACAATTTGATTGGTATGCAAAAAACTAATGACAATGATACAATCTTCATTGTTTTTCACTTTATATTTCATAATCCCACTTTTGTTAAATATAGAATTATTAATCATTAATTCATTTTCATACTCTTATATCTTAAATATGTATAACTTTATACCATTGAGTAAACCTTATAATATATTTTCAATCAAAACAAAATAGATTTTGAACAAATTTCTAATGTATTTGTTATTATTAATTTTTATATTTTAAATCTACCTAACATTTTATGAACATGGATACTTTGTAGCCCCTTCGTGGCCATTAGCGACCAAAGGGCGACCAAACTTTTACATTTTGTCATCGTTTGGTGGCCAATGGCCACCACGGGGCTACGAACTATCATTCAAAATATAGAATTTAGTTGATATAATTAATTCTTTTATTTTATAACTTTTTTACTTTTTTTGTAATTTCTTTTCGAAAAATGAAATGATATTTGTCGCGTATGGGTCTCCCTTTTACGACCTAAAGACGACCCTTATTTAGTTTATTTATTTAACTTTTTTTTGTCAATTTATTTTTTTTATAATTTTTACTTTTATAAATTTTTATGCTTTTTGGTCGCCATTTGGTCGCTAAATAGCGACCAAATAGATACCATATTTATATTTTTTCTATTTTATAATTATTTTTTATAATTTATTTTTGGTAATTAAGATACGAACAAAAATTAATGATAACGGAGGCCATGTGGTCGCTATTTGGCAACCTAATGGCGACCAAAAACTAATTAATCAAAAATTATCTTTGTTTGTCGCTACTTCATCGCCATTTGGCTACCAAATGGCGACCATTTGTAATTTTCCCATTAACATATTTTTTTCGCACATTTTAGCCACCAAATGGTGACGAAATATTTTATTTCGTCGCCCTTTCGTCGCCATTCATTGCAAATGGCTACCAAACTTTTTTCGTCGCCATTTTTTGTAGCCTCAAGGCTGTTTTCTTGTAATGATAGGAGTAGGATCAAGAGCTCGGTGAATAGACCCAGGATCGGCACTGGAGTCAAAGGCGAAGAGAGCCAGCTCCATGACTGGCGCTGGCGGCTACCATACAAGTTCATTCTCTTCTTCCCTGCTATGCTTAATAGTAGTAAAATTACCACTACTCAATATGTTAGAACTGAACAGACATCGAGTTGTAGACTGAGTAGCGAGTTGACCCGGCTGTGGAGAAAAGGGGGGAATTTGAAGCAAGACCAGAGTTCTTGGCCCTCTTGAGAATTGACAGACGAGGCCTGTTCGTTGAAGAAAGAAACAACATAAGCAAACAAGGATAGAAAAGATATGGAAGCTTTAAAGACTCTGTTTATTTATAGTGAATACTAGAGAAGACTCGCCTATTTATAGGCTTACAAAACTAAATTGCAGAAATTAACTCAGCCACTATCCCACTGTTAGCAATAAACAAGCCTCATTATTTGTCTAACTAAACCAGAAAAATATGCCACTAACAAAACCAATAGACCTGGTCAACTTTGAATCAGTCTTCAACACTCCCTCTTGATTCAAAGTTGCAAACACCAAGTAAAGATCTGAAATAGATAAACTTTTCTTTTGGCAGAGCATTGGTAACCACATCAGCCCATTGTCCGGTTGTGCACTAATACTTCAAAGTAATCTCCTCCTTTGCAACCAAATCACAAATAAAATGGAAGTGAATGTCAATATGTTTCGTTCTGCTATGAAAAGCTGGATTTTTATCATGGAGATTGTTGATTTGTTGTCACAGAATATCTCTGTTGCTCCTTCTTGCCTTTGTTGAAGCTCTACTAACATTCTCCTTAACCAAATGGCTTGACAAGCTGCTGAAGTGGATGCAACATATTCAACTTCTGAGGAAGACAATGCTGTTGTGACTTGCTTCTTTGAGCTCCAAGTGATTACTCCATATCCAAGAGTGAAAACATTTGCTGAAATACTCCGCCTATCATCCAATGAACTAGCCCAATCACTGTCTGTGAACCCATATAATCTGAAATTTGAAACTTTTGAGTACCAAATCCCATAATCCATAGTTCCAGCGATGTAGCGCAAGACCTACTTTGCTGCTCCAAAATGAAGCTTTGAAGGATTTTACATAAACCTGGAAACTACACCAATAGAAAATGCAATATCGGGTTGAGTGTGAGTTAGATAAATTAAACCTCCAACCAAGCTTCTGAATCTTCTAGCATCAGCCATCTCTGTTCTATCTTCATGCTGCAATTTTTCGTTGATATTCATGGGTGTAGCTGCAGATTTACAATTAATCATGCCAAATTTCTTAAGAAGATCCATGGCATACTTTCTTTGGGAAATAAATATTCCATCTTCTACTTGTTGAACTTCAAGGCCAAGAAAATAGTGCAACAAGCCCAAATCTGACATTTCAAACTCTTGCATCATACGTGACTTAAACTCAGCAACAAGGGAGTTAGAGGAGCTTGTATAAATGATATCATCAACATAAAGACAAATAATGATGAAATCATTTTTACCTTCCTTCTTCACATAGAAAGTGGGCTCATTCTCACCCCTTAAGAATCCATTTTGCTGAAAGTATCTATCAATTTTACTATACTATGACCGAGGGGCCTGCTTCAATCCATACAAGGCCTTCCTCAACTTGTACACCTTTGTCTCTTGTCCTTCTATTATGAAGCCTTCTGGTTGAGTTACATAAACTTCCTCTCGTAAATCTCCATTTAGAAATGCCGACTTGACGTCGAATTGATAAACAAGCTATTCTAATTGTGCAGCCATTGCTAGAACAATTCTCACAGTTTCGAAATGAGCCACCAGAGAGAATGTTTCTTCAAAATCAATTCCATATTGTTGTGCATACCCTTTCGCCACGAGTCGAGCTTTGTGTTTTTGTATGCTTCCATCTGCACAAAATTTTGTTCTGAATACCCACTTCAAACCAATTGCATTTTTACCTTCTGGTAAGTCTACCAACTCCCACGTTTCATTCTTGTCTATAGCTATCAATTCTTCCTTCATTGCTTTTTGCCATTCTTCTTTTGCAGCTGCTTCCTCAATGTGATCGGATCTGAAACAATGAGAGCAAAGTTGCAAGATTCATATATCTCTCTCAAGGATCTTAACTTTCTTGGTGGTGTTTCATCTGAAGACTCTTCGAGAGTGGATGAAGAGTTTTGGCTTGGTGATGCTGAGGCTGACGAACTTGGAGACATCATAGAGGAACCAGCCGATGAATTTACTGGAGCTGGCTCTTGACTTTCATTTGGAGTGATTCCAACGGGTACAGGGATTTGTTGTTGCATTTTCTTATGACTTTCACCCCAATCCCAGCTTGCATTTTCATCAAATACTACATCCTTTCTGATTAAAATCTTGCCACTAAGAGGGTTATATAATCTATATGCTTTGGAGTGCGAACAGTAACCGATGAAAATACATTTTTTCATATTTTTCATCAAGTTTATGACCAAATTGAGAGTTTATGACAGCTTAAGCAATACACCCAAAAAATCTTAGATGACTTACTGATGGTTTTCTAGTATGCCAAGCCTCAAATGGAGTTTGATTCATGACAATCCTTGTGGGAGAGAGGTTCAATAAGTAGACTGATGTTGCAACAACTAATATATTTCTTGTCATTTCTAAAACAGTTCAATTTTTTCGCTCGACGACACCATTTTGCTCCGGAGTATAAGGAGTTGTCAATTCCCTATGAATGCCATTTGCTTCACAAAAGAGATTAAACTCTGTAGACAAGAACTCTCCACCTCTATCAGTGCGAAGGACTTTGATATAACAACCACTTTGCTTTTCAACCATAGCTTTAAAGTGTTTGAATTTCTGAAATGTTTTTGATTTGTTTTCCAAAAAATAAACCCAACTCATGCGACTACAATCATCGATAAAGAGCAAAAAATAACGACTCCCACCAAAAGATGTAGTATGCATAGGCCCACATAAATTAGCATGTATTAATTCAAGACACTTTGAAGCTCTCCAAGTTTTTTTTATAGGAAATAATTTTTTAGTTTGTTTCCCATAAACACATCCTTCACAAAATTCAACGGACTCAATTTTCGGTAGTCCAAAAACCATACCTTTTTCACTCAACAATTTTAGACCCTTGATGTTGAGATTCCCATATCGCAAATGCCATAGCCTTGAATCATCTTTTCTACTAGCAGCAAAAACAAAATTCCTCATGCTTGAAACTTCTAATGGGAACATTTTGTTTTGAGTCATGTTGATATTGATCAATGTATGACCTGTCTGCTTATCTTTAATTACACATGTATCATTTTCAAATAATATTGAATATCTACCAGCCATTAATTGCCCAACACTCAACAAGTTATATCCTAAATCAGGTACAAATTGAACATTATGTAAAAGCTTTACATTACCATGGGGAGTTTCGATGCCCACTGTACCTTTCCCTTCAACCCGCAATTCTTTGCCATTGCCAAGCCACACCTTCATTTTTTGTGTCTCATCAAGCTCCATAAACATGGATTTGGTGCCTGTCATATTATTCGAACAATCGCTATCTAGAAACCACACATTGCTTGACTGATTGTTAGTATCAAAATGAGCCATAAAAAGCTTACTTTCTTCTTCATTTTCTGTTGCAAAATTTACTTGTTGGTCTTTGTTGTACCAACAATCAGCTTTTATATACCCATACCTCTTGCAATGATAGCATTGAACACCACTTTTGTTGTTTCTTTGCTCATTAGACTGGCGTTGCCCATCTGAACAACCTCTGCCTCTTTCTGTTACCACGACCACGACCACGAAATCTTCCTCTACCACGACCCTTGCTTGTTGTGTTATCATTCTCTCCAGCTTTGCTGATAACTTCCTTCACTTGAAATGCCTTTTCTTCATTCTTTTCAAGTGATCTATTAATTCTTGCCTTATGTGCTTGCAAAGACCCCATTAGTTCATCAAAGGAAAAAACTGATAAATCCTTAGATTCTTCTATTGCAGCAACTACATGATCAAATTTTGGAGTCAAGCTTCGCAATACCTTTTCAACAATTTTCTGATTAGTAATCTTCTCTCCGTAGGATCGCATTTGACTGACTATTATTGTTGCTCTGGACAAAAAATCAGTAATGGATTCTCCAGCTTTCGTGACCAGAGTTTCAAAGTCATGCCGAAGTGATTGCAATTTTACCACGATTATTTTTGAATCTCCTTGAAACTCCTTCTTCAGAGTCGACCATGCCTCCTTCGATGTGGTCGCTGCTGTAATTCGTGAGAAGACGCTGTCATGGACAGCCTGCTAGATGATCACTAAAGCCTTGGCGTCTTTCTTCTTGTTGTCTCTCAATTTGTTTTCTTCATCAGGATTTGCATACCCCTGTTCCACCAAGTCCCAAAGATCTTGAGATTTGAGTAGAGTTTTCATTCGAATACTCCAGAACTCGTAGCCTTCTCCCTTAAAGATGGGAATAAGAGCTTGTGCAGTACCCATCACACTACCGTTGCTCGTCATTGTGTTTTGGACCCTCTCGACACACTTTCACAACCTAGCTCTTGATGCCAAAAATGTTGAAGAAAGAAACAACAGAAGCAAACAAGGATAGAAAAGTTATAGAAGCTTTAAAGACTCTGTTTATTGATAGTGAATACTAGAGAAGACTCGCTTATTTATAGGCTTACAACTTAAATAAATTGCATAAATTAACTCAGCTACTATCCTACTGTTAGCAATAAACAAGCCTCATTATTTGTCTAACTAAACCAGGAAAATATGCCACTAACAAAACCAATAGACCAGGTCAACTTTGAATCAGTCTTCAACACTGTTTGGGTAGGCCGAAAAGGGCGAGCAAGTCCGAGGTTGTGGCTTTGGGTATAGGCCCAGAAAGTGAAGATGATGATGATGCAGAGGTGGGTTTGACTTTGACTGTTCATTTTAGGAAAGTCAAAGAAGTTGAGGAGGTGGTGGTCTAGGTAGCTGCTAGAGAGAGGGAGAGAACGAAGGCCACTCTCATAGAGAATGATGGGTTGCCCATGGCTTCCACGCTCTGTCTCTCTCTATTTTCATGGCATTTCTATTGGTGCTGCTATATAAGACTGTTTTCATTTAAGTACGCCATCGTATTTAAAAAAGGATTTGATCCGATCAACACTCATTTGGTCTGGTGGTTAATTTTCGCTGCGAAAAGTGTCGATTCTCAAAATTAATATTTAAATATTGTAATATTAATTTATAAATATCATTTAAATTAAAAAAAATAGATTTATTCGTCTCCATTTAGGAAGTAATCATCCAATAAGGGAACACTTCACATCTACTTGGAATAAATAAATAAAATAAAATACTTGTGTTGAACATCAAAATGACCTAGTTTAAACCTTTTCATAAAAGATTGAGGGTAAATTTCTCATCTAGTCGCTATAGTTTACATGTTTTTTCAATATCATCTATAATATTCTAAAAGATTTATAATAGTCCCTACTATTTATCAAAGTGATTCAAAATGGTCTCTATTGTTCATTTTTAACCAAATTGGTGCTTATTATTTTTCAAAAAATTAAATTTAGTCCCCATTGTTTTTTTAAAAAATTCTTCTATTTAGGGACTAGATTGAATTTTTTTGAAAAAAAGGGACTAAATTGGCTAGTTTTGAACAATATGAACTATTTTGAATCACTTTGTAAACATTAGGACTAATATCATTTTTTAAAAATAGGGTAAAGGTATAATTTAATCCATTATCTTTGATATAATTTTCACTTTCATCCATTATCTTTCAAAATGAAGTTTTTAGTTCATTATCTTTGGTATAAATGACACTTTCATCCATTATATTTCAAAATGAACGTTTTAGTCCAATATGTTTCACATCAGTGACACCGTTAATCCAACTTCAAAGCATATTAGAGGAAACATATTGGACTAACGGCATCACTGATGTGAAATATATTGTACTAAAAGGCTCATTTCGAAAGATAATAGATGAAAGTGTCATTTATACCAAAGATAATGGATTAAAAGGTTCATTTTGAAAGATAATGGATGAAAGTGAAAATTACACTAAAGATAATGGACTAAATTATACCTTTACCCTTTAAAATATTAAGGACCAACTTGAAAAAAGTGTAAATAATAAACACTATATGCATTATTTACCCAAAGACTGATTTAGAAAGAAATTATAAATACATATAAAATATATTAGGATATTACACATCCAAAGAATATAAATATCATAAGCATGCTTAAAGCTGTATATCTTAAAACGTTCATGTTAAAGGTTGAAGTCTTGAATTATTTTCATAAATGACATTTACATTTTTTGAATAAATATTTTTTTTATTTAGTTTTACATGAAGATGAGAACATTTAATTTTATTTTTAAATAGGAAAACTACCATTTTAGTCCCTGAGGTTCGGGATAATTTCCAAACTGATCCCAATAAACAAACAAAAATGTGTCAATATTCTTACAGGACTTTTGGGATTTTGCTAGCCACAATCTACAAAGTCTAATACAACTTGAATTGTTGAAAATTATGTACAAGTAGTGGAGAACTTAGATGAATGTGTTTAATTTAAAACCAAGTTTAATTTAGGGGTAAATCTATTGGGATTAGTATACACTAAAAACCATTAGCAATAAAATATTTTATTAATATTGGATACATTTGTTTGTAATTTTTTAAGTATTAATGAGAATTTCTATTTATTCACTATAGCTTTTCTATAAATGCATGTATAAAGGTCCCTAGCTCATGTAGATGACTTAGATGCATAATGGTGCCGCACAGAAGGTCTAAGTCATTGATACATGTGTCATAAATCTATTCATAACCATATAATGAAACTGACCATTTTAACTATGCAAAGGTTATATTGAGATAGTCTCATATTTATAGGGTGACCTACCTTGATCATTGCACCATGAATGAGACCTCAGTCGTGGGTCAATAGTTTCATGTTTTATCTATATGAATTTGATCAGTTGGAATGTGCATATGCAATATAGTATCAGTGTTATCAAGAGATAGAGTAATAGGCCCCTTGAGATAATCCGAAAGATCATTTGAATCTAAGCTTAGTGGTATATTCCTTTCGGGGGTACATAGGGTATTTAACTTAAGGGTCACTCCCTAGATTAAGTGTTCTGTATTCGGAGGATGGTTATTTTATGAATTAGATGTCTCAAGGATAAAATGCAATTAAGTAGGTGATGGTACAAGATAAAAGACCTCACTTGATTGTGGGTGTTAAATGGAGGGGCATTTTGGTCATTTTGCTTACTAGATCGAAGAAAAAGGTCATACCATGTATAACAAGTTTCTATTAGATACAATAATCGTCCTGGATTGTAACTATAATTGGTTAATAAAATGAGTTAAGATTAGAAAGGTCAAAATACACTAGGGGTTAATTAGCAAGGACATTTTAATCATTTTAGGAGCTAGAGCGATAATGTCTTTTCATCTTACTTCTAGCTACATTCCTATTTAGTGTAGTTGCTTATGATATCATGTGTCTAATTTAGTGTGAGGATGTTTTTGGATAGTCCTAATGCAACTAGTCTAAAAAAAGAAACAGTTTCCATTCTTGACCGTTTAGTTTCCTATTTGGTTAGTTGAGCTTATTATTGCAACTTACTACTTAAAATGGCATGTAGGCATGTGCTAGGCATGTCTTCTGCATGTGAGGCATGTAAAATCTTGTGCTAGGAGTGTGGGATTATAGATAAGTAAGACTACAGAGTCAAGGTTGACAAGAGTGTCTAGATATGTTCATGACTTGAACATGACTCTGTAGTTTATCTTGCAAACTTTTAATTACACAAAAAAGCATAATTTTAATTAGACTTTGCCCGACTCTCTCCCTTTCTCATGCCATTATCTCTCTCTCTCTCTCTCTCACACACAAAACAAACACCATAAGCAATTCAAGCTTGTATCCTACCATTCAATCTGATGCTAGTTTTGCAAGAATTGTGGTCATAGCAAGGAAAGACTATTTGAGAAGGGTCATGTGTAGAGCACACAAAGAGGATCTGACAATCTTGTCATTGAGTTCTAAATCCAACGAATCAAAGTAAAATTCTTGATTACTCGTTATTAGTCATTTATAGATGACATAGTAACTAGTCGATGTTCATACTTGTAATTTTCTATCAAAATTGAACGTAATGCATGATTTAGCTTCCGCTGCATTCATAGTACTATTTTGAACATAGGTTGGATTAGAATCATGCACCTTTAAAATCAATTTGAACAACGGGAGTTATAATAAGGGGTGGTTCAGGCAGATTTACAAATAATCTTGTCTAGATAGCAAATATGCAAATATTTTGCGCACCTTTACTTTTCACCCTTATAGAAACTGTTCGTTAGTTCATTTTTAATAGAAACCTAATGGAATGGGTGAATTTAATTTACCATAAATAAAGGATAACTTTTTTAGAATCAAAATAGATTAATAATCAAAATAAGAATGTAACTACTGAAATAATTAACCCTATATTATATAATTAAGATTTTTGAGTTCTAACCCTTCATACACTTGATAGCTAAGAAAACCAATGTAACTAAGAATAAATGGTCTTGGTTCATCACGGAATCTTAAACCAAGGTATTGTTGAAACAATACAACCATAAAAATAAACAGGAATAATAATTATTACAAATCCTAACAAAAGAGAATAAGAACAACAACAAGTGTTGATGCTACTATTGGAAGGACAACCTTGTTCTTCTTATTGCCGGTACCATTGTTTGCATTTTCGGGCAGTCCATCGATACTCTTTCAAGAGGATAAAAAATGACAATTTTAGAAATTGTAATCCCAAAACAAAAACAATCTCCATATAATTGTGAAGTTTTTGATTGCCCCATATTATTTGCATATAATGTGCTCTTATAGGGGTAAAAGTCAAAATGCTTCATGAGTCTATTTGTAAATTCTAAATAGCCCTATTAACTTTTAAGATTACCTAAATTTCCTTACACAATAATTCGATTAGCTTTTGGATTGAATAATAGCCATTTTGCTCCTATCCGAACTTGTATTCTAAACAACAATCTTTCTTTGCTGGGAAAACAAGAATCTTAGTATAACAACATTAGTCTCTTAAGGTTTTGAAAATTGTTCATTTGGAAGTTAATTTGTGTTTTTATAACTATTTTGTGAAAACTAGATCTTTCTGATTGGTTTCTTTAATTATTCTTTATTTTTCACATACACTGTTATTTATTGCAACATGGAGTTCAATCTTAATGAATGTTATCATGGCACTATCATGTTGCTTCTAATCTTAAATCATATGGAAATAGCTTTATGAATATCGTTAATGATCTGTGCGTGATATTTAAATGAGAATGGTAACTTCTTTTAGTATTATCCTCATATTTTTTTAAAAGTAATTGTGGATATTTATTGGGTTATGTAAAGAGTTACCCTTAATGTAATTTTTCTCATGTTGGTATAAATGTAATGATTTATATCTTGTTTCTCTTATATTTATATTTTTGTTTTCGGGTTTATGGATTGAATTCAGTGTGTTATCATTAAGAAATATACATTTGGATTATAGGCATAATGGTCATTATACAAAAGATATAGTAATAGATTAAACAATATGATGAAATTTACTAAGTCCTAGAAGTTGATAGGATCACCTAGAATTCATTAATAAATTCATGGGGCATTTTGGCATCAATCCGCTCTTATAAGTTATAGCTCTTTTTCTCTTATTTTGGTCCCTCATGCAGCAGTGATTATCATATTGATTTTGAATGTTAGAAGGAAACATTTTTCTTATGTATACATGAAAAAAAAGTTGGACAAGAATGAGTCATATTAGTGGTAAAAGAGCATGGCTAATTATACTAATAGTATAAAAGATCAATAAAAATCAAATTTAGATTTTACTGAAGACATCAAAGTTAATCCCTATTTTGATTTTTCTTGTAGTTCTGCTGGTATTGACCCACTGAAATTGTTCCCGGCTAAATTTCTACAATAAAGTGAAAAATAAGTGACATACTCCTCTACTTTCGCTCATGCCATAGAACTATAAAATGCTAGTAGAACATTTTTTTTTTTTTTTGCTAAGTAATTTGGAAAAAATATCCCCACTCAACCAGTCCACGAGTCATAGACCGGATTAGCCACCACCCACTGATATCGGATAAGAGAAAATACTAGTATCAGTGTATCACTTTCAAGACTGTCAAAGAAGTTAGTTGAGCCAAAAAGTCAGGCACATTTCCATCCAAGTTGTTATTAGACAAACCCCTGTCATAATAAGATTTTACTATGATAAGTGATAATCATGAATTATCTGATTAATTCATACAATTTTATCAATGTTTAAAATAAAAAAGGAAAAATGATATGTCATTATCGTAATTTTCTCTTAAGATCAAGTAAATTGGCATACTTACAGTGTTTGAATAGATGTGAGATTAGCTATAAGAGGAGTGATTGATCCATTTAATCCGCTTGAGGATAAGTTCCTAATAAATTTCAATGATGTAGATGAGAAATTGAAAGTAAGGTGAGATCGATGAATATTTTGGATGTCTAAATTATGCATACAACATACGAGGGGACAATTCTAGGATTGTTATCATCATAATTACAGCTAAGACCCTCCTTTGTGAAATCTGGAGATGCGCATGGATCTCTTTGCCTGTTCCTCGTTAGTCCGTAGCATGACTTGATGGCAATCATGGAAGCCACTAATATTATACAAAACAGAGGAGAAAAGACAACAATTAACATGTAAGTTAAAATATGTTTTTGCTCTAAGTCTGAATTGAAGATTACAGTAAGAAAGGCATACCATTAGTATCATCCGTCCCTGAATTTTTTATTTCCTTGACTATATAAATCTCTATTGCGTTGATGATTGGATGAAGGTTTGAAGTTTGAGTTGAATTTATGGAGAGTTCATACTTGGTTTGAACACGCTCAAGAGACGTGCTATATATAGTGAATGTCTTGAGATAAGATGGTGTGAATTCTTTATACCAGGGTTCCCCGTTCAAATAGATTTGGGATTGTCTGGTATCATTGCTTTGTAGCTTTTCAACTTCAGCAAAATGCAAGTATAGAAAAAAATGGTCAGATGAATTATAAGGCTCCCAGGAAATGTACAAAGAGTCACTGTGTTGTTGAGATCCTTGTACCAGCAATAATGAAGAGGAGCTTAAACATTTCTTGTTTGTTTCTTCTTTTTAGGTGGCAGGGAAGAATGGATTTCCTAGCAATAATGAAGATTCTAAAGAGGAATAAGATGTCAGAGTAATAAGTGGGTTTAAGTCTTTGAGAGTGTTACTGTAAAATGTATGTATGAGTTGCATCTTTTTCTTGTGTAGGACATATAGTATAAACAAAAAAAGTCATGTATGTGTTAAATTTTAATCTTATACTTTTGCTAGAGCTACTATTGAACATATTACAATAGATATAAAAATTTGTTTCTTTTACTCTTTGAGTATCATTAATGTAATTACTAGCAAAAGTTATTACAAAAAGTATAATTGTTGCTTATACTTTTGAAAACCTTGCAATAGCTGTTAAAAAGGAGCATATCTGATTACCATAGAGTCTCAATTCAATCTATAATGCTAGTTTGAGATCTAGTTGAATAACATCAATTGCAACGATTTTTAATCGTTTCTAATTATTTGCAAAAATATCGTTGTAAAAAATATATATTGCAATGGTTTTTAATTGTTACTAGTTATTTATAAAAATCATTGCAATAAAAATTTTGTAACGAGACTTCAAACAATGATTAAAAAACTGTTGCATAAAATTTTTTGCAATGGTTTTCAAGTATTGCATGATACCAAAAATGTGGTAGTGATCGACTGTTCTACAAGCCGACGAAATATGGAGGTGAAGTCTTCTACTACTTTCACTGTTTATTTCCTATTGACATACAACAATCATATCCTTGCTCCTGCACGGTTGCATTCTTTGTTACATGGAAAATTCTTGTAAACTTCCTATACTTTGGATGTTAGAAAATGTCCTAATAAGAGATTTACATGTGGCAAGATGTGATGTATTTTGGCCTTCTATGCAAATACTTTTTATTAATTGCACTTTGACCCTTTGTCATAACATGACCAAAGTACCCTTCTGTCAAATAAAACAACTTTGTTGATAGCGTGTTGTCCAAGGTGGCATGAGATGACTTTTTTCCTGCGGCACATTTAACAATGCATTGTATATTTGTTATATACCTTGTATTATTTTGCATATAATAGATATCATTTTAACATGAAATTAATGTTTCATGACTTGTAATATTTCTTAACAATAAATACATCATCCTAGATAAGAACATCGTCCTAATGTCATTTATATTGACTATGTTTCTAAGTAATTTGTGTTTGACATTTAATTTAGTGTAAATTAAGAAAGTTACATTAATTCAGAAAGCAATAAATTTGAAGATAAATATATCTACTTTTCATTAATACTAATTGATGCATTAATTCATCTGAATAAATGAATACTTATAACTTGAATCCTATGTAAATTAGGAAAGTTACACTTTACATAAGTTGTTTTGTTTTTTTTGGTGAAAAATCTTCTTTGTTGAAGTAAAAATAGGTATATAAAATTAAGTTATTCCTCTTCTTTTATTTATATTGTTCTTGATATACCTTCCATTTTATCGTGGAAATAAGGAACTATTGTCTGTACTTTTCATATAAATACTGATATGTTATATAGATTTCCTAGAAATATTGATTTCTTGAAGTAATGATATCATGCATATTAGTTGTAAACAAAGTATTATCCCAAGTATATATGTTATTATTATTAATAATTGAGACTCATTTCCTAGTAATAGATAGATTGAAAGGTTTTAATAATGGTTTGGTGAATGTCATGCGTGCTAATTTATATACTAGAAAGTTAAGTACCTTATCAATAAATTTGTTATGTTTCCTTGGATTGTTGTTTGGAATGAAAAGTATTTGGCATTCCAACACTAATTACAAGAAAAAGTATAAAGTTTATCTTAATTGACAGTTTATTTACGTTATTTTATATTGCATGTACCTAGTGGTTAGACGGTTAAATTCTTGTTAATCAGTTATATTTATTTGTAAAATATATTTTATTAATAGTAAAATAGTATTTGTTTGTTATATTTTGAGCAATAGGCAAAATGAATGCCAATGAGATTATACACGATGAAGGTGTAGATATTATTGAATCTGACAATGATGACATGGTTCAAGTTTTTGATGATGTTGAGGTAGAGGATTTGAGAGATTTAAGTGAAAATGATATCCTTATTTGTACATTTGAGTCTGAAAATGAACCATATATATTCTACAATTGGTATGCCCGCGTTCATGGTTTTAGTATTAGAAGGTGTACGGTTAATAAAGACAATAACGATCAAATAGTTGTCAGATTGTTTACATGTTCATGTGCCGGTTTGCAAAGGGAAGAATTCTTAGAAATGGAGAATAGGCATTGGGAGCATAGGGGAGAGACAAAATGTGATTGTAAAGAACAACTTCGTATCAACCATGCGTTGGTTCCTAGCTATAGCGTCCTAATGCTATGTTCGCACAAACATATAGATCCTGCTCATATCCGTCAAGCTCATTCTATGTGTCGGTCCGGAATAAACAAGAGTTAAATCTTTGATCTATTTGTATATAAAGAGGGAGGGTATGATGGTGTTGGACTCATTAGGAAGGACTTGTACAATGCCTTAGACCGTGACAACTGAGCATAAATTACCATAGGGGATACCAATGTTGCATTGGGATATTTGCAATGTAAAGTGGATTATGATATGTTGTTCTATTTCTAATATACAGTTAACAAAAAGAATCGCTTGGACAAGTTATTTTGGACCGACGAGCGATCGAGGGAAGAGTTTGAAGTATTTGGCGATGTTTTGATATTTGATGCCACTTACAAGACCAACTCTTACAAATTTTCACTTATTATAATGGTTTAGGTGTTCGGACTTATCTCGTTTCTAATAGTGCGAGAGAAGGTTTGTTATATCTTGTGACATTTAACCGACTCGCTTTGGACATTGTTTGTGACTATTTGATGTTTGAGTCCACTGGCATATTGTGCAAGCACATGATATATGTGATGAAATGCGAAAGTTCGAATAAGATCCCATCAAGTTGTATCAATTAATAAATGTTGAACAACTGAGGTAAGTAAAGACCTTCATGAAAAAGGTTTGATAACTTCTTCTGCAAACGAAACCCATCAATATAAACGAGCATCGAGATGTTGGAAGATCCCCAAATTGCGAGGCCAAAAGGAATGAGGAACTCCCAAAATAAATGAGCACAGAGATGTTGTTCGAAATACAATACGCCTAACCCCTTTAATAGTTTAAACAATTTTAGTCAATTAAACCAAAAATTTTCATTTGAAGGTACGACATATGGAAATGCTAGTAGTAGTGGTATAAGCTATTGCAATGCGGTTGGTGGTATGGGTTACGGATTCTTGGACAAATTTTCGGCTCCCAAAATGATAACACATCTTAAGTTCATCCTATCATCTACAAATAATCATTTTCGTTTCTAGATATATCACTTTATATGGTATGGTATGTAATTTATAATTTTTTTTAGGTAATTTATAAGAAATCATTCCACTTCTACTTGTGTTGCGAAAATTTCAATTTCCCTCCAAAATTTCAAGATTTTCTCATTTTAAATTTTGAAGTTCCCTCCATCAAATTCTTTTATTCCCCTTATCTCAAAACGTATCAATATATACTTCTAACACACAACCTTTTTAGCTCTTTGCATTTCTATTTTCACTTAACATTGAAGAAAAAAATAGTTCATTTCCACATCATAGTAATACCACAAGTTCATCTCCACATCTATAAAAGGTGAATGTTGCTCTTTAATGATTATCTCGTTGTAATTATTGTATGTCTTACTATATTTTGGATATGTTTACAGTATTCCAAATATTTTTTTTTTTTGAGATAGATGATGATTTATGTTTTCTCATTATCATACTTCATGGGTTTACACTTCTTCCATGACTCTTCGTGGGTTTACACTATTATTTCATGCTCGTTCCATTAACGCACCACCCAAACAACAAATCTTCATTCCTCCCTCACTCTCTCCTCTAAGAACACAACACTCAACTCTTCACTTAGAAAAGTTGAAAACTTTTGTTTCCATTTTCACAAAATTAAAACTTTACTCGTTGGATTACAACGTAAAAATGCTTTGTAAATTTCTCTCTTTGTATGCTCATTTCTTTGTTTATTCTTTTGCTAAGTGATGTTTTTCTATTTGTTCTAAATCTGTGTTTTCATAGACAAAAAGTTGTGATTTGGGTTTTAATTTATTTTTTAAAAAAAATTTACAAAATGCAGCATTAAATTCAAATGTTTCTCTTTTCTTGCTTTTTTAATTAGTGCAATTTGATATGTTTTGTTTTGCTTTTGGGGCTTTATATGTGATTTTTTCTTGACAAATGTGTTGCTTTATCTCTTCCCTTTTTTGCTTTATTGTAGGTCTCCAATTTGGCGTGCATAATAGTTGTTCCATTTTAAGATGGGTAGGCATATCTAGAGCTTAGTTGAGATACATTATGACATAAAATAGATCAAATGGTTCTTCTTATCTTTGACCCAAAAAGAAAGGTTAGATCTTCTTATTTTTTGTAGCATATCTATTGTTTGATCTGTTTGAAACTGTCACTTATAGTTCTACATCTTTACAGGATTTCATGGCAAAAAGAATTCTTTATAGAATTTATATGTTCAGGTTTGGATTTATTTGTTCTTTAAAGAATGCTTTATACAGCTTAGCAAAAAGAATGCTTTATAGAGTTCATCTTTGAGCAGTAATCATGATGGTGAATTAGGACCAAAAGTTGGAAGCAATTGGTTTTTCAGAAGTTAGAGGAAGAAAGTTGGAGGTGATGCACATTGTATCTTTATCTTTATCTTTATCTTTACTATATACTAAGAGGATATGAAGGGTCAAATTTGTCCAATCAAGTAAAAGTTTCGGTCGTCATAGATTTAGATGTGTTGTCCATTGTGCTACCATTATTACACATTTTCTCTCTCAATGACTATAATGCCCAGGGACAAATTCGTCCAAGTGAACATATTTGTTGGGTGTCATACATAAACGTATTGTACCATATGTTAATAATAGTATACATCTTTACTATATAACGATATTGCCCCTTAGTGGAATCTGATGTCATTCCTGACATAAACACCCATCACCTCATCTTTCACTTCCTCTCTCTCACAAACACACGACTTGCCCATAATTTTCTTTTGTTCTCTATCTCTACTTTTCTTCCTCTTCAGCTTCACCACCCTCTCTCACTCTACATTCTTCATCAGCTTTTTACACACCCTCTTTCTTTTTTCCAACTTTTTTTCTTTTCTTCTTTCTTCCACGACCATTTAAAGAAGAAGAAAGAAGATGTTGGATGAGGAACACCACTTCGAGTCCAAGGCCGACGCCGGAGCTTCCAAGACTTATCCTTAGCAGGTCGGTTCCATATGAAAAAAAGACTACATCATCATCAAAGGCCGCCCTTACAAGGTAGTATATATGTGTATGTGCGTGTGTGCATCTCTGTGTGTGAAATTTAAGCTTATTGATGACTTTGAATGTTTAATAAATTTATATAAAGTTATGGATTTGTGTCTTATGTGGTTTTTAGGTCTACGTTTTCTTTTTGTTTCGTTACATGTTCAGAATTAGTGTTGAAATTTTGTGGTGTTATTGATGATGAAATGAAGGATTTTAGATGAAGATATTTGAGCTGTTTATCTTATTTATTATTATTATTTATTAAATATGAAATTTAACCATTTCAGGGTTGATACCTATGATTTATCTTTTTTTTTTTTGGAAGCCTTTAATTATCTCATCCTGCTACATTTTTGCCCTTAAGTTAAAAGCTTATTTATGTCTTCAATTAGGATAAAAGGTTTATTAGTAGGTCCAGATTCTCACTTTATTGAAACTTTGCAGGCCATATCTGCCATGGCTTGGGAAATAGACTCTTGTCCTAAGGTATACTTTTAATTTGTTTGGCCAAGTTATATTTTATTTCATTGGTCTTTGTGCTAGCAATGTATCAAACGACTTGGTATCACTTTCATTCTATTATTTTATATTATATTCTCATGTTTGCTTAATCATGTCTCCAGAAAACAATTTAAACAGACCTCCTAAATACCCACCTGTCTGGTGAGTTCTCTCCCTCCTTATGTGGTATTCTATTAATTGTTTGGGTGGTTAACTAACCTTATCTTTTTCCTTTGGATTCGACCATATTCTAAAACAGGATCTGTTGGGCTTATTGTCTTACTTATTATCTTCTACAATGGATTGTATTCATGATTCATTATTGTGAAGATTGTATGTATGTCATAGTTTTATGTTTGTTTCATTAAAGTTGAATAATGGAATTATATGTGGCCATCCTATGCAGATCGAGAAAATATATGGGCCTGGAAACCAGTATGTCACAGCAGCAAAAATGATTCTCTAGGACCAGGTAAATATGATTTGTCTTTCTGCTTTGGTTCTTGCAGTATACAAATGGATTTTGTACTTGTTGAGGAGAAAAAGTACTGGACTAATTTGGACTTTCAGCTCTATTGCTAATTGATATGTTTTTTCAACAGAACGGCGAGGTCATAGTTTCCATTGATATGCCTGCTGGACCATCAGAAGGTGCTTGTCATAGCTGATAAACATGTTAGTCCTGTTCAGATAGTGGCAGATTTGCTATGAATTTCCAGTCTCTTATAGATGTATTTCATAACAAACCATCTGCTGGAACTTCAAAAGTTTCAGTGGTTGTACTTTTGGTATAATTTAAGAATAACAAACAAAAGAATATAAGATTTAAGGAAAATTTTAAGAATAACAAAATAGTTATTAGGTTTGATTAAAGGATGAAATAAGTCTGAAATCAGCATTGAAATACTAGCTCAAAAGGTGAAAAGGAAAAAAAAGGAAAAAAAAAAGTAAATGAAGTCATCAAGTTTATGGTTCTTTATTAATTTTATTGACAGTGTTTATAACTACATCAAGCTTATGTCCTACCTGATCTTGAGCTACCTTGTATTCCAATTTCAGGCAGAGCATGGCCCCGACAGTCGAGTCGTTCTTGTGATTGCTGGAAATGGCGTGGATCTAGGTGCTATTTTGGAACCCCCTGGGTTTGCATCTCTTTTTTGAGATTTTAAATTGATGACTGATGGTCTCTGCCTTCGAAATATAGCTATTCTAATTTGTTGAATCTGGCTATAAATATTTATTCTAATAACCGTCTGACATAGTTATTACTGTAATTTTCTCTTTCATTTCACATTTGTTTGTTTAAATGTTTGACATAGTTATTACTGTAATTTTCTCTTTCATTTCACATTTGTTTGTTTAAATGTTTTGTAGCTTATATAACATATCCCATAATTAAATACTAAATCTCAGTGTAGGCTTAATCTGATATGTTCTTTATATTTATGAAATATAGGTTGAAACTGACATTGTCGGAAGATTTTGATAGCTCTTTTTACTTGGAAATACTGGGAGAGGAAGTATTAAGTGCAATTCGTGATATTGATGCAAAATTCGCTCAAGTAAGCTTTAATGTTCTTTCTCTTTGTTGTGAAGGTTTTAGATTTTAACTTGCTTATTATTGACTCTCACTTATTGGATTTACTAGGAGGCATTTAGAAACAATTTTGATTTAGGTTCTACTGCTACAGTTATATTAATGGCAGATAATCAAATTTTGGTTGTCAATATTTGAGATCCTAAAGCTTTTTTGTGCTCAGAAGTTTCTATGTCTCCAGAAAAGGTTAACGGTCAGAATTTCTTTCCTACTTTTACTATTTTCTTTGAGGAACTTTGGCAGTAGGATCCTTACATGAAGTGCAAATAAATTGAAATTAGTGGTAATAAGTTCTTCCGTGATTGAGTTGCATTAAATTGACAGTTCCCAGCAGAAGAGACTTCTTATTGCTAAGGAATTGACAAGGGATCACCACTTAGACAGGGATGATGAAAGGGCACACGTGGAAATTGCTAAAGCACATGTTTCTGATCAAGTCTAGCGAGAAGGTATTTAGGAGAAATGAACATTTTACTTTTTTGACTACTTTTCACGATATCATCTTATGAATTTCAAATTATCTTTTTACTTCTCTACATTTATGTAAAACTTATTGGCAATTTCAATTCATTTATTTTTATAAATACTAATTCGAATTAACTAAATTAGAATTTATATAACTAATACTATTTATTCCATTCTATTGATACAAGTTCATTTATATTCTAAATAATTTTTTTATAATATTTTTTTTATGTTCATTGGGCTCAGTCTGTACGTATGCACGGGCAATGCCCCACTAGTTCGTTACTAAGATTGAAGATGAAATGCATATATATTTGTACATTGAAGATTATTCATTTTAAGCCTTAGCCATTACTGGTAATCTGCTATGGTTAAGCATCCTAAAGGAAGGCCTCCTCCAAAGCGTGTTTTTCCATTTGTTTATTATCATCTCAAAATAACAACTTTATCCTTCACTTAATAGAAAAGTTAGTAGAATTGTAACAAAGTTTCCAAGAGTTTAAGGGGTCTAGATAAACAATACCCATAAAGACAGTCCGCAGTTTTACAAAATCTCTTTTAACAAGGATAAGAAAACAAGAAAGTAGGGCAATTTTTCTATATATGTTCACCTCTAGCTGTTAAAAAATAATAATAATAAAAAAAGAAAAAAAGAAAAAAAAAAAGAAAAGCCTGTACTCTCTTTCTCATTATTTAATAGGCTTATAGAAAATCCAGTTGAGTGCTCCACAAGTTGAGGTGCAACAGCCCTCCAAGCCCAATTGGTTAATGGCCTCTATCTGTTGCGGTGTCAACTTTTCGTTTAAAGACACAATCTTTGGAAGTGAAAGATGTGTTTGGATGCTCTTTTGCAATAAAAGAAAATATATGAGTAGTAGTGTAATTTGGAAAGAAATTAATCAAATAGGAAAGACAGAATTATCAAAAATTGTATACAATATTTGGGGAGTAAACTGAACAAATCTAATGCTACAATCAACTCAGCACTCAAAATACAATTGATACTCTACAAGAAAAGAGGTTCTTATTAATTGAAAGCAAAGAGTAAGAAAAAAAAGACTTGTTAAGAAAGCAAAAGGGCATGTCAATATTTATACATGGAGAAGACGAATTGTTTACATAAGTTTCATTGTAATCTAGAAGTTCAAGTTGTGACTTGATCTTATTCTGAAATAAGCCATACTAACCATCCTAGTTACCGATGTCACACTTTGAGCCAAAATAAGCTAATTTATATTTGTCACCCAACGCAAGAAACATCTCCAGATTCTAGACATTCATAGCATACGACCTACAAATTGTTCTGGCAAAAGGAGCTAAACTAATTACTCCATTTTATCATAAAAAATGAACAAGAATAATAAAATTCAGCTAATATCTAAAAACTAGGGCTACACGAGTTTAACAAGAGACAATATTATTGTGCTCGTTGATAAATTATGAACTCTAAAATAAAAAAATATTAATTTATATATGAAATCTCGTATTTCTTTATTAGAAACTATGTATGTAACTATCAATTCTTGATTATTTTGCAAAGAAAGCTTCCTTCTTTCTAGTTCCTATTTTGTATGGTATAGTAATTGAACGCCATATTAACAGACATAAATAAGAACAACAACCATAAACCAACAAGATATAAAACAACAAATTGTGGCTTCATGTTGTTTACCTTAGTGCATCAAGAACATCATCATCAACCTAGACATGCAAGTACACACATTCCACCACCATCCCATTTCCATTTTTTTTATCTCCCATTCCAAATACACCATGCTTAGCTAATATAACACATAACAAAAATTAAAAAAAAAACAAAAAATCATAAAACCAAAAAATTATTTTGAAACAAAACAGAAAGGATAAACAAAAAACACTCAAATGTCTCTGATGAGATAGTTAGGTCAACATACATGACTAAGAACCCAAAAATTACATAAAAGAATAGTTTTTTTAAATGGGTAAAAACTCAAACACTAGTAAAAACTAAAAAAACATTGAAAAATATAACAGATATAACTGACATGTCTGATGAGACGATTAGGTCAACGAAAGTGAAGAGAGAAACTCTGATGGATGAGTGACACTTGAACTGATGATGTTTTATTCTCCAACGATAAGTAATAGAGTGACATGAGATGAAACTTGAGACACAGAGAAAGAGACCAGAGAGCAAGGCTTGAGAGAGAATACTAAGAGAGAGAAAGAAGATAAAAGGTTCTGTATCACCATGGTGAAGAGGTAAGGAGAAGCGAGCCTGTAAAGAATAGATGTAGTGAGAGGACATCTACAAGCCTAAGGAATTTGCAAAAGGGTATTTTCGTCTATGTAATATTTTACTTAAAATAACGTTTGGTTAAATAATAGAATATCAATAACATATAGGGACCAAATATGAAATAAAAAAAAATGTAGGGAACAACCGTCACAATTTTGTGGTCGTTTTGAAGAATGACTCTTGTTACATTAGCAAGTTGAACTCTGCCCCAAGTACATGGATGGACTTGGTACAGTCTACTCTTGAAACTAAACTCATATATCGAAGCATCCTAGCTAGGATTAAAGAAGGATTATATCCAAAAGAATATCTCATTAAACTCACAAAAAAAATATTTTTAAATACCTAAAAATTGAGCCATACAAACCCTAACAATAGTTCAATTTAAGTTATTACTTGATCTCCATGAAAAAATAAAAAAGTACTTAATCTATTGCCTTATCATTAGGGGATCCTTTACGAAGCAGGGGATCCTTTACGTAGCATAAATATGTAGAGTCTTTCTTTAAAACGACTCTAAAATTGTGGCTGCTGGTCTTCAAAAGTTCTACAATTGCATAATCGACCCCATGAACTTTTGGAAAAATACCTCAACACCATAAGCATTAATCAACCGAAAAGAGTAGATTACGAAAATATCCTTCTGACCTTTTCAAAGAAACATTTTTTTCCCGAGGCACCAATTCAGACGTCTCTTTCATTACCTACCTTGCCTATCTCTCTCTTCTCTTCTCTTCTCTCATGTTCATCTCTCTCTCACCTCTCTACTATGTCGTCGATTCCTCTATCTCACTACTTTCTCTTCTTTCTTTTGGTTCTCTCTCTTTCAGATACTCTCTCTTCTTCTACTCTTGAGTCTCTCACTAAATCTTACAAGGGCCCACGCGAATCTGCAATATCTTACGGGTCCATTCATCTTTGTTGTAAGCACACACGCGCATCATCTCTGGGATCAGGTTCATGGATTAGAACAAGGTGAATATGTTAAAATTTTGTGATATTTTTCTTTATAAATTTTAACCACAATATTCTTCTTCACTTTTGACCAGTTTATTTTCCTTTGTTGTTTTTGGAACCCTTGTTTCTCCGCAAATTTTGTTTTCTATTTTTGCACTTATTTCTATTTTTTGTAACATTCTAATCGTGTATTTTCATCTCTTTACGGTGAGCATAAGTATTTTCACTGTGTTTCAGGAAGTCTTGAAAGGACAAAATTCTTTGCATTTTGTGTTTTTGCACAAGTATTTTCACTGTGTTTCAGGAAGTCCCGCATATTAAGGCTATACAGTTAACACAAAGTTAATGTAGGTGAAAATACAAGAAGAACCAATATGGAGGACTGTGGATTACTCGTACTCCCATGGTGAGTGAGACATTTCAAGCTAGACTAGATGGATTGAACTAATCCAAATACCTTTTTTATAGAACTGTTTACGGTGAGCATTTGCAATGGATTTTGTGTAAGGTTTGAGATTGAGTTTTTCAATATAGGTTTTGTTTCTTGGGTTTTGGTTGAGATGTATAATAAGATTGTGAGATATAGACTTTTTGCGCTTAGTTTCTTTTTTTTTTTTGCTTTGTAACTGTGTATTTTTCAACGCTGCATTTCTTTTCGCGCTTAGTTGATATATTTCTCACTTATGTTTTTGGAAGTATAATATTTTTTAACCCAATATGTATGTTAAAATCCAATGGGTTAATGCTCATTTGGTCCAAGAGAAACTATGACTTAAGAATTATTAATTAGTCCAATTATGTGATCCAAGCTAAGACCCAAACTCTAGAGATTCCAAGAATAAAAATCTAGAGATTATTATCTAAGATAATTCAAGAAAAATCTAGGAAAGAAGGATCCTAGATTTTTCCACTAAAATATCTAGTTGACTTTTAGAAAAAATCTTGAATACTTTATAAAAATATATTGTATCTAGAATTCTTCATGGAGGGCTATAACTATGAGCTCCTCCACCATTTGTACCCAAGCCAAAAATTAATAACAACCATTTTCCTTCAAAGCCAAGCTCTTCTCCAAATTCTCTAATCAATTCTCCATTCTTCAAAGCCAATTCTATCAACTACTACAATCATCTCCCTTCTAAACCAACAAGTGGCAACAGAGCTTGGTTGGGTTTCTAACTGGGCGAATACAAGCTTCTGCTAAACATAAAAATTCAAGTCCTCTTACAACCCTAAACCTATAGTATAGCCACACTACTAAACAACAACCAAGTTCCAATCCCTGTCTTTTCAGGGGAAAACTATAATTATTGGGCCATCAAGATGAATACGTAATTCTTGTCCCAAGGCCTATGAGATATCATTGATAAGGGATATACTATCCCTGAAAATATATCCACATTGTCTCCAACAGAGAAAGAAAAATTAAACAAGGAGATGAAGAAGGATAGTTTCGCTCTCTACACATTACAGATGGCTATGGCGGACTCACTATTTCCAAGGATCAGGTGTGCTACAACAACCAAGGATGCTTGGGATACTCTGAAGGAAGAATATCAAGGAAATGACAAGGTACGTAATATCAAACTTCAAACTCTAGGAAGAGAGTTAGAGAATATGAAGATGAAAGATTCTGAGACCGTTAAAGATTACTACTCTCAACTAAGAGAAGTAGTTAATCAATTGATAGCCTATGGTAAAGATATTACTGACAAAAGAGTAGTAGAAAAAATACTTATTACTCTTCTTGCTAAATATGATCCTATTGTAACTACTACAGAAGAAACTAAGACATAGCTAAGATATCATTGACAGAGTTAGTAGGCTCTCTTGAAGCTTATAAGAAAAGACTGAGTATGCGTGAAAATGATTCCATGGAAAACGCATTTCAGTCTAAACTCAACATAAGGTCTCAGAATTCTAGAAATGGGGGGAGAAGATTTGGAGAAAATTCTAGAAATAGAAACAATGGTAGAAATAAGAATGAGCAAAAAAAGGGAAAATATCCACCATGTGGTACATGCAAAAAGACCAACCATTTAGAAAAGGAATGTTGGTACCGTGATAAACCACAATGTAAAAGTTGTGGGAGATTTGGGCACCCGGAGAAAGATTGTCGCCCCAAACAAAAATATCAGGCTAATTTCTCTAAAAGAAAGGAGAATGGCGATTGTTTGTTCTACGCATGTCATGCTGCATCAGAAGTTAAGAACGAGACTTGGTTTCTAGACAGCGGTTGTAACAATCACATGACTGGTGACGAGAAGATCTTTCAAGACATTGATAGATCAGTAAAATCTCAAATCAAGCTTGAAAATAGAAAACTGGTAGAAGTCGAAGGCAAAGGTACAATTGTAGTCAACAATAAGAAAGGTACGCGATTCATCCATGATGTACTGCTAGTTCCTAAACTTGACATTAATCTCTTGAGTGTGGGTCAAATGATGGAGAAATGATATGTTCTACTCTTCAAATGAGACTCATGCACAATATATGATAACAAAAATAGAAATCTAGAAATAGCTGTAGTAAAAATGCAGCAACAAAAGAACTTTCCTATCTGCTGGCAGTACGTGGAAGCAGCTCTAAAAGCTCTAGAAGGCCAATCATGGCTATGACACGGGAGGTTCGGGCATTTCAACTTCCAGGGATTGAAGATCCTCCATCAGAAGAATATGATGAAAGATCTTCCAGCCATCCAGCTGCAAGATGATGTATGCGAGAGATGCTTAGAAAGAAAACAACAACAAAAGCCATTTTCTTCAAGCAAAACTTGGAGAGCCAAACAAATCCTCGAGCTGGTACATACAGATGTATGTGAACCAGTGAGGACTCCAACCTTTGAGAAAAACAGGTACTTTATCCTCTTCATTGATGACTATACAAGAATGTCATGGGTTATACTTTATGAAAGAAAGGTTAGAAGTCTTCAATATATTCAAGAAATTCAAGAATCTGGTCGAGAACCAAAGCGGTCGGCGAATCAAAGTTCTAAGGAGTGATAGAGGAAAAGAATATACCTCTAAGGAGTATAACAAATTCTGTGAAGATGAAGAGGTCGTACATCAGTTGATCGTCGGCTATGCTCCAAAGCAGAATGGCGTGTCAAAAAGGAAGAACAGGACAGTGATGGAGATGACAACGACAATTCTAGTAGAGAAAGGCATGCCAATGGAGTTCTGGGTAGAAGCCGTATACACTGCAGTCTATCTACTCAATAGATGCCCCACAAAGGCAGTTCAAAATAAAACTCCAATTAAAGCATGGAGTGGACGGAAGTCATCAGCACAACATCTAAGAGTTTTCAGAAGCATTTGCTACGTGTATATTCCGAAAGAGAAAAGACGTAAACTAGAGGAGAAGACAGATAAACGCATATTCCTCGGCTACAACTCTCAATCTAAAGGATATCGAATTTACAGCCTCAAAACCAAGAAGCTAATCGTTAATCGCGACGCCGAGTTCGATGAATATACAACATGGAATTGGGAGGAAGAAAAAGTTGAAAAGTAAAATATAATGGTACCAAGATTACAAAGCTCCAACGAAGTCCGCAAAGAAGAAGAAGCAGAAGGATTATAAACTCTATGAATAGCTTCACAACCGTCAAGCCCGAAGACACAATCATCATAATCCTCAAGTGAAGAAGAATCATCTCCAGACTCACCACCAAGAAAAATAAGACCACTCAGAGAGATCTACGAGACATGCAATTTCGTGACGATGAAGCTAGAAAGCTTTGAAGTTGCCATCAAACAAAAAGAATGGGTAAAAGCCATGGAGGAAGAAATCAAGATGATTGAGAAGAATGAAACATGGGAGTTGATAGATCAGCCAAGCAACAAAGAAGTCATCAGAGTTAAGCGGTCTACAAGACAAAGCTTAACCTAGATGGCTCAATTTAAAAGTATAAAGCAAGACTGGTCGCTAAAGGTTATTCGCAACTACCAGGAATTGCCTACAATAAGCCTTTGTTCTAGTCACTCTCTTTGACATTATAAGGGCTCTTATTGCACTAGTAGCCTAAAAAAATGGAAGATCTATCAACTGGATGTCAAGTCAACCTTCCTCAACGGCTACCTTGTAGAAGAAATATACGTAGAACAACCTCAAGGGTTCGTGGCAAAAGGACAAGAAGACAAAGTTTTGAGACTAAAAAAGGCATTATGGATTAAAGCAAGCTCCACGAGCATAGTATAGTCGAATCGACAACTACTTCATAAGTCAAGGATTCAAAAAAAGTGAAAGTGAGCCAACATTCTACATCAAGACCTAAGGTAACAACAATAGTCTCATTGTTTCTCTATATGTCGATGATCTTATGTACACGGGAAATAATGAAGAAATGATCAAGGAGTTCAAAGAAGATATGATGAAGACTTTTGAGATGACTAACCTTGGGTTGTTGCATTACTTTCTCGGCATTAAGGTAAGTCAAGAAGAAAAAAGAATATTTATCTCACAAAGGAAGTACACAGAGACTTTATTGAAAAAGTTCAAGATGCATGGTTGCAAGTCTGTCCCTACTTCTTTAGTCACTAATGAAAACCTAAGCAAAGAAGACGATACACCAAAGGCAAACACTTCAGCATACAGAAGCCTCATTGGAAGTCTACTATATCTCACTACTACAAGACCATAAATCATGTATGCCACCAGTTTACTATCAAGATTCATGCAATGCCCGAGTCAAGTCTACTATCGAGCTGGAAAGAGAATACTACGATATCTTCAAGCAACAAAAGACTATGGGATCTGGTACGAGCCGAAGACCGACTCAAGGTTGATTGGCTATATCGACAGTGACTGGACTGGATCAATAGATGACATGAAAAGTACTTCAGGCTATACATTTTCACTCAACTCTGGAATATTCTCATGGGCATCAGAGAAGCAAGACTCAGTGACACAATCATTAGCAGATGTAGAGTATATAGCAGCAGCACTAATTGCAAGTCAAGCCATATGGCTAAGATGTATACTAGAAGATATGGGTGAGCAACAATAGAGATCCATTGTGATAACAAGTCTGCGATAGCAATGGCGAATAATCTTGTTTACCATAGCAGAACAAAACACATTGCTATCAAGTAACATTTTCTACGGGAGGCAACAAATGAATGACTAATTGAACTCAAGTACATCAAGGCAGAGGAGCAACTTGCAGATATTTTCACGAAGGCAGTTACACGGCCAAAGTTTGAGATACTAAGAAGAATGCTTGGAGTTACACAAATGAGCATTAAGGGGGAATGTTAAAATCCAATAGGTTAATGCTCATTTAGCCCAAGAGAAGCCATGACTCAATAATTATTAACTAGCCCAATTATGTGTTCCAATCTGAGGCCCAAATTCTAGAGATTTCAAGAAAAAAAATCTAGAGATTATTATCTAAGATAATTCAAGAAAAATTTAGGAAAAAAAGGATTCTAGATCTTTCCACTAAAATATCTAGTTGACTTTTAGAAAAAAATCTTGAATACTTTATAGAAATATCTTGCATCTAGAATTCTCCATGGAGGACTATAAATATGAGCTCCTTCACCATTTATACCCAAGCCAAAAATTAATAACAACCATTTTCCTTCAAAGCCAATTTTATCAACTACTACAATCACCTCATTTCTAAACCAACAATATATATATATATATATATATATATATATATATATATATTTTTTTACATTCTTGTATTGTTCTTATTCTTGTCTTTCCTCACAAAATATTGATAATTTATTGGAGCCTCCAGCTAGTCAAGTCATTATTTTACAACATTTTGTGATCTGCATCCAACCTATTAAGTGGTCAATGACCAGCCCTTGAACAAAGTTGTAGCAAAGCCGTCCAGCTTTCCTAAAAAATGCAAGGAATTTGCAGATCAACTATGGCGGCACTTGGCTAACATAAGCAACCTTGCAACAACTTTAAAGTACTATTGATGAAAATTCTGGTGTTTGTTTTCATTTGATGGTTTTTAAAGTTATGTTGATGGTTTCAAAAACATTTGGGAAATGTAGTTAATTCTGGTTATGTTAGTGTTGGGATGTATGAAAGTACACTTGTAAGTATTTTTCGTTTGCCTTGTTGCTGGTGGTAATACTGGTTATGGACTTTTTTTTTGTTTTTAATTTTGGGATGATGTTGGTAGTACATGTGATGGTCTTGTACTTCTCGTAAGATTTAAGTGAAATTTTAGGATTTGATCATTATTGGGTTGGTGAGATTGTATCAGTTTGGAACTTAAAATATGATATTATCTTGCTTTATTTATTACTTTAGCTTGTGCATTGTTTGTGCGCCTAGTATATACATTGCCTACTCGAAGTGTGTAAATATTTGAAGTTGTGAATTCGTTGGATAGTAAAAGTCCCTCACAAATACTTGAATCATAAAGAAAAAAACTAGATAAGATTTCTCACAAATACTTGAAGCAAAAAAAAAAAAAAGAATTTGTGAAGGTTCCTTACAAATACTTGGAGCAAAAAAAGTCCAGCATCCAAACCTAAGTAAAATGCTAAGCTAAGTATATCGTAAAGGTTCCTCACGTATACTTGAACCAAAAAAAAAAAAACCCTAGTAAAGGTTCCTCACAAATTATTAGAATTCACTTGGACAAATTATTGGTGTTCACTTGGGACAAAAAAGGTAAGAATCCAAAAAACAAACCCAAATAGATATATCTAGTTGAATTACGTAGGTGTAAGTAAAAAAAATTGTTCCAATGTAAGTAAAAAAAAATTTGCCAAGTAATACAAGTAAAAAAAATTGTTGCCAAGTAAAGGAACAGAAGAAGGGACAAAAAAAACTAAGAATCTAAAAACTAAGTCAAACAGGTATAGGGAGTTGAATTATATAGGAACCATATATACATTGTAGTAAACATCTTCATATCCATTGCATGTATTACATTATTCATTTAAACATCAAATAAAAGTAAAGAAAAAGGTATGACCATAAACAATAAAATGACACTGAGTGCAACGGAGCTTTGACTTCAACTTCACCATCTCATGACTTTGGTCCACTTACTCTGGAATCCCCTTAACTTCTTTGAAGATTTCATCATATTCCATTGTGTTAGCACCACATGGTGGAATCAAATGTTGACCACTATTGTTATCCATCTTGCGGTATGAGGGAGGCACCATTGAAATGGCCACAACCGAGACACTTGTAGAACAATTTCCCTTTCGTTTATAAAACTGTTGAGACAACTCTTATAGTATATCATTCTCCACAACAACATCGCTTGTTTGAGAAACGCAAGTCAAGATCTTTATATCTTGAAGTTTTACTACTCTTACTAGACATGCTTTCACACCAAAGATTCAACAATTTTGCATATGCCAAATATAGGCAGAATATAGAAGAATATAACCCAAATACAGTTAAATACTTGAATAAATTTTATAAAAACATTCTTTGAAATACTGTAAAATATGCAATAAATACAATAAAACATGCATTAGATACAACAAAATATACCTAAAATACATCACAATAATTAGAAAAGAGATAATCACAAAAAAATGTTAGAATCAACAAGTTTTAATGAATGAAGGTGTAAACTTACGTATAAAAATAACGTGAAAACCAAGAGCTATCATTTACCACAAAAATTTTGGCGACATACTAAAAAGTATGGCTTAAATACGATAAAACATACAATACATACAACAATAAAAATGCAAAGATATAGATTGGTGGTAGAGTAGAGTTATTTATAGATGAGATTGGAGTTAAAGTAGGGAACCATAAACTTTAGGAGGGAAGTTTAACATTTTTAAGAGAAGGGAACTTGAAATTTTCAAAAAACAAAATGCTGAAATTTCGGAGGAAAAACTGAAATTTTGGCAACAGAGGTAAGAGCTGGGAGATTTATTATAAATTAATAGCATAACAAGATTTATGTTTGTTAAATCTATGCTTAATACTTGTTATTTAGATGCTAGAGAACATATTTCTTGTCTTGTGTAGAGTCGATTTTAGTTGTAGTTGATGCTTTGCTAGATATGAATATAAATGTAGACAAGGTGTTTGTTTAATGTTCTAAGTGAAGTATAGGGATGTGTTACATGCTAGATTAATTCCCATAGATAGCTCAATGCAACAAAACATCAAGAGAATTCAAGCATGCAAAATGTGAATTTCGGACAAAGCACTGCCCCTATTTTTCAGAGGCTTTTTGACATAGTAAACGAGCTCATAAATTAACAAAAATTGTACAAAAGCTAGATTATGCAGTTTAGAGCAAATATTGATTTCTAGGACTAAGGCTATTTCTAGCGTCTTAGGCCTCTGATCACATCATTTCCAAAATGTGTCCTGAAAATCGCTGGTACTGGACAGTTTGTACAGTTACACGGGAAAGGTCATAACTTGCTGATTTTAAACTGGAATTAAGCTCTGTTTGATTCTAAAATCAACTACACTCGAAGATCTACATTTATATGTAAAAAATAAAGAATTTTGAGTTCAATAGCATAGGTAATGAATTTGATAAATTTAGGGTTATGTTAGAAGTTTTGAAAATGGGCATGTTTTCATGAAGATCGACTTGCTATGTGCTGTATTCCATATCTATCTTGTATATTAGAGTTCATAAGTGAGTAAGAGCATTCTTTTGATAGTTTAGAAGTTTTTATAGTTATTTTCATGTTAGATCAAGGATTAGTTAATAATGTATATATTGTAGACCAAGTGTTTGAGTTTATGCTTGAATGAAGTGTTTTATGGTAGAAGTTTGAAAATGTTCTAGTTACATGTTTTAAGTGTTGTACATGTATTAACTTGGTAATTCTAGCATGTTAAATGTCTAGTTGTCTATGTGATTTAGAACCCTATGCATGCTAAGTGGAATACTCGAGAATGAATGTAAAGTTAACTTTGATGGTTAGATTGTTAATAAATGCCATAGTTAAAGATTATTTAAAGTTATTTGCATGTTGTTGACCAACAATTTAAGATGTTTGCAAACCATGATATAAGGTAAAGAATGTTTCAAACATGTTAGTGAGATGATGTAAAGTAGTGAAGTTTGATGTGTTAGTTAACTACAATCAAATCTAAATTGCTCTTAATTATGAATCCTATTTGAATTGCAAGTTTATGGTGCCAGAAAATATAAAATGACTTTGCTGAAATTTGCATTTTTTGGGCGTTTAGGGGCTGACCAAGTTAGGCAGTTTTATGCCATCCTTAAATTGGTCATTTTAGACTATAATATGGTTTAATAACTTGTATTTAGGTAAGAAAAAATGTTGGTAGTTGAAGAGGCATGGTGGTTTGGCTTGGAGATAGATTTTAGTGGTTATTTTGAGTTTATTTGACTAGTTTAAGTGCACTTGTGTACTCTTATATATTGTGTGAATCGAATATGCTTTATGGTTGTTCAAATTGCTAATGTTTATATGCCTATCGAATTATGGGTTTAATCAGAGAATATTTAACGTGTTGCATAAAGTAGTGAATGTAATGCATGCTAAATAAAGAAATGTATTTGATAGTTATGATAGTTCAATGGAATCAAATGGAATTTAATCAGTTAATGGAATTATAAACTAGGTTTAGTTGAGAATGAATGTATAACTTCTTATATAGATAGTTGATTGTATTATGTAGTGGAATGGAAGGAGTTGGTGCATTCGGAGAATATGGAAAGGGTTCTTAACTAAATTCTTATAGGTTTGGCTTTCCAAGGTGAGGGAGTTGCATCTTATTTGTATTTCTCTATTGTATATCGAATATGTTAAATAGTTTTCATGCTATTAATGTGATTTAGCGTATTCCAACAAGATTTGTCAGTTTTATAGTTAATAGAATGAGTTAATGGTTAATGCTCGTTATTTCGCTTCTATTGTTGTCAATTGGTTAATGTGTGAGGACAACCTCTTTTGTTGTCCTCCTTGTGTGTATATCGACTTATTTTGTTATATTGTTATTATTATTATTGTTTCTTGTGTTATCGAGTCTTTGGTTGCGCAACCATATAATCGGGGCGGATGCGATAGGCCTCTCTGGGCGGCAGCGGGCTTGCTAAGGTTGGTGCTCTAGCTCCGTACCCTATTCCCTCACTCGCTTCGTCTGGAGATTGCCAAGGGGTGTTGGGTCATAGAATATTCGGGGTACATTCGGAGTATACCCATTGGAGTGTTTGGGGATTATGCCGGCACATTGATTGTGATCGTGATCGTGGTTCAAAAGTTAGAGTGATAAGGGTTATCGATCGTATCCTTTTAATGTATGATATTAGAATTATTATTCATTATTTATTTATTGTGTTAATTGTGCTAAATTGCTACATTGCACGAACCCCGGTATACTGTTCCTGTTTCCCCCTCCCTCATTGAGTATACATTATTGGTATACTCACTCCTCCTCATGAATCTTTCAGGTTATAGCCAAAGGAAGTATAGTTCGTGATCACGCGATAGTTCATGTTTGAAGAGTGGTCTTACGTGTTACGTGGCTTGAGTTGTAAAAGTTATAAAGTTTTACTTTCATGAATTGTATATACTCAATGTACGAGAGAAATGTATCTAAGCTTAACCAGGTCATAAAGTGCTTTGATAACCTAGTTTATGTAATAGCTTAATGAGGTTTGAGTTCAATGCATGTATGGAGTTGTTGTATGTTTGGACATGGTACTGGTCCATTTATATGTTGTGTGTAGGTAAACTGTTTGTCCTATAAACAGGGGAAACTCCGCCCATTTTTCCTAAATTTTGTGCCTGGGTTTGGTATTGGATTGAGAATAGCATAGTTAATAGAGTCTCAGGTCTCGTGAGGGGCCGGGGTGTTACAAAAGAGATGTCATTTTCTAAAGCATTCATAATATTTGGTCATCAAGGAATGTTGTTAAATGTTAATCTTGACTAAAAGCATCTAAAAGGATTATGGTAAAGATGAGTTCTTTGGTGCCAATTCATATATATTACTGACTTGGTTCTTGAACCTACAAGATTGCCATAATAAATTTACATATATTTTGGCTTAAAAGATGGCAAAAGTAATGGACCCCATGTATATTTGGATTTTACAAATCCCACTAGTGTTACTTTTTTTTTTTTTGCTATGGGGTCTGTAAAAACCACAATTATTGCTCTATAGAGACTCAATTTACATTTTGGAGACTCTATTAAGGATAACCTTATATAGTAACTAGTTAACTAAAAGTTTGTGTAAAAAATTTTCCTTACTCAAACTTTCCAATTCAGCAAAGAAAACTGGTGTGTATGCCATTGGAAAAATCAATCCGGCTCTAGATAGTCTAGGCGACCCAAAAGGAAAAGAAAAGAAGTCAGCTAGGTAGAATACGCTTTTTTAATCCCCTACATACAAAAGAGATGTCAATTTCCAAAGCATTCCTGATACTTGGCCATCAAAGAATGTTGTTAAATGTTAATCCCGACTAATAGCACCTAAAAGGATTATGGTAGAGATGAGTTTTTTGGTACCATTCCCTAGATATTACTGACTTGGTTCTTGAACCTACAAGATTGCCATAAGAAATTTACATCTATTTTGGCTTAAAAGATGGCAAAAGTGGTGGATCCCATGTATATTTAAATTTTACAAATCTTATTTGTGTTTTTTTTTCCATGTGATCTCTAAAAACCTCAATTATTGCCTTTTAGAGACCCAAATTATATTTTGGAGACTCTAATGAGGATAGTCTTATATAGTAACTAGTCAACTAAAAGTTTTTGTAATAAACTTTCATTATTTAGACTTTCCGACAAAAAAACTGGCCTGCATGCAATTGGAAAAATCAATCTGACCTTAGATGGCCTAGGCAACCCAAGAGGAAAAGAAAAAAAGTCAGCTAAGTGAAATACGCTTTTTCAATCCCCTACATACAAAAGAGATGCCATTTTCTAAAGCATTCATGATATTTGGTCATCAAGGAATGTTGTTAAATATTAATCTCGACTGATAGCAACTAAAAGGATTACGGTCGAGTTCTTTGGTACCAATCCCTAGATATTACTGACTTGGTTCTTGAACCTACAAGTTTACCATAAGAAATTTGCATATATTTTGGCTTAAAAGATAACAAAAGTAGTGGACTACATGTATATTTGGATTTTACAAACACTATTGGTGTTACTTTTTTTTTTTCCATAGGGTCTCTAAAAACCTCAATTATTACATTTTAGAGACCCAAATTATATTTTGTATACTCCATTGAGAATAGCCTTACATAGTAACTAGTCAACTAAAAGTTTTTGTAATAAACTTTCCTTACTAAGACTTTCCAATTCAGCAAATAAAACTGGTGTGCATACAATTGGAAAAATCAATCCGGCTCTAGACGGCCTAGGCAGCCCAAGAGGAAAAGAAAAGAAGTCAGCTAGGTGGAATACGCTTTTTTAATCCCCTACATACAAAAGACATGTCATTTTCTAAAGCATTCTTGATACTTGGTCATCAAAGAATGTTCTTAAATGTTAATCCCGACTGATAGCAGCTAAAAGGATTATGGCAGAGATGAGTTCTTTGGTACCAATCCCCTTACATCTATTTTGGCTTAAAAGATAGTAAAAGTGGTGGACCCCATGTATATTTAGATTTTACAAATCTCATTGGGGTTGTTTTTTTACCCTGTGATCTCTAAAAACCTCAATTATTGCCTTTTAGAGACCCAAATTACATTTTGGAGACTCCAATGAGGGTAGCCTTATATAGTAACGTTGTAACTAGTCAACTAAAAGTTTTTGTAATAAACTTTCCTTACACAGACTTTCTAATTCAGCAAAGAAAACTGGCTTGCGTGCAATTAGAAAAATCAATATGGCCTTAGATGGCCTAGGCGGCCCAAGAGGAAAAGAAAATAAGTCAGCTAGGTAGAATACGCTTTTTTAATCCCCTACATACAAAAGAGATGTCATTTTCTAAAGCATTCATGATATTTGGACATCAAGGAATGTTGTGAAATGTTAATCTCAACTGATAGCAACTAAAAGGATTACGGTAGAGATGAGTTCTTTGTTACCAATCCCTAGATATGACTGACTTGGTTCTTGAACCTACAAGATTGCCATAAGAAATTTACATCTATTTTGGCTTAAAAGATGGTAAAAGTGGTGGATCACATGTATATTTGGATTTTACAAAGCCTATTGGTTTTTTATTTTTTGTTTTTGTTTCCACAGGGTCTTTAAAAACCACAACTATTGCATTTTAGAGACTCAAATTATATTTTGGATACTCCATTGAGGATAGCCTTACCTAGTAACTATTCAACTAAAAGTTTTTGTAATAAACTTTCGTTACTCAGACTTTCCAATTCAGCAAATAAAACTAGCCTGCATGCAATTGGAAAAATCAATCTAGTTGTAGATGGCCGAGGCAGCCCAAGAAGAAAAGAAAAGAAGTCCGCTAGTTGGAATATGCTTTTTTAATCCCCTACATACAAAAGAGATGTCATTTCTAAAGCATTCATGATATTTGGTTATTAAGGCATGTTGTTAAATGTTAATCTCGGCTGATAGCAACTAAAAGGATTATGGTAGAGATAAGTTCTTTGATACCAACCCTAGATATTACTGACTTGGTTCTTGAACCTACAAGATTGTCATAAGAAATTTACATATATTTTGGCTTAAAAGATGGAAAAAGTGGTAGACTCCATGTATATTTGGATTTTACAAACTCCATTGGTGTTGCTTTTATATTTATCATAGGGTCTCTAAAACCCTCAATTGTTGCCTTTTAGAGACCCAAATTACATTTTGCAGACTTCATTGAAATAGCCTTACATAGTAACTTGTCAACTAAAAGTTTTTGTAATAAACTTTTCTTACACAGACATTCCAATTCAGCAAAGAAAACTAGCTTGCGTGCAATTGGAAAAATCAATATGGCCCTAGATGGCCTAGGCGGCCCAAGAGGAAAAGAAAATAAGTTAGCTAGGTAGAATACGCTTTTTTAATCCTCTACATACAAAAGAGATGTCATTTTCTAAAGCATTCATGATATTTGGTCATCAAGAAATGTTGTTAAATGTTAATATCGATTGATAGCAAGTAAAAGGATTATGGTAGAGATAAGTTCTTTGGAACCAATCCCTAGATATTATTGCCTTTGTTCTTGAACCTACAAGATTACCGTAAGAAATTTACATCTATTTTGGCTTAAAAGATGGCAAAAGTTGTGGACCCCATATATATTTGGATTTTACAAATTGCATTGGTGTTGTTTTTTTTTTTCCTAATGGTGTCTCTAAAAACATCAATTATTGTCTTTTAGAGACCCAAATTAAATTTTGGAGACTATATTGAGGATAACCTTACATTGTAACTAGTCAACAAAATTTTTTTGTAATAAACTTTCCTTAGACTTTCCAATTCAGTAAAGAACACTGGCCTACATGCAATTGGAAAAATCAATATGGCCTTAGATGGCCTAGGCAGCCCAAGAGGAAAAGAAAAGAAGTTAGCTAGGTGGAATACGTTTTTTTAACCCCCTACATACGAAAGAGATGTCATTTTCTAAAGCATTCATGATATTTGGTCATCAATGAATGTTGTTAAATATTAATCTCGACTGATAACAACTAAAAGGATTATGGTAGAGACGAGTTCTTTGGTACCAATCCCTAGATATTACTGACTTAGTTCGTGAACCTACAAGATTTTCATAAGAAATTTATATCTATTTTGGCTTAAAAGTTGGTAAAAGTGGTGGATCCCATATATATTTAGATTTTACAAATCTCATTGGGGTTGTTTTTTTTACCATATGATCTCTAAAAATCTCAATTATTACCTTTTAGAGACCCAAATTACATTTTGGACACTCCAATGAGGATAACCTTATATAGTAACTAGTCAACTAAAATTTTTTGTAATAAACTTTCCTTATTTAGACTTTTAGCAAAGAAAACTGGCCTGCATGCAATTGGAAAAATCAATCTGGCCCTAGATGGCCTAGGTGGCCCAAGAGGAAAAGAAAAGAAGTCAGCTAAGTGAAATACGCTTTTTTAATCCCCTACATGCAAAAGAGATGCCATTTTCTAAAGCATTCAAGATATTTGGTCATCAATGAATGTTGTTAAATGTTAATCTCGACTGATAGCAACTAAAAGAATTACGGTAGAGATGAGTTCTTTGGTACCAACCCCTAGAGATTACTGAGTTGGTTCTTGAACCTACAAGATTGCCATAAGAAATTTACAACTATTTTGACTTAAAAGATGACAAAAGTGGTGGACCACATATATATTTAGATTTTACAAACCCCATTAGTGTTTTTTTTTTCTATAGGGTCTCTAAAAACCTCAATTACTGCCTTTTAGAGACCCAAATTATATTTTGGATACTCCATTGAGGGTAACCTTACATAGTAACTATTCAACTAAAAGTTTTTGTAATAAACTTTTGTTACTCAGACTTTCCAATTCAGCAAATAAAACTGGCCTATATGCAATTGGAAAAATCAATCTGGCCCTAGATGGCCTAGGCAGCCCAAGAAGAAGAAAAAAAGAAGTCCACTAGGTGGAATACACTTTTTTAATCTCCTACATACAAAAGAGATGTCATTTTCTAAAGCATTCATGATATTTGGTCATCAAGGAATGTTGTTAAATGTTAATCTCGACTGATAGCAACTAAAAGGATTATGGTAGAGATGAGTTCTTTCGTACCAATCCCTAGATATTACTGACTTGGTTCTTGAACCTACAAGATTGCCATAAGAAATTTACATCTATTTTGGCTTAAAAGATGGCAAAAGTGGTGGACTCCATATATATTTGGATTTTACTGAGGATAGCCTTACATAGTAACTAGCCAACTAAAAGTTTTGTTAATAAACTTTCCTTACTCAGACTTTCCAATTTAGCAAAGAAAACTGGCCTGCATGGAATTGGAAAAATCAATATGGCCCTAGATGGCCTAGGCGGCCCAAGTGGAAAAGAAAAGAAGTCAACTAGGTGGAATACGCTTTTTTAATCCCCTACATACAAAAGAGATATCATTTTCTAAAGCATTCATGATATTTGGTCATCAAGGAATGTTGTTAAATGTTAATCTCGACTGATAGCATCTAAAAGGATTATGGGATTATGGTAGAGATGAGTTGTTTGGTACCAATCCCTAGATATTAATAACTTGGTTCTGGAACCTACAAGATTGGCATAAGAAATTTACAGTAAGGAGATATAAGGTTGAGAAACCATGCTAACACTTGGTTATTCTTGTAATTTACCAAATATCTAAGTTTTGGGCAATGTGGGAATAGAGAGATTAATATTTTATTGGTAAAAAATGTCTAAAAATCTTATGGTAAATGTTCGGCTTGAGAAGTCGACTGTAATATAGACTTAAGATAAAGAGGGCCTAATTGGGAACTGTCCAAACAGGTGGAGGAGGTTGACACTACAATATTTTTGACTTTTTGCAACCCTTAAACTGAACATGTAAGAAAACTATTGCTATAAATGTCATTTTGCAACAGTTTTATAGCCGTTGTCTAAAAATAAAGCATTTTGCTTTGATTTTAATTAACTGTTGCAATATCTATAACCTTTTGGCAATGGTTTTAATTAACTGTTGCAATATCTATAACCTTTTGCAATGATTTTAATTAGTTGTTGCAATATCTATAGCCTTTTGCAATGCTTTGCATCAGACTATTGTAATATCTATAATATGCAATGCTTTTTTTTTATGATGTGCTGCTTATTTCATTAATTTTTTGCAACGATTTGTAAAATTATTGGTTAGTTGCAAATTATAAAATAAATTGTTTTCCAACAGTTTTACTAGTATTGAGTCTTACAATTGTAAAATCTATGATATACTACCCTTTTTCTTAAGTGTTGCTTGTCGTATTTGGTTTTAGGCAATGGTACGTAAAAGTATTGGGTTAAATGCAACGCAAGAAAACTATTGCTTATTTTATATTTATTTGGTGAGATGTCTTGAGATATTTTGTTTATAAAGAAATTTGAATTTTAGTTATTGAAAATGAGAAACTATCACAACTAATTATTTGAAACAAAGAGAAAAAAAACTGAAAAAAAAAGTTGATTAATTAGGTTTCATTTTTTACCCCTTTATTTTTACAAATTTTTTTTTTGTCAAAATTTAGATTTTTCATTGTTTCTTAGTTCTAAACTACTATCGACTAGTTAAAATTTGGGGTAGGTTTATGAAAAAGAGCTAAAAAATGTGGTAGTGTTAGAATAAAACTTAAGGCATTAGACTTTTTTTATTTAAGTACAATTATAAGCTGTAACATCACGATGACAATGCAAGAGACATATACATCTCTAAATACCCATGCTAACCACCATCCTCTCGTTCTCCCATACTCTCTGGCTACTTGCTCCTCCATTGGTACTTAAAGAAGGCCCCTAGTTGTACTGTGATGTGTGTGAGAATTGAGATCTATAGAGACATCTTTATTTGTGGTATTAAATCAACCATTACTCGCAACCTAATCTAATGATCATTAATGGTTGACCGAGACAACCAACTGTAATTATAATACTGTTACTTGTTAGTGAACACGATTTCTGCGCAAGAAAAGTCATTTAGCTAACCCAAAAAAAAAATCCTTTTGGCATTAGCCATGGGAAACTCTTTGTTAAATGCCAAATCCTTTTAACTTATCAATAGAAATGATTTACGGAATGGAGGACTGCGGCAAAAATTTCGTGTGACCGAAAACTATTACTTAAGTTAAAAGAGAAGTTTTATAAGATTGCCATTAGACCAGTTATGTTATATGGTTCTGAGTGTTACACGGTGAATATCAACAAGCCCATAAAATGTCACTGACCGAGATGAGAATGTTGAGATGAATTTGCAGAAAAATTAGGAAAGACAAGATTATGAACGTAATAATCCATGAAAGAGTAGGAGTGACTCCCATTGATGATAAGATGAGGGAAAACTATTTGAGATGGTTTGAGCATGTTAGGAGACAACCTATAGAGGCGCTGGTTAGACAGTGTGAAGGTTTAGAGATAGCACATCGAAAGAGGGATAAAGAAAGATCTAAGTTGACTTGGACAGATACATTCAGACAAGACTTTGCGTGTATAGAGTTGCTTATAGAAAGTCGTTTAATCCATATAACCGACCCACCTAGTGGGGTAAGACTTGGTTTTGGTTTGGTTTTACCACTTATATTAATCTCTATTTATTGCTTGCACTGTTCTAACAAAGTTCCCCTAAAACTATTCTGCAAATTGAAGTCTGTTGGACTTCTTTTGTAGTCTACGATGAAAATTCAAATTTTGCGTAATTAACCATTTTTGTAAACCAATTTTTAACTCAATTTCAAATGCGGCTCTTGAGAAAGAATAGGGGAACTTCTTCTTTATCTTTTTCCCTTTATTTTGTTTTTAATTTTTCCCTTTCCTTCTCTCTTCTCCTTCTCCCATTTTCTACTGCAACACTAGCAATTCATTGTACATATACCTCCCCCACAACCAACCAGACCAACCCCCTACAGATACCTACACAAGAGATAACTGTATTGGAATCTCAATTGTTCCTAATGACTAAACTAGAACTTTTAAGACTAGTATATCAGTTTATAAACTACCCTACTTAATACTAATTGATCTTAATATGAAACCTTAGGTGATTATTTAATATGGTATCAGAACTATATTTTAGTCTAATGTTATTCATCTATGTCTGCCCGTTCTCGTTCCAGGTGTTGATTTTCATATGCAACTATACTTAATCCCTGCTTTCTATACATCATTATTTGGTGACCAAGAATAGAGAACAAAACTAATAAGAAAACATGAAAGCTAATCTAATTAGGAAACAACTTGAATATTGCCTAAACTAGTGCCATGAAATAGGAAATTACATTAAACCATTGAGTATACTCACATGTGTTGCTCAATACAATACTGATGTTCTCTTGAATGCTAACATTAGAGATTATTAAAGTAAATTATTTAGTCCGCCTCCTGAGCCATCAAGTTGAAGCGTTGCAAAACCATTCAAGACAAAATAATGCTAGATTTTTTGCCCTTGTATTTAGTCGGCCTCTCAAGCTGCTCAAGCGGCTGTTTTCCAGAGAATGCAGCAGCAAGGCCGCTTGAATATTGTTAATTTTAGCTTGACCCAACCTCTTAATTGCCATGAGATGACTAGTTTGCTGAAAAAACTACTCATACTAATTGAATAGGATAAAATAGTTGTTGCATCTCCTAGAGTAGCCGCTTAGTTTCATTATCGACTTTTACCTCCTTTGTATTTTAGAAAAAGAATAAAAGTCTACTACCACGGTGTATTTCCTATCGAAATATCGCAGTTCTGCTAGCGTGAGGGTCCCTTCTCCCCACGCCGTTGCATTACCAACATTAACAAGAGGATGTACATATATTTGAAATTTGGGATTTTCATAAAAGGCCCCAAGGTAGGTCTCTGTCATTATCCGTTGCACTACATTAGTATACAAATTTGACGAACGAAAAAGAGATTTCTTTGGTCCCCAACATAGGTCGACCTTGGCTCATGGTACGTTGAGAGCTAATTGAATCGTCCATTTGATTTACCTCACGTAGGTTTGAGTGCAATATGCATCACTCAGCTAGTCACAAAGATAATAGTCACATTCAATCATTGTTCAGTCGAGTTGTGGAAATTATGCTTTGAGACCTTGAGATTTTGGAGTTCAAACTGCTAGATACAGAAGGTAGAAAATTAGATACAAATGACTGACAAAAGGAAAAAAATATAAAAAAAAATGCACCATACTCCTGTGTTTTAAAAACGTTACATCTGACTCATCGCAGTCTATTTTTCTGTTAGTATTAACGTGTTGTGTAATACACACGCATATGATGCAAATATGAAATTTATCAAAGGGGGTATTTGTAACTTTTTTAATACGAGAAGTGGATATTTGCCACTTTTTGAATATCATAGAGAAGTATTTACAACATTCTTCTTTTGTAATATGATTGAGAAAATAATTAAACAGGGAAAATCAAGATGAAACTGATTCTTGCACGATCTTTTATTATGCCTAAATTGCAAACACTTCTGACAAGTATATGTAATAATTGTAGGAGTGCGTATTACATTTCACGTTAAAATTGACCGAAAAATAGACAACAAAGGGTCATACGCAACGTTTTTTATAACAGGATTTATAACACAACTTTTTAAAATACATAATTTATAATACAACTTTATAAAAATATGGGGTATGGTGAAGCTTTTACCATGAGGGAAAAGTATTCACTTTCGACATAATGGGTTGATAGTCTGGGTTAACCATAAAAATCACAAGACTAGATTCTAACTAATGGTTGAAATTGTTATAAAGTTTTTGCTTTCAGCCATAGCTTTTGATTAAAGATACTCAAGCAAAAGAATCTGTCTAAATCTCGGTTTCCATTTGCCCAACCATGACAGCTTTAAACTTAAGTCAATTACAGGTCTATAATTATCTCAAAGGGAATTAAGTCAGAGGCAACGAAAAATATTTTTGAAATTTTAATACCCACTAAACATTATTTTGTTATAAATTAACTTCTAAACTTTGTTTTTTCCCCAAATAAGCATTTCGTCTATTTTGGGGAATTATAAACGATTTACTAGGGTGCAAGGGCCGAGGGGTATGAGGCTAAGGGCCGAGAGGCTAGCGCTAAGGGTCAAGGTTTGTAGTTTGCTAATGCGTATATGACATGTTTGCCTCGTAGTATGTTATTTTTGTACTTATATCTGAACGCAAAGACTTATATTGAACAAACATAAAATTTAGAGAACAATTTGTAACAAAAAAAGAAATAGCTGAATGGTCAATTTGTAACTTCGTAAATATTTAATGCTCTCTAATGTAATTTACTTAGCCCAAATAAGTATAATGCTTTAAGCTATACACGGATTTTAACCTTACTATCCTAAGCATTTTTGCTTAGAAGCACTTAATTTTAAACTTATCCAAGCCCTACGCTATCTTGGTAACATAAACTAGCTCAGGTTATTATAAATAATTAGCGTTCACAATAAACTTTTTTTTTGGTTCTAAATCACCAATTGAACATAATTTTTTGATTCAGTCCCTTCAACTAATTTTAGTGCTTAAATCTAACAGATTCACATATTTCTTTTACGCACATGTCTATGTCAAGACTCTTTAGACTTATCCCCTAAAAATAATGCTTGAATTGAATGAAATAACAAATATTTTGGTGTAGGATAAACAAAAAGGAAAATCTAGTGGTATAATTTGAAACCTTATGGCCGTTTTCTACTTTTTTTAATTGAGCTATTGTGATTAAATTACTTATTGATTTAGTTGTAACATATTATGATCTATCATCATAAAAATCACGATTTATATATAATAATAAAAAAAAGGCATAAAGCCGGCAGTTTTTTTTCATAATTTATATAAAAATTTATGCCTATCCTGATCCATGATAAATGACTTCCACTGGATTAGGATGCCTAACTCCGTCATTGATTCTTATTGAGAATTTAAAGTTATGCTAGGCCCCCTGGAAACCCCACATATTTGCATTATTATTACATAATCACGTCAACAAGTTGCCTCTACTTTAATGCATGGGTAGGTTTGAGAATTTAGAGCAATGGGACCAAAATAATGTTAAAACTTTACGTAGGTTTGACAATTTAGAGCAATGGGACCAAAATAATATTAAGAAATTACATCAAAGGCTTTAAATATGATGGTTCTTTCAAATTTTAATTATGAATGTGTTGTGGTGAGTCTAAAAAATTTGAGAACAAATAAATTTTATCACACGTGTAGAACTTAATTCAAATGTGGGTCTTGAGAAAGAATAGGGGAACTTCTTAGTTATCTTTTTCCCTTTATTTTGTTTTTAATTTTTCCCTTTCCTTCTCTTTCGTCTTTCTTCCTTCTCTCTTCTCCTTCTCCCATTTTCTACTACAACACTAGCAATACATTGTACATATACCTCCCCCACAGCCAACCGGCCCAACTCCCTACAGATACCTACACAAGAGATAACTGTATTGGAATCTCAATTGGTCCTAATGATTAAACTATAAGTTTTTTGTTTTATTAATGGTCAGTGCCAATTAGTATCCAAAATAAATTTTTATTTTTACATAATTTATTAATGTCCATGGTCATTTTGTCGCCCTATAATTTTTTTTTATTTTAAATTATTTGATTAACAGTCATAGTCAATTTGTCGTCGCCAATCTGTTGTCAAATATCTATGGCTAATTCGTCACCCAACTTCGGTAGCTATTTTGTTGCCAAATATAAATATAAAAAAATAATATTTACAAGAAAAATTAAAATTAAATATACACTAATTAATATTTTAAGTTTAACAAAATATCTAAAATGATCTACTGATTGTCTTCCTTATCATCTTATTCATGTGGTGGGCGGTCAGCTTTCAGCTTGTTGTTCTCCTCCTACTTAGTTTGCTAACAACAAATACTGTATCGGGCCTAGAGCATAATATATACACTAGACAACCAATAATATTTGAATACTCTAATTAATCTATTCCCTTACTAATATTTTTGGCTAGAGGTACATTTACATCCATAAGTGTCTTCGCTAGACTATCATCATTTTTCTTAAACTTGTCCAGTATCTTTTCTAGATAATAACACTAGGATAAAAAGACTGTTTTACTCTTACCCTTCACAATATTAGCTTTATAACGTTAGCATATGGTAGGGACTAACAGTACTAGTTTTGGTAACTTTGGGGACAAATTGTCCTACTTTTATAACATTAGAAACTAAATTTAAAATTCGAGCCAATATTAAAGACAAATCGTGAAATTTGCCCATACATTTCGGAACATCTTCTGTGAAATCATCCTTTGTATATATTACCATTTGACAACTATGCCACCCATTTGAACTATTTAAGTTACCATTTTCAAATGTTGTACCAAAAAGTGAAATATGTTGCAATAATGGTGGTACAATTTAAGTTGTTCGGCGTTAGTGCTACTACTCTCTCTCTTTCTTCCAATTAATCATTTTTGTTGACTTCTTTTGGTCAAATAATTTTTTTTGGAAAATATTTAATATTGATTTCACTAGATTTGTCAAACTACAAATTGTACTAGTAGGAGGTAGTTTTTATGTGCATCTTATTTTGATAATAATTTCTTCAAAAATTGGATAAGTCATTATGAATAATTTATTTTCTTTCTTTTTTTGTTCAATCTCATTTATGATTTCTGAGCTTAGATTCAAGACTAGACTAGACTATTACATTTCGTTGATAATTAACATTTTCAAAGATACAGTCGCATCAGAAGCTAATGATGAAAAATTTAACTATTACCCCCATTGCTATCCAAAATCTTCCCATGTACTTGGTGCAGAGGTCAACCTGTAAATTTAACTAATGCAACTGCGTGGGTAAAAGTCACATACGTGAAACACATATCATAATTATTTTTAAACATAATTATTTTAAGAAAGTGTACTACTTTCTCTTCTTTCTTCTTCTGTTTTTTGTTTTTACTTCCTATTCACATATCAAAGTCATGCTAACCAGCGGCTCCTTATCTCCCCTGGTTTAATTGGAGCATACGATGACCCTTGGAAGACTTAATTAAAATGGAAATTTAAATGGGTTAACAGGGTAACATAGTCGTGTCATTGTGTATAATAATTGAAAAGTTTTAAAAATCTGAATTTAATCTTATATGTTTGGCTAAAAATTTCAGTTGAGTCTTAAATGTTGGCTAACTAAAAGTTTTAGATTAGTTGTAAGGATTAAAATTGGTGTTAATTTTAATACAAAATTGGTTATGTGATTCGCACATGACCATAGTTTGAGAGACAAAATTGGAAAACAACATCTGAAAAAGAGAAAATCCAATTAGCTCTTGAAAGTTTACAAAAATATTCAAATCAGTTCTGAAAATTTGTCCAAATATTATAAATATATTTGAAATTGAGGCATGATATTTACAAATGGAAAATCGTCTACAACGTTGGTCCGAGTCAGTCTTCTCTCTTTGACAAATACAAACACGGAAATGGCCACCTTGTCCTCCAACGTAGGCCCGTTGCCATAAAGTTTTTCGGCCATAGCTTTTGATTAAAGATACCCGAGCAAAAGAATCTGTCTAAATCTCGGTTTCCATTTGCCCAACCATGACAGCTTTAAACTTCAGTCAATTACAGGTCTATAATTATCTCAAAACGAATTAAGTCAGAGGCAACTAAAAATATTTTTGAAATTTTAATACCCACTAAACATTATTTTGTTATAAATTAACTTCTAAACTTTGTTTTTTTCCCCAAATAAGCATTTCGTCTATTTGGGGAATTATAAACGATTCACTAGGGTGCAAGGGCCGAAGGGTATGATGCTAAGGGACGAGAGGCTGGGGCTGGGGGTGAAGGTTTGTATAGAGTTTGCTAATGCGTAACTGACATGTTTGCCTTTTAGTACAATATTTTTGAATTTATATCTGAACGCAAAGACTTATATTGAACAAACATAAAATTTAGAGAACAATTTGTAACAAAAAAACAAATAGTTGAATGGTCAATTTGTAACTTCTCATAAATATTTAATGGTCTCTGATGTAATTTACTTAGCCCAAATAAGTATAATGCTTCAAGTTATACACGGATTTTAACCTTACTATCCTAAGCATTTTTGCTTAGAAGCACTTAATTTTAAAACTTATCCAAGCCCTATGCTATCTTGGTTACATAAACTAGTTAAGGCTGTTATAAATAATTAGCGATCACAATAAACTTCTTTTTTGGTTCTAAATCACCAATTGAACATAATTTTTTGATTCAGTCCATTAAGTTAATTTTAGTGCTTAAATCTAACAGATTCACATATTTATTTTACGCACATGTCTATGTCAAGATTCTTTAGACTTATCCCCTAAAACTATTTCTTGAGTCAAATGAAATAACACATATTTTGGTGTACGATAAACAAAAAGGAAAATCTAGTGGTATAATTTGAAACCTTATACATATTAAATGAGAACTGGTGTAATTTACCAATTTGTAGATAATATGAAACCTACAAGTAGCTTAACTTGAATCACCTTCTTACCATTGGCGGAGCTTAAGCTAGATCTGTGGAGTTGGGGGGAACAAATGATTTTTTTTTTTTTAAATTAGTGTTAAGAAAATGACAAGTGATGAGAATTAAGTAAAAGTGGTCAGAGGTGAAAAAGTGATGAGAGATATTTTATTCTTTCTTTTTTGACCAATCATGAAAATATAGGAAAAAATTGGGCCGTGTTCATCAAATATATTATCGAACGGTGATTTCTTATTCCATGGAGTAGAAATTTGGTAAATAGGTTCACGACTGAAGTTCTAGAATCTGAATGGTGCATATCAATTTTTGGAGCTCTCTAAGTCCGTTTTCTACTTTGTGTATGTGAAGCCCTTAATTTGACCTATATGTGCAATTATGTGTTTAATTGACTTTTTTGTGCAGATAACGCGTTTATTTGACTCTTATGTCCTAAAATTGAGTGTTTATTTATTTTAGTACCTAATATTTTCAATTATATGATTTATAAATATTTAGTAGTTCAAAATTGCATTTAAAATTCATTTGGTTTGCAAAATATTGTCTTTCGTCTTCTTTGACCACGTAGGGATTTAATTGTATAAACTAGTTAAAAATAATGTCTAATTAATCTTTTATCACTTTAGTCATTTATTGGAGTGTTAAAAATGAATTTAGAAACGATTTGGAGGACTAACTTAGTCTTTTGAACCATTTAATTAAGTTTGACCAACATTGATCATTTGACTTCTTCTATTTAAGCAAAATAACACCAAAAATAGCCGAAATTGCTCAAAAAAATGCCCAAATCAGCAACCCAACCCTTGCATGCGTTAATAGTATTTTCAATGTCATTTTTGCTCTTTGAAGGTGTTAGGAGTGGAACCAAAGGCCAAACCAAATTTTTTTCGACTCGTCTCGACGTCTACTACCTTTCTACTAATTCATTTTTCATTTATTTTGCAAAAAATTGGTATAAATGTCTGCTAAAGTGTGGCTTCGTTTGATAAGGAAAAGGTGAAAGGCTTCTCTAAACTCTTGATTTAAAGTTGAAGCATTTATATTATTTATGCTTTATATTGCTATTATTACCCTTGGTTATAACTTGAGGATGAATATGAAATGCAAATATGTTTGGAAAAACAACCTACTTTGTTGTTTTCCACTAATTGTCTTGATTGCGTGAATATGATTGTCTTGAATGCGTGAAGTGCTTGTCGTGAATGCAATGTGTCTTGAAAGGTTGCAACCTTTAAAATCGACACGGTAGGTTCATGTCGTCCTGAGCGGCATAGGGCTTGCTAGGCGATGACATGACTACCGGGGTTCTAATCCCTATCACGCATGGACGAAGAATATCCATGGGGTCTGGGTTGTAAGGATTGATGTACATCCGGAGTACATCCGTGTCGTGTTGGCGTATAAGGGAAAAGTTCGTGATGGAATATAAGGTGGGAACGGCATCAACAGAACAAGCTTATCCTTACTATATGGTTATTTACATTCTCGTACTTGTATACTTGTTGCATGTACTTGTTCATGGCATGTTTTCCAAAAAAGGTTTTCAAAAGATAAAATGAGTTTCAAAACCTCCTTTATCCCCCTCCCACTGAGTTCGTCGAAACTCACTCCTCCTTACCAACCTTTCAGGTAAAGCTAAGATCGTGTCTTGGGATAATTAAAGTGATGGATTACTTGACTTGTTTGGCTTGCGTAGATATTGTATATGTCACTTATGTTCTTGTTGTAATTATTATTATGGAGGCTTGTTGTTTTATGTAATATATGTAACACCTGAGAATTTGCATCATATTCATAAATAATTGTAGCATATCTTCTGTGCATTTTAATGTGTTTTATTTCTAGTTTAAATATGTTTATTTGATGGTCACTATTCATAAGAAAATTTACTGTTTAATTTATTCAGATTAATATTTTTCCTAGGTAGTGTAACTTATAAAAGGAATCAGGAATTTGTGGTTTTGAGCTTTGGAGGTCGTGAACACACGTTAGGAAAATAATTCGTGCATCGTTGGAATAGTGAAATACTAGAAAAGTAGTATAGTTAATTAGTAGTCTTTTAATTGGAGTTTTACGCTTAGTTGACCATATATTACTAGCATTTGACTTAAAATAATACAATACACATATATTATATACATAATACATCACATATACATGCAATAGAGCTAAAATACAATTGAAGTAATTCCCCTTTTGTCCCTCCCCAAACCTGATAGCCATAGGAGATGGAAATAAGAGATTTTGCTCTTCAATCTTTGTATCACAAGCTTGTCCAAGCTAATCGAGGGTAGTTTCAAGGTTCCTAGGTCTTCTACAAGCTTTTACACACCTTGGTGAAAAAGTTTTTCTGCATATTTTGTTATTACAAGTTTATGCTCATGTTATCACATTTCTTGATTTGCTAGTTTAGGCTTATGTATTGCTTAAATATTGTATTGTATACCTTCTACATGATATTTAGACCTTGCTTGAGTAGTTTATTAGCATGCTCCACGGTTGAATGCTTGAAACACATAAAAGAGAAAATGAATAGTGCTTTAATATGGGGTTTTGCTTTAAGTGGTTAATTGGATCAATTTGATGCTACCTATAGGTGCTCTAGATGATATTGAAACTATTTAGATGCTCACGTGTAGTTAATTTGCCTGAGATTGAGTTAAAATCTGAATTAGCTAAAATTTCAAAAGGGGGTTTTTCATGAAATGTAATACGGGCATATTGGGACTTTAGATTAGGTATCCATGGGGTATATAATCACTTTTGATGCTTTCGTTGTATTGGTTTGGGGGCCGGTTAAGGTAGTTGTAGTTAAAACCTACTCGGGGCCTTCCTGAACTTTTGTCTCCAAAGCGAGTTTTTAGGGCTTGGATAGGTGTATTTTGGTATCCTTAGGGAGGTGGCATGATTGGATTATAGAATTGGAACCTTGAATTGCGTATAGAAGTAGAATTGGCTAGTTGTCAAAGGGAAAAATATGAGAATTGGTTGCCTTAGTGCTTGTATTGCCTTGTAGTTGCTTATTGTGTTTTAAGTACACTTCTATAGTATATTTGAGCTATTTGTAGAGTTTCGTAAAAAATGTGTGATGACCCCTTTGTGCACATATATAGTTATTCTCATGTTTGATACTTATATCTTGTTATGATGTTCATATTGCTTGTATTTAGTGTTGCATGAGTGAAGTTATGCTTAAGACTTGTACACTAGACTACTAGAATAGTTACTTGGAACATATGTTAAATTAAAGCATATAAGGTGGCATCTTATTAAGATAGAATTTTAATAGGTATTGTATGCTAAATGAGTGAGACTATAAGTTAGCTAACCTGAAAGAATAATTGATAAATGTTGTAGTTAAAGAATAATTGAAGTAATGTTTGGTCTTAGGTACAAGGTGATTGAGAGTGATGTGAATTCAATCTTGTATCTTGGATCTCGGTAAAGGTGAGGGAATCTTCAACCCTTTTGTGCATCTTAGTTTATTTCATTGTTTTTAGATTATATGATTTAGTTAATTGATAAAGTTTATATATACCATTTACATGCTATCTAATGATATCTTGTGTTTCCTCATGTTTATTTGATATTATCTAGTGAATTCTTGAATTCGTGTGGGTTGCGCAACCTTTTTGGATATGGTAGTGTCGAGAAACTCCGGGTAGCATCAGACTGTCAGTCTCACTCAACTACCATGGTACCTATTCTCTTTCTCGCCGAGTATACTCCACTACCCCAGAGGCATAATTTACCTCGTTGAGGCATATGGACCTACCTCGGGAGAAATGGATCGTAGGATCAGGGTACATTCGGAGTACCCCATTTGGAGAAATAAGGAGTTTGCCGGCACTTGCTTGAAGATCATGGCTCGTGGTTCGAGATTGAAAACAAAAAGATGAACCGTATCCTTTTTATACGTGTTTAAATACTCGTTCACTTAGCTTGTTATATTGTGTTGCTTATGTTATTATCTTTATTGCATTGCACGAAACCATTTGCAAAAATACCCCGGTTTGCTGTATCCCCTCCCCCACTGAGTAACTTTGGTTACTCATTCCTCATTTTAACACATTTTAGGTGCAGTTAGAACAACTACCTTGAGTGTTGTGTTGCTGGTTGCTTATCTTGCTGAGGTTGGATACTTTTGAAGATGTGTGTTATTGTAATATGTCTTATTTTGAGACCTTTGTGGTCTTGTATGTATTAGTGTTAGATTTGGTAGTTGGTAATAAAAGTTGTAATCTAGTATCGCTTGATAGCTTATTGGTTATGTAATGGCTAATAATAGTCTTTACTGCCTTTAATTGCATGCCTGTTTGATAGTAGTTGGTGGATGGACTTAATATTTGAGTAAGTACGGTAATTAGAATTAGTGTAATATAACAAGTGGATTTTGAAAGATAGGATTTCAACGGATTTTTAACCTAGCATGCCTGTGTGTTATATTGTTGGGTTCCAAGGCTCGGATGACCTTGAAGAGTTTGTTATATGTGATGTTAGAGGAAGTAGGGAATTATGGAGGAGGTAAGACTTTGATTTTGAGGTTAAATTGCTTGTACAGGATTTTGGATTGCCCTATAAATAGTGGAGACTCCATCCGTTTCCCCTTGTTTTTCGTGACTTAGGTATTAGAATTAGGAACTTTGGTCTCTAGAGGGATCGGGGCATTACAATATATATAAGTTAAGATGTTTATTTAAAATTGGTAGACTTTCTTTGGATTATGTATTATGTTGCTTACTTTTAAGTTGGGAGTTTTATGTTGTAAGCTACTTCCTATGCTAGTTTATTTTGAATGCATGTATATATGTATTATCTATGTTGTGGTTTACTTAAGTTGGTAGACTTGTAATCTAGTTTCATAGGTCTTTTGTTTTGTATAAGTAGGTAGGCTTATGAATTTCATTATGAGGCTTGTATTTTCTTGTGGTTGGGTTGAAGTAGTTGTGTCGGATGACTTATGCTTTGGTTGTTGTTGGAAGGTTATATATGTTGGTTGGTTTGTTTGTGGTTAAATGAAGTTGTTGTACATATACTATTTGTTTAAGTGGCCATATTACAGATATTAATGTCGACTTATATTGTGGTTGAATGTTGGTTGTTGGTTGGTGGTTTGATGGACTTTTGTAGGAAGAAAGTAAGTTTGGCCATGTACATGTTGGTAGTCTTGAATTGTGATAGTTGGGTTGTTGAATGCTTATTGTTGAGTTGAATGAACAGGTTTTGGATTTTCCTCTGTATAGGAAAAGCTCTGTCCGTTTTCTATCGCGAGCCTCAAGGAAATTGTAAATAAATGTGATGTTGGCTTGCTTATTGGAAGTGATTTATGTTGTTATGAAGTTGTATACCTTATATTGATAGGAAGGACTCTTGGATTATGTATTATATGTTAAGCTTTAGTTGTCTATTTCGGGAGACTTTATTATTGCTTATATATTAAGTGTTGGATTACGGATTTGTGGTATCATAAAAGGCTCGGTTGCTAGTTGGAGTTTTATTTTGGAGTCAATATAATTGTTATGATTCGAGTGTAATGATGGACTTGGTAGGTAATCATAAGCAATAAGTTTGGAGGAGGGTTATAAGCTATTTGTGAAGTTATGTAGGTTATGATGCAATGGAGGATAATTTGGAAATGTATTCTTTGGCATTGAAGTATTGAAGTGAAGGATTGTTGTAACGAACTCTTCAATGTATTAGAAAGGTTTAATAACTTTGATGTATTATTTTATGGATAATAGTGCTCGGGCTATTGTGGTGTGCCTTAATAGACTTAGGTTGATTGATCTTCTTAAACCTGTGGCATCACGATCCCAGGTTAATTGTGGTTTATGTAAGTTGGATATCATTTTCTTTCTTTGTAGAATCAGAGACTGTAGTATTTGCGAAAATGGGGTCGTGACACTGCACAATAGCTCATATCTTTTTTTTAAATTATTTCTATGTATAGCATATTATTTTAATTTATACATGTTTTGTTTGAAACTCTTTTAATCTCATCTTGAATTGGATTTATAATTTGTTATTTTTTTAATAGGGCATGGATATTTTGTTTTAAAAAAAATAAATTTTAAGCAACAATTTTTCTCTGCATCTGAAAAAATGGACTTCTTTTACTTACAATGATTATAATTATTTATTTTTCTCTTTTTTGAATGTTAAGTCATTACTATATTGAGGGATAACTACACATTGAAAACTCCATATATGTTTTAGTGCTTATATTTTTATAATTAGCTATAAAATCCATTATATAATGGGGAGTGATACCTTAAAGTCTTCGCTTGTGGTATAATGTGATTAAATTACTTATTGGTAGTTGTAACATATTATGATTTATCATCATAAAAATCACAATTTATAAATAATAAAAAAGGCATAAAGCCAATAGTTTTTTTTCATAATTTATATAAAAAACTATGCCTAAATTAGTATCCTAATACATGATAAATGACTTTGCTACTGTAGTGCCCTTAATCCCTGGTGCCTAACTCCGTCATTGCTTTTTATCGAGAATTTAAAGCTATGCTAGGCCCCCTAGAAACTCCACATATTTGCATTATTGTTAGATAATCACGTCAATAAGTTGCATCTACTTTAGTGCATGGGTAGGTTTGAAAATTTAGAGCAATAGGCCCAAAATAATGTTAAAACTTTACATCAAAGGCTTTAGATATGATAGTTTTATCAAATATTAATTATGAATCTGTTGTGGTGAGCCCAAAGAATTCGAGAACAAATAAGTTTTATCACACATGTATAAAACTCTACTATTGACCCAAAAGTTTAAGTTGTTGAGTCTTAAACCTATACATATTTATTAATAGCTCATTTTCCTTCTAATTTTTTCATGTGAGAGAAATCCTTCTATTTTCTCTTTAATTCACCACGTGAAACTTCAAACAAGTTTATCCATTTCACATGTGAACTCCACGTTGGGCCTCGACCGCCCTTTGATCCATATTTTATTGCCGATGGATCCATCTTCACCATTCTCCCAAGCTTTTAGATTTTTTATGCACCTTAGCTAACTTGTTGGCTCTAATAGCTCTTCCCCGTGCACCCAGATTAATTATGAGGTATTGCAATCTTATGATCGTACAAGCCTGCTTGGGATCTCAACTACCAAGCCTTGTTCCATTGTGTTATCGCAACCTCATACAACTTTGAGAGTATAGCCCGAGAATTATACTTATCATGACCTTACTCCATCATTTGAGCCCTTCTACCTAGCTCCACTAAGAGTCCATCACGATAGTATGACCACCATAATTCTTTGAGAGTTCGAGCCAAGATCTTCAAACCATCAGCTTTGATATCAGTTTATTGTGGTGAACCCTGAGAATTCGAGAACAAATTGGCCTTAACACATATATGTAGAACTCAACTATTGACCCAAAAACTAATGTTATTGGTTCTTGAACTTATACATGTTTATTAATAACTCATTTTTCTCCTTATCTTTTCATGTAGGAGAAATCCTTATATTTGCTCTTTAATTCATTATGTGAAACTCCTAACATAATGAAATGCAAAAGTATAGTCTAGTTCTGAAATTAAATTCATGAACAAGAATGAATGTAAATATTACTTTTTTATATTTAAATTGAATGTCTTGGTTGACCATCAAAGAGTTCACTCTTTAGAGATGATACGGGTAATTTTCCAACCCCTCGATTATTAGTGTACGACTATATTTAAGACATAAAAGAACTAGTGGAAAAGGCTAATGTCACACCCCGAACCCAACTCATTGCTAAGTTAAGGCCGGAACATGGCGTTCGAATCGCTTAAAACATGTAATTAATAACTTAGCAAATGTACAACCATTTTAACCTTCATAAAAGTTCCAAATGCCTACCAAAACATCGGCCTTAAAAGTTTGCAACAATTCAAAAATATTTACAAGACCTCGAATTCACCTGTTCACACGTAATAACTAACCAAAGATCAAGTTTTTAGGTCTCAAAAGAATAATCATCAACTTAAGGTTGTATTGTCCAACACTCACATTATCCAAACTTCATCACTGGTAATTAAGATTACAATCATAATCCATCAAATTATATAGTGCTTATCACCGAATACATATATACAAGATCTAGATTCTTCAATTTACATCATGAATCTCATGTACTTATACCATATTCTACCAATACAACAAGAAGTCTTTCACGTATGCAATCATTTTCATCATCTTGCAAAGTTAACTCAACCAGCCTTACCTGTAATTGTCATAAAAGAGGGGTGAGCTAATCTTGCATATAGCTCAGTGAGGATGGAATATGAAAGGTTTTTACAATGGTTTTATCATTTTGCAAACTTCTTTACAAAATCGTGCCATGCATATATACACATATCCCACAAGTAACAATTCCTGATCCTGCACATATTCAATATGAACATCTAGTAAAACATGAATTGAGACAACAATTATAACATTTTCACAGTATCCAACTCTACTCGTCGAGGACCGGGAGGGAACAAGCAAGAGTAGAAAATACACATATCGAAGCATATATCCTGGGAATAATCAAAAGATTGATACAAAATAAGGTAGGTGATTTATATGGATTCAAGAGGTATCTCCTACTATCACAGTCGTGTGCACTGAAAGGTGTCTCCCACTATCCTTGTCGTGTGCACTTTGCTCTGTATAGCCTCTTATTCCTTTACCATAGTCATATAGGAACCATAAAGGTAGAGAAGTGTCTGCCACTATCACAGCCATGTGCACCACAAAAGGGTGTCTTCCACTATCACAACCATGTGCACCACAAAAGGGTGCTTTATTTTGCTAAATGCTATTTTTCATGGTTGTAAATAATGAATCTCTTCAAGCCATGTAAAATAAGAAAATGTTTTCGAGTTTTCAAAATAAAATAATATTTTAGTGGTTGAGCATTATATAAGTGTTAGCTTGTTAAATTATGTGTAATGTTGCCTTCAAAGCATGCTTCTTAACTTTTAATTAAAGAAAGGCATGTCATTTAAACTTAGTATACGAGGTGCATGTTTAATGTTTTCTAAAGCATGATATTTAACTTTAATGTATAGTAGCGCATGTTTAGCGAACTTAGTGCATGATAGTGCTATGTGCATGAGAGTGGCCTCTTTTGTCACATCTCACTTACGTGTATTTAGTATGCTTAAATGTCTAAGTGCTCAAAAGTGTTACGTGCTATAAACTGTCTCCAGCGAACTAACAATGCAAACGAGTATTCAACGTGGCGAAGGTTGCAACCTTAGGCATCGGCTCGTGTGAGGCCCGACGTCAATTTGCGTGCGATACCTCATTTCGTGTGCCCTAACCTTGAACTGCGTGCCTTAACCTAGGTTTGAGAGTCGTGTCTTGATTTACGTGCCTTGCATTGTGTTACGTGCATTCTTTTAGGGGTGCGTGCATTTACTTGAAATACATGCATATGTCTCGTAGTTCGTGCCTTACCTCGTAGTGCGTGCCCTAGACCTAGAAAAACGTGCTTGCATGCTAATCAAGAAAGCATCCTACACAAAGCACTAGACTATTAAATAATCCTACAAACTCCACTAACTAATATTCTAATTCTAAGTCAATGCACTAAAAGACAAAACACTAAACACTAAACATTCTTTATTCCTTATTCTATTTGCAAAACCCATGCATCTAAAATACCACATCAACCTACAATAAAATAAAGCTTAAAACATGACAAAAATTCAGATTTGTGAGCCATGATGGCCGGCCATACCTATGTTCTTGAGCAAAAATTTGAACAAAACAATTTTATCATGCATGCTTAGACAAAAATCTTATACAATGTCATACTTTTTCTTGCACCAAGGCACCTTTTGCTAAACACCAAGCTTTACATCTCGACCTCCTCACCTTATGTCTCATCGCAATTCAAAATTGCTCAAAATAACAAAACAAATCAGCCCTTACAAGCTCAAGGCCGACACACTCACACACAAACATTTCATTCTTCTCAAACTTTCTCATTCTCTCCCATTCTCTCTCTCTCTCCGCCATGGCTGCTTCATGAGTCTCCATAGCTCAAGCTCACATTCTGAGAGTCACCTAGGCTCACAAGGATCCCAAGAGACTCGGCCTTAGCAAGTTAAGCAAGAAAATCGCAAGCAAGCTCACAAAGTAAATCATTTTCGGCCTTAGGTATGTCTTGATAGTTTTTCTTTCATTTCCTTTTGTTCTACACACATGCACACCATCCTCACATGCTAACTAAGTTAGAAATTAAGGGTTATCAAGCTATCTTTCTCGGCCAAAGCAAGGAAAAAGCCTTTGTAAATTTTGAAGAGCATTTGAGCATCATTAATCATCAATAGGCTAAGGTAAGGGTTAAACTCTTTTAACAGCTTTCAAAAATCACATGCATGCCTTCATATGACTATATTTACTTCTATAGTTGTTGTATATGCGTGTATATAAGCTTATATAACCATGCATGGCTAGATTTTTGGCTAGAACTTGAAGATAGGTAAAAACGTGTTGCTGATAGTTTTCTAATCTTGTAGTATGAGGTGCATTTGACTTACTAAACCTTGATTAAAATGTGTGAAAATTAGTAAGTTACTAGTTCTGCCAGTTCTCAGCATTTTTCATAGAAATAGGCCAAGGCCAATTTTGACTCTAAGGCCTCCAAAATGGTCAAACATCGTGAGGTGTCTAAATCTTGAAGCATTGGAAAAATGAAATAAGTTTCTGGCAGATTACTGACTTTGTAGAACAAAACATTTTTGACCTAGTAAATGTTGGTGAAAATGCATGCACATTGGTAGGTTGCTAGATTTTGCAGTTCTAGATATTTTTTCCAGAAATAGACCAAAGCTAATTCTGACTCTAGAACCCTAAAAAATAGCAAAAATCGTAATGTATCTAAAACTAGACAGCTTTGTGTAATCTCACGGTTTTGACCATAACTCCTAAGTCCGAACTCCAAATGAGGTGAGGTTTGTTTCTGGATTTAAATCACATAGTAAGATTCAATTTGAAATTTGTTTCACTAAAATTGGAGATTTTTTACTTAGCTAAATGAATGTGGGAAAACAAACCATTACAGTGAGGTTTTTGTTTAGTAATATGCTTAGAATCATGTTGAGACCTTGCTTGAGGCATTGAATGCTTGGAAGTGTGGCACTTGTGTGTACTATTGTGGTTGGTTGAGATTGCTTAATTTGATTGATGTATGGCTTGGGATCATTAATTGATGAATGGTTTGCTTAATTGCATGTTTAAGCACGGAATTGAGACCCTAACGCTTATAACTATTTGCTAAGGGATGACCCTATGTTTAAATGTGTTAAATTGTGTTGTTAATAGGCTACCCGTAGTTGTCCTTATAGCTCTAAATGTGATCCCGATGATTACATGTTGATAAGTAGACCTTTCTTGCACCCGGTCTTATATAAACGTCGTTGCATGCTTGTATAATCTTAATACCTGATATGTGAACCCCGAGATGAGTTATATGACTTGATTTACATGTGTTACATAGCTGCCTGTTTAATATTCATATAACTCTATGTGTTTTAAAAAGTGAAAATTCATGTTAAGCATGCCTTATTCGTTTACTTGGCAATATGTGATCTTGAAATTGCTCGGAGGCAACCTATTTTGTTGTCCCCCTAATGTGAATTGTTAAATAGTATAAATGTTCATTGTATACAAGGTTGCAACATTTCATTGTGGCATGATAGCGTTTCACGAACGCTGGGCAGCATAGGGCTTGTCGGTGCTCTCGTGACTACCATGGTCCAATTCCCTCTCTCGCTTGGCATTCCATTCTTGGAGAGTTGGGTCGTAGGTTTTCAGGGTACATCCGGAGTACACCCAATTGAGAGCGATAAGTGGATAATTGAAGTCGACCACAACAATTGTTATCGAAAATGATATTGAGAGCAAATGCTCACCGTATTCTTGAAATGATTGGTAATTGTATATGTTGTTCGATTTGATTCTTATACTTTGCGTACCTTATTACTTGTAATACGTGACATGTTTTCAAAAGGGCTTTTTCATTAGTTTAACCGAAAAAGAGTTTCAAAACGTATTTCTCATTCCCCGTCGCTGAGTTCATAAGGATTCACCCTCTTTTATCATCACAGGTGAAGAAGATCAGGAACAGGTACCCAAGGATAACGTGCCTATTGATGACTCATTGGAGTGATTGCATGCCCTACGTGCCTTACTTGACTATGGCTATTTTATGAACAATATGTTTGTTTTGAAGACTATTTCTTATGTTGTTTATTGATGTAATTGTAAATGACCCCTGTTGTAATTTGGGGTCTAATTTTGACTTGTACTGATTATGACTAGATGAACAATCTATCTTGTGGGTTGCTTTCACCATTTTGATTTAGTAACTACCGCAGGCAACTCAATCACTAGGTGAAGAATCAAATGATGTAACTCTATCTAAATTCTCTAGGTACTCAATAGTAAGCTAAAGATCAACAGGTACTTGTGTAACAGGATTAACAAATAAACGGAACATAATTATCATGCTAGGTTTGTTAATCAAACGGGACTTTGAGATAAATAGTAGGCAAATCAATTGGTGATAAATAGTAATCTTAGTTGGAATCGAATTTGAGATTGAAAGTTTTGAAGCGTTTAAAAAATTAGGTCAAACTAAAGAGCCCAATTACAGCCATTATGCTGCCGGTTTTTCAAAAATCTTTTGGAGTTCTAGGCTAACGTTAAGTGTTAAATCTTAATGAATGATTAAGTTTGTGAAATGGTGTAAATGATTAGATCACACTATAGTCTAACCTCTATAGGTCGGGTTTTGGCGTGACACCTTATAAGAATGCTATCAGAGCTTAGATTGCTTAAGCCGGGTTTAACTCTCGGACCATGGGTAGAGCCCTAAGGTAATTACGATGACTTGTTTATGTGTGCTAATATGTGACAATGTTAAATGTGATTTCTTTGTTTCTATGTGCTTATGTGATTAACATGCCTTCATTGTTTGAAAGTTTTATGCCTACTTGAAATTGTATGTTGCATATTCTATGTCTTTATTTCTTATCTTATCACGTCTCGATAATTGTACATAATAAATTGTATCTATATATGGCTGGCCTTAGCACCCGTAACACAAATAGGGACGAGGGACCTCAAGAAATCGGTGATGCTCATCAAACTAATCCCAGAATGGCTATGTTTAACTTAATGGCGAGTGTTATGGATCGCGTGTCGCGAGTGATGGAACGGCAGGAAGCATGTGAAACAGCAAGTAATAACAACAATGTAGTTGGTGATAATAACAACAGGAATGGTGGTAACCACGGAGAAACAGCAGAATGCGAGAGTTCCTTGACTTTCACCCGTCCAAATTCTACGGGGAAGCTAATGATGAAAAGGCAGATGCTTGGTTGTCTGAGATTGAAAGGATTTACGGGCAACTTGATTATACTGATGAAAAAAAAGTTGAGTTTGTTGTGTTTTTGTTGCACGGGGATGCTGAGCATTGGTGGCACACTATGGAGGCACTTTGAGAAATTGATCATACACCTCGCTTGTGAAGTAATTTCGTTAAGGCAATCAAGGAGAAATACACACCTGTAGTTTCCAGACAGAGGCGAATTGAAGAGTTCATGCACTTGAACCACAGTAACATGACGGTGGCTCAGTATGAGGCTCGTTTTGACAGACTATCCCGTTATGCACAATACATGGTTAGTACCACTGAGGTGAAGATGTGGAAATTTATGAATGGGTTGAGGCCAGAAATTCAGGATCAGTTGGCTTCACATGACTTTACTACATATTCTGTTTTCTTTGCTGCTACTACCCAAGTTGAGAAGAGGAAACTTGATAGAGCCGGTTCAAGTTAGCCGAACAAGAAACCATATCTGCCTCAAGGGCAACAGAGGAAATTCCAGAGTCAGAGTCGCAGTCAGGGCCAGAGCCAAAACAGACCAATTAATAACCGTGGCCCGTCTAAAACACCATCAGCATCTTCTACCCGTGGATCTACAGGTAGTTCACCTTCACTCAGTCTATCAATTGTTCTTATTATGACAAGAAGGGTCACACTGATGCCCAGTGCTGGAAAAAGTTGGGACGATACTTGCAGAGTGGCAGTGATCAGCATTAGATTAAGGATTGTCCTAAATGGCAAGGAGGACAAAATCAGAATAAACCAGCTGGTAGAGGCAAGACTCCAGTCCCCAGAGTTCAGGCCCGAGCTTATGCTATTGAATGCAAGGAGCTTCCTGACACGACTGCTGTTGTTGAAGGTACATTCTTGATACTGAATCAACCTGTTAGGGTGTTAATTGATCTAGGTGCTACTCATTCGTTTATTACTCCCTTATGTGTGCAACGTGTGAAATTACAAGTTGAATGTTTGCCTTACGAAGTAGAAGTCGGTACTTCGATGGGATCTAAACTTGTTACTAGCTCATCTTGTAAAGCATGTAAAATTCAAATTAAGGATAGGGAATTCACAGCCAATCTCACAGTGTTACCCTTTCGAGACTATGAAGTCATCTTAGGGATGGACTGGTTGGCAAAGCATCATGCCCAACTAGATTGCCGGACGAAGATTGTAACATTCCAGATACCTAGTCAACCAATATTAGAGGTAATGGGTCGTAGGGATTTCACCGGGAGTTCTATCATTTCATCCACAGAAGCAGTGAAGTCCCTGAGAAAAGGTTGCAATGGATACTTTTCTTACCTCATCAATAAGCCATCGGACAAAGCTAAGTTAGAGGAAATGCCAGTGATTAAAGAATATGCCGATGTGTTTCCAAAGGAATTTCCAGGTTTGCCTTCGAATCGGGAGATCGAGTTCATAATAGAATTACTATTTGACACCCATCCGATATCTAAAACTCCCTATCGTATGGCACCAGCCGAACTACAAGAATTGAAGGACCAGTTGAAGGGATTGTTAAAGAAAAGGTTTGTTCAACCGAGCTCTTCTCCGTGGGGTACACCAGTCCTATTTATAAAGAAGAAAGACGTAACGTTAAGGTTATGCATTGATTACAGATGATTGAACCAAGTGGCCGTCAAGAATAAATACCCACTTCCACTGATCGACGAGTTGTTTGATCAACTTTAAGGAGCTAAAGTGTATTCGAAACCCGACTTAAGACAAGGGTATTATCAGCTGCGGATCAAAAATGAGGATGTACCGAAATCGGCTTTTAGGACGAGATATGGGCACTATGAATTTGTGGGGATGCCATTTGGGCTGACTAATGCCCCTGCAACTTTCATAGACTTGATGCACAGAGTGTTTCAACCCTACTTGGACCAATTTGTAGTGATCTTTATTGATGATATTTTGGTATACTCAAAGTTCGAGGCCGAGCATGAACAACATCTGCGATTGGTATTGCAGAAACTTCGGGAGCATCAATTGTATGCAAAATTTAGCAAATGTGAATTTTGGTTGCAACAGATTGCATTCTTGGGCACATCATATCCCAAGGGGGAATAGGGGTGGATCTAGTAAAGATAGAAGCAGTAATGTCTTGGAAGAAGCCAGAAAATGTTACGGAGGTTTGGAGTTTTCTTGGTCTAGCCGGCTATTATCGGAGGTTCGTGAATGATTTCTCAAAGAATGCAGGACCGCTCACAAAGCTTACTCAGAAGAAAACAAAGTTCGTGTGGGATGACAAGTGTGAAAAAAACTTCCAAGAATTGAAGAAAAGATTGACAACTGCACTTGTTCTTGCATTGCCTGAAGGGAGTCAAGGCTTTGTGATCTATTGCGATGCTTCGAAAGAAGGATTGGGTTGTATATTGATGCAAAATGGTAGAGTAATTGCATATGCCTCTAGGAAACCGAAGCCATATGAATTGAATTATCCGACGCATGATTTGGAGCTTGCGGCTATTGTGTTTGCACTCAAGAAATAGATGCATTATTTGTGGGGTAACAAGTTTGAGGTGTTTACGGATCACAAGAGCTTGAAGTACTTGTTCTCATAAAAAGAGTTGAACATAAGGCAAAGACGGTGGATGAAAGTTTTGGATGATTATAACTGCACAATCAATTATGTGCCTGGTAAAGCAAATGTAGTTGCGGACGCCTTAAGCCGGAAGGCGAGCATGGCTAGAGTCGAGGTTAAGGTGTGGGAGATGTTCGAAGAAGTATTTATGTGAAAACCACAAGTGACTCAAAAAGGGTTACTATTTATCACTACACAAGTTCAGTCGACCTTGTTGTCTGAGTTACGAGAGGCCCAACAAAAGGATCAACAGTTTCAGAAGATTAAGGAAGGCAACATAGATTTCAAGTTTCATTATGATGGTATTTGGAGGTTCAGGAGTCGAATTTGTGTTCCTAATGATCCAAAATTGAAAAAGAAGATTCTTGAAGAAGCCTACAATTCAAGATACACTATTCACCTCGGCGGAACAAAGATGTACCGGGATTTGAAGCAACACTATTGGTGGAATAACATGAAAAGAAAGACTGCAGAATTTGTGGCTCGGTGTTTGACTTGTCAAAGGGTCAAAGCAGAACATCAACGACCAGCAGGTTTACTTCAGCCGTTGGAAATTCCCCAATGGAAATGGGAACACATAACTATGGACTTTGTCATGGATTTGCCTAAATCACAGAAGGGTCATGATGCCATTCGGGTCATAGTGGATAGATTGACTAAGTTAGCACACTTCTTACCGATGAACAAGGAGGATAATCCAGAGAAACTGGGAGATATGTATGTGGCGGATATTGTAAGGCTGCATGGGATACCTGTAAGTATAGTGTCGGATAGGGATCCATGTTTTACTTCCCGATTTTGGAAGAGATTACAAGAAGCTTTGGGGACGAAGTTGAGTTTCAGTACAGCTTATCACCCTCAGACTGATGGACAATCTGAGAAAACTATTCAAATCTTGGAGGATATACTGAGAGCGTGTGCTCTAGACTTCGGAAAAGGTTGGGAGAAGTATCTGCCTCTAGCGGAGTTCGCCTATAATAACAGTTATCAGGCCACTATCGGGATGGCCCCATTTGAGGCATTGTATGGACGTAAGTGTCAATCCCTAATATACTGGGATGAAGTAGGTGAGACGAAGACTTTTGGCCCGATCCTTCTACCAGAACTTATGAAGACAGTTGAAAATGTCCACCTCATCCTGAAACGGATGCTTATCGCCCAAAGCAGGTAGAAAAGTTATGCAGACCGATGGAGACGGAATTTGGAATTTGAGGTCGGTGACAAGGTATTTTTGAAATTATCACCTCAGAGGGGGCTAATTAAACATGGGAAGGGTAGAAAGTTGAGCCCGAGGTTTGTGGGACCATTTGAAATAGTTGAAAAGGTTGGCAAATTGGCGTATCTCTTGGAACTTCCCCAAAACCTCTCCAATATTCATGATGTCTTTCACGTTTCAATGCTACGGAAGTATCACCCTAATCCATCGCATATTTTGGAGCTAGAGCCGTTGCAGCTTCGGGAGAACTTGTCTTATGAAGAGAAGACTATTCGGATCATAGACCAGCAAGATCAGGAGTTGCGCAACAAGTCTATACCGATGGTGAAAGTGTTGTGGGATTACCATGGAGTTGAAGAAGCAAAATGAGGAAGGCGAGACCAGATGGAGCAACAGTATCCGGCATTATTTCAAAGGTAATATTGAATTTCGGGACGAAATTACTTTAAAGAGGGGAGGATGTGAGGCCCGACCTCGATTTACGTGTGATACCTCGTTTCGTGTGCCCTATCCTTGAACTGCGTGCCTTAACCTAGGTTTGAGAGTCGTGTCTTAATTTACGTGCCTTGTATTATGTTACGTGCATTCTTTTCGAGTTACGTGCATTTACTTAAAATACGTACATTTGTCTCGTAGTTCGTGCCTTACTTCGTAGTGTGTGCCCTAGACCTAGGAAAGCGTACTTGCACACTAATCAAGAAAGCATCTAACACAAAGCACTAGACTATTAAATAATCCTACAAACTCCACTAATTAATATTCTAATCCTAAGTCAATGCACTAAAAGACAAAGCACTAAACACTAAACATTCTTTATTCCTTATTCTATTTGCAAAACCCATGCACCTAAAATACCACATCAACCTACAATAAAATAAAGCTTAAAACAAGACAAAAATTTAGATTTGTGAGCCATGACAGCTACCTATGTTCTTGAGCAAAAATTTGAACAAAACAATTTTATCATGCATGCTTAGACAAGAATCTTACACAATGTCATACATTTTCTTGCACCAAGGCACCTTTTGCTAAACACCAAGTTTCACATCTCGGCCTCCTCACCTTATGTCTCCTCACAATTCAAAATTTCTCAAAATAACAAAACAAATCTACCCCTACAAGTGCAAGGTCGACACACTCACACACAAATATTTCATTATTCTCAAACTTTCTCATTCTCTCCCATTCTCTCTCTCTCTCGGCCATGGCTGCTTCATGAGTCTCCATAGCTCAAGTTCACATTCTCAGAGTCACCTAGGCTCAAAAGGATCCCAATAGACTCGGCCTTAGCAAGTTAAGCAAGAAAATCGCAAGCAAGCTCATAAAGTTCATCATTTTCGACCTTAGGTATGTCTTGATAGTTTTTCTTTCATTTCCTTTTGTTCTACAGACATGCACACCATCCTCACATGCTAACTAAGTTAGAAATTAAGGGTAATCAAGCTATCTCTCTTGGCGAAAGCTAGGAAGAAGCCTTTGTGCATGTTGAAGAGCATTTGAGCATCATTAATCATCAATAGACTAAGGTGAGGGTTAAACTCTTTTAAAAGCTTTCAAAAATCACATGCATGCCTTCATATGACTATATTTACCTCTGTAGTTGTTGTATATGTGTGTATATGAGCTTATATAACCATGCATGGCTAGATTTTTGGCTAGAACTTGAAGATAGGTAAAAATGTGTTGTTGGCAGTTTTCTGATCTTGTAGTACGAGATGCATTTGGCTTAGTAAAACTTGATACCAATGCGTGCAAATTGGTAGGTTACTATGGTTTCTAGTTCTCAACATTTGTCATAGAAATAGGCCAAGGCCAATTTTGACTCTAAGGCGTCCAAAATGGTCAAACATCGTGAGGTGTTTAAATTTGGAAGCATTGGAAAAATGAAATAGGTTTCTGGCAGATTACTGACTATGTAGAACAAAGCATTGTTGACCTAGTAAATGTTGGTAAAAATGCATGAAAGTTGGTAGATTGCTGGATTTTGTAGTTCTGGACATTTTTTCCAGAAATAGACCAAAGCCAATTCAGATTCTAAGACCCTAAACAATAGCAAATATCGTAATGTATCTAAAATTGGACAGTTTTGCGTAGTCTCACGGTTTTGGCCATAACTCCTAAGTCCGAACTCCAAATGAGGTGAGGTTTGTTTCTAGATTTGATGGAAGTAGCCATTAAAGGAAGAAAGAGCTGCAGACCCCATTGAAGACGAGAGTGAGGTGCAACTAAATCACGCAGTAAGCTTCAATTTTACATTTGGGTCATTGAAATTGAGATTGTTTGCTTAGCTAAATGAAAGTGGGAAAACAGACTATTGCAGTGAGGTTTTTGTTTAGTAATACACTTAGAATCATGTTAAGACCTTGCTTGAGGCATTGAATGCTTGGAATTGTGGCACTTAGATGTTGTGTGGACTATTGTGGTTGGTTGAGGTTGCTTAATTTGATTGATGTATGGCTTGGGATCATTAATTGATGAATGGTTTGCTTAATTGCATGTTTAAGCACGGAATTGAGGCCCTAACGCTTATGACTATTTGCTAAGGGATGACCCTATGTTTAAACGTGTTAGATTGTGTGGTTAATAGGCTGCCCGTAGTTGTCCTTATAGCTCTAAATGTGATCCCGATGATTACATGTTGATAAGTAGACCTTTCTTGCACCCAGTCTTATGTAAACGTCGTTGCATGCTTGTATAATCTTAGTACTTGATACGTGAACCCCGAGATGAATTATATGACTTGATTTACATGTGTTACATGGCTGCCCATTTAATATTCATATAACTCTATGTGTTTTACAAAGTGAAAATTCATGTTAAGCATGCCTCATTCGTTTACTTGGCAATATATGATCTTGAAATTGCTCGGAGGCAACCTACTTTGTTGTCCTCCTAATGTGAATTGTTAAATGGTATAAATGTTTATTGTATACAAGGTTGCAACCTTTCATTGTGGCATGGTAGCATTTCACGAACGTCAAGCGGCATAGGGCTTGCCAGTGCTCCCGTGACTACTATGGTCCAATTACCTCTCTGGCTTGGCATTCCACCCTCAGAGAGTTGGGTCGTAGGTTTTCGGGGTGCATCCGGAGTACACCCAATTGGGAGCAATAAGTGGATAATTAAAGTCGACCGCAACAATTGTTATCGAAAATGATATTGAGAGCAAATGCTCACCGTATCCTTAAAATGATTGGTAATTGTATCTGTTGTTCGATTTGATTCTTATACTTTACGTACCTTATTACTTGTAATACGTGACATGTTTTCAAAAGAGCTTTTTCATAAGCTTAACTGGGAAAGAGTTTCAAAATGTATTTCTCGTTCCCCCTCGCTGAGTTCATAAGGACTCACCCTCTTTTATCGTCACAGGTGAAGAAGATCAGGAACAGGTACCCAAGGATAACGTGCCTATTGATGACTCCTTGAAATGATTGCATGCCCTACGTGCCTTACTTGACTGTGGCTATTTTGTGAACGATATGTTTGTTTTGAAGACTATTTCTTATGTTGTTTGTTGTTGTTATTATAAATGACCCCTGTTGTAATTTGGGGTCTAATTTTGGCTTGTACTGATTATGACTAGATGAACACTCTATCTTGTGGGTTGCTTTCACCATTTTGATTTAGTAACTACCGGAGGCAACTCAATCACTAGGTGAAGAATCAAATGATGTAACTCTATCTAAATTCCCTATGTACTCAATAGTAAGCTAAAGATCAACAAGTACTTGTGTAACAGGAATTAACAAATAAATGAGACATAATTATCATGCTAGGTTTGTTAATCAAACGAGACTTTGAGATAAATACTAGGCATATCGATTCGTGATAAATAATAATCTTAGTTGGAATATAATTTGAGATTGAAAGTTTTGAAGCGTTTAGAAAATTAGGTCAAACTAAAGAGCCCAATTACAACCATTATTCTGCCTGTTTTCAAAAATCTTTTGGAGTTCTAGGCTAACGTTAAGTGTTAAATCTTAATGAATGATTAAGTTTGTGAAATGGTGTAAATGAGTAGATCATACTCTAGTCTAACCTCTATAGGTCGGGTTGGGGTGTAATTCCTTATAAGAATGGTATCAGAGTGTAGATTGCTTAAGCCGGGTTTAACTCTCAAACCATGGGTAGAGCCCTAAGGTAATTACGATGACTTGTTTATGTGTGCTAATGTGTGACAATGTTAAATATGCCTTCTTTGTTTCTATGTGCTTATTTGATTAACTTGCCTTCATTGTTTGAAAGTTTTATGCCTACCTGAAATTGTATGTTGCATATTCTATGTCTTAATTTTTTATCTTATCATGTCTCGATAATTGTACATAATAAATTGTACCTATAGTTGGCTGGCCCTAGCACCCATAACATAAATAGGGACGAGGAACCTCAAGAAACCAGTGATACTCATCAAACTAATCCCACATGGCTATGTTTAACTTAATGGCGAGTGCTATAGATCGCGTCTCACGAGTGATGGAACGGCAGGAAGCACGTGAAGCAGCAATTAATAACAACAATGCAGTTGGTGGTAATAACAACAGGAATGGTGGTAACCATGGGAGAAACAGCAGAATGCAAGAGTTCCTTGACTTTCACCCGTCCAAATTCTACAGGGAAGCTAATGATGAAAAGGCAGAGGCTTGGTTGTCTAAGATTGAAAGGATTTACGGGCCACTTGACTATACTGATGAAGAAAAGATTGAGTTTGTTGTGTTTCTGTTGCACGGGAATACTAAGCATTGGTGGCACATTGTGGAGGTACTTTGGAAAATTGATCATACACTTCGCTTGTGGAGTAATTTCGTTAAGGCATTCAAAGAGAAATACATACATACAGTTTTCAGACAGAGGCGAATTGAAGAGTTCACGCACTTGAACCAGGGTAACATGACGGTGGCTCAGTACGAGGCTCACTTTGACAGACTGTCCCGTTATGCACAATACATGGTTAGTACCCCTGGGGTGAAGATATGGAAATTTATGAATGGGTTGAGGCCAGAAATTCAGGATTAGTTGGCTTCACATGACTTTACTACATATTCTGATTTCTTTGCTATTGCTACCCGAGTTGAGAAGAGGAAACTTGATAGAGCTAGTTCAAGTCAGCCGAACGAGAAACCATATCTGCCTCAAGGGCAACAGAGGAAATTTCATAGTCAGAGTCGTAGTCAGGGCCAGAGCCAGAACAGACCAGTTAATAACCGTGGCCAGTCTAAAACACCATCAGCCTCTTCCACCCGTGGATCCACAGGTAGTTCACCTGCTACTCAGTCTATGAACTGTTCTTACTGTGACAAGAAGTGTCACACCGAGGCCCACTACCGGAAGAAGTCGGGACGATGCGTGCGGTGTGGCAGTGATCAGTATTAGATTAAGGATTGTCCTAAATGGCAAGGAGGACAAAATCAGAATAAACCAGCTGGTAGAGGCAAGAATCCAGTTCCCAAAGTTTAGGCCCGAGTTTATGCTATTGAATGTGAGGAGCTTCCTGAGAAGACTGCTGTTGTTAAAGGTACATTCTTGATACTGAATCAACTTGTTAGGGTGCTAATTGATCCATGTGCTACTCATTCATTTATTACTCCCTTATGTGTGCAACATGTGAAATTACAAGTTGAATATTTGCCTTACGAAGTAGAAGTCGGTACTCCGATGGGGTCTAAACTTGTTACTAGCTCAGCTTGTAAAGCGTGTAAAATCCAAATTAAGGATAGAGAATTCACAGCCAATCTCATAGTGTTACCCTTTCGAGACTATGAAGTCATCTTAGGGATGGACTGGTTGGCAAAGCATCATGCCCAACTAGATTGCCGGACGAAGATTGTAACATTCCAGATACCTGGTCAACTAATATTTGAGGTAATGGGTCATAAGGATTTCACCGGGAGTTCCATCATTTCATCTACGGAAGCAGTGAAGTCCCTGAGAAAAGGTTGTAGCAGATACTTAGTTTACCTCATCAATAAGCCATCGGACAAAGCTAAGTTAGAGGAGATGCCAGTGATTAAAGAATATATCGATGTGTTTCCAGAAGAATTGTTGGGTTTGCCTTCGGATCGGGAGATTGAGTTTATAATAGAATTACTGCCTGACACCTAGCCGATATCTAAAACTCCCTATCATATGGCACCAGCTGAACTACAAGAATTGAAAGACCAGTTGCAGGATTTGTTGAAGAAAGGGTTTGTTCAACCGAGTTCTTCTCCGTGGGGTGCACTAGTCCTATTTGTAAAGAAAAAAGATAGAACGTTGAGGTTATGCATTGATTACAGAGGATTGAACCAAGTGACCGTCAATAATAAATACCCACTTTCACTGATCGACGAGTTGTTTGATCAACTTCAAGGAGCTAAAGTGTTTTCGAAACTCGACTTAAGACAAGGGTATTATCAGCTGCGTATAAAAAAGGAGGATGTACCGAAATTGGCTTTCAGGATGAGATATGGGCACTATGAATTTGTGGTGATGCCATTTGGGCTAACTAATGCCCTTGCAGCTTTCGTGGACTTGATGCACAGGGTGTTTCAACCCTACTTGGACCAATTTGTGGTGATCTTTATTGATGATATTTTGGTATACTCGAAGTTCGAGGCCGAGAATGAACAACATCTGCGATTGGTATTGCAGAAACTTTGGGAGCATCAATTGTATGCAAAAATTAGCAAATGTCAATTTTGGTTGCAGCAGATTGCATTCTTGGGGCACATCATATCCCAAGAGGGAATAGTAGTGGATCCAGTAAAAATGGAATCAGTAATGTCTTGGAAGAAGCCGGAAAATGTTACGGAGGTTTGGAGTTTTCTTGGTCTAGCCAGCTATTATCGGAGGTTCATGAAGGATTTCTCAAAGATTGCAGGACCGCTCACAAAACTTACTCAAAAGAAAACAAAGCTCATGTGGGATGACGAGTGTGAGAACAGCTTCCAAGAATTGAAGAAAAGATTAACAACCACACTTGTTCCTGCATTGCCTGAAGGGAGTCAAGGCTTTGTGATCTATAGCGATGGTTCGAAAGAAGGATTGGGTTGTATATTGATGCAGAATGGTAGAGTGAGTACATATGCCTCTAGGAATCCGAAGCTATATGAATTGAATTATTCGACACATGATTTGGAGTTAGCAGCTATTGTGTTTGCACTTAAGAAATTGAGGCATTATTTGTGGGGTAACAAGTTTGAGGTGTTTACGGATCACAAGAGCTTGAAATACTTGTTCTCATAGAAAGAGTTGAACATGAGGCAAAGACGGTGGATGGAACTTTTGGATGATTATAATTGCACAATCAATTATGTGCCTGGTAAAGCAAATGTAGTTGCGGACGCCTTAAGCCGGAAGACGAGCATGGCTAGAGTCGAGGTTAAGGTGCGGGAGATGTTCAAAGAAGCATTTATGTGGAAACCACAAGTGACTCAAAAAGGGTTACTATTTGTCACTACACAAGTTCAGTCGACCTTGTTGTCTAAGTTACAAGAGCCCAACAGAAGGATCAGCAGTTTCAGAAGATTAAGGAAGGCAACATAGATTTCCAGTTTCATGATAATGGTATTTGGAGGTTCAGGAGTCGAATTTGTGTTCCTAATGATCTAGAATTGAAAAAGAAGATTCTTGAAGAAACCCATAATTCAAGATACACTATTCACCTCGGCGGAACAAAGATGTACTGGGATTTGAAGTAACACTATTGGTGGAATAACATGAAAAGAGAGATTGTAGAATTTGTGGCTCGGTGTTTGACTTGTCAAAGGGTCAAAGCAGAACATCAACGACCGGCAGGTTTACTTCAGCCGTTAGAAATTTCACAATGGAAATAGGAACACATAACTATGGACTTTGTCATGGATTTGCCTTAATCACAGAAGGGTCATGATGCCGTTCGGGTCATAGTGGATAGATTGACTAAGTCAGCACACTTCTTATCGATGAACAAGGAGGCTAGTGCGGAGAAACTAGGATATATGTATGTGGCGGATATTGTAAGGCTGCATGGGATGCCTATAAGTATAGTGTCGGATAGGGATCCTCGTTTTACTTCCCGATTTTGGAAGAGATTACAGGAAGCTTTGGAGAGAAAGTTGAGTTTCAGTACAGCTTACCACCCTCATACTGATGGCAAATCTGAGAAAACTATTCAAATCTTGGAGGATATGCTGAGAGCGTGTGTTCTAGACTTCGGAAAAGGTTGGGGAAGTATCTGCCTGTAGCGGAGTTCGCCTATAATAACAGTTATCAGGCAACTATCGAGATGGCCCCATTTGAGGCATTGTATGGACGTAAGTGTCGATCCCCAATATACTGGGATGAAGTAGGTGAGACGAAGACTTTTGGCCCGATCCTTCTACCAGAACTTATGAAGACAGTTGAAAATGTCCACCTCATCCGGAAATGGATGCTTACCGCCCAAAGCAAGCAAAAAAGTTATGCAAACCGACGGAGACGGAATTTGGAATTTGAGGTCGCCGACAAGGTGTTCTTGAAATTATCACCTCGGAAGGGACTAATTAAACATGGCAAGGGTAGAAAGTTAAGCCCGAGGTTTGTGGGACCATTTGAAATAGTTGAAAAGGTTGGCAAATTGGCGTATCACCTGGAATTTCCCTAAAACCTCTCCAATATTCATGATGTCTATCATGTTTCAATGCTACGGAAGTATTACCTTGATCCATTGCATATTTTGGAGCCAGAGCCGTTGTAGCTTCAGGAGAACTTGTCTTATGAAGAAAAGCCTATTCGGATCCTAGACCAGCAAGATCAGGAGTTACGCAACAAGTCTATACCGATGGTGAAAGTGTTGTGGGATCACCATGGAGGTGAAGAAGCAACCTGGGAAAGGCAAGACCAGATAGAGCAGCAGTATCCAGCATTATTTCAAAGGTAATATTGAATTTCGGGACGAAATTCCTTTAAGCAGGGGAGGATGTGAGGCCCGATCTCGATTTGCGTGTGATACCTCGTTTCGTGTGCCCTAACCTTAAACTGCATGCCTGAACCTAGGTTTGAGAGTCGTGTCTTGATTTACGTGCCTTGCAATGTGTTACATGCATTCTTTTAGGGTTGCGTGCATTTACTTGAAATATGTGCATTTGTCTCGTAGTTTGTGCCTTACCTCATAGCGCGTACCCTAGACCTAGGAAAACATGCTTGCACACTAATCAATAAAGCATCCTACACAAAGCACTAGACTATTAAATAATCCTACAAACTCCACTAACTAATATTCTAATTCTAAGTCAATGCACTAAAAGACAAAGCACTAAACACTAAATATTCTTTATTCCTTATTCTAATTGCAAAACCCATGCACCTAAAATACCACATCAACCTACAATAAAATAAAGCTTAAAACATGACAAAAATTTAGATTTGTGAGCCATTATGGCCGGCCATACCTATGTTCTTGAGCAATAATTTGAACAAGACAATTTTATCATGCATCCTTAGCCAAGAATCTTACACAATGTCACACATTTTGTTGCCGCAAGGGACCTTTTGCTAAACACCAAGCTTCACATCTCGGCCTCTTCACCTTATGTCTCCTCACAATTCAAAATTGCTCAAAATAACAAAACAAACCAGCCCCTACACGCGCAAGGCTGACCCACTCCCACACAAATATTTCATTCTTCTCAAACTTTCTCATTCTCTCCCATTCTCTTTCTTTCTCGGCCATGGCTGCTTCATGAGTCTCCATAGCTCAAGCTCACATTCTAAGAGTCACCTAGGCTCACAAGGATCCTAAGAGACTCGACCTTAGCAAGTTAAGCAAGAAAATCGCAAGTAATCTCACAAAGTTTATCATTTTCGGCCTTAGGTATGTCTTGATAGTTTTTCTTTCATTTCCTTTTGTTCTACACACATGCACACCATCCTCATATGCTAACTAAGTTATAAATTAAGGGTAATCAAGCTATCTCTCTCGGCCAAAGCAAGGAAGAAGCCTTTGTGCATTTTGAAGAGCATTTGAGCATCATTAATCATCAAATGGCTAAGGTGATGGTTAAACTCTTTTAAAAGCTTTCAAAAATCACATGTATGCCTTCATATGATTATATTTACCTCTGTAGTTGTCATATATGTGTGTATATGAGCTTATATAACCATGCATGGCTAGATTTTTGGCTAGAACTTGAACATAGGAAAAAAAACGTGTTGCTGGAAGTTTTCTGATCTTGTAGTACGAGGTGCATTTGGCTTAGTAAAACCTGATACAAATGCATGCAAATTGGTAGGTTACTAGTTTTGCCAGTTCTCAGCATTTGTCGTAGAAATAGGCCAAGGCCAAGTTTGACTCTAAGGCCTCCAAAATGGTCAAACATCGTGAGGTGTCTAAATCTGGAAGAATTGGAAAAATGAAATAGGTTTCTAGGCAGATTACTGACTCTGTAGAATGAAGCGTTTTTGACCTAGTATCTATTGGTGAAAATGCATGAAAATTGAAAGGTCACTATATTTTGCAGTTCTGGACATTTGTTCCAGAAATAGACTAAAGCCAATTCTGACTCTAAGAAGCTAAAAATTAGCAAAAATCGTAATGTGTCTAAAGCTGGACAGTTTTGCGTAGTCTCACGGTTTTGACCATAACTCCTAAGTCCGAACTCCAAATGATGCGAGGTTTGTTTTTGGATTTAAATCACGCAGTAAGATTCAATTTGACACTTGTGTCACTGAAATTGGAGATAGTTTGCTTAGCTAAATGAATATGGGAAAACAGACCATTGCAGTGAGGTTTTTGTTTAGTAATAACCTTAGAATCATGTTGAGACCTTGCTTGAGGCATTGAATGCTTGGAATTTTGGCACTTAGATGTTGTGTGGACTGTTGTGGTTGGTTGAAGTTGCTTAATTTGATTGATGTATAGCTTGAGATCATTAATTGATAAATGGTTTGCTTAATCGCATGTTTAAGCACGGAATTGAGGCCCTAACTCTTATGACTATTTGCTAAGGGATGACCCTATGTTTAAACGTGTTAAATTGTGTGGTTAATAGGCTGCCCGTAGTTGTCCTTATAGCTCTAAATGTGATCCCAATGATTACATGTTGATAAGTAGACCTTTCATGCACCCGGTCTTATGTATACGTCCTTGCATGCTTGTATAATCTTAATACTTGATACGTGAACCCTGAGATGAATTATATGACTTGATTTACATGTGTTACATGGCTGCCCGTTTAATATTCATATAACTCTATGTGTTTTACAAAGTGAAAATTCATGTTAAGCATGCCTCATTCATTTACTTGGCAATATGTAATCTTGAAATTGCTCGGAGGCAACCTACTTTGTTGTCCTCCTAATGTGAATTGTTAAATGGTATAAATGATCGTTGTATACAAGGTTGCAATCTTTCATTGTGGCATGGTAGCATTTCACGAATGTCGGGCGGAATAGGGCTTGCCGGTGTTCTTGTGACTCCCATGGTCCAATTCATTCTCTCACTTGGCATTCCACTCTCGGAGAGTTGGGTCATAGGTTTTCGGGGTACATCCGGAGTACACCTAATTGGAAGTGATAAGTAGATAATTGAAGTCGACCGCAACAATTGTTATCGAAAATGATATTGAGAGCAAATGCTCACCGTATTCTTGAAATGATTGGTAATTGTATCTGTTGTTCGGTTTGATTCTTTTACTTTGCATACCTTATTACTTGTAATACGTGACATATTTTCAAAAGGGTTTTTCATAAGTTTAACCAGAAAATAGTTTCAAAATGTATTTCTCATTTCCCCTCATTGAGTTCATAAGGATTCACCCTCTTTTATCATCACAGGTGAAGAAGATCAGGAACAGGTACCCAATGATAACGTGCCTATTGATAACTCCTTGGAGTGATTGCATGCCCTACGTGCCTTACTTAGCTGTGGCTATTTTGTGAACGATATGTTTGTGTTGAAGGCTTTTTCTTATGCTGTTTGTTGTTATTATTGTAAATGACCCCCGTTGTAATTTGGGGTCTAATTTTGTCTTGTACTGATTATGACTAGATGAACAGTCTATCTTGTAGGTTGATTTCACCATTTTGATTTAGTAACTACCGCAGGCAACTCAATCACTAGGTGAAGAATCAAATGATGTAACTCTATCTAAATTCCCTGGGTACTCAATAGTAAGCTAAAGATCAACAGGTGCTTGTGTAACAGGAATTATCAAATAAACGGCACATAGTTATCATGATAGGTTTGTTAATCAAACAAGACTTTGAGATAAATAGTAGGCATATCGATTGTTGATAAATAGTAATCTTAGTTGGAATCGAATTTGAGATTGAAAGTTTTGAGGCGTTTAGAAAATTAGGTTAAACTAAAGAGCCCAATTACAGCCGTGATGCTGACGGTTTTTCAAAAATATTTTGGAGTTCTAGGCTAACGTTAAGTGTTAAATCTTAATGAATGATTAAGTTTGTGAAAAGGTGTAAATGATTAGATCACACCCTAGTCTAACACGTGACAACCCAAATGTGGTGACCATCCACTAGGCGGTAATGGGCTTGCCAGTGGATGCTAACCCACCGAGGACTAGTCCTTAGTCGCATGGACGGAGCATTCCGTGGATGAGGTCATTGGATCGGGGTACATCCAGAGTACACCTAACGGAGCAATAAATTATGCCAATAAGCAAAGTGAATGAGAAAGAGAAGCGTAGCGAAAGAGAAGTGAACCAGCATGGACGGAGCATTTCGTGGGGTTAGCGATATCCTTTTTAAAGTTTTTATTTAGCGATTAATATTTTAATGCTTATAATATTAGCGCCTCAATATTAATGTTTTCAAGTGTTAGCATATAATGATAAATCCTTGTGTCCATAAATGTTTAGCTAATGTTTTAGAGTTCTTAATGCCTTATAGCTTATCATGTTAATATAGCTTTCCGCGTAGCTTATAATGCTTAGTTAAATGCCATTTGAATGGCTTATATGCATTGCATGAAAATAATTTTTAAAAGCTTCCCATTTGTTTCGTCCCTCACTGAGTATACATATGTTGTCTGCTCACTCTCTTTTCTAACACTTTTCAGGTAAGACAGTTTTTGCTCCTTCGAAAATCTGGGGAGAAGAAGGCTCAAAGTTTCCTTGCGTGGTTATGTTAGCTTATCTGTTGTAGTTAAAGGTGGATATTGTGTGATATGTGATATGTGATTGTAATTGTATATAATAGTTAAGTTCTTGGTTTGTGTAAAGTTATTTTAAGTTGTTGGTGGCTTGCATTAATTTGTGTGTTGTTAAACTTGTGGAAGGTTGAATGGAATTTAAATTCTAAATTAGTTAAATAGATAAGATTAGAGTGGTATGATAACTGGTATTATAACATAGTATTTCAATAGCTTATAAGAATACAAGCTTGTATGTTTTATTTTTGCTAATAGAAGGCTCGGATGGCCTTAGGAATCTGGAAAATTATGTTTATGAATTTTATAACATATATTGTGGTTTATTTCTTTTGAGTGCAGGTATGTGGTTTGGCCTAAAAACAGAGAAGACTCTGTCCATTTTTTCTCATTTTTCGTGCCCAGGGTTAGGTTCGGGTTAATGTTAATGAAGTGAATAGGAGTCTTGGCTCCGTGAGGGGTCAGTGCGTGACACATGTGCTCAGCTCGGATAGCTGATTACTACTTTAACAAGTTAGTGTCGTCTGTGGGAAAGAACTTAATTCCACTAAGAAACATTCCGCAATAATAAACACTAAAAGCCAAAACAATGTCAGAGGTGATCCACCACTACCTACCGTGGAAAATTCAACTATCCAAGGCCTTAGGGCATCCTCAATAGATGCTTCAAAACACAATAATTACAACTTTTTAGCAAATATAGAGCCTTTAGAAGGAAAAAGCAACACTAATGGTGCATATAGAGTCCCAAATCCAGATTTTTGATGCAACGTTGTCATGTTTCAACAAGTTTAGAGCCCGGGCTCTATTTTGTTCAACAAATTTATTGAACAAAATAGAACCCCAAGAAAAAGACAAAAAAATCTAAAGCCCACATAGGTTACTTCCAAATCAAATTTGACCACATAGGTCTCTTCAACAGATCAGATTTGACATATGACTAACAACTTTAACAAAAAAATAAAAAAATTGGCAACTTAGGCTCAAAAAAATGGAAAGGACGGCATGTCTCACCATAGATCTTTAAATTTAGAACCCCTACTAGTGGTGAATTTTTTTTTAAAGCCCTTAAAAAATACATTGGGCTCTAAATGGGGCTCTAAAAAGTAAAGGCGCTCTAACTTTATTTTTAAAGCCCTTCAATTTAGAGCCTCTATTGAAGATGGCCTTATGTCTTTTGATTGAAAGAGTGGATTTTCTCACCCCCTTTTGTATTGATTTGCTTTACATATACAGCAGTAACTTTACAAGTCAAGAGTACACTCGTTGAACAAAACTATAAGGTATAGATTCGGCTATCTATAAAACAAATATTTGAAACAATTAGTTGTGAGATTGAAAAGTCTTGAGAGTCATGAGACTGCAGGAGTCTTAACACCCCTCGCAAGCTGATAGGGGAACAACCACATGAAGCTTGTCACGAAGTAGCTCAAAACGTGGCCGGTATAACGGTTTAGTAAACAAGTCAGCGGGCTGTTCTGAAGTATTGATGTAACGAAGCTGAAATGTACTATCAGTGACTCTTTCTCGCACGAAGTGAACATCGATTTCTATGTGTTTTCTTCGGTTATGAATTATCAGGTTCGTGGCCATGTAAATAGAGCTAATATTATCACAATAAAGTGTTTGGGAGTGCGACAACTTGATTTGAAGAAAATTGAGAATGTGAATGAACCATAGAACTTCTGAACCAAGCAACGCGAGAGCACTGTATTCTGCCTTAGAGTTCGACTTTGATACAGTTGTTTGCTTTTTGGAGCTCTAGGCAACTAAATTCGAACCAAAATAAACTGCATAACTGGATGTTGAGCGGCGTGTTTCAAGACACCCAACCCAATCAACATCACTATAGCCTGTCAATGAGTAGGTAGCTGACGATTTTAGAAGGAGACCATGAACAGGCGTATGTTTAACATAGCGCAAAATGCGCTTGGCAGGAGCGAGATGAGATGTGTGTGGTTCATGAATATATTTATAAGCAGAATTTGTAGCATACGCCAAATCATGACAAGTTATGGTTAAATACTGCAAAAAACCAAGAAGTTGTCGAAACTCTGTTAGGTCCAATAAGAGATCGCCATTCGCAGCATTAAGCCGAGTAGTAGCTATAGGCGTTGTTACAGGCTTTGTACCAATTATCCCATAATTTTGTAAAAGCTTAATGTAATATTTCGTTTGAGTTAATAAAAGACCATCAGGATGTTTATGTACCTCCATGCCGAGGAAGAAGCTTAGAGGACCCAAGTCCTTCATGTCGAATTGGGTAGAGAGCAATTTGATGAAGCCTAAAATAAAGGAATCAGAACTCCCAGTGATGATGATGTCGTCGACGTAAATAAGCAGAATGAGTGTGTGGCCTTTTGAATTGTGAGTAAACAAAGAGGCATCATGATGAGATTGAAGAAACCCATATGAGATTAAGTAAGAACTGAACTTGTGGGACCAAGCATGGGGTGCCTGCTTGAGACCATAAACAGATTTCTGGGGCTTACACACATGAGTATGATACAACTGATCAACAAATCCCTGCGGTTGAGTCATATAGACCATCTCAACTAAGTCATCGTGCAAAAAATCCTTCTTGACGTCTAATTGCCGAAGATACCAATTATGTGCTAGAGCAATGCTAGGAACAAGTCAAATAGTTTTGAGCCGAACGACTGAGCTAAAAGTATCATTGTAATCATGACTGGGCTGCTGATTGTCGCCCTTGCCAACTAGATGGGCCTTGTATCGTTCAAGCGAACCATCACACTTTTGTTTAATTTTATACACCCACTTACAACCAATGATATTCATTTCGAATGAGGCTGGAACCAAGACCCATGTATAATTCTTCATAAGTGCATTAATTTCATCGGCTATAGAAAGTCTCCAATTGACATCTTTATGTGCTTGACTGAAACAAGTTGGCTCCTGTGGTAAATTATTAGTGGTAGAGAGAAGACATGATGGTAAAAGATGATGGGTAGAAAAGAGGACTTAAGGCTTACGTGTTCCATCCATGGAATGGGTAATCATGTGATGAGGACGATTCATTGAGAAAGGTGGAGGAACACACTGATCATGAGTAGGAGGAAAATGAATGGGGGGAAGCTCTTGTTGTGTTGGGGTAGAGGACTGAAGAGGGATAGAGGAGGAACTAGCTGAGACAGGTTGACTTGATTTGCATAAAGGGGACGAGGGACATGGTTGTACAGTGAGTCATGAGAAGTGTCAGATAGGTGAAGTTGTGGATTAGCTGCAGTAGGTAGATGAGGCGGTATAGTATGTGGAGTGGTGAATGGTGAAATAGATAATGGTTAGGAAACATAAGGTGGATTAGAGTTAGATTGATCAAGCAAAGATGACAAGAAACAAAGATGACGAGAAGCAAAGATGACAGGAAGCAACGAAAATGAAAATCACATGTTGGTGATTGTAGGACAGAAGAGTTAGTGTTGAATGAAAATTTGGTTTCGTCAAACACGACATGTCTGGACAAAAGAATCCTCTTGGTGACTGGATGATAACACTTATAGCCATTGTGAAAAGGACTGTAGCCAATGAAAATAGCCTTGCAACTCTTGAAATCCAATTTGTTTTGACCAAAAAGACTGAGACATGGAAAGCACTGGGAACCAAAAACCCGTATCGAATAATAGTTTGGAGGAGCACCATAGAACAATTCATAAGGAGACTTGTTATGCAGTAGAGGCGTAGGCAGCCTATTAATAATATAAACAGCCGTTAAGAAAGCATAATTCCAGAATTCACAAGGTAGATGACTATGAGCAAGCATGGCCAACCCAGTTTCAACAATATAACGGTGCTTCGCGCAGCTACCCCATTTTGTTCAGGGGTACCAAGGCAAGAAAGTCGATGAACAATCCTTTTTTGTTGGAAAAGATGTCGAAGAGTATGAGAAACAAATTTACCACCAGAGTCACTTTGAACATATTTGATCTTGGCATTACAAATATTTTCAACCATTGAGATAAAAACAGGAAAAACGGAAACAACATCTGTGAAACCCCACTTTCCTCCTTATTTCGTTTTACGTGCTATACCTCGTTTTGCGTGCATATGATCTGTTTATGTGCTATAGGACCTAGAAAGTTATAATTTTGTTGTCAATACTCCTAATACGTGCTAAATGTGCATTCATGAAATTTTCATTAAAAACGGAGTCAGAAATTTTATCGTCGATTTTCAGTGAATAGTGTTTTCGAAACACGTCTGCTAAAATTTTGAAACTAGTCTTTTTAACCCTTCTAGACCTAGTCCACGGACTTTAATAGACTTGTGTTTGATGAAAACGGTTTTAAAATCGGCTTAAGAATTTATTAGGGTTTTTACACCGACTTTTGCGAAAAATGATTTTAAGCCGACTCGGGTGAAATTGTTTGATTGTAAAACTTCTTGTCACCAAAAAATAATTTACTTGAGCTAGATTGGGTGTTGAATAATTGTTTTGAACTTTGGTAATCAAGAAAATGCATTTAAAGTCAAGAAAACACAAAAATACTAACTTAAACTACTTTGACTTTGCATTTTTTTTAATTGATTAAGCTTTTAATTATATATTGTCATCAACACACACTCAACACAACACAAACACACTCCACACACACACAAACGGCCGAGAGGTTGAGGGAGAAAAAGAAAGAGAAAAACTCAAGCTTTTCAATCAATTTTTCAAAGAAAAACCGAGTTTTTGTCCTTAGAACTTCGCACCGACTTGGATTCTACTTGTTGGGCACGCATAGCACGCATTCCTAGGTTTATATCGCATCAAAGGTGAGAGAAAAATTATGGATCTCAAAATGTCATTTTTATACTTTTGCTCATAAATAAAAATTTAACCGTTAGAATTGAAATCTGATGATAGATTATTGCTCCTTGCATGCTAGGGATCATTTTGATGCAATACTACGAATTTCTGTATGATGTAGCATAATTTTTATTTTTCGGGTATTTAATTTTGATTAAAATGTTCAAAGTTGAATTAAATGAGTTGTGTTGATCGAAATCGATTGCCGTCGATTTCTAAATACTTGATAATTACGTGTTAGCGCTGTTGTAATGCCGAATTTTCGATTACATTGTTCGTGTGAAAATCCAGAAAATCCAGCCAAGACATCCTAGGGTTTTAAGGTTATCGGGCATGATTTGGAGGTGTTATGGTGGATTTCCGAGAGGGTTAATGTAGTAGGTTGAATGGGTGAGTGATAGAAACTGATTTGGCAATGTTTGGATTAGTAGATTGTAAGTTATGAATTTTAGAAGTTTAGGTTGTCATTCTTTAATTTCTTGAACGATGCCTTTAGATGGTTGGGTGGTGTTTGAGTGTTGAATGGTGAGTTGTTGATGAGTAATTTAGAGTTTAATTGTGTATATGATGCATGTCCGGTTAGATGGCCTACTTTGTCATCTAACTAAGTTATTGATTGATTATTATTGAGTTCGGGAATCGGGCACTTTTGTTGCTGATCTCCCAATTGATTGATTGATTATTATTGAGTTCGAAAATTGGGCACTTTCGTTGCTGATCTCCCAATTGATTGATTGATTGATGATTGATGATGATTATGGAGTCTTGGTATGTGTGTGCCACCTCTCGGGCAGCGTTGGGCTGTTGGGTTGATAACGACATGACTGTCATAGGCTACCCCCAACTCGCATGACGGAGGTGTCATGGAGAGAGGGGCTAGTGAGGTACCTCGGGTGCGTGAGTAATGGGGAGTTATAAGAAGAACGGTTGAGATCGTGATGGCGTTTGGAGCTACACCAAATAGAGTATCCTTTATTGATTGGTTATATAGTTATGTGATGATAATGTTATTATTGTTGTTGTGTGTTTTGCTCAAAGGACTAAATCCAAGGAGCATAGTGAATAATGTCGAGATCTATCGGATCCTCACTGGGTTTATTTATATAAGCTCACTATCTATTATTGCATGCTTACAGGTGTTGCAGAGCCGGATTACGTGTACGTGCCTCCCGAGGAGGAAAATGTGCCTTACGTGGACGAGTCATATGTTCCTGAGTCTTATCCATGATTCTATGTTGTTTAATGTCATGTATATTAGCTTAATAGACTTTTATATGCTTTATGGTTCTTATTGTAATAGATGTTGAAAGATGATGATCCAAATGATGTTAACTTAGTGGCTTTCTTTTGTCTATGGTTAAGTTGTAGATGTGTCTCAACTTATTTTTGAAATGTATGATAAGGTTGAGGTATTGTATGTTATGTTGGAACGGAGGCGTATAACGAGGATGGTTTATTGTATAATATGGTTGTGTTGTATGTTGTTGTTTGAATTGAGGAGTTGCTGGATGTATGATGTTTAATGAGGTTGGTTTGGAACCTCGGTATCCTATTTACTGTCGTTATACTGTCGAAATTCCGTTCCGTCCTGACTGATTATAGGTGGGGTCGAGTTGGGGCGTGACAACATCTAATTTTCTCATTAATGGATAATACCAAGTGTACCGAGAGAAGTCATCGATTAATACAATATAGTACCAAAAATCATCCAAAGCAGTGGTAGGGGCCGGACCCCATACATCGCAATGTATTATTTGAAGTACATTTGTGGAATGCAATACATTGTTATCAAAAACTAATCAGTGACTCTTTCCAAGCTGATACCTGGAACAAGGGCTATCAGATGTTAGAGGAGTCTTTATTTGCAAAACTCGATTGAGACGGTGTAGAGTACGAGCTGCTGGGTGACCCAAACGAGCATGCCAAATATCTGGGCTAACTTTACGTGCCATGAGAGAAACGCAAGATGGCAAAGAGATAGCATAGAGACCACTGCTGATCCTTCCCTTGTGCAACAATCTACTTGTCTTCATATCCTTAACACAATAACCATGAGGTGTGAAGACAAAAATACAATTGTGTTCCTTAGTAAATTGAGCAACAAAAAGCAGGCGTTTAGTCAAAGAAGGTACTAATAACACATTGCAGTTTAATGAAGCTCCATAAGATAACAGAACAGAAGTACTACCAGTATGATAGATAATTAAGCCCGAACCATTACCAATCAAAACACTATCAGAACCCAAATATAATTTCTTACCAATTACACTATCACCATCTGGATTCATGTGATAAGAAGCTCCAGTATCAATGTACCAGTTTGGGTTAGCCGAATCAGAGACCTGCATGGCAGCAAAAGCCTTTGTATTTGTCTCAACAATTTTGTTAGAGGCCTAACAGTTATTGGTCTAATGATATGGATGGCCATAGCGAAAACAAACAACGGAAGTAGTGTCAGACGACGCTGCTGAGGACGTGGGATTAGAGTGACCACGACCCCTATTTCGGCCACGTCCATAGCGTCCAGCACGACCTTCGTGATGAGTATTGCCATGATGAGATGAATGGCGATTGGATGAAGACAGTGAATCTATGTTAGGTGATTAGGCACGAGTAGTAGAAAAAGTAACAGATTTATCTATAGTTGATGAAGCAGTGGTTAAGCGAAGCTCGAAGTCAAGTAAGAGACCATACACCTCAGCAAATGTGGGAGAGGTAGGACGGGAGTTTATTGCAGCAACAATTAGGTCAAAGTCGGAACCGAGACCAGTGTCCAAAGTATAAGATCATCATCATCGACTAGTTTGCCAGCGCTTGCAAGAACTAACGACAAGGACTTGGCATGCTGAATGTAAGCATGAACAGACCGAGATCCTTTTGTAAGGGATTGTAATTCAGTTTTGATTTGCTGAACCCGGGCCCTTGATTAAGATCCATACAGTAATTCCAAAGTAAGCCAAACGTCGCGAGCCGTTGCCTTGTCGACCACTTGAGAAAGAATAGTATTTGAGAGAGAAACTAGAAGCCAGCCCAAAATCATTTGGTCGAGACGGTGATAGTTAGCAAGATCAGTAGAAGACGAGGTTGGCTTCGGCAATGTGCCATCAACAAAACCAAGCAATCCATGGCATCGTAAAACAACGTACACCTGAGTCTTCCAGAGCAAAAAATTATCACTACCAAGTTTGAGCGAGAGCTCTTGGTGAATATGCTCTACAGAGGGCAAATGCGCCACAATGGGAGAGGGGGGTGTAACACCAGGAGAGGAAGAATTGGAGGCCATGATAGAAGAATAGAGTATGTGTGAGGTGTTAAATTAACTTTTGGAATATGCACATGAGATAAGGCATGCTTCACATGAGGTATGTTGGGAAAAAGTCATTTTGAGAGTTGTAAAGAATTGCATGAGTTGGCTTGGGAAATGCAAATGGGAGACAAACATGTTGTAGCTAATGATGATGTTAAGTCATCATTATAGAACATGGTAAAAAGTTACAACTTTGAAGAAGAATGTGGTGTCTGCAACGTGAATTCCAGCTCAAGTCAGCGATGCAGCTCAACTTTGTAACGTGCAAGATTGAGATGCCACTCAACCGCATTCAACTATAAATAGTAGGCTTACTTCAGTTCAATTGTAAGAGATATATCCTAGAATTCAGAGAGAAAATAGTGAGTTTTTCCTGAGAATTTTCTTCCATATTAATTGTCTTAACTTGTGAGTGAGAATTAGTTTCTCCTTATATTAGAGAGAAAGATATTGTAATTTATTCTTACATTATAATGAAACCTTTTATATTTGCCCGTGATTTTTCTCTTAATTTGTTTGAAGGTTTTCCACGTAAAAATATACCTTTGCTAAGGTGAAGTGGACATGACAAAAATTATTCTCATATATACTTGTATCCTTTTTCCTTTCTTTTAGTCGGTATTATCATACTTGTACTTGAGTGTTGAACCTTTAATCTGGCATAGCACGTGATTGATGTAGTGAAGGTTGTGTAAACTTCGCAAACATGTATTAATTGAGTGTTTAGTCAAGAATACATTCTGATTGTAGCTGCATGTTTAATAATATATATATATGGATGAGTAAACTATAAATGGTACTTGAATTGAGTTTTACTAGAGTACAATTAAAGAAATTTAAACATTAAGAGAGACACAAACGCCTTTTCTGGCCATTATAAATTTCAATCGAAACTATTTAACATTAAGAAACGGGTTAAAGACGTACATTTTACCCTTTAAGATCACCAATAAATCTTAATCTCCCTCTTGTGTTTTTACATTTACTCATATTCTCCCTTGACGTCTAGCAAGGTTAACAAATGTGTTAAATAAACGGCATTTTAGTCTTTTAAACCCTTTAGTACAAAAGGAAAGAAAAAAACCACCCCCCAAACCGGCAAACCAAACCCTACCCCTCACGCACGAGCACACCACAAATCACACACAAATGGAACACACACTGGCCAGATACCAGATATCACACACACGATACACACCAACTACATCATACATGCACCCCATACCAACCATCAATTTCCCGGGTTATGCTATCAAAAACAAGACCAATTGTAGAGGATATTCAAAATATTGCTACAAAAAGCTTGTTGGTGAGTTTTCAATACATTAGGAAAATTGCTAATTAAGTTTGCATTTCGAGTCACTATAAGTCATCTCAAGAACTATTTGCTTAATTATTGACCGGGTATCTAATCTCCACCCTCAATTGATGTATTTTCTTTCTTTTGATTTTCATCCTTTTGGAGTTGGATGTTTGTCTTGTATTTATGCTTTCGTAATACATATTACCAATTGAACAAAAAAAAAGAAAAAGAATACTAGTCGCTTGTCGTGCAAAATCTAACACAAGTGTACGTGTCATCAATAAATAATAAAGTAGTGAATAGATATCGTTCCTACACAGACTGTGATTACTAACTACCGAAATTATTTTAGCTCTAACTTTATTTGGACAACCAAATATTGAGAGATTGTAGATAAAAACTAATAACTAAGAAACTTCTGAAATTAACAACTAAGGCAATTATAAAATCAATAAAAGAAGATAAATCAATAATTAAAAAGGTCTAGGGTTTCCGACTTCACCAAGATTAATCCCACTTAAATCTACTGCTTTGAATTAATTAATGCCTATTCCCTATGTTGCCAGCAATTTCGCTAAGGTGGTTATTAATCTTTCTCAAGCATCAATAACATATCCCAATAAGCAAGCTAACTACATCTCTGTAATAATTGTGAACTTATGGAACTCATTAAGCCATAGAAATTCAAGTGTTGCGCAAGATTTCATAAATATCTCTATCTTATGATAATCTATCAGTATCTTAAACGTGATCTAATATGATTATTACTTCTCAGTCTCAAACCAAACTACACATCATGCAATTGTTGATCAGGCAACATAAGCATTAAGTTCAGAATGAAATACTCAACATATATTTGGAATAGTACAACAATCAATCAAAACAAAAGCATTCAAGTGTTCTTAATCCGGTTACATCGTAGCACTAGAAAAGTAACTTAGAACATAATAGAAAAAGTAAATTGAATCCAAAACTTAATATAATTTCTGATGAGAGAGATAGAAAAAACTAGAATTTGGAGAAGAATCGTAGTAGAAGTCCGTCTCCGAATTGTTTCTCTGTCTTCAACTAGCGAATCCTAAAGTTTCTCTCTCTCTAGAACATTTCTTGCTTATCCAATCGGCTCCTCCTTGTTTCAGCCACATACGTTACTTTTTATTTTGCTAGGGTTTTCTTCCTCTTTGGTTTCATGCCAAAAATACCATTTCTTATGCATAGAATATTTTCTTTTTCAGCCCTTATGACGCAGCACAGTTGCGCTATGGCTGGTTAGATGTCAATTCGCGCGTCTAGTATTTTCCAAGCATAAATACACGTTCAGACCTTGATATTCTTCTCGAATTTAGCTCCAAAATCAGTATTTCTCACAAATAATACCTATGCCACAAGAACGAACACAAAACCCATAAGATTGCTCATAAAACTCTCGAGAGCTAACAAATCTTAAATAAAAAGGCATTTGAATAATATGTAAATAATTCACCCAACAAACAGCATCAAACTTAAACTTTGCTTATCCTCAAGCAAAAGACACAACTAAAGCAAAACAACCCGAAATATTAAAGACTCAACAAAATAACTCATAACAGTAACACTATAGGATAGTCAATTTTCCATGGCCTTAATAGTAGTTTTCAAAATTCAAACTCAAGAGATACTTCCAGCAAACATGAGCATGAGGAATCTCAACTTCAAAATAAATTTCATCTTACTTCAAATCCTACTAGTGAGTGTGTGTATAGCCTCTACCCCAATTAATTGTACCCGGATGAGTTTATGCAAGCAAATGAGTTGTTTATGTCGATCTTTTAGTGATAATTCATTTAGGACTTCATAGACTCACTTTTCATGTCATTCTCCACTAATGTAGATTAGACATAGCATCAAAGATCATTAGGACTTTACATTTAGTTGTAATGTACGGCTAGGGTCAAGGTAGGATAATGGATATCAATGTAGGACTAAACTACACATAGGCACACAACCATTCTAGGATTTTCAATTAAGCACATGCCAACTCTATTTTTCACACCCAAAAATTTATCAACACATCTCATTTTTTTTTTCTTTTTTTTTTTCACTTCCCCAACATTCATCCACAACATTTACAATTACACATAGAGCCCACACTCCCCCAAACTTGCATTTTTATAATCACTACAAATGTTGTGGCTCTTTTTCCTTTATTTTCATTTTTTTTCCTTTTCAAGTATTTTTTCAGCTTTTTTCTTCTTCTTTTTTTGACAACAAGAAGTCATTTCACCCAATCATAACACCTTTCATCCTTCAACACAAGCATAGCTCCAAATAATCCTCATATTATAGTCATATGCTACGAGTAGGAAGATTATTATTTGGGAAATTAAACTTGAAAAACCAAGGATGCTATTACGGGCTACACAAAGAATTAAAGAAAAGGCTAATTCAGGCTCAAATATGTGGACTAAGGATATTCAATTATTACACGGGTTGGCTTGAAAGGCTCAAACTATCCAAAGATGACATAAATCATCTCTCTAATGCTATGTAACCTAGGATTTCACCTCGAGTGACAATCAAGGAAGTTTTAAAGTTCTACGATCATATTTTTGTTCACTTAAACTCATATAAACCTTCTCTAAGTAACAAACTGACAAGGCGAGACTAAGTGGGCAAAATGTGGGGATTTTAGTAAAACAAAACTATTTTCCAGTCAAACATCCCCATCACTAAAATGTCATTCAATTCTACTCATTATCGGCCTAGTTTCTCATCCTTCAGTATCACTTTCTATTGTCTTCTTCAATATCACTTTCTATTGTCTTTTTTTTTTTGTTTTTTTTCAATATAAGAGAAATAACAAAACACATAACAAAGAAAAAAAAAAAACTAATCAAACTAGTACTAGGCAGAACAAGTAAACAAAATAGAACACCCCCAAACTTGAGAATTGGCATTGTCCTTAATGGAAAAAGTAATGAAAAAAAAGTAGAGGACTTCCCTGAGTATCCATGTCATTCATCGTCTGAAGGGGTATAGGTGCTGGTAGGTAGAAATGGTGGTAGGATGGGTGAAATGTCAAAGACTCTCGTCAGCACAGTTGTGTTGTTTCTTTTTCGTTATTATTCCAATGAACGTCAAAAGTTAAGGATGTCAGCGTTGTTGCACTACTGTTTCCACTATTTCAGCTCTTATAAAAATGTCAATTTGGGTACTGCCTACACAGTTGTGCTATATTTTAGTGCAACAACGCTATGTCACAACTCTTTTTTCTTGTACCCTTGCTGCCTACACAAACACTTAACACGATCCAACACACAACTTCTGCATCATCTCGCCTTTGAACCACCTAGTGAGGCCTCTCTTTCCGCTTTTCAACCTCCAAACTTTTTTTGGACCTATAGCAACCATAAAAACTAAACATTACAAACATGACTAGAAAATTAACTAAAAGAAAGAAAATACTAAAGAAAGAAAAATAAGAACACTTAGGTTGCCTCCCAAAAAGAGCTTATCTTAACGTCGACAGTCCGATGTAGCATCTTTTTATGACAAGCTGAGGTAGACAACGGTCTTTTGCTTATCAAAACCATCATCCCAATAAATCTTCAACCGTTGTCCATTGACTTTGAATGTCCATTTCTCTTGATGAGTGATTTCTACAGCACCATAGGAAAATACCTTAGTCATAACAAAAGGCTCTGACCATCTTGGCTTGAGTTTTCTAGGAAGCGGTGGGTTATAAAGAAATACTTGTTGCCTATGAGAGAAATCTTTTCGCAAAATGGGTTTGTATAGCAACCATAAAAATTAAACATTACAAACATGACTAGAAAATTAATTAAAAGAAAGAAAATACTAAAGAAAGAAAAATAAGAACACTTAGGTTGCCTCCCAAAAAAGCTTATCTTAACGTCGACAGTCCGATGTAGCATCTTTTTATGACGAGTTGAGGTAGACAACGGCCTTTTGCTTATCAAAACCATCATCCCAATAAATCTTCAACCGTTGTCTGTTGACTTTGAATGTCCATTTCTCTTGATGAGTGATTTCTACAGCACCATAGGAAAATACGTTAGTCATAACAAAAGGCTCTGACCATCTTGACTTGCGTTTTCTAGGAATCCGTGGGTTATAAAGAAATACTTGTTGCCTATGAGAGAAATCTTTTCCCAAAATGGGTTTGTGTAGCAACCATAAAAATTAAACATTACAAACATGACTAGAAAATTAACTAAAAGAAAGAAAATACTAAAGAAAGAAAAATAAGAACACTTAGGTTGCCTCCCAAAAAGAGCTTATCTTAACGTCGACAGCCCGATGTAGTATCATTTTATGACGAGCTGAGGTAGACAACGGTCTTTTGCTTATCAAAACCATCATCCCAATAAATCTTCAACCGTTGTCTGTTGACTTTGAATGTCCATTTCTCTTGATGAGTGATTTCTACAGCACTATAGGAAAATACCTTAGTCATAACAAAAGGCTCTGACCATCTTGACTTGCGTTTTCTAGGAATCCATGGGTTATAAAGAAATACTTGTTGCCTATAAGAGAAATTTTTTCCTAAAATGGGTTTGTTATGCCACTCTTTTGTCATCTGCTTGTAACTTCTTGCATTCTCATCTGCTCCACTATAGAATTCTTCTAGTTTATTCCCTTGCAAGAGTATTTTCTCACCCACTAATTGTACATCCATGTTCAATTGTTGAGTAGCCCAATATTATTTATGCTCCAATCCCACTGGAACCAAAGAATCACCTTGCAACACGTTAGCCTCCAAGGGATCCAATTGACCCCCATGATTAGACACTATAGCTTGTATGGCATCAACACGAAAACAATTGTCGTTGGATTTTGGGTGCTTGGAAGCCTTAAATACATTAAAAATTACCTCTTTATCTTGTACTCGCAACTGAAGCTCACATTTTTGAACAACGATAAGTGTTATCCCAATTGCGAGGAATGGTCTTCCAAGAATAATAGGGATGTTCTTGTCTTCCTCCATATCAAGTATTATGAAATCTACAAGAAAGATAAATTTATCGACCTTGACAAGCACATCTTCAGTGACTCATCTGGGGTGCTTGAGATAACGATCAACCAGCTGTAGTGTAACTATTGTTGGTCTTGCTTCACTTAAACTAAGCTTTCTGAAAATAGACAGCGGCATTAAATTGACACTTGCACCCAAATCACATAAAGCCCTTTCAAAAATAGTGTTCCCAATTGAACATGGGATGGTGAAACTCCTTGGATCCTTAAGCTTCAGCGACAACTTCTTTTGCAGAATGGCACTGCACTCCTTAGTAAGTGCAATTGTCTCATAGTCTCCAAGCTTCCTTTTATTTGAAAGAATGTCCTTCATAAATTTCACGTAGGTTGGCATTTGTTCAAGAACATCTACGAATGGTATGTTGGTGTGAAGTTTCTGGAAGACCTTAAGAAATTTAGAGAACTGGTTATCAAACTTGTTCTTCTTCAGATGTTGTGGAAAATGAACTTTCAAAGATGGTTCCTGAGGAGGTTGTGGTTGATCCTCCACTTTCTCTTCATCTTTTTCCTTGCGTTTCTCTTCACCTTTTTCAGGACTTTTGACTTTCACAGAATTCTCTAATTCTTTACCACTTCTTAAAGTGATCGCTTTGCAAATGCTCCGTGTCATCTCTTTTGGGATTCACCTCAGAAGTACTAGGTAAACTTCCTTGTTGCCTTTCAAAGAACATAGTATACATTTGACTAATTTGTACCTCCAAATTTCTAATTTGTGTTGATTGGTTTTGGAAATTTGTCCTCGTTTCATTCATGAACTGAGTTGGAGAATTAGCTAACTGAGTTTGTGAAGTAGCCAATTAAGCAATTACCTCCTTCATGTTCACCTTCTTCTCTTGTGGTTGGTTGTTCTGTTCAGGCTGCAGCACATTCTGAGTATTTCTATATGACAATTTTGGGTGATGACGCAATGCTGGATTATATCTATTAGGGTAAGTATTGTGTTGTTATCCATTAAAATTTCTCACATACTATGCTTGCTCCAACGTGGTCTACACAAATGGATTATCAACCTGACATTCCAAACTATAATGAGCACCACAGCAAAATTTGCACACCACTATTGCCGTCTGAATAGTATTAGCTATCACTTGATTGTTCTACAGTTATTTAGTTAGATTGTCAATTTTAGCTGCTAAGGCGGTTATTGCATTAATCTCATGAACTCCAACTGTCTTCTTTGGCGTGGTTCTCTTACTTGGCCATTGAAGATTATTCATGACAATACATTCAACCAACTCATAAGTTTCATCTGTTATCTTATTCATCAAAGCTCCTCCTGCTGACGCATCAATCAAAGTCCTCGTAGTTATCAACCCATTGTAAAAATTATGAACTTGCATCCACCTGGACACTTTCTCAACAAAGCCTTATACCTTTTCCATGCTTCACGAAGAGTCTCCCCTTCTTGCTGAGCAAAGTTATTGATCTCAATACACAGCTTCGCTGTCTTTCCAGATGGGAATAATCTCGATAGGAATTTGTGCACCAAGTCATCCTATGTGGTGATTGAATTTGAAGGTAGCAAATTCAACCACACCTTAACTTGATCCCTCAAGGATAAAAGAAACAAACAAAAGTGCAAGGCCTCATTCGTAACTCCATTATATTTAACAGTACCACAAACTTCCAGAAAGTTTACAATATGTTGATTAGGATCTTCATAATGTAGTCCATGAAACGGGATAGCTTGAATCAACTGCAGAGTTACTGACTTCAACTCAAAACTATTCGCTTGAATCACTAGCCTTCTAATCACAGGTTGAACACTAGTGGATGGCAATGCATAATCTCATAATGTTCCAGGTGGATTTGTCTGATTATTTCCTTCTTGTCCTTGTACAATTTCAGTCATGGTCTTTTGCAAAATAAGAAAACGAATAACAAAATAAAATAAAATCCATAGTAAAATTAAAGCTATTTGGTATCGATATTAATAAATGACACAGTCCCTGACAACGGTGCTAAAAACTTGTTGTGCAAAATCTAGCGCAAGTGTACGTCTCGTCAACAAGTAATAAAGTAGTGAATAGAGATCGTTCCCACGAGGACTGTGATTACTAACTACCAAAATTATTTTAGCTCTAACTTTATTTGGACAACCAAATATTGATAGATTGTAAATAAAAACTAATAACTAAGAAGCTTCTGAAATTAACAACTAAGGCAATTACGAAATCAATAAAAGAAGATAAATCAATAATTAAAAGGTTCTAGGGTTTTCGACTTTACCATGATTATTCTCACTTGAATCTACTGCTTTGAATTAACTAATGCCTATTCCCTATGTTGCCAACAATTTTCCTAAAGTGGTTATTAATATTTCTCAAGTATCAATAACATGTCCCAATAAGCAACCTAACTATATCACTGTGATAACTGTGAACTTATGGAACTCATTAAGCCCTAAAAATTCAAGTGTTGCGCAAGATTTCATAAATATTTCTATCTTATGATAATCTAACGGTATCTCAAACATAGTCTAATTTGATTATCACTTCTCAGTCTCAAACTAAACCACAAATCATGCAATTCATGTTGATCAGGCAATCATAAGCATTAAGTTCAAAATGAAATACTCAACATATATTTGGAATAGTATATCAATCAATCAAAACAAAAGCATTCAAGTGTTGTTAATCCGGTTACATGGTAGCCCTAGAAAAGTAATTTAGGACATAATAGCAAAACTAAATTGAATCCAAAACTTTATATAATTCATGATGAGAGAGATAAAGAAAACTAGGATTTGGAGAAGAATCGTGGTAGAAGTCCGTCTCCAAATTGTTTCTCCATCTTCAACTTGCGAATCCTGAAGTTTCTCTCTCTCTGGAACGTTTCTTGTTTCCCAACTTGGCTCCCCCTTGTTTCAGCCACATACGTTACTTTTTATTATGCTAGGGTTTTCCTCTTCTTTTGTTTCATGCCAAAAATACCCTTTTTTATGCGTAGAAAATTTCCTTTTTCTACCCTTATGATGTAGCGCAGCTACGCTATGGCTGCTTAGATGTCAATTCACGCGTCTACTATTTTCCAAGCTTAAATATACGTTCAGACCTTGGTATTCTTCTCTAATTTAGCTCCAAAATCACTCTTTCTCACAAATAAAACCTATTCCACAAGAAAGAACACAAAACCCATAAGATTGCTCATAAAACTCTTGAGAACTAACAAATCTTAAGTAAAAAGACATTGAAATAACATGTAAATAATTCACCCAACATCGATAATACTAAATGAGAAACACCGTAGATGTTTACTGCATGAATTCATATCAGAATATGAAATATTTGTCACCATCACTATGTTGGGTTTATTTAGGGCAAGTCTATTCTTACGATCGAAAATAAACAAGCAAAGAAAATGAAAAAAGAAGTCAAGTCGTCTATTATATTTTTTATATTTGTCACCATCACTACATTGGGTTTATTTAGGTCAAGTCTATTCTTACAAAAATAAACAAGAAAAAAAATAAAAAAAGAGGTCAAGTATATATATATATATATTTATTTATTTCTTTTGGGGGTGTAAAAGAGGTCTAAGACCGTAAAGATGTAACAAACAAAACTTAAACTTACAACTTCTCGCAAACACTTTGAGTGATATACTACCCTCATGGTATCTATTACATTTTTTCGGTGAAATGATGTCTACTACCTTTTGGAAGAAGTCTACTTCTAATTTCGGTGTCTGTTTCTTATTGACACAAAAAGTCATACTAGCCCGCGGCTCCCTCTCTCCACGGCCCACGCGTTTGAATTTATACAAACAGATTGATCTCTATCCCCATCAAACGCGGTAGACTTGGAAATTTTGGGTCAATGTAAAGTTGAAATTTCTATCAAAAGCTTCAAATAAAATCATTCTTTGAGAATATTACTTATCAACCAAATGCCATCGTATAGTCTAGTGTTGAAACTAAACTCATAAACCGACAAAAAATAAATAAATAAACTCATATAAACCATAATTCGAGGATAGAATGTCTTTCTATTTTTTTTTAATGGTTAAAACTAAACTCATAAACTGATAATAAATAAATAAATAAACTCATATAAACCATAATTCGAGGATAGAATGTCTTTCTATTTTTTTTATTTAACAGAAGTTTAAGTAGTACAACACATAAAATATTAACTACGAAAATCAATCTCGCATTTATAGTATAGAGCATACCAGTAAACCAAAAGAAAAGTGGTAGGATTGAATATCTTGGTTGTCTTGGCTGATGGTCAAAGTACAAATTTCACAGAGCAATTATTCATATTAATTTGCTCAATTTTGGAAGGAATTATTACGATAATAATAAAACATATATAAATTCTAGCACATTGTACGTAGTAAACTTTTTGTAGTTTTAAAAATCTAGTAAAATCAATATTATATTTGAAAATAGTTATTTCACCAAAATGTCAACAAATATATTTAATTGGAACACAGAGAGTAGTAGTTCTTAAGAAACAAACTGAAACGATACGACGATGCTCGGGATTTCTTTTCTAACTTTTTGGTTCAAACTTACAACGTAATTTAAATGGCTCAAGAGGGTAAGATATTCATCTCTTTGTAACATATTGGAAGTAACAACCAGGAGTGGAGTTAGAAATTTAATTAATATTGGGGGACTAATATTCAAATAAGAAAATTGATGACAAGGAAAAAAAAATAGAGAGTATCAATAATTTTTTTAATGATACTACATAAATATTTTTGATAAATAAATAAATAAATAAAAACCTTAGGGGGCCGGCGGGGCCTAGCCCCCCAGCTCCGCCACTGGTAAATAACGTAAAGGTTTCTTGAATGATAACGCAAACAAATCAAGTAATCTTTTTTTTTTTAAATTGAGATCAAGTAATAACTTAACTAGACTTGTGTCAATCATACAAACCATATAATGTATTCTGAAAATTAGGAATTTTCATCCAAGACTACAGAAGAAGTGGAACAAACTCCAATTTTCATAATAGAACTTTGCCGAAAATTGCTGTTGTCTGGGCAGAGTGTGTGAGAAGTGATAAAACAAACAAATAGTGATGATACGGTAAACATCAAAAGATAACATAAATCAACTGCTTTGGTAAGTTAGACCAATTCTGGTAGTAAGTTTTAACATGACAAGAAATATGTGGTGGTAACTTTTGAAAATCAACCACCGAACCTCTGGTCTAGTGGTATGCTCTTTGTCAATGCAAGAGATCTTGATTAAGATAAATTCTTGTGGATGTAATTCTTTAATATGTATTATGTAACTTAAACCTCCTCGAATCAAAAAAACTTTTGAAAATCATATAGAATCATTTAAGTGTACCGTTAGAGTTAGTTTTCCTTACTACATGTAGTGTTTAACAATTGCTGACAATCTATCTCAGAATTATATGTACTCACAGTTAAGAGTTAGTTTAATTTACAGTCAGATATTTACTTTTATTATGAGATTTCATTACACTTACCAGTTTCACACACTCTTTTTCTTTACAACGGAGGTGTACTTAGAATCTTTAATTACAACAAGTCGCTACTTACTTTTTCCACCAAACTCTTGAATGGTTTGACACTCTTATCTAATCAAAAAATTTCATACGCAAATGTGAAATGGTCTCCTTTGGTCGGCCTCTCCCTTGATCCCCCAACGTAGGTCCGACTTTGGGCCCCCATGGTACTTTGAGCGCTGTCGAGATTTTCACTCAATTTACCCCTGCAGGTAAATTTGCAAGTCGCATTAGTCGGCTAGTCACAAAGATCGTTACAGATATACATTTCAACTTGACTAGCATCCTTAATAATGATGATTATTTAGTCAACTTTGAGATAATGAGTCTCAACATATATATAAATTCTAGCAGAGTTGGCCTCCTTAGCTTCAAGAAGTTGATTTTTTAGATGAAAATGTTCAAATATTTGCTTCTCCAATTGCTTTCCTCTTTTGCTCTTATAGCAGCTGTGCCGGTAGTTCTTGCACAGCCTGATCAATCAGGTTGTAAAGCTCAACTTGAACTTCATTCTCCCTTCTTTGTTTTTCACTACTAGAATTTATACTTGGTTATCTATAATCTCTGCTCTCTCTACCCCTCTCAGGATTCATAAGCATAGACTGTGGTTTATCTGAAAGTTCTAACTACACCGATCCAGACACTGGAATCTACTACACTTCAGATGCAGGCTTCTCAGACAGCGGTTGGAACTTGGCAATATCATTATCAACTGCAGAATAAACCAAAGGCACTCTTGTCTGCAAGAATCTTTCCTGAAGGAATCAGGAATTGCTACACCCTACGCCCCGAAAAAGGGAAGAACAATAAGTATTTGATAATGGCACGTTTTCTGTATGCAAATTATGACAACAAAAACCAACTTCCAGAATTTGATCCGTATATTGGAGAAGATCTCTGGGATACTGTGAGTTTCCAAGATGCTGATGATGAAACGTATAAGGAGATCATACACACTCCGTCAACGGATCATATACAAGTATGTCTTCAGAAGACAGGAGCAACGATTCCTTTCATTTCAGCATTAGAGTTGAGGCCATTGCCTAATACCTTATACACAATTCAATCTGGATCATTACAACTTTTTTGTGCGGGGGAATCTAGGCTTTGAGTCGCCTGAAGCGGTAAGGTGAGTCTTTTTTATATATTGTCATGTCTATTGTTCCAACATTTCTGTTGTGTCAATAAATTTATGAACATAATATCTTGACCCTATCCGGAAAAATGAACAAATTCTTTATTAGGTACCCGAACGATGTCTATGATCGCCAATGGCAGCCCATCCTCTTCGTTGACTTGCCTATTAATTCTACGTCACTAAGTGCTAATCTTACAGTAGGCACAAACAGCTTCCAACTACCATATGTTGTCATGAACACGGCTGTTAGACCCCTGAATACAAGTGACTCATTGTACTTGCCCTGGGAGCCTCAATATTCATCTGAGCAGTTCTATTTATACTTGCATTTTAGAGAACTTGAAAACCTCCAAAGCGATGAATTCAGGCAATCCCGGGAATCCCTGGTACAAAGAATTCTCTCCACCTATTACAAAGACATTAACTCTATTTAGCAAGATTCCTGAAATTCTTCGAACCAAGTACGAAATCTCCATAAATTCAACTAAAAGCTCAACGCTTCCTCCAATCCTTAATGCCATTGAGATTTATGTAGTGAAGAATTTCAAAAATTCGGGGACAGATGATAGTGATGGTATGTCCTCACCATCTCATATTTCCAATTCTTGATATATAACACATGTTTCAACTTCTCTATTTGTTATACCTTTTCTAATCTATTTTCTATGATATTAGTGACTGCCATATTTGGCATCAAGTCATACTACAGACTGACGAGGAACTGGCAAGGAGATCCATGCGCCCCTCGTACTTTTACGTGGGAGGATCTCAGCTGCAATTATGATGATAATAATTCTAGAATTGTCTCCTTGTATGTTTCTGCATTTAGATGTCTAACACTTTTGATCTTAATTCCAATTTCTAAATATATCATTAAACTTGAGTGATACAACAATTACAATAGGTGACTCAATAAATAAAGGTTAGACTACTTGCTCCCCAAGTTAGGCTAAATATGGTAAACCTAAATATGGTACACCTAGTTGTACACGGAATAATAATGCAATTTACAATATATATGTTAACCCCCCCCCCCCCTCCTCAAACTCAAGGTGGTGCAAAGGACACTAGCTTGAGTTTGCAAATTAGATCTTGAAGACGGTTGGGAGGATGTGCTATAGTGAAGAGATCGGCAAGTTGATCAGCAGAGGGAGTGTACTGAAGTTTGAGTGTGCCGCAGACAACATGTTGACGAATGAAATGACAGTCACACTCTATATGCCGAGTGCGCTCATGAAAAACATCATTATGCGCAATCTGGATAGCACTTTGATTCTCACAATGAAGAACAGTGCTTGGAGGTTGAGAAATACCTATATCAGTAAGAAGCCAATGAAGCCAGATTACCTCTTGAGTAGCATCAGCAAGGGCACGATACTCAGCTTTAGTACTCGAGCGAGCAACAACAGTCTGTTTCTTGCTACACCAACAAAGAAGAGAATCACCAAAGAGAAAACAGTTTCCAGTAACAGAACATCGATCAGTAGGATCACCAGCTCAATTTGCATCTTTGTAACCACGCAAAGTTAAAGATGAACTGGTAGAGAAGAAGAAGCCATGAAACAAGGTGCCCTTGATATAGCGAAGGATCCGGAGAACCACAGCGTAGTGTGTGGTACGAGGAGCAGACATGAACTGGCTGACTAGGTGAACAGCATAGGCAATGTCAGGCTGAGTCACAGTAAGATAGATAAGACTACCAACTAGCTAGCGATATAAAGATGCATCTGGAAGTGGTGTCCCATCCAGGGGGTAAGGCAGTCATTAGCATCAAGATGAGTGGATGCAGTCTTGCTATCAGTAAGACCTGCACGAGCCAGAAGATCAAAAGAATATTTGGCCTGAGAGAGATAGTAGCCAGCTGAATCAGATGAGACTTCAATCCCTAGAAAGTAACTCAAAGGACCAAAATCTTTCATCTCAAAGTGGTGACGGAGAAACTGCTTGAGATCAGAAATACCAGCCAAGTCATCCCCAGCGATAATCATATCATCCACATATAAGATCAACAAAATAACACTAGACTCAGAATGTCGAATAAACAATGCAGAATCATGATTATTCAGAGTGAAGCCGAAGTCAGTAATAACATAACTTAATTTAGAAAACCAGGCACGTGGAGCTTGCTTGAGACTATACAGAGCACGACGTACGACGAGCTCTACGTTATGATGTGGCTCGTGGCCCGAGGTAGTGAAAAGAAAATATCGAAAAGACCCTGAACAGCCTGACTGAATATGATTTTTACGATGTTTGATTTGCAAAAATTTGTGACAAGAGAGAAGACACGATGACAGTGGCACAGGCTACCAGGATGGTAGCTCTAATACCATGTTGAACGAGAAGAGAGACATGTTTACAAGAACTGTATGTATTGATATTGAGTAAAAGTGATACAAAAATTACAATAGGTGACTCAATAAATAAGGGTTAGACTACTTGCTCCCCAAGCTAGGCTAATATAGTAAACCTAAATATGGTACACCTAGTTGTACACGGAATAATAATGCAATTTACAATATATACGTTAACACTTGTAACAGGAACTTGTCCTCAAGTAGATTAACCGGATCTATAGGTCCTCATATAGCTAATCTCACTTCTATTCAAACTTTGTAAGTATGCCATTTTACTTGACCTCAAGAGAAAATTTAAGATGATGTATTTTATTTGTTCTTTTAATTTTATTGTAAACATTGAAGAAAAATGTGCAACTAAAATGATGCAGATATTTCGTAACAATCGCTTATGATATGCAGTAAAATTTGATTATTTCAGGGATTTGTCAGATAACAATTTGAATGGAAGTATTCCTGACTTTTGTGGTTCAACTAGCTGCTTTGAAAATCTTGTAAGTTCTGCAAATACTTTAGGTGTTCAATGGCAGAAATGAAATAAAAAGAGTTGGTTATTTATATTTCACTCAATTGCAGAAACTTAGCAGGGAACAATCTCACTGGGCCAATACCAGCAACATTGCTGGAGAAGTCAAAGCAATGATTGTCTTTCAGGTCTATTTTATTGCCAGAAGTCTAATTGGACTCTTGTTGATCTTTTATGCTATACCATTTAAACCAAACTGTTTTAGGACTAAACTATTTCTTTAAATTCCATCACTACCATGCAAATATTATACTTATTGTTTGTATGATAACTATTGTTTGGATGATAACTAGGTGATGACCTATACCAAACACCCCCACCCCCGACCCACCCATCTTGGCCCCCCATATAACGGGTCATCTGAACACCCATCTTGCTCCAGACCCTTCACCCCCTTTTTCACCTCTGTCCTATCATTGAATTCATGAGGAATGAGAATTACTCACGAGTTTCTTCTGTTCTTTTAAATCACACAACATTGGTTTAATTTAACACTTATAACTTCAATACAAAAACTAAAACTATAATAGAAATGCTATATATCACTTTATTTTTATCACTCAAATACCACCTCCTACATGGATGCTTAGTTGGTATACTAAAAGAAAAAGTAAAATTAAAAATTTTGTTATTTTAGCATACCAACTAAGCATCCATATAAGATATGATATTTGAGTGATAAAAATAGAGTAGTATATAACAATGCTAAAACTATAATAAATGATTAATATAAATATAGGTGATAAATAGAGATCAAATATAAATTACACATCGAGTTGTATGCTTCCAAATAGAAAAAAATAAAATTACAATAACTGAGTTCTAAAACCCAAATTCTGGCTAAAACCGCTACATATGAGAACTATATATGGAAAAATTATTTTTTGTGTTATTTGATGTGCATTGATTACCATAATATATTTCCTTTTGTTTTTGTTAGATGTCAACATATCAATATTGGTCACAACTCTATTTGAATACTGACATATTTTTTTATTTTTTTCACATCATACATCTTTAAAATATCAGTCTCAATTATAGTTTTTGAAACTATCATGAAGTACGGCTAAAGACTACTAACAAATTTCTTAAATTCATTGTGATCAACAATGAATAAAGAGTATTCGTATAAAATGATAGCAAAGTCTAAGTAATGACGTGTAGTCTCTTGATTAAAATAATAATTACAAATTCTTTTGAGTTATCTTTTTTTCCTCTCAAAATCTAATAAAACATTGTCTAGGGTTATTTTTCTAGCCCTTTATATTTATAACCACAAAATTTTAATACATGTTAGAAAAGAGCATAAACTAACTTTGCATGTATGCAAGGTGGACTACACGAGACAAAGAATGCTTATCGGGGTCCCCCTGCCTCTCCCTCAGGTGTGGATTAAATATTAATTCCAATCCCTCACCCTTTTCACATTTTTTCACTCTGAAAACCTCCCAATCTAGGGCATGAGAATAACTCTTATCGAACGAATACCAACAAAACCCATATCTATTGCCATCCATACAGCATATCATATCTATTGCTATCTCTACTTCCAACATTCAGAATCAATCTCAAATTAAGGGACCAACAAGTGGAAAGTGCTATAAGAGCATTGTATGCAAATTCTGATAAGATGAACCAATCAGCAACTTCACAATAATACCGAGATTGCTTTCCTGTAGAAACAAATATTTCTTAAAATTAACTTTTTTTATCATACTTAAGCAACATCAATGGACTGCCCGACAGTGTAAATAGTGAGATTGACAAAAAGAGGAACAAGGTTGTCCTTCCAATTGTAGCATCAACACTTGCCGCTTTCATTGTTGTCTTCTTTGTATTTATTATCTTGTGCACAATTAGAAGAAGAAGAAAAAGAAGTTAGTAAAATTCATCTTGATTTATTAGAATGGGACTCTTGACTGAAAAGATAATTTCAATAATAGTTTTTAAGTAAAGTTTTTTTCTTTCATTGACTTATGCTTGTCGAATTTTCTATACACAGATATCGAGAAAGAATATGTTAATTTAAATGAGAATAATGGTGCACTACAGAATAAAAATTGGGTAATTACATACTCAAATGTCTTAAAAATTACAAATAATTTCGAGAGAGTTTTAGGAAAAGGAAGATTTGGCAGTCTATTATGGATTTATGGGTGACGCTGAAGTTACTGTGAAGATGCTCAAACCTTCATCAGCTCAAGGATACAAGGAATTTCTGGCAGAGGTAAATGATGAATCCTTAACTGCTTTCTACACCAATAATGCTAAAGTTGGTTCGTTAATAGGTCAAACATATGACACAAATGCATCATTGGCAATCAATCATGCCAATCTGTCCTTTATACACTCGCATTATGCGTATATGCTTACCTTTGCTTTTCAAATTCAAGCCAATCTTTTATGAGCGTGCATCACAAAAACTTGACTTCTCTTGTCGGATACTGCAACGAGGGCACTAACATTGGCATCATCTACGAGTACGTGGTAAATGGTAATCTACAACAGCACTTCTCAGGTATGGAGCTGATAATTCTGCATCATGCGTCCAGATTTATAAACAATGACCATAGATGATCTTCAATGGTTTCAATTGGGTACAAAATTGAGTTGGGAACAAAGACTTGGAATTTCAATAGGTGCAGCACAAGGTAATTTCACTTTAGCGATAAAAAATGCTTACGTCAAAAAATAAATACATTATTTTCCAGAATCTAATAAACAAAACAGTTAAGTTAATCATAAACTACGAAAATAAAAAGGGCGATTAAGTTATCATGCTTCTTTCATTTATTATAGGATGCTTTGACAAAATTACTATTTTGACAGGATTGGAGTATTTGCATCATGGATGCAAGCCACCGATAATCCATAGAGATGTCAAGCCCACAAATATATTACTGAATGAAATATTGCAAGCCAATTTATCTGATTTCGAGCTATCTAGAGCTTTTCCCATTGAAGGTGGTTCACACATGTTAATTAACACAACTGCTGGCTCTCAAGGCTATATGGACCCTCAGTAAGTATTATTTTTCATCAAGGTACTAATGGAAACTTTATGTACATTTATTAATTTAGAGAAGCCCACGGGTGTTTCTCCTCCAATAAATTGACCAAAAAAGTGATATTTATAGCTTTGGGGTTGTCCTCTTGGGAATCATCACTGGCAAGCCAGCAGTAAACCATGAAAATGGAGAGCACGTAATTGATTGTGTTGTTCCTTTGGTTGAAAATGGAGACATTAGGACAATTGTTGATGAGAGGTTAAAAGACAACTATAATATTAATTATGCATGGAAAATTGTTGAATTAGCAATGGCTTGCGTGTCTCGTCATTCCACCACAAGGCCAACCATGAACGATGTGATGATTGAATTGAAGGAATGCTTGGTGGATCACTATAAGAATTAAAAACAAACGCGAGCGACGAATTTTAGTGCCATACTTTTTTAGTGAAGGACAATATTCAATTTTCAGTCACAATTAGTTACGACAAAGGAAGGAAAATTTTATTACTAAATTCAGCTATTTAGTGATAGATTAGGGACGAAAAATGGGTTAGTGACGGAATAGCAACGACACTTCAAAACTCCATCACTAATATGTCGCTAAATTAGTGATGGAATAGCAATGACACTTCAAAACTCCGGCCCTAATATGTCGCTAAATTAACAATAGAATAGCAATGATCTTTCCGAGTTCCGTCGCTAACTAACTATCTAGGGATTCCAGGCTAATTAGCGATAGGATTTAGTAACAACGTTTGAAATAACCATTGAATATTATATTTTACAAAAAAAATGTGAAAGTATAGACAATTAATCTAGGACAAAATTATGGGTCCAAGCCACGAAATATAAAGGATTTGACGTAATAACATATCATTTTCAATAGTGCGAACTATTAGTAGTTATATCTCAACTAATCCAATGTTGTCGATTTTCATCCCAAAGGTAACCTCAAATGAAGTTAAAAAAACTCTAGATTATATTTTCAATGGACTTTAAAATGTGATATGTAAAATATTATAATTTATAATACTTATTTTTTAAAACTAATTGCTTAATTTCATTGCTGTTTAATGACGGATTAGCTACTGAAGGTTAGCTAGCAACGAATTAGCGACAAAACTTGAAAAGGTCATAGCCAATCGATCACTTAATTAGCAATGGTTTAGCAACGACCTTTTCAAGTTCCGTCGCTAACTCACCTTTTGTGGATAATCTATCGCTAAATAGTGACAAAATATAATAACATTTGAAAATAATAATTAAATATTATAATTTTTTATTAAACTAATTTGAAAGTATAGAAAATTAATTTTGAACATAATTATGAGTACAAGTCACAAAATATAAAGAATTTGACATAATAACATATAATTCTCTATAGTGAACTACTAATTGGTTTAAAAGCACTAGATTATATTTAGAGATGGACCATTCGATATGTTGCTAATAGAGACAGACAAAATCAGTGGTCTGTTGTGACTCTTAGATCGTCGTTAAATTGCAAAAAAATACTTTTCGAATAAGAACTTCTTTTTAAATAAAAAGACACACATTCCAACACATAAATAATATATATATATATATATATATATATCAATAACATAAATAAATAAATATATCATAATAATAATAAGAATAAAAAAATAACCATAATAAACAAACACTAAAAATAGAACATAAAAAAATAAAAATTGAAAAAAATATATATATTAAATTAAAAAGAAAAAACAAATTGAGACGGACCATAATTGGTCCAACTCTAAATTGACAATGACCAGCAGGTCTATCTCTAATTAGACCAATCAGCGGACCACTGGCCCAAACTAAAGAGTGATAGACCACTATCACCCGTGTCCATGTGGCGACGGACCATTGGGTTTTCTAAAGTTGTTCCAGTGGCTCAACAGGCACTAGAACACGAAAAAAAAAAAAAAAAATTACCCACCCTACCTCCACTTTCCAAACCTACCCCCCAAACCCCCTCCCTCCCCCGCCCCTGCCCCCCTCTCCCCCTCCCCCCCCCTGCCCCGCCCCGCCCCGCCCCGCCCCGCCTCGCCTATTCTCTCCCAACACCCACCCTAAAGGCTTCAAGGCTTCATTCACCTCACATTTGGCTTTTTTTCTTTTTCTTTTTAAAAAAGTTTGCTCCATTATTTTTAAGGTATATATATCTATATATATATATATACACACACATACACACATGCACACACACACACACACACACACACACACATATATATATATATATATATATATATATATATATATATTATTCTATTTTATATATGTATGTATATTTAGTTATATTAATTTGATTTTATTATTCTTTTTAATTTGAGTTTTATTTGTGGTTATTTATTCGTTTGTGTATGTATATATCATAGATCTAGTAGACTAAATGTATATTTTATGGTTTTAATACAATTTTATGTTTTTTTTTAAAAAAAATCAGATTTTTTTTTGTTATATATATATATATATATATATGTCATAAATAATAGAAACTCGCTTATTTGCGAGAGGTCGTGGGATTAATTCTCACTAGTTATATATGTGTTGTACAATCATATGCCTCCCTTGAATCAAAAAAAAAAATATATAACTTCTTTAAATTAATAATCTCGACAAAATTATAAGATAATAAATTTTAAATAATTTCTTCATATTTTATAGATCTAAATATTTTATAAATCAATAATTAGCTAAAACAAACATAATAAATTTACTACGAGGTTTTCTCATAATATGAATCAATAGTAGATTGTCTTTTGTTGAAATTCAAATTTAGTTGAATCTCATATTTAATTGTGTGCAATGAGCCTAAAAGTCCTGAGATTGCTTTTTCATATTACAACAAAAAATTTTGGAGTGTCTTTGATACTTTGAGTGATTTCTTTCATGACACTAGTTTCAAAAGTTGTGTAAAATTATCAACTTCAACTTCAGCTACATCTTAAGAATGCCCTATAATATTGTCAATAATCTATGTATTGATTTCGTTTTCATTGAAGAAATTCAAGAAGTGGTTAACATATATTTTTTTATGATACCCCAACTCATTGATTACGACCCTTATTCATTATGTTGTGTCTTTCAATAAATTGATATCTCGCTAAATTAATAAAATTTAGGTAGTCCTAACATTATTAATTTAATGGGATATTTTTGACTGAGACCTTATCCACTTTCATATATATGAGTCTCAGTCCCTAAACTTATTGATAAATAAGACTAATACCCCTTCAGTTAAAATTATGTTAAATTTTCTATTAACTTCACATTAAATAGCAATTGTACCCTTACCATTCCGAAACATCAACATACCCATTCTTTCCCAAAAATCCATTCAGCCGAAACACCCTTGAAATTTGACAAAGAAAAGAGAAAGACATTGTTGCAATCCCCCTACCTCCATCATTATTCAACCACCTTGTAACTCATTTTGCAACCTCTGTCTTTCCTTTTTTGGTTCCTTTGCAACTGCAGCCTCTTTTCCCAAACCCAAATTCCACAACCAAAAATCCAAAATCCCTCCACACCCTCTACTAATACTGCTACCACCAACCACCAACTCTCACCCCTACAACAACTAACCCTTTTCTGTAATTCCAAACACCAAACATCAAACATCGAACCTTTAACCAGATCCACACATCCTTCTTTTTTTTTGTTCTTCCTTGTTATGTTTGTGTGTCAAAGTGAGTGTATCAATGTGAATCAAAGTGTGTATCTATGTGTATAAGTGTTTGCTTTCTGTGCGTGTATCAATGTGCACTTGTGGTGTAGTAGACATGTATATTGGCGTCTTTGTGTGCAAGTGTGATGCCGAGTGTGTGTGTAGGAATTATTTGTGTAATTGCATTGTGTGTGATAAGTTTGTAAGAGGTAGGAAACAGCGTACAGTAGATAGGAGATGGGGGTTTTTGGTTAGAGTGATGATGTTGGGGATGAAAGATGTGGATTCTTAGGCATCTAGGCTAATTTCAGTTTACATGCAGAATCTATAAACAATAAACATCAGCCATATAATCCACACCAGGAACACATGTAATCATGCATAAACATCTCAATGAAATCAATAACAAGTACTAATAAGTAAAAAATGTGATTAATACCTTTTGTGTTGGCTTGTATACACAACACACACACGAGTTATGTCCGGAATATGGTTGGAAAATTCCTTCAAGCTATGAAAAGTCCTCCAAGGCACGAGCACTATTAATCTTCTCCCCTATTCCAACTCCCTTGCAAATGACAATGAAAAATTATGGGATTTTCCATCTCTGCCTTTCTTACTAACTATATTCATGTATTGTATGTGTGTGTATGTAGAGTGTGGTGTCTAGAATGGTGTAAGCAGCCCATCTAATTATAGATGCTAGTTAGGTGATAAAGGTAGAGTGTCCTAGTTAGATTAGATTACTACCTCTTGATTTTCTTATCAATTATCTTGGAGATAATGCACATTATCTCTTAATTAATAAAATAAAGATAATTATCTCTTCCAACAGACTCTATCCACATGCCTACACATGCCTTCCATACACAGGAGTATGTCTGGCACACACTATCTGGACATGCTACGCAATGTTTCTTGTCCTAATGTCCTAGTCTTTCCAAATTGAGTTGTCTGTTACCAAGTAGGAAACCATACTCAATTTACACCTCCAGACCAAAATAAGAAAATCACAGTTCGCCATAAAGGGAAAATGGCTAAGAGATGGACTCGAAGACATAGTTGTTGTGGCTTCAAAATGACCAAAATGTCCTTACTAGACTTTAACAGTATTTGGACCATTTTAACCTTAACTCATTCTACTAAAGAGTTAGGGTTGCACTCCATGACAACTAATAAACTTCTTTAGGAGGTTTTGTCTTTGCCCTACTAAGTATAAATGACCGAAATACCCCTCTATATTTTATATGTAATCAAGAACATGTTATGCATCAGTACTATTATCTTGTCTTTGATTAGAACTAAACCTTGGACCTTTTATTGTTCCTATAATCATCGCCCATATACTATTCCCTTGTTTTCAAGAGCGACCCATAAGTCTAGTATCTAATATAGCAATAGTTATATTACTAAGCGCTTAGATTCCGACGATTATATAGATAACTCCAAGCGAATAGCTCACTATCAATTAAGATAGTCATAGAATCATGACTCATATGCACGCCATCTAATAGATCTAGTCCACGTACCCAAAACGCGAGTTGTTGACCCTTTACATAGGATCTCACCCATAGTGAATCAAAGCGCATGTCCAAAAAAGGCCAAGAGGCCGTCAGCTTCAAAGAAAGGAAAAAATGAAGAAAAATTCTTAGGGCTAGCATTTGTGTGATCTTCTAGGCATTTTGGAGGTGGTCTAAGGCAAATCAAGCTTGCTCCTTGCTTCTTCAACCCTTAGTTGGTGAGGGATTGCATATTCTTGCATTTTCAAAGTTTTTATCCTGTTTTGAAATTCTTAGATTTGTTGATATATATAGTAATATCACTGAGATAGCATTTACTCATGTGTCGTTCAATGCACTACTCAGAATTGACCAGAAAATCCATCCAATGACCAAGGTAAGTCACCCTACCAAATAGGAGACCTCTCATTATAACCTTACCATAGTGAAGTGCCTAACCTCACTATTCGGTTATGAACATACAGTTTTGACACAAGCCTTACAACATAGACCTTTCTGTGTGGATCACCACGTACTTGTGTCATTCACTCGTATCATGGAACCTTTTGCATACAAATGTGTATCAAATAAAAAGAGAATATAAGATGCTCATAATGATGCACTGAATATATATAACTGTATATATTCACTTGTACTGAGATGTCTTAGTATATGGTGGTATTTAGGGCATAAATCCCAACAGGGGAATAGTGAGGGTAAGAAAGTCATTTTGTATAAATTTAACAGAATATTTAATCGAATTCTAACATTAGGGGTATTACTCTCATTTATCAATAAGTTTGGGGTTTGAAACTCATATATGTAAAAGTGAAAAAGGTTCTCAGTAAAAAAATACCCTAATTTAAAGAGGTTATACTCTATATGTATGTATATATCATAGATCTATTGTTATATATTTATATTTTTTTGTTTAAATACGATTTTATGGTTTCTTTAAATTTTATTTTTGTTATATATATGTATGTATGTATCATAGATCTATTGTAATATGTGTATATTTTCCGGTTTAAATATTATTTTATGTTTTTCTTTTAAATTCCTTTTTTATTTTTTTAACTTTTGCCATTTGTTTATATATTATATATGTATATATATGTATGTATCTAGTATAAATGTCATGTAATATTATGTATATTTTGTGATTTTAATACAAAATTTTTATTTAAAATTTACTTTTTAATTATTTTTTATTTGTGTATTTATGTTATATATATATGTTATGGTAATATACGTATATAAATATTATATTACTAGATCTAGTAATATGTATATATGTGTGTGTATGTATATATATATATATATATATATATATTGTGGTTTTAATGTAATTTTATATTATTCTAAAATTTACTGATTTTTTTTTTAAAATTAAAGATTATTGTGGCTGTCAACGCCACTGCCACCAAAAACCTTATCAATACATTCTATTTTTTTTTATAATTTAATAATTTTTTATTTTATATATTATATTTTCTTAATTATTGATGTCCTTTTTATTATTATATGTAAAGCCTTCTTAAATAGAAATTTAGATAAGGAAATCTACATGGAACAACATGGGGATTTGTAGTTCCAAAAAAAGAGAAGAAAATCTATAGGCTTGTAAAATCTCTTTGCGGATTAAAACAAGTACCTGAACAATTGTTTGAGAAACTTGATAAAGTCATGATAATAAATGACTTTAAAAATTAACGATGTAACAAGTATGTCTATGTGAAAGCCACGGGTCAAAAATATGTCATTATTTGTTTACATGTTAATTATTGGGAGCAATAATAATGTCATTAAGGCTATCGAAAGGATCTGATCCTATCCAGTAACTTTGATATAAAGGATGTGGGTGTAGCAGATGTGATTCTGGGTATGTTAAAATCACCAGAACATTTGATGGACTAGTTTATCACAGCGTCATTATTAGAGAAGATACTGGACAAGTTTAACAGAAATGATGATAGTCTAGCTAAGACACTTATGAATGTAAATGTACATTTAACCAAAAATGCTAGTGGGAAACAGCTCAATAGAGTATTCAATAATTATTGGTAGTCTAGTGTATATATTATGAATTGCACTAGGCCCAAAACAGTATTTATTGTTAGCAAACTAAGTAGGAGGAGATCAACAAGCTGAAAACAAATCGTCCACCACATGAGCAAGATGATGAGGAAGACAATCAATAGATCATTTTAGATTTTTTTGTAAACTTAAAATATTAATTAATGTATATTTAATTTTAATTTTTCTTATAAATATTATTTTTTCATCGCTAGACTATCATCATTTTTGTTAAACTTGTCAAGTATCTTCTTTAGATAAAAACACTGTGATAAAAAAATTGTTTTACTCTCACCCTTCATAATATTAGCTTTATAATGTTAACATAGCGGTAAGGACTAATTGTACTAGTTTTGGTAACATTGGGGACAAATTGTTCCACTTTTATAATGTTAGGAACTAAATTTAAAATTCGAGCCAATATTAGAGACAAATCGTGAAATTTGCCCATACATTTCAAAACATCTTCTGTGAAATCATTCTTTGTATATATTACCATTTGACAACTATGCCACCCATCTCACTTAGCCAAAAGAAAGTTATGCCACCCATTTGAACTATTTAAGTTACCATTTTCAAATGTTGTACGAAAAAATGAAATATTTTTGCTAAGAAAGCAAAAGTTCATCTCATTAAACTCAACAAAACACAAACGACAAGAGTATAAAAGAGTGGCCTATCTAAGGATGCCTTCAAGGCTCCAATTTCTACATATAAGTCTATTTGTATCAGTATCTAAAAAAAATTTACAAGAAAGAATTTGCAATCCGATTGACTAAAAGATACAAGCAACAAACGACGAAAAAGTAAAATATGTTGCAATAGTGGTGGTACAATTTAAGTTGTTCCCGTCAGTGTTAGTGCTTCTACTCTCTCTCTCTCTCTATTCCAATTAAACATTTTTGTTGACTTCTTTTGGTCAAATAATTTTTTTTTTGGAAATATTTAATATTTATTTCACTAAATTTGTCAAACTACAAATTGTACTAGTAGATGGTAATAAGAATATGTCTACGCCTAAGTCAAGGGCACAAACAAGCACAATTGCTGGACCAAAGAATCAGCCTTTGGCATAGATTAAGCAAATCTGACCAGTTACTATAGTTGTAAAATATGGCTATAGCTCACATTTAGGCGTGTAATTGAGGACAACAAATCCCTCAACAATAGCAAACTACATGTATATATATGATACCTCTGTACATTGTAATGTGTGGTAAAGAATTCAATGCAATTCCTTTCTATTGTCTTTATGGTATATAGAACCAACTAAAGAGCTATCACAAGCTTGGTTACAATCCAATCTTTTTTTTTCTCAACTCTGGTTCTCTTTGTTCCTTTACCATGTCTACAACCTCTGCTGCTACATCATCTCCCACCCTTACTACTCCAAATACTTCTTCGATTTCCACCAATCTTGTCTCTATTAATGCCGCTGCTCAACTTCCCCTCAAACTCAATGGCTCCAACTATCCAACTTGGAGGGCTTAACTCCAAACTTTGTTATTCGGTTACGAGCTCATGGGGTACATTGATGGGACTCTCTCATGTCCTCCTTCCACCATTGACAATAATGGCACCGCTCAACCCAATCCAGCCTTGCTCCATTGGTTACGACAAGACAGCTTCATTCGACATGCCATTCTAGCATCAGTCGAACCACACATTGCTCCAGTCGTGAGCATGGCTACTACGTACAGCCCATGAAGCATGGACTAAATTATCAACTACATATGCCAACACCTCAAAAACTCGCATTTATGGCTTGCGAAACACATGGTGAAGACCAGAAATGATAATCAATCAATTGCCGAGTATTTGAGCAAAATCAAGTCAATTATTAATGAACTTGCTCTTGCCGGCTCGCTTTTCAGTCAAGATGAGCTTGTCATTGCTGTCCTGTCCGGCCTTGGTGATGATTATAAAGAAATCAGTGCAGTAGTACGGGCTCGTGACGCTGCCATAACCTTTGAAGAACTTGCAGATAAACTAGCTGATCATGAGTCTTTTCTCAAAAGGGAAGAAACGCGAAAGGAGTCCGTTGTTATTACTGCACAATATAACCAAAAATCAAATAATAAAGGCAAAGGGAATCAGTTCTCTAACAAGAAAGGAACGAACTCCAATCAAGGTGTCACTCAAGGCTATCAACACTTCAACTAGAAATCAAATGCTCAAACCAATTATCCTAAGATCCAATGTCAAATATGTGAAAAGTTTGGCCATACAGCTAGGCAATGTCGTCTGCGCTACACGCCACCTCAGGTTCCACAGGCTAACATCTCCTATCGTGATTCTTCCCCAACCAATAATTGGATCGTTGACTCGGGTGCATCTCACCACATTACATCAGACTTGCAAAATCTGGCCATTCATTCTGAATATGGTGGAGGTGATGGTATTCTAATTGGCGACGACACGGGTATTCCGATTACTCACACTGTAACAACTTCAATTGTCACACCAAATTCTAAATTTGTTCTAAATAATGTTCTGTGTGCACCTTCCAATTTCAATAACCTTCTATCTGTTTCTCAATTCTGCAAATCTAATAACACGTCCATTGAATTTTTTCCTTGTTTCTTTGTGGTGAAGGATCTGAATACGAGAGCAATTCTTGTCCAAGACCGAAATAAAGAGAACTTGTACGAGTGGCCTACTTCACATGTTTCACCTCGAGCCTTGAATGCTACATGAGCTTCTCTCTCTCAATGGCATTCACGGCTTGGACACCCTCACACAAATGCTGCAACAAATTCTCTCCAATAATTCTCTTCCAGTTTCTAAATCTCTTTTCAGTCACTGTAACTCATGCTTGTGTAATAAGAGCCGCAGGCTTCCTTTTGGTGCAAGTTCTACCTCTGGTACTAGACCTCTTGAAATTATCTACAGTGACGTCTGGGGCCTGCGCCAATTTTGTCCTTTGATAACTACAAGTACTATATAATTTTTGTAGATCACTTTACTAAGTATACATGGTTATATCCACTAAAGCAGAAATGTGACACCATCTTAGTATTTAATAATTTTAAAAAGCTTGTTGAGAATTACTTTCAACTTCCCATTCGAACTTTTATTTTGATGGGGGTGGGGAATTTACTGGTCTTATTGCTACTCATAAAAAATATGGCATTTAACATTTACAATCTCCACTTCACACTCCTCAACTTGTAGGCACCGCCGAGCGTTGCCATCGCCATATTTAGGAAACTGCTCTCACCCTTCTTAGTCAAGCATCACTACCTCTACATTTTTGGACTGTTGCGTGTCAAATGGCAGTCTATTTAATAAATCGTCTTATCACGCCAAACTTACACAATCAGTCTCCATATGTGCTTCTTTTTCATGAATGACCCAACTATCATAAATTAAAAATCTTTGGGTGCCTTTGCTTCCCTTGGTTAAAACCATATACAAATCATAAACTAGATCCTAAGTCTCGCCCTTGTGTCTTCCTAGGCTACTCTCTTCAACATAATGCATATAAATGTTTTGAGCTTCATAGTAGGCATACTTCATTTCAAGACATGTTGTCTTTGTTGAGTCAATCATTCCATATAGTGAGAAGTCTTCAACTAAGTCATATTTACAATCAGTTCTTCATCAATGGCTTCACGATGGTCCTCATCCTTTGCAACAACAATCGGGTCTATCCCCAAAACAACCAGCTCCCACTACGTCATCAAACATTCCTGCATTAACCTCTATTACACCACCACAACACTCCGATGCACCATCAATTATTTCTACCACTCATTTCCAGCCTCCTATAATTCAGGAACCAGTCTTGGAACAACTCACGAGCACGAGTTCCCACAGTCCTCCTTCGACAGATGCGGCCCCTCAATCAGATCCTCATCATGGAATCTCAGCCCCGTGTAATGTAAGTACTGAACCTCCTCCATATTCTCATCCAGTGGTGATTCGCTCAAAAAATCAAATTTATAAACCCATTCAGAAAATGTCTTATTGCTATGTCTAATCCTCTTGCTCTTTCAGAACCAAGGACTTTTTTGCAAGCTCATAAACATTCCGAGTGGCGAGCAGCTGTGAGTGAGGAATTCAATGCTTTAATAAAAAATAGAACATGGGAGCTTGTTCCTCTAACTGATGCTACTAATGTCATTGGTTGCAAATGGGTTTACAGGATTAAACGGAGTCCGGATGGGAATATCTCCCGTTATAAAGCCAGACTTGTCGCGAAAGGATTTCATCAGCGATTGGGGATAGACTTTCAAGCCACATTTAGTCCTGTTATCAAACCCACAACAATTAGACTTGTCCTCACATTGGCGATCCAATTTGGTTGGCCTCTTCACCAACTTGATATTAATAATGTCTTTCTTCAAGGCACTCTTGAGGATAGTGTCTACATGGAACAACCACCAGGCTTTGTCAATGAGCAATACCCTCATCACGTTTACAAATTACGTAAAGCAATCTACGGCTTGAAACAAGCCCCAAGGGCGTGGTACACCGAGTTATGAAAATATCTTCTTTCTCTTGGCTTTACCAGTTCTCTTAGTGACATGTCTCTTTTTTTTCTTCATCGAGAACAACTCACAATTCTTTTACTGGTGTATGTTGATGATATCGTAGTCACAGGGACTAATTATGAGGCTGTCCAAAGAGTCATCAATTCACTTGCCACGCGGTTTTCATTGAAGGACTTAGGGGACTTAGACTATTTCCTTGGCGTTGAGGTGGTTTGTACACAACAAGGCATCTTTCTTTCACAAAGGAAATACATCTTGGACTTATTACACAAAACTAATATGCATAAGGCTAATGAGGTCCAAACGCCGCTCTCACCCAAAGAAGTCCTTCGTCTTAATGATGGGTCTCCTAAAACTGATGCAACTCAATATCGAAAAGTCATTGGGGCCCTTCAATACTTGAGCTTAACTCGACCAGATATTTCATTTGCAATAAACAAACTCTCCCAATTTATGCATTGCCCAAGTGCTACTTATTGGTCAGCTGCCAAACGAGCTCTTCGATACCTCAAGCATACCTCTGTCATGGCTTATTTGTTCATCACTCATCTAGTACTACATTGCATGCATTTTCTGATGCGGATTGGGTCGGGGAAGTTGATAATCGAACATCGACCACTGCATATATTGTTTTTCTTGGAGAAATTCCCATCAGTTGGTCATCCAAAAAGCAAAAGACCGTGGCAAGATCCTCCACTGAAGCTGAATATCGGACTATTGCATCTACTACTACCGAAATCAATTGGGTTCAAAATCGTCTTCAGGAACTTCATGTTACGACATCTCAGCCTCCTATAATCTACTGTGACAATGTTGGGGCCACATATTTATGTGCCAATCCAGTGTTTCATTCAAGAATGAAACACATTGCTATTGATTTTCACTTTGTTTGGGATCAGGTAGCACATAACAAACTTCGAGTTGCTCATGTCCATTCGGCAAACCAGTTAGCTGACTCTCTCACCAAACAGTAGCCACGACACCTCCTCCAACAACAATGCAGCAAGATAGGTATACTCGATGGAACACCTATCTTGAGGGGGCATAATAAGAATATGTCTACGCCTAAGTCAAGGGAACAAACAAGCACAATTTCTGGACCAAAGAATCAGCCTTTGGCATAGATTAAGCAAATCTAATCAATCACTATAGCTGTAAAATATGGCTAGAGCTCACATTTAGGCGTGTAATTGAGGACAACAAATCCCTCAACAATAGCAAACTACATGTATATATATAATACCTCTGTACATTGTAATGTGTGGCAAAGAATTCAATACAATTCCTTTCTATTGTCTTTAGGTAGTAGTTTTTATGTGCATCTTATTTTGATAATAATTTCTTCAAAAATTGGATAAATCATTATGAATAATTTCTGTTCTTTCCTTTTTTGTTCAATCTCATTTATGATTTCTGAGTTTAGCTTCAAGACTAGACTAGACTATTACATGTTGATAATTGACATTTTCAAACATATAATCGCATCAGAAGCCAATGGTGAAAATTTTAACTATTACCCCCCATTGCTATCCAAAGTCTTCCCATGTACTTGGTGCAGAGGTCAACCTGTAAATGTAACTAATGCAACCGCATGGGTAAAAGAAGTTGACTTGAGTTGACTTCATAAACCCCATCGTGTGGGTTTGTTGATGCATTCACTCTGCAAATAATTTGTTTGGGAACAATAATCATTTTCCAAAGAGATACGTAAGTCACACACGCAAAACATATACCATAATTATTTTTAAATCTAACCGGGAATAATAATTTTTCAACGAGACACGTAAGTCACATACGCGAAACACATAACATAATTATTTTTAAACCTAACCCTTCTCTCAGTAAGCAATAAGGGTCTTACAATTTCTCATATGTGACGCTCCTCAATCCACAAGCTTCAGTTCAATTCAGAGACTAAGGGGATACTAAAAATTGTGGTGTGGGATGTACCACATGGAATAACCCTCCGATGTGTGGAAAATTGCAAGATCCGTGTTGCTTAATGTATGAATACATATCAGAACATGAATTCTATCTTCCCATAACTCAGTCCAACACGGCCTTTAAAGCCCAAAACTAAATCCACAATGTAAATCCTTCAAATTTGATGTGTTTTTTACAATTAAATACTTTAATTCTAGGTTTTTGATACCAAAGAATTCAAATTTGACATCTATTTCACTAATTAATCATTAGATTTTACTGAATTATGCAAGTGGATCTTGTATTTAAACCCAAAACTTAGGGTCCTTAATATTTTCAGCCTTATAAATAATTCAGCAACAATCTACAACTGGGGAATATATAAGTTAGCTAAATAAATTCGAATAAGTGAACATATATCATCAATCACGCAATATACTCATGAAATTCGAAAATCGAAAAAAAGAATATTGCAAACTCATATAATAACATGCTAATCACAAGAAATAGCACATTATACATATCAAACAAATGAGTAAAAAGACGTTTATAAAAGCTCTCAATCAATTTCATGAAACAACATTAAGATAATCATGAATTAGATTAAGAACTTTCTTAGTTTATACATAATCAAACAAGCATCACAAAATTTTTAATTTAATGGTTGAAAAATCATGCATAATTGGCTCTGATACCACATATAAGCATATATATATATAAATGTATGTATTCCAATATGCATAACTTTGTAGCACAATAAATATAAATATAATTAACAGTAGAATCACATACCTATTTTAGTCATGACAAAAGCATAAAAGCAAGTTGTAATTGTTACCCAATTACTGACAAAGTTCCTCTCCCTGCTCTATTATGGATTAACTACCATTTATGGGAATAGTCAATTAGGACTAAAATAGGAGAGGAGATGTAGTCATATATTTATAGATTATTCTAACAGACCTTTCCCATAAAAGGTTTTGTTAGAATATATAAGCCTACACATAGTTAATCGTATATAGACTTATGAGGTGAACTTAAATTAATATAATCATAACTCAATTTATGAATAAGATATTTAGCCCATTTTATAAACTAAAAATAATTAACGGCAACACATATAATGGAGACATATTCCAACAAGTGTATCAGAAGATGAATTGCATCGCCCCATCCTACTGTAATAAGGTCAAGTCTATTATGAAGAAACTTAGAAAAAGAGAAATAGAGGTAAGTCTACAACTTTGATTTTTCGGTGAAATGAAGTCTACTACTTTCACAAAAAAGAACAAAAAGAGGCCCCCTTTTTCCACGCGGTTAATTACACGCCGTGACTTGGAAATCTCTAGTAATTGGGCCAGCGTAAAGCAAAAATTTCCATCAAACGATATCGATTCAAGGGTAATGAAACTAAACTCATACTTTGACAAAAAGAAAAAAGCTAAACTCATACAAAGTATAAGTCAAGGATTGAATGTTTTGGTTGACGATCAAAATACTAACTTTTTGCAGCAATTATTCGTTAATTGATTCAGTTGTTGAAGGTATTATTATGATAATAATAAAACATATCAAATACTACCAGAGTGTAGTAAATTTTTGTAGTTTTAATAATCTTTGTTAAATAAATATTAGATACTTATTGGAAACAAATTATTTCCGTAAATTGCGAACAAAAATATTTACTTGGAACATAGTGAGTTGTATTCCTTAAGAAACAGCGGAAATCATACACTAGCTCTTGGGACATATTTAACTTTTATGTGCGACACTTTAAATGGTGCTTAAAAGCTCAAGTAGGTAAGGTCATCTCAAATAAGTTCTTTATTTTTTATTTTTAATAATAGAAAGTGAAATAAGTAATTTTCTATTTCATTAATTTCACCGTAATAATATCTATTATTTTAGCTACTTCTTATTTCAATTTTATTAAAACAACATTCTCTATTTTAATTTTATTAAAATAATATTCTTTATTTCAATTTTATCCCACCAAAAACTTCAATTCTACTAGTTGCAAAGAGTATCGTTTACTCGAGTGGTGAGAGTTTTGCTTTGAGACCTTGAGAGGAAAAGAAAGTAGTGTCGGTATTGATTTTTTTTTTTTTTGTTTTTTTTTTGTTTTGGTAAAGGTCTCTATTGATTCAAATATACAAATTTCAACTTGAATAGTGACAACACGTGGAGTTGAAGCTAGAGGAAAACGATTGCTGGTCTAGAGACACACGCGATACAGAGGACAGCGTGTGGGTCACAGGCGATGTTGCAATCACAGAAGACTCGTTAGTTAAGGTCTGTGACATTCGGCATTGGAGCGGTTGACTGATTGATCAACAGGGTAACATAGTCATTTCATTGTATATAATAATTCGAAACTTTCAAAAATCTTAATTTAATAATCTTATATACATAAAAGTTTTAATTTAGTCTTACATATTGTTTAACTAAAAGTTTTAGATCATAGTTTGAGAGACAAAATTGAAAAATAGTATGTGCAAAAGTGAAAAATTCAATTAGGTCTTGAAAGTTTGCAAAAATATTCAAATTAGTTCTGAATATTTGTCCAAATATTATAAATATTTGAAATTGACGCATGATATTTAAAAATGGAAAATGGTCTACAACGTCGGTCCGACTCAGTCTTCTCTCGTTGACAAACACAAACACGGAAATGGTCTACTACTGATACTTCCACTCAATTTACCTCACGCAGGTTATTACTCGGCAAGTGCTGATTATTTTGCTCTAATTAGACATCGAGGGACAAGTCCATTGTTCGTCAAGAAGTTGATTTTGGAGATGAAAATGTACAGATTTTCGCTTCTCCAAGTTGTGCTTTCCTGTTTTGCTCTTATAGCAGCTGTGTCTGTCATCGTCCTTGCACAGCCAGATCAATCAGGTACTTGTAAGTTGTAAAGCTCAAATCCTTGAAGTTCATTTCCCTTGTTTGTTTTATTACTACTAGAATTTATAGTTGGCTTATAATTCTAATCTCTCAGGATTCATAAGCATTGACTGTGGTTTATCTGAAATTTCCCACTACACCCATCCAGACACCAGACTCTTCTACACTTCAGACGGAGGCTTCACAGACAGCGGTGTCAACGTAGCTGTATCAGCTTCAAACTATTCAAAGCCATACTTGTCTGTAAGAAGCTTTCCTGAAGGAGACAGGAATTGCTACACCCTCAAACCTGAAAATGGGAAGGATAACAAGTATTTGATAAGGGCAAGTTTTATGTATGGAAATTACGACGGAAAAAACCGACTACCAGAATTTGATTTGAATATTGGAGAAGATTTGTGGGGTACTGTGAGCGTTATAGATACATATAATCGATTCTATTGGGAAATAATACACACTCCAACTACAGATTATGTGCGCGTGTGTCTTCAAAAGACGGGAGAAACAATTCCTTTCATATCAGCATTAGAGTTGAGGCCATTGAATAATAACTTATACGCAACTGATCAATCTGGATCATTAGGGCTTATGGGATGGTGGAATCTCGGCTCTGAATCCGATGAACGGGTAATTAGGTGAGTGTTGATATATAATTGTAATTATGGATGTCTAGCATTCCAACATTTTGATAAACTTATTCCAAATTCTGGTTTACTAGGTACCCGAATGATGTCTATGATCGCATATGGCCGCCCTTCGACCCCATTACCTATTCCTATGTTCAATGGTCTAATACTACGTCGTTAAGTACTAATCATCCACTAAGTACAGGCAAATTCCAACTACCATCTACTGTCATGAGCACCGCAGCCACACCCCAGAATTCAAATGGCTCTTTGTACATGTCTTGGGGGCCTTTCATTAATTCAGACGTCCGATTTTATTTATGCTTGCATTTTGCCGAAGTTCAAGAGCTCCCAAGCCATAAATTCAGACAATCCCAAATGTATTTGAACGGAGAACCCTGGTTTGGAGAATTCTCTCCACGATATCTACAGCCAGATACTATATGTAGCACGGGTGCAGAACGTCTTCAAATCAAGTATGAGATCTCCATAAATTCAACTCAAAATTCAACGCTTCCTCCCATCATTAATGCCATAGAAATTCATAGGGTAATGTATTTCAAAACACCGGGGACCTATGATAGTGATGGTATGTCATAATTGCAAACTGATATTTTCAATTCCTGACTTATAGCAACACGTGTTTAACTTTTTTTTTTTCTTCTGTGCCTTTTCTACTCTATTTTCTATGATACTAGTGATTGCGATTTTTGGCATCAAGTCATACTATAGACTGAAGAAGAACTGGCAAGGAGATCCATGCGGACCTTCAGCTTTCAGATGGGATGGTCTCAACTGCAGTGATGATTACAGTTCTAGGATTGTCTCATTGTATGCATTTAGACATCCCAACACTTCTCATCTCAGTTTCAATTATATGTCTCAAATATATCATTAATGAATTTGTATCAGGAACTTATCCTCAAGCGGATTAAATGGATCAATATCTCCGCATATAGCTAATCTCATATCGATTCAAATTCTGTAAGTATGTCAATTTACATGACCTGACGGAAAAAATTAAGATGACATTGTGCAGCCAAAATGAATCACAGATTTTCATAATTGTCACTTATGGTAGTAAAATCTGATTGTTCCAGGGATTTGTCAAATAATAATTTGAGTGGACATGTGCCAGACTTTTTGGCTCAACTAGCTAATTTAACTGTCCTGTAAGTTTTTGCTAACATGCATTTTACTATTCCATGGCATGAATGAAAGAAGAGTAAATCATTTATTTTTCACTCCATTATAGAAACTTAACAGGGAACAATTTCAGTGGGCCGATACCAACAAAACTACAAGAGAAGGCAAAGCAGGGATTGTCTTTTAGGTATACTTTACTCTCAGAAATAAATCTAATTGGACTGTTAATGATCTTTCGTACTACCATTTAAGTTAAACTATTTTGCTCCCCTCTAACATTCAGAAATCAATCTAATTATCTCAATAATTTTAAGGAATCACTAAAAGGAAAGAGCTATAAGCATATTACACGGAAATTAATCAGCAACTTTACAAATAATAAATATCAAGATTGCTTTCGTTTAGGAATTGCAATTTCTAAAAGCTTACATTTTTTATCCTACTTAAGCAGTATTAGTGGACTGCCCAACAATGCCAACAATGAGACTGGCAAAAGGAAGAGCAAGGTTATCCTTCCATTAGCATCAACACTCGCCATTTTCTTAGTTTTCTTCTTTGTATTTATTACCATCTGCACAATCAAAAGACGCAGAAAAACAGGTTAGTAAAATAATGCTTGACCGAAGATACTTTTAGCAAGGGCAGCTATTGGGTCTAGCTTCCTGACCCGAACAACTCTCACAGATATTGTGGGACCCACATGATATAGGTCCCACCTATTAGAGAGCGTGTTGGGTTTGGCTAGCCTTTCAGCAATAATCTTTACAAAGGATTCTTTTCTTTGTTGACTTATACTTGTTGGGTCTCCTATACACAGTGATCGGAAAAAGAGATGTTGATTTAAATGAGAACAATGGCACGTTACAGAGTAAAACTTTGATAATTATATACTCAGAGATCTTAAAAATGACAAATAACTTCAAGAGAGTTCTAGGAAAAGGAGGATTTGGCACTGTCTATCATGGATTTATGGGTAACACTGAAGTTGCGGTGAAGATGCTCAACCCTTCATCGACCCAAGGACACAAGGAATTTCAAGCAGAGGTAACTCACGAGTTCTTAATCTACACATCAATGCTAGAGTTGGTGAATAAATAGGTCAAACATATAAGATGCATATGTTCTTACAATTACTTTCAAAATTTAGGTCAATCTTCTTATGAATGTCCATCACAAACACTTGACTTCTTTTTTGGGATCCTGCGATGATGGCAGTAACATTGGCATCATTTACGAGTACATGGCGAATGGTAACTTAAAACAACACCTATCAGGTATATGAAATTGAGAATTTCGCACCCTGCATGTACATTTATGAACAATGACTAGAGATAATCTTAGAAGTTTGTCTTATTGGGTGCAGAATTGAGTTGGGAACAAAGACTTCGAATTGCAGTAGATGCAGCACAAGGTAATTTCATCTTTAGTGTGATGAAAATGTTTACGTCAAAAAAGAAAAACATTATTTTTCAAAATCAGGTAAACATTAAAAATTAAGTTAATAATAAACTATGAAGACAAGAAGAGAGAATTAATGAATTTGAATTAGATTTTCCTACCAATGCGTTGCAGTAATTTTATCATGTTACAATTGAAATACTATTTTGGCAGGATTGGAGTACTTGCATCATGGATGCAAACTACCGATAGTCCACAGGGATATCAAGCCTACAAATATATTACTGAATGAAAAATTCCAAGCCAAATTATCTGATTTTGGGCTATCCAGAGCCTTTGCCAATGAAAGTGTTACGAATGTGTCAATTAACACCATTGCCGGCTCTCCAGGTTATATGGATCCTGAGTAAGTATTATAAGTCATTAGGCTACTAATAGAAATTTTATGTCATATTTTAATTTGGAAAAACCCGCAGGTGTTTCTCATCCCACAAATTAACTATAAAAAGCGATGTCTATAGTTTTGGGGTTGTCCTTTTGGAAATCGTCACTGGCGGGCCAGTAGTAAACCATGAAGACATGCACATAATTGAATGGGTTGCTCCTTTGGTTGAAAATAGAGACATCAGAACAATTGTTGACGAGAGGTTACAAGGCAACTTCAATATTGACTCTGCATGGAAAGCTGTTGAATTAGCAATGGCTTGTGTCTCTCGTCCTTCCACTACAAGGCCAACCATGGATGATGTGGTGATTAAATTGAAAGAGTGCTTGGCAATAGAGATACCTAACCAAGAGATGCTTAATCACGAAACAGAACCAAATAGTCTAACATCTTCGTTTCTAGAGGAAGAATATGATCCTCAAGATCTAGAAAGGTAAACCGAAGTCGACAAAAATTATTTCATACTTGCATATGATTTTGTTTGGCTGGTTTCTCATACTAGCATCGAGTGTTAAAATTTTTATCAGGTATTGTTTGAGGCAAGTGCAAAATTTATAAACTTGGAAAACATTTATTGCATTCGTCTGTTATTATTGCAAAAAGATATGAACTCAAGGCTAATCCTTGGTGTAGATCTGTTGTGTCGAGCAAAAAAAGAAAAAAAAAAAATTTTCTCCTATCATCAGTGACGGAGTCAGGCACTCGGGGTCAGGGTATACACTACCAGTACCCCGGGTCAAGGGTCAATAACTAGGAGTCAGAACACTCATCTATGCATAAACTATTTAAACACATTATAGCTCTTATACAGAACAACAAATGGAAAAAAATGCTCGAAATAAGAGAATATCCAAACATTATCTCTGTATATATATGGGCTTTAGTTCCACGCAAGATCAATCCTTTTTTTTTTTTTTGGTAAATAAAGATCAATCCTTTCAATTGAATCATAATCTACTGAGTTTCCAAATTAGATAAGTTGATCTAATAACTGAACATTCTCATATTCATTACCTAGTTACTTTAATGTGTATTTGCGATATTTTCATCCAAAAGAGTTAATAAAGATCTGTTCAACTCATTTTGCCCACCCTAATTCCAAGAGTTGCATAACAACAGAATTACCTGAAAACCTTTGGTCAAAAGGTGACCCAAGAGAAAAATTGGTTGCTGGGTGAGGAGCTGTGGCTTCGCCACTACCTATCATCCCTACGCAATTCATCACTCTATTATACCTCTCTTATCACCTCAATATATGTCACACATATACCTTATTCTCCAATACTCTTCTTAAGACTTCACTAGAAACTCAATCACCACATATAAGTCTTTCTTTCTGTTTCTCTTGATATTCTTCATTCTTCTTAATTTAGAGATAACTTATGTTATTGATCGCATGAGTATGAAACTAAATCAACTCTCTTAATACATTTGTATTTTTTTTTCTTATTCTTCTTTCAATTACCGTTTCTCATATTTCCATAATATCACTCATTAATTTGATCCCTCGGTAATACAGTTCTAAATGTCCGTTTATTTTTCCGAATGGATATTAAGGTACTCATCCACCAAACATTAAGTATATTCATTCTTCTCAAAATTACCTTAAAAATTTCTGTAAATAAAGTTACACCGCCCTCTCCCATGCTTCTCTAATCCTTTATTGGGATACTATTATAAGATTGTCATTAGACAACTTTTTTGTATAGTTCAGAATGTCAACCAATAACATACAACCATGGCCAAAACATCTTAGAGGCCGAACTTTTGGCCGAAAATAGAACGTTAAGAACAATGTATAGCAAAACTAGGTTGAACAAAATTAAAAAGGTAGTAACTCAAAAAGGAGTAGAAGAAGACCTCCAATAGATAGAGATACTTAAATGAAATTTTTCATGTATAATACTTACACTAAAGATAACTCTCAACAAAAATGAACGACATCATCATATTTATATTACCCGAACCTAAACTAGTGGATTAAAGTTTGATTTGGTTTGGCAAGTAGCCTTATCATAAACTTCCAAGCTGGTTATAAATCAGCACAAGCCCTAAAAGAACCATATTCCTAATATTTGGAACGTTCTCTACGTCTCAATGATACAGGAAAGTAAAGCACAAGAAATTTCTACGTAAAACTTTGTACATACACTAGAAGTTGATAATGCTATGAGCTAGAGGACAATTCCTTATGTCATACCTCTTTCCATAGTTTTAATTTTTTCCCATATATAGAAGCTGTTTCCTACATGGGTTATAATCTTTAAATGATTCAGCAATTACATCAACCCTGACTTTCGGTCGACGACAGATGGTATCCTCATTGTCAACCCATATGCTTTTATAGTATCTACATTCCATTTAGAATTTGAAAAAGTTTCAATCTCCTGAAGACTTATTAGGCAATAAGACGATCACATCCTATAAAGAAGACATATAAACGAGGAGCAAATTAGCTCTCTCAAGCGTACAATCCAAAAGAAAGCAAGGTCAGATAATGTAGCATACATCAATACCCACGTATCAGCGTACCACAAAATAGACTTAAACTATTCAATTAGCATATATATATTACTACTCAATCGCACATTATTTGTTTAATTGTCACTACTCATCACTACTTTACCTACTTTAGGGGCTGGGCCAATTACTCAGGATTCTCGATTATTCCATTGTCAATTCCATTATTCATAACATAGCTCTTGGGCACTGAAAAATGTATTACCCAATGACCAAAAGCATCAATTGCCCTTATTGTGCAACTATCACTTAGAAATATGTTCCCATATATTGTGAACACCTCTGGCTAAAAAGAGTTAAATTTTCCTAACAGCTAAGAAGAAAATTTTACCATGTAAGCATTTCTAGGAAGGAGATCATAATGCATCAAGGGCTTTAATGCCAGCATTTTTGTCCCATGCCTCTGGTGGGGCAACATCTGCCATAATCTATTCCTGCCCACGCCAAAGTATCTGAAGTGCAAAATCCGCTATCAGTATATTTGAGGTTTACAAACTAATCAGACCCATATTAAGTAGAATTGTGAACTGGATTGAAACAAAATGACCATGTGGACAAGTTTCACGTGTGTTATCTCCCCAAAAACCAAAAGTGCTATAGCATAGATAAACAACTTACCTTATCAATGATGCCAAATTCTTTGGCTGCATCCATATAAAATGGTCTTTTCATCACGTTAGCAACAGCCTCTGTAGGCTGGTGACATAGAAGTTCAAGTTAATGAGTGTTTTTTGTCTTCTTTTAATGTAGTGAACATGAAGAAACATATACTTTGATGTGATACTTACATTTCTAGAGTGTTTGGCCAAAAGTTCAACAAGCGTATCCCTATTTATAATTACCTGTAAAACCAATTTAGCCAGCGTGAAGGTTGAATGTAAATTTCATGTTATACATTTGCCCATGAGTACAGAGGCTGCTTCACAAATATCTGAAGAATAGGAATGGGGAGGATATAGTCTTACAATCTTACCTTCTGGCGCCCCAGAAGCAAGTGGGGCAGAACCTTTTTATTTTTCTTTCAAGAAGAAAAATAGTTCATGATAGCAACAAAACTAAAGGAGGAGGATGACAAAGAAAAGTAACACATTATCCTAATTTTAAATCACAATCTGAAACAATTTATCCTCTCACACTCTAGCAAGTCTTTCACCTTTTCTTTCCCTTCCATGGGAAATAGTTTAACCCTGAACTTAAATTATTACATATCTTTTCACTGTGTAACCTAGAGGCCATGAGTTCGGGTCATGCAAACAGTTTCTTGTAAAATGCAAGGTAAGGCAGTGTAAAACGGCTTTAACCCTTCCCCGGACCCTATGTTGGGCTGGAACTTAGTGCACCAGGATGTCCTTTTCTTTGCAAAACCCATGAGAAAGGGCAAAAATTGCAAGTCTCAAAGAACGTGTTGCATCCTAGGTAGCCCATAGAAAAAATGGTGGTTAACGTAATTGAGATTTGAAAGCGTTTCATAGAGATGATGAAGCTCTTAGAAACTTGGAACTGAACAAATGGAAAGGAATGCCAATACCACTATAAATTGCAAATAGTTGCATGCAGATAGAAAAAAACAATGCAAGGAAAAAGACAAAATGAAACTGATCCCCTCATTCTCAATAAGGGGTTTCTATTTTCATAATAGAGCCATCAATTGAGAAAACGATGCAACATAACACAGCATCTGCGAAGCACAAAATGCCAAAATGTAAATGACAGCAGAAAATTCTCTTGTTACGCCACAGAAATTGTACTTTCAAGTCTAGCATTAATAGAAGGGAATTCTGTAAGCAAAACAATAAACATAGAACAACTGATGCCAAGTTCTAGGAGATTAATGCTATTACACTAACAGAATTTTGGAGACGGGAGGCTTTCCTGTCGCCAATTTTAGAGACGGGAGACTTTCCCGTCTCCAATTTTGGAGACGGGAGGCATTCCCATCTCCAATTTTGGAGACGGCGAAGTATGTCCTCACTAACAGTGATGGCTTGGTGACTGTTTTTTCCGTCTCACACTATGCTGTCACTGTCCTGTCACAAAATTAGCGTCAACATTTTCCATAACCATTGCCGTATTGGTGACGGGATGGCAATGGTCCGTCGCAAAATCTAGTTTTTTTTTGTAGTGATCGAGAAATATATCCTGCTTTTTTGAAATATCACTAGATCTTATGGAAAGAACGGAACTGAAGGGCTTTGAAGGGAAGGAATTATAAGCATTGTTCCTTTAGAAAGAAAATATATGCATCGAGAAATATCTCCTGCTTTTTTGAAATATCACTGGATCTTATGGAAAGAACAGAACTAAAGGGCTTTGAAGGGAAGGAATTATCTCTTTGTTTTTTGAAATATCATTGGATTCGTGATCTTTGTTTTTGGATTAGAGGTTCATGTAAAGTTGATGTAGATAGCATTCAAGATTCTATAGATAGCTTGAGTAGTTGATATAAATATATTTGGGGTTGCACCCCTTGGTGCATATTAATAATTTTTTTTAGTTCTCAACATGTTTCAAGTGCCAAAAGAGATGAAGATCACTCTAGCTTAACAGTGCATAAGCTCCACATCTTCTGATTAAGCTTAGGCACTTTGATGGTTATGATCTATGAAGATTCAAGATGTGAACTTCCTAGCTAAGATCTTGTCCTAAAGAAGAAAGATTGAGGACATGATCAAGCACTTTGTGAATAGCAATGTTATACAATCTCAAAAGTGCCATACAAAGCTCATCTGCACCAAATAAGTTCAAGATACTGATCAAGCTCAAATTCTATGGTAGTGAAAATCCAAGATGATTCTAGTGCAATTTTCCATAGAGATGTAACTATGAAGATTGAATGTCAAAGATTGAAGAGAGAGTCACAAGGAAGGAAACGTGACAACATAAGGGGTAACGACCTTTTATGTGGTATGCCTAAGCTTGCATTATGAAAACTCATAAATCCTTTTTCAAATTCTTTAAATGTGTTTGAGCTTTCTAAAATCTCTTTTCGTTCTCAAGAGTTTGTGCTAAAATTGTTTACATGCTCTCAAAAAGGCTTGTTGCAAAAATCCTTTTGAATCTTAAAAAGTCTTCCAAAAGTTTCTAAAAGTTATCTCAAGCTTAAATCAATTCAAAACAGGTTGAAAAAAGATTGTTTGGCTAATCCTGCTTAGCCGGATGAGCAAAGCCAACTGAGGAGTCAACCGACTTGGCTTAATTGGGCAAGTCAGTGGACACCAGACGAGTAGCTGGTTACCATGTCATCCGACAACTATCGCTCGGCTACCTTGAATGGCTGGTGGATGACCTCAGCCGGTCAAGGCATCGACCGGCTAGTCACCTGGCTGTATTCCAGTTTATGCCATATAACTTTACTAGTTGAGGGATCATCCAGCTGCTCTTACAACTTTTAAATTTATGGCAGTTCAACTAGCTGTTTGGTATCATTACAAAGTTCTTTTTTTTTAAAGCCAAACTACTATTCGATAAAAATAACTCTGAGAACTTTGATAATATGAAGAAAACTTTTGTGAAGCATTTAAAAGCTTGTGTTAACACTTTCATATCTCTATCAAAAGCATTTGATGAGCTTTCACTTGCAAAAATCTTTGAGCTACCAACTAAGATTTATTTGTATTCATCTATCTCAAGAGGAAATATTATTTGCATGCAAAAACATTATTCCCACTACTTACTTGTATTCTCTCTAGAGCTAAACATTAAGGGATTCATAGTTTAAGAGAGAGGTTGAGACTTTCTTTGTAGATTCAAAGAGGGAAAAAGTCTTGTATTGCTCTTGTGGATTTCAAGAGTAATTGTTAGTAGGTTTGAGCTCTACCTACATTTGAAGAAGCTTGAGTTGTTCTTGCAAATTCAAGAGTGAATTTATTAGAGTTGGTTTGTGCTTCACCAACTTGTGAAGAAATACCTCTAGTGGAGTTTGTAGAAAATCCAAAGGAAATGATACCTTTGGCGGTGGAGTAGAGTATTGAATCGCCCTTAACTCGCTGACTCATTTCTCTCTCTCTACTCTTTTATTTGTTGCATATCTTGTGTTTGTTAAATTGTTTGAAAGAAATAACTAGTCATGAGCATATTTAAAAAATTCGTAGTATTGTCTCCCTATCCTCATTTATGCCCCTAGGGTAATTTGGACTAACAATTGTACTGGTCGAAAGTGGCCCAACTATGTCCACGCCCCACCAAGCAAATGGCCAAAGGATAAAGATGGTTGTTAGGTAGGTTACCAACTGTCTCTGTACCTTGGAATTCCAAATCCCTCACACATGTCTTACTTTTTAACCCTTTTTTCAACATCCTGTTTTATAGTCGACCAAAATTACCCTTGTTTGAGGGTCTTTTGGGCTAATGCTCTTCCCCAATGTCGTTTTTGTAGATTTTTTCATAGATTTATCAGGTAATGATCTGACCTATATACCTACAAAATGAACAATGTAGGCTTAGCCTGTGGGAGAAGATCCAACAATCAAGTTATTGATCGTTATAAATCTGAGAGAAAATAAATTCAAAGAAGTAGTGATTGTGTTTTAAATGAGTTACCTTTTCATATTGTGAATGATGTATTTATACTACTTTAAAAAGGACCCACTAGGATTTACATTGGCATGAGACCTCTCCCGAGGTCCACTGCACACATGAGGGAGACAACCTCTCTCGAAAAGTACTTGTCACATATTGTTGTTCTCACTCATGAAAATTCCCCTCACTTTAGGTAGGTCTTTATAGAATATTGTTCAATACCTTGTGTCACGCCCCGAAATTTAACAAGGTAAACCCAAGATGAGACCGTCGCCCGCCTAGAAAGACAAGTCCTCCTAAGCCTGCAAGTCTTAAGTTTCTCGATAACACAAGCTATAATCTATTAATAAATAAATAATCCAGAGCTTCTATAGTCCCAAAAATAAACATTTAATCTTTAATTACATCAGAGTTCTCCAAAAATAATAATAATCATATTTCTCAATAAATTGAATCGAATCTTTAGCTCTGGTTAAGTGATTTTTAACCCGATAAACCCCGATCTAACTTTGTTGTCTGCAAAGAGAAAATGAAAGGAGTGAGCGGAACAATGCTCAGTAAGTAGATTTACCCCGAAGAAAGCCAAGGTTCAAAGATAAATAAATGGCCAAATAATCACGAAATAATATTAGGCACTACGGGACACTATAACAAGTCGTGACTACTTAATAGCAGCACGATCACAAGATAGATTCACACGTTCATAATAGTCGATAACAGTAGTCGACAATAAGAGACGGCTAATTAACTCTCAGCCGCATAGGATTCAATACATAGTTTGTATAGTTTGTAGGACCTGAATCAAAGGCTCAGATTTGACTTATCAGAAGGATTGATACAGATAACTGAACAAGAATCACGAACGTATAATAGAATAACAAACTGAACAATATTTGCAGAACAACAAATGGGGTAAATCAAAAAAAAAAGGTAAACTACTTACAAAAATTAACCAAAAGCTTTAGATGCCAAAAGTCACCAAATTCAAACAATAGAAGTTGGAGTCCTTAATTTCTTAAGCTAGCCTTGTACGGCTCACTGCAAGTTTCATTCTTCTCATTTATATCAAAACCAAAGACTAAACTAAGGCAAAGATGTCTTTGCACAAACGTTTGGATGACACTTAATTTATAGCCAAAATGATTGTACATTTTCATTAAAATAATCCATATGGTTTCTCCTTTTATTAAAATAGTATATCTTAAGCAAATTGGTGGCATTATGGTTATAGCACAAAAGAGCCATCAATCTCACGAGTCCATGTTACCAGGCGCTATCAAGATTATTTTTTTCCATGTTTTATCATTTTAAAATATTATAACTTACACTATGATGATAAACACCACTTATCTTTGCATCATCTTGTTCCCCATTTACATTATTTAACTGAAAGTAAAAATTTCAAAGTAATGCAGTGAATCAGCAAGCAAATCCATTGATATATTTGGACAATAAATTAATACACCACTATATTAATGGTTTTATCTCTTTAATTTTTTTTTAAACGTTGGGGTATTACACTCTCTCCCCCTTCAAAAAGTTTCATCCTCGAAACTTAATCTCTTAAATAAAAATCTTGCAAGACAAAATTTAGAACTTCAAAATCATAAATAAAAATCTAGGCACTCTTATAATCAAAATAATAAATTTAAGCCTAATCACTCTTATAATACGCAACAAAAGTTTAGTTACCCAAACCACAAGTCCTCAAATGATCATAACCTATTGCTCTGATACCATTCTGTCACCTCCAGAAATTTAATAAGGTAAACCTGGGGCGAGACCGCCGCGCGCCTAAAAAGACAAGTCCTCCTAAGCCAACAAGGCTCAAGTCTCTTGATAACACAAGCTATAATCCATTAATAAATAAATAATTTAGAGCTTCTATAGTCCCAAAAATAAACATTTAATCTTTAATTACATCAAAGTTCTCCAAAAATAATAATAATCATATTTCTCAATAAATCCAATCGAATCTTTAGCTCTGGTCAAGTGATTTCTAGCCCGATAAACCCAAATCTAATTTTGTTGTCTGCAAAGAGAAAATGAAAGAAGCGAGCAGAACAATGCTCAGTAAGTAGATTTAACCTGAAGAAAACCAAGGTTCAAAGATCAATAAATAGCCAAATAATCACGAAAAAATATCAAGCACTACGGGACACTATAACAAGCCATGGTTACTTAATAGCCGTACGATCACAAATTAGATTCACATGTTCATAATAGTCGACAACAGTAGTTGACAACAAGAGACAGCTAATTAACTCCCAGTCGCATAGGATTCGATGCATAGCTTGTACAGTTTGTAGGACCTAAATCAAATGCTCATATTTGACTTATCAGAAGGATTGATATAGATAAATGAACAAGAATCACAAATGAATAATAGAATAATGAACTGAACAATATTTGCAGAACAACAAATGGGATAAATAAAAAAGAAAGGTAAACTACTTACAGAAATTAACCAAAAGTTTTAGATGCCAAAAGTCACCAAATCCAAATAATAGAAGTTGGAGTCCCTAATTTCTTACGCTAGCCTTGTACGGCTCACTGCAAGTTTCATTCTTCTCCTTTATATCAAAACTAAAGACTAAACTAAGGCAAAGATGTCTTTGCACAAACGTTTGGATGACACTTAAGCATATGGTTTCACCTTTTATTAAAATAGTATATCTTAAGCAAATTGGTAGCATTATGGTTTTAGCACAAAAGAGCCATCAATCTCACAAGTCCATGTTACTAGGCACTATCAAGATCATTTTTGGCCATGCTTTTATAGAAACTGATATATGGAATGAAGTAGATATTTTTCACATTTCATTCATTGTAACTCTGCATATAAATATATAGTACAACAAGAGGAAGGGTAGTTTAAACTTCTTTCTTACAAGCATATATCAAGGAATTTAAAACTTTGAATACAAAGATAAGCTTATCAAAAACCATATCGTGCAGTATGGTTGTTAGGCTAAGGGTTGAATGTCTTTGATCTATCATGCCTTTTCTAGATAGTCGTACCATCAATAACGCCTAGCTTGATCCGTTGTTGCTGGAATTGTGCACGAGACAAAGGTTTTGTGAGTGAGTCAGCAATCTGATCGACTGAATGAACATGTAAGACCCGTAAAAAGTTGTTGGCCACTTGATCTCGCACAAAGTGAAAATCTATAGCAATGTGTTTCATGCGAGAGTGAAACACTGGATTGGCGCACAAGTATGTTGTTCCCACATTATCACAGTAAATAGTTGGTACACCTAAAATTTTAAGTCGTAATTCACCAATCAAATTTTGCAGCCAATTAACTTCTGCAGTGGCACTTGTAATAGTGCGATACTCGGGCTCTATAGAAGAGGGAGCAACTGATTTTTGTTTCTTGGAGGACCAACTAATTGGAACATTCCTAAAAAATACAACATATGTAGAAGTTGAGCAACGATTATTGGGATTTCCTGCCCAATCTGCATCTGAAAAAAATACTTAGACGTAGATGGGAAGAACGACGTAGGATAAGACCATGAGATATAGTCTGCTTGAGGTATCGGAGAACTCTTTTAGCGGTAGTCCAGTGTGTGGCTATTGGGTTATGCATAAACTGAGATAAGCGATTAACCACATAACACAAATCAGGACGTGTGAAGGAAAGATATTGAAGGGCACCAATTAGACTCCTATATTGCTTAGGATCAGTTGGAGGTGTCCCATCTATAAGAGTCAAAGTCGTTGCTGTAGAGATAGGAGTTTGTACACCTTTTGCCTCTGCCATGTTTAATTTACTTAAAAGATCAGTGACATATTTTCGCTGAGATAAAAATATGCCTTCCTTTGTGTGGCAAACTTCTAGTCCCAAAAAATAATCTAAGTGTCCCAAGTCCTTGAGAGAAAATCGGGCTGCCAAATTATGAATAATATTTTGCACAGCTCTTGAATTATTTCCTGTAATGAGAATATCATCCACATAGTCTAAAAGGAGAACTGTTAGTGAACCTTGATGCATAATAAAAAGTGAGGCATCACTACAAGAATTAGCAAATCCAATTGCAAGTAAAAACTGTTTCAACTTCATATACCATGGGCGAGGAGCTTGTTTCAGCGCATAAATACCTTTGCTTCACACATAATCTTGATTATGCAAGTCACTGAACCCAAGTGGTTGTCTCATATAACCTTCATCATCTAGTGCCCCCTGCAAAAAGGCATTATTAATGTCCAGTTGTCGAGTTAACCAACCAAACTAAGCACAAATCTGATTGTGGTAGGCTTAACCACAGGGCTAAAAGTAGCATGAAAGTCAATTCCTGGACGCTGGTGAAATCCTTTTGCTACAAGGCGGGCTTTGTATCGATCAATAGTCCCATCGGGCTTTCTTTTAATTATGTAAACCCATTTACATCCAATTACATTTTGAGTACTGGAGGATGGTACTAATTCCCAAGTATCATTGTAGACAAGAGCATCAAACTCGTCACACATAGCTTTGCGCCAATGTGCAACCTTGCATGCTTGATGAAGCAGTAAGACATAGTTTATGAAGTGGCTTAATGATATTATTTTTGGATCTCATAATCATGGGGTATTAGGATTAGGGAACAACACATGAAATAGAATTAGATGGAGAACCATTAAGAGATGAAGAAATGCGTTTTATCGGAGGATCAGAAGCTGAAGGCAAACTTGGTGACACCAAAGTAGAGGGGACCATTGTTGTCGATGGAGAATCAAAGGTTTACACATTGGACACATTCGCGGGCTGAGAAATTGAGCACGAGCTAGAGGTACATGGCACCATTGGAATTGGAACATCTGAAGAGAAAAGATGAGAAGTGGTGGGCGATACGGAAGAAGAGGGTGACGACTGTGAGCTCGAACAAGACAACCATTGTGGGATGGAGTCAGGGTGTATAGTAGACATAATAGGAGAAGATTTTGCTAGAAAAATATCTTCGAAAAACACAACATGTCGCGAAATAAAAAGTTTTTTTGTTTGCAGATCAAAGCACTTATACGCATGGTGAACAATAGAATAGCCTATGAAAATGCATGGTCTAGATTTTGGAGAAAGCTTATCACGGGCATAAGGCTTGAGCCATGGGTAATAGAGACACCCAAAAACCTTTAAGTTGCAGTAACTTGGTGATGCATGGAATAGGGCCTCAAAGGGAGTTCTATTGCCAATTGTCAAGGTAGGAAGTCTATTTATGATGTAGACAGCTGTTTGGCAAGCAGCGGACCAGAATTTTGGTGGAAGAGTAGCTTGAGAGAGCAAGGTTAGTGTCGTTTCAATGACATGACAATGTCGTCTCTCCGTTAGACCTACACGTTGAGGAGTATAAGGTGGTGCAATTAGATGTTGAATGCCATTCTGACGGAGAATGGAACTTAGACCCTCATATTCCCCACCCCCATCAGAATATAAAGAAGCAATTTTGGTATGAAAATAATTTTCAACAAGTGCCTTAAAATCTTGAAAAATTATTGTTGTGTCACTCTTCCTTTTCAAAGGGTATAGCAATATGTACTTTGTGTGATGATCAACAAAGATTAAGTAAAATTTGAAACCATCAAATGACATTACAGGAGCAGGCCCCCATACATCAGAATAAATAATTTCAAGAGGACGAGTGCTACGGATAGTTGAATCACCAAACACAAGTTTATGACTTTTATTTGAAATACAATCATTACAATGACTAAGCAAAGAATTAGACAAAGGAACATTATTGCTAGAGATTATCTGTCGCAACACCCGATGATGTGGATGGCCTAATCATGAATGCCAACGACCAACAGAGACCCGCGAAGCAGTGAGAGCTTGAAGTGCAGTGAACGAACTTGGCCACTCGTACAAATTCCCCATACTCTGGCCTCGAACAAGCGTTGCCCCCGTGTTCACATCCTTCACAAGAAAACAGTCAGGGAAGAATTCAATAGAGGTTTGATTTTGATTACAGAATTGGGAGACAGATAACAAATTTCGCTGGATGGAAGGAGCACATAACACATTATTGAGTTTAAAACTAGCATGAGGAGTGACAAGATTAGAGTTATCGATATGAATAATTGGAAGATCAGTACCATCTCCAATTAGAACACCATCATTACCACCATATTTTGAATGAATGTTCAAGTTCTGAAAATCCAACGTAATGTGGTGTGAAGCCCTAGAGTAAACAACCCAATTATTAGGTGGCATAGACATGCTTTTGTTGACATATTGGCCTGCAGATCATAGTGCAAGGTAGGACACGAATGACATGTCTTGGCAACATGACCAAATTTGTCACATAATAGGCACTGGACCCAACCTTGTGGATTAGAAAATCCATTGCGCCAGTTATTGTTGGTGGACCAATTACCTTGGCCTCCATTACTTTGAGAGTAGCGAGCAGAGTTACCATTATTCGAATAAGAAGACCCCTTCTTATTTTGGCTGTTCTGACCACTATTACCCTTTCCTTTGGAGCTGAATTTTTGCGTCAGTTGAGCCGTGATAAGGGCAAAGTCTTTCCGCTGCTCATCACGTTTGAGATATGCTTCATGGTCCAATAATTTATCAAACAAGGCTTGAAAGGAAATATCGGAGTCGCGAGCACGAATTGCTGCATTCAATTCTTTGTAATCGTCCCTCAAGCCTGAAAAGAAAACAACAACTAGTTCGTCATTACTAATAGGAGAGCCAGCCAAAGCAAGCTCATCAGCAAGTGACTTTGTGGTATGAAGATAGTCAGTCACTGATTGGGTTCCTTTGCTAAGATGAAGGAGTTTGTTACGAAGTCCATAAATGTACAACTTCGAGGCATTAGCGTATGAGCTACTTAACTTGTCCCAAGCGGCTTTGGCAATGCCAATCATGGTGACAAGAGACGCAATGCTAGCATGAATAGAGGCTAGAATGGCATGATGTAATAGATTATCTTGACACATCCATAACTTAAAGTTAGGATTAGGAGATGCTACTCTATCAGAGGTAACAGTTGAAGGAGGGCAAGGCAAAGAACCATCAATATAGCCCATCAAATCATACCCATAGAGCAAGGTACGGAATTGGGTACGCCATGTCGGATAATTGCTTCCTGTTAATTTTAACGGCAACTGGGCAGTGACATTAATCGCCACAATGGTAGGCTGAGATGTGACTCCTCCAAGAAGAACAGGAGCAAAAGTTGTTGAGGTAGTAGCAACAGAGCTAGAAGCCATAATGGTTAACAAAAATTAGGATCAAAGGCTTGTTAAAGCTTTAGGCTCTTATACCATAAAGAAACTGATATGTGGAATGAAGTAGATATTTTTCACATTTCATTCATCGTAACTCTGCATATAAATATACAGTACAACAAGAGGAAGGGTAGTTTAAACTTCCTGCTTACAAGCACAAATCAAGGAATTTAAAACTTTTAATACAAAGATAAGCTTATCAGAAACCATATCGTGCAGTATGGTTGTTAGGCTAAGGGTTGACTGTCTTTGATCTATCAGTTTTATCATTTTAAAATATTATTTACACTATGATGATAAACATCACTTATCTTGGCATGATCTTGTTCCCTATTTACATTATTTAACCAAAAGTGGAAATTTCAAAGTAGTGCAGTGAATCAACAAGCAAATCCTTTGATATATTTGGTCAATAAATTAATACACCACTATATTAATGGTTTTATTTCTTTAATTTTTTTAAAACGTTGGGGTATTACACCTTGGGTTGTCGAAAGTATGCCATTCTAGTCAATCTCGAATATATCTAACGGTAAACAACACACCACCTCTTGTAGTTTAAGCTAAGTGTGCACGTTTTCCCTATATACTTTATAATATGTATGTTTACCCCCTATAGTTTTAAAAAGTGTGCACACGTTACCCCCTCGTTAGAAAAACCATCCAAATTGATAGTAAGTGTAATACACGCGCTGATTTTGGGAAGTTGCAAGTTTTTATGTTATTGTTGACTTAAAATAGTACATTTTATGGATAAAAATATTCTTAAAGGATATAATGGTAATTTTAAACCTAGAAATTAAAAAAAAAAACCCACCCCCTTGTCGCCTCAACCCCAACCCACCCCTATTTTAGAGATATTCCCTAATGCGACATATTTGGATGACATATATTGGGGCATTTTGATATTAACTTGTACATTATGGCATCAATGTCTATATATGTGTGTTTTCATATTGACATAATTAGCACATTCATATTCTCATTCTTTTATGTGTATGAATGAGTCTCCAGTATTTTTATTAAAGGAATGTATTCTAAAAGAGTTTAGAATATGTTGGCGTATTTCCTTAATATGATAAATACTTAAAATATTCATAGTCCTTAGATTATTTGATTGGGACTTCAATAGTCTATTATAGACTATCACATGTGTTGTTACCTTTGATTAATATAGAGATGTTAATAATAAAGGATGGTGAGCCACGAGCCATAATGGCATAGGGATGCGACTAAAAAACATGTGGGTGACTATTAGTTGAATAGTTCACTGAATGTGACGTGAATAACAAATTATATGACTTCGGAATAATAATTTGTTATTCGTTGCGATTGTGCATGTAATCCTTAGACTTGAGACATTATGGCTGTCATATGTATTGGGGTTTGATTCTAGCGTTTGGATAATACTTATCTCGATAAACGAGATGAGATATGTCATCTTGCAGTTTCATTCATTTGGTATAGTGATTGACATGTAGTTGTCAAGATAGAATCCATTAACCTCCGGCGTGAGGCGATGTCTTATGCGATTTAAGCTCGGTTGTTTAATGAGGAAATCCTTGGCCGATGTGTGAATGATAGAGAATAAGTTTTCCATGTGTCATCTCTCATTACACCAATTAGATTTATGCATGGTATCGAGTTTATGAACTTAATCAGATCATGGTTCTTGCTCAACGGGACAATTAATGGAATGATTGGATTGCACGATAATCGGCGACCCTAAATAGATTCACTTGAATAAGATTTCATTGCTTTATAAACTGTCCTGATATGTTAGTTGCTAGAACATCACTCAAGAACTCTGAAGGTGTTTTGAAAATGACGAGAGATATTTTCTAAACAAATTGAATAGTTTGATTAACATTGAAATTGTTCAACGTTTCCTCAGTGCTATATACCGGTGAATCTAGAAAGTCACACACAATAGAGCACGGTGAATGGTTTTCCTATTGAGCTTGATTTAGTTTCTCTTGAGTTGTTAAAGTGTTAACAATTCTAATTAGTTTTTCCTTGAATTGTTAAAGTGTTAACAATAGTATTTTGTTTCTCTTGACTTGTTAAGGAGTTAACAATTGTGTGATTGACGTTTAAAAGTTATTGTGATCAATATGCAATTATTATTAAGTGTTGGGGCCAATGTGTAAATATGAAAAAGTTGTTTTCATAATTTCAACTAATAGTGATTAGGTTGAACATTTAAATGCCTTAGTGGAAGAATACTACACAATATACATATGATGTATATATATGTATGTTATTGTCTTAGTGGAAAAATACTACACAATATATATATATATATATTTCAAGGAAGGTTGTCTTCTCTTTTATTGCATTATGGATATAATATATAGTCTATCATATATTATATATACACACACATTACACAAGAGAGACAAGACAACAAAATAAAAGGAAGACTTGTCTTCATTCTCTTCAACCAATAGAGACAAGATAAAAACAAGAAGAAAATAAGTCTTCTTTGTCTTGAAGACTACACACGTTGGAGACCAAAAACAAGAGAGAAGATGAGTTGTCTTCTTTTTCTTGGCTAAGCCTTCATGGCTGAAAAAGTCAGAGAAAAAACGCAGCAAGAAGAAAGAGAAGAAAAAGTCTTCTCTTCTTCATCATCTTGTGATATACATGGCTGAAAAATGAAGCAAAAACAGAAGAAATTGTCTTCTCTTCTTCTTCATAAAAATGCAGCCAAGAACAAGGGAGAAGAAGGAAATGATTTTTCTATCTTCTTCACAAACAAACTCATAAATTTTTCATGGTTATCTAGCACAAATCAGCCACGGAAATGGAGAAGCCATTCTTTGCTCGTGTGGACGGACTAGAGCTCTTATGCTTTCAAGGGGTGGTGTCTTCCATCAAGTGAGCATAAATTTCAGATCTATTGCTTCCATGAGTTCTCTTCAAGAAGTATCCTCTTCTTCTATCTCTTGTCAATATATATATATATATATATATATATATATATATATATATATATATATATATATATATGTTTTGTATATGTTAATCACATGATTTCAATATTAGAGTTTCATATGAATCTTATGCTTTGAATTCCAGAAATTTTTTAATGTCATGTTTCGCTTCTGCTCGATTCTTAGCTAGATGATGTTCATAGCTCTAAATATATGAGATCATTCACCCCACCCCCTCGTCGCCATGAAACTGAAATACTTAGCTAAAAATCTTCTTTTTTTTTTTTTGCTGCAATCTAATTTTTTTTGTTGAAAATATTAACAAGAGTATAATTGTCAAAGACCTATTTCCGTTAGAAAATCTAACACCTAATTGACGGATGGCGACATGTGCACATTTTTTAAAATCATAAGAAACAAACGTGCACATTATAAAGTATAGGGATCAAACGTGCACTTGGCTTTTACCATAGAAGAGGGGTGTATTGTTTACCCATAGATCTCAAGTAATCAACTATATGCACCCCCACTTAAGCCTCGCTGAGGTTTGCCTTTAATCAGGTTCGTGATATCGAAATGATGTTCATCCTGCTTATCCTCAAGTCGAGATCTCTTATCCATGTCAAGTCCTTTTAAGAGCATAAATAAAAAAGAAATCATAGTCTCTCATTATGAATATACATATATATATAAAAAAAATGGGAAGAAAGAAAGAAAGAAGATGTCTGATATGGGTAATTTTCGGACCCGATTGCTTACCCTCCGCCAATTCCTAAGTGTTCTAACCAATGACGTGTTCTCTAAGAGAGATTTTCTAAATCTCCGGAGCCCACCGCATATCTCAAAAGATTCTCTATTGAATAGTATAAATAACACAGCACCAATCACAAACATATAACTCATTTTTTACTAAAAATAGCTATCTAAATACATTGTTCGTGTTTGAGCAAATTTAACTAACTTGATCATCATCCGAGCTCCCCGAAAATAACCACTGGTGGTGCCTTTGTTTTGCAAGTCAGGTGCTCGGCTTGGGCAGCAGCTTACTACCTTATCAAGGTCAAGTGATATTCAAGATAGTTTAGTGGTAGGTTATTTCCCTAGTAATTGGAAGACTAGGGTTCGAATCTCATTGGGGTAAGAATTTTATTTTCAAAAAAAGTCAAGTCTGTTATGTTTTTTTGGTGAAATAAAGTAAGGAGAGTCTTCAAAACGTCTGTGGGATCTATACTTTCTCTCTCTGACACGTGTTTTCACGCGCCAATGTGAGTCCCATGGACTATGTCCTGGATATTCAATGTCTAGGACGTTTTGAAGACTTTTCAAATAAAGTATACTACTTACCCGACCAAAACGTAAAAACGTCTACTGCTTTTTGTGTCTATTACCTGTTAAGATATCAAACTCAGTCTAACCCGCGGCCCCCTCTCTCCACGCAGTTGAATTAATGTTCCATTTAACATGATTGATCTTTGTCCCAATTATAAGTAGTAGACTTGGAAATTTATAGTAATTGGTCCAATGTGAAGTTAAAATTTCCATCAAAAGTTCCAGATTCGATGGTTTCTTTGAGAACATGATCAACGAAATGCAAAAGTAAAGTCTAGTCTCTAAATTCTGTCCAAGGCTAAATATGGGTGAAAAACCGATAGCGAATAAGTACTACGAGGAAAAGATGACATTAATACAAAGTATAATTCGAGGGTTGAATGCCTTGGCTGACGACCAAAGTACCAATTTCGTGTTTGAACTTATGAAAGAGTAAAAAGCATATGGAAAGGAAAAAGCTATTGCCTAATTTGAACTTGAGTTAAAACGCTTACAACAATGATTGATAACCACTATGGTGCACAGGCACCAACATCTAAATGTGATTATCTAAAATATATGATTTAAATCTGAAACTTAAGAAAGAGTAATTTTGCCCCAAAAAATATCATTTATGTGAATTACTATTTTAATTTATACAATGTATTTTGAATCTCTCTCACTAATTTAAAATACTCAACACATCTCTAAAGAAAAGATTGCAAATTTAGATCAAACCAAAAAAAAAAAGATTGCAAATTTAGAGGAAGGAAAGGTTATGGAGGGATTTCAAAATTCTTTCATTTCCTTTAATGAGAATGATTGTGCAATCCTCCCAAATTGGGGTGTTTTGGAGAAAAAGGAAAGGTTTTGTGTAAAAAAATATTTTTTATCTATACATGTCTCATGGTTATAAAAATAAAAGAGGGTACTTAAGTAATTTTACATTTAAAATTATTTTTTTTTCTTTTCTTCTTCAATCCAAACAAAAAATCATAAAATCCTTTCTTTTCCATTTCATTATTATTTTTATGTAATCCAAATAAAATATTTTATTTTCTTTCCTTTTCTTTATTTTTCTTCTTCCACTTTTCTTTCATTTCCTTTGTGCAATCAAAACATGGGGTAAAAGAAAAAGAGGTCAAGTCTACTACTTTCTTTTTTTCCATGAAATCAGTCTACTACTTTTTGGACCACAAGAAAAGAAGTGTACTACTTTCTCTCTTTTTTTTTCTTTTTTTTTTTTTTTTGTTTACTTCCCATTGACATATCAAAGTCATGGTAGCCGGCAGCTCCACATCTCCACGCAGACCACACGGTTTAATTAGAATACGATGACACTTGGGAGGACTTAATTAAAATATTTTGAAACTATCAACATTCTTGAATGATAAAGCCAACAGATCAAGTAAATTTTTAGTAATTCTTTTTTTCTAATTGAGATGAAGTTTAACTTAATTAGACTTGTGTCAATTATACAAACCATATTAATATTATGAAAATCTGGAATTTCCATCAAAGACTACAAAAGAAGTCCAACAAACTCCAATTTTCATAATAATTTTAGTGAAACTTTGTTAGAAATTACTCTTGTCTGGGGAGAGAGTGTGTGAAGTAATATAACAATGCAGATGATAACATAAATCAACACGGTTGGCAGGGGCGGAGCCATAAATTTATTGTTCCGGGAGTCGAAAAAAAAATTTTGACACACATACTAGCAAAAAAATTAGCAAAAAAAATGTAACTATATATGGTGACTTGAATCTACACCCTCAGCATATTGATAATTGTGACTAACCACTAAGCTAATTTCATGTTTTTGAAGATTTCTATACCTTTTTGACATTTTACCACTTTCACACACTGTAATATCTAACTTTCATATGCAAATGGAAAATGGTCTCCTTTGGTCCGCCTCTCTCCTAGGCCCCAACGTAAGTCCTACTCAGTCTTCTCTCTTTTTGACAAACATAAACACAGAAATGGCCTCCTTGTTCCCCAACGTAGGCCCATCGAGAGCTATTGAAACTTCCACCCAATTTACCTCACGCAGGTTGTTACTCGACATGTGCTGATTATTTTGCTCTTAAGACATCGAGGAAAAGTGCATTGTTCGTTAAGAAGTTGATTTTGGACATGAAAATGTACAGATTTTCGCTTCTCCAACTGCTTTCCTGTTTTGCTCTTACAGCAGTTGTGTCTGTTGTCGTCCTTGCACCGCCTGATCAATCAGGTACTTGTTAAGCAAATCCTTGAAGGTCATTTCCCATGTTTTTTTTATTACTACTAGAATTTATAGTGCGCTTATAATTCTAATCTCTGCTCTCTCTCTCTCAGGATTCATATGCATTGACTGTGGTTTATCTGAAAGTTATAACTACACCGATCCAGTCACCGAAATCTTCTACACTTCAGATGCAGGCTTCATAGACAGCGGTGTAAGCATGGAGATATCATCAACGATTGAGGAAAAAAGAAAGCGATTCTTGTTTGTAAGAAGCTTTCTTTCCTGAAAGAGACAGGAATTGCTACACCCTAAGACCTGAAAATGGGAAGTATAACAAGTATTTGATAAGGGCAAGTTTTATGTATGGAAATTACGACGGAAAGAACCAATTACCAGAGTTTGATGTGCATATTGGAGAAGATTTCTTGACTACTGTGAGTATTCATGATACACGAGATGTAACAAGAGTGGAAATTATACACACTCCAACAACAGATTATGTACACGTTTGTCTTCATAAGACAGGAGCAACGATTCCTTCCATATCAGTATTAGAGTTGAGGCCATTGAATAATACCTTATACGCAACTGATCAATCTGGATCATTAGAAGTTTATATAAGGATGAATCTCGGCGCTAAATCCGATGAATGGGTTAGGTAAGTCCTGTTATATAATTGTAATTATGATGTCTACCAATCCAACATTTTGATAAACTTATTCCAAATTCTGGTTTACTAGGTACCCGGATGATGTCTATGATCGCATCTGGCCGCCCTTCGACCCCATTATGTATTCCTATGTTCAATGGTCTAATCTTCCACTAAGTACAGGCAAATTCCGACTACCATCTACTGTCATGAGAACCGCAGCAACACCCCATAATTCAAATGGCTCTTTGTACGTGTCTTAGGAGCCTTTCAATTCAGGCGACCGATTTTATTTATGCTTGCATTTTGCCAAAGTTCAAGAGCTCCAAAGCCATAAATTAAGACAATCCCAATCGTATTTGAACCGAGAACCCTGGTTTGGAGAATTCTCTCCACGTTATCTACAGCCAGATACTATATGTAGCACGGGTGTTGAACGCCTTCAATCCAAGTATGAGCTCTCCATAAATTAAACTGAAAATTCAACGCTTCCTCCCATCATTAATGCCATAGAAATTTATAGGGTAAAGTATTAACACCAGGGACCTATGATAGTGATGGTATGTCATAATTACAAACTGACATTTCCAATTTGTGACCTATAGCAACATGTGTTTAACTCTTTTTTTTTTCTTCTTCTGTACCTTTTCTACTCTATTTTCTATGATTCTAGTGGGTGCCATTTTTGGCATCAAATCATACTACGGACAGAAGAGGAACTGGCAAGGAGATCCATGCAGACCTCCAGCTTTTAGATGGGATGGTCTCAACTGCAGTGATGATTACAGTCCTAGGATTGTCTCATTGTACGTTTATGCATTTAGACATCCCAACACTTCTGATCTAAGTTTCAATTATATATCTCAAATATATCATTGAACTTGTATTAGGAACTTGTCTTCAAGCGGATTAACCGGATCAATCACTCCGCATTTTGCTAATCTCATATCTATTCAGATTCTGTAAGTATGCCTATTTACTTGACCTGACGAAAAAATTTAAGATGAAATTGTGCAGCCAAAATGAATAAAATATTTTCATAATTATCACTTATGGTAGTAAAATCTAATTGTTCCAGGAATTTTTCAAATAACAATTTGAGTGGAAATGTGCCCAACTTTTGGCTCAACTAGCTAATTTAACAATCCTGTAAGTTTGTGCTAACATTTTACTATTCTATAGTACAAATGAAAGAAGAGTAAATCATTTATTTTTCACTCCATTACAGAAACTTAGCAGAGAACAATTTCAGTGGGCCGATACCAACAGAACTACAAGAGAAGACAAAGCATGGAGTGTCTTTCAGGTCTACTTTACTGTCAGAAATAAATCTAATTGGACTGTTACTAATCTTTTATACTACCATTCAAGCAAAAACTATTTTGGTCTCCTCTAACATTCAAAAATCAATCTAATTATCTCACTACTTTTAAGGGACCACTAAGAGAAGAGCTATATGTTAGAATATATAGGATCTAATACCAGAAAATATAACATCATAAACATATTCAATTCGAGATTTGAAAGAATGCCTGAACTACATGCTATATTTCTTAATTTGCTAGAAACTTCTTGTGCTAATCCTGCAAGAAAACCTTGAGTGACGTGTTGTGGTAGGCATGTCTAGACTAGGTATTCCATCTCCCTCTCCAACTCCTATATGGTGGCTCTCAATGGGGCAAGTCAACCCTAAAAGTCTATTACATAGACTACTTGAATTCTAGATGGGAGAGTGGGCTTATCCAAAAATCTTTATTGGGCCCCCATCAAGTTGCCCTAATATTAAAATGGGCTCTACACTTTACATACTACACCGCTAAAACTAATATCTATGATACGGATCTAGGTCCAACTAGAGCGGATCACAAAAATTATATACCGGGCTTTACTGATCAACCTCAACGCGTATGTCAATATAACAAAATATCTCAATTAGTGGTAGACCATAATTTAAAAATTCTAACAATTTCCCACTTGGGCAACATTGATTGGTTTTATCTTTTGAAACTATTTTATTTTATAAAACAATTATCGGGCTGAAAACAAATTTAGCGGCCACAAAGTAAACATCTCAATCCAAAATCCGGTCCAACAAGTACATCAATATTGAACCATAACAGTTGTTATACCATCTTTCGGCATAGAACTCCTATGATCACAAATACTAAGGCCCTATTGACACAAATTTCATGGTATGGTAAAATGTAGTGTGGTTTTTAGGACATGTAATCCAACTAGAATGATGAGCATGTCAATCCCACAATCGGCCACTTTATGGTCTTGTAAAAACACTTTATGGGATTAGATCCCTTTTTACCTCATAAGAAACTTTTAAATTTTATTGGGATATATGAACCCCCTTTAATGCTTCTATATCAAAGCCACTTCAATAATGAAGCCTTCAACTATATATCTTGAGATATGAAACTTTAAATCTGTGTGAGCTCACAGTAACTTTATCTATGTACATATAAAACAGTGATCACAACTTAAATATGATAGGAACCCAACTTTAATATATTGTCAATTACTCAAAATAAATTGTACCGTTACAATTTACGCTGCTTACAAATGCAATATCCAATACATGTTAATTTGGGTATATAACCTGCATACATTTGCATAAACATGCCAAGAACACAACTATATCTTAAACACTTGTTGGCCATAAATTTCCAAGCTATAACCCATCAACATATGCAAGTTGTGTAAATAATTAAACAAGTAATAATGACATGATTGAATCACAATCACCACCATGATCTCAGATAAAAAATTATAAATATTTTAATGATTGAATATGAGACTGGTAATCACATAGTAACACTTCAGTAAAAGTATAAATGCTCCCATTAACCAAATACTTCAAAATCTATTAATATCTACGCACTTAATGGCAACTTCTTTGGTTAGTGATATTACAATCTTTGAAAACATATTTTGATTGTAATCTTCAACTTTAAAAGTGTTGAATTCTAACATGAAAAAAGTTTCATTTATGATGAAAACATCAATGAAACTTTTCTAGAATGCTTACTTTAAAATTTTAGATTTGATAAAATAAAAAACATAATGTAGTGGAAAACACCATTCCTTTACTAATTACATATAGTAACAAGTAGTTTTAAATAGTTAATTTAAAGAATGCGCATTTCAACCTCTCACGCTGAATAGAATCTTTCGCCTAAGGCGCGCTAGTTTAACTCTTGACCTGCATTTTCTAGTTACAACTATAATGAAAACATATATTTCAAATGCATAATGCAAGTACATGCTTTGGAAATTTTAATAGCCTTTAGCTCTAAAATAACTGAATATACGTGCATTTGAAATAATATCTGCATTATATCATTTAGATAAAAGACTTTAAATAAACAACATTGCACAAAGTCAACACATTTGATACTTTAAATCTATATAATGGCCATATAAAATAAGGCTTAATAGAGATTGTAGTACTAGGCATAGAAAATATGATTATATATCACATTGGAACAATCTCACATACAACTTTAAAGAGCAAAAGCATGGAAGACAATCATAATCATGCACAGTTTGACCCCCTAATGTGCAAATAAGATGTGCAATATAATACTAACTTTAAATATAAACTCAAACTTTACCATTAACCACAAAATAATGCGGATAATATGAACTCGCAACCTGAACATTCTAGTTAAAAACTTGTCCTTTTTGGAGACTCAAATGTATAATACAATATTTTTCAGCAAAGTACAAGATATATATGAGTCTCCCATAAATGAATAGTAAGACATATAGAAACCACTTTCGGGCAAGAAAGGTTTCTTATGATAAAATTTCTTTAACACCCTTACTATTTTCATACTCCTAAAAAGTCAATGCTCATAATTTTCACGTTCGAGTATGCAATTGTGAACTATGACTTCAAGAAGTACACCATTCTAGAATCCTGATTGGATTTCTTATGAACCACAACGGATAACCAGCTTCGGTCAAGTTACCCAACTTGATCCAAAAATCATCCAATTGGGAAAAATAAGACGTTCTAGAATCCTTATTGGAAATTTTCAAAGACTTTATGAATAATCTCATATGGCAAGTCGTCTGTAGAGGCTATTGAAGATACCAACTAGGACAACTTAAAGAAAATTTATATTCTTGAATAAGTTTCCCATGTTCCTTCAAATATAGAGTGCCTCCAATTGAACTAGAATAACATTAATTATGTCAATCTTGTATTACCATCAAGCACATTTGGCAAATTCATACAGAGACAGATAAATGAAATATTGTCTTTAAAACAAGCCTTAAAAGTGATGTTTGACTAAAACTTTAATACTGTAAAGTATATAAAAATATATATATATATATGACCATCCAAACATGAAAAGTTAATATGAGGGAGCACTCATTTAATTAAGCTTCACTTAATCATTGCAAAAGTTAAGACTTTGAGAAATATTTGAAGTTAATTGAATGTCGAGATGACATTGACATTTCAATCATGAGATAACCTGAATCCAAACAAAGCACTTTTATATAATTTCAAAAAAAAATTATTGTATCTTCATGATACTTGAAGATCTAATCGACAACCAGGCATAAAAGTAGAAAAGATGATAATCATTGAGAATAAATATGTGATCTCTAAACTATTCTTTATTAAATATAATCACTATACCAATAATTCACATTTGAAGTGACAAGTATAACTTTTGAAGTTCACAACTTTAGGTCTTAAATAAACTTAATATACTGTATATCTTCACAAGATAAATTATTGGGTTAATAGCCCCAGACCCACCTATGATCAAACGAAACTAGCTATAACTCTCTTGTGGTCCAAAAAATATAGCCGGACTCCCCTGTGGTCCACCCGTTGATGTACACTGCTCCCTTCCGTCAAATTTTCTGTCAAAACTGACGGGATATGTACCACAATTGAATAAAATGCGATTTTTATTGGTTTTTAACATATTTAACAATAAATAATAGTAATAATTGAAAAGAATTAAAAATTAAAATAAAAAAATACAAACAACTTTCATCTTTAAATTTGAAACTACTGAATAAAAAAATAAATATATATTTTTTATCCTCTTCATTTTCAATTATTTTTATTATTAAATAAATAAAACAAATTTCATCTTCTTCAACCTCCCCACCCTACCCCACCCCACCCCTACCCCTACCACGCCTTCCCCTCCTGTTAAGGTAGAAAAATATCGAAGAGCTGGACTGGGCTGGACCTACAAAACGAGCACTGTGGGTTGAGCCCACGTGAGCAATCCAACAATCAAGTTAGTGATTTACTTGATGAAGAAGAAAGAAAAGTTTCTAGAAAAGTGTATAGAGTGTGTGAGTTTGATTGTGGCTTCGTGTTTGAACCATGGTGGTAATCTTAGTGAGTAATCTTTCGATTCCCACAGACGGCGCCAATCTATTAAGGTCAAAAATTTCGGGCCACAGTCTTGTGCCAGATCAGGATCTCGATTTCTCTAGCTGGACTCAAAACGAGGTCCTGTCAACGAGCAACCTACAAAACAAGGCCCACTAGGGGTGTGTCCCAGGGGACCCCTCCGACGATCAAGTCAGTTCGGGATCTCAAGTTGCATATGAGCAAAATAGAGTAAAAGTAATAAGAGATAAGAGAGAGAGAGAGAGAGAGAGAGAGAGAGTAGCATTATAGTGTCTATACTTTCTATTTGTTCCTCCCCTTTTTGAGAGAAGTGTCCATATATTTATACTAATCTTCCAATTGTTAGAGACTGTTACATGTCCCCCTATTAGAGTGTTCCCCAAGCCTCTTGGATATAATATGTTATAATTATATTGTCTGAGGTTCATGACAGACCTCGAGCTAGTGGACCTCAGGATCAGACTTCGGGCATTAGACCTCGGGCACTGGACCTCGGGACTGGATCTCGGGCTAATGGACCTCGGCCTTTGGGTTATGGACCTCTCAGGAGTATTTTAGTAACTTGTTCTTAGGCCTGGAATACCTCTTATCAATTACCCTTCCTGATTTCCTGAGTTCCGTAAGGGGTCAGAAAATCGCTTACTATTTTGCTAACATTTCCCGTGCTTGTTTATCTACTTAAGCTGCTATGAATCGACTCAATTTAATCTCTACTCAACTGAATGGACCATGGTGGTTCATGATAATAACTGTCTTTGGACAACATTGGATTCATTTTGTTATCATTAGTATCACTTCTATGAATGTGTGCCCTAGAAGTAGGCACATATCTGTTAGGGTGAGAAATGAGAATCACAAGCATCCGCTAGTCTGAGTTTATCAATCATACTCATTTTGAGCGGTCTATCTAAAGTTAGTGGTCCTCAATCTTGGATTGGTCGGCCTAGACCTCGGGAGGACCTCAGGCCTATGTGGCTTCATGTTTGCGAGACCTCGACCCCAAGAGGATCCCGTACTTCGGAGACCCCGAGATGGCTCTCATATTTATGTTGTGATTTCTCATTCTTTTATAGTTGTTGTGGCTTTAGTGGACTCTTGATTATCTTGGGAAGAAGTAACCCTGATAGTGAGTAGTACGACCATAGTGGATTCTTGTCTATGCTGAGAGAGTAGTAAATCTCATTTTGGTTGATAAGCCCCCAGATAATACTCGTCTTAGCTTGCTGAATTACGACCTCGTCAGTGCTTAATAAGACCCCGGAGGGTTCTTGCATTTATTATGAGGGTAGTGTCTCCAATTTTGTACTGATTAGTTCCCGCATGATACTCTTCTTAGCCTGTAGGGGCTTGGTTAGTGCCCGTAAGATACCCTTCATAGCCCCTTATTTGGAGAATACTTGCGCCCGAGGTGGCTGCTGAGCTCTTGGATGAACCTTGTATAGCTAGTGGAACTGGTAGGTCCACGTAGGAGTTTTATCTTAGCTTCGGAATGAATAACTCTGTTGTCAAGCTGGTAAGATCTCATAAAATTCTTGTCATAATTTGAGAAGTAATGGCCCTGAGGTCAGCTGGTAAGAGATTAATTTTTAAGGGCATCCTCTAATGTTGTTCATGTGTGCCGATCTCCTGACTGCCGAGGATTCCGAGTCAGAGTAGTAGTCAGAAAGTGATAATACTGAGGAACAACTAAGTGAGGGAATCAACCTCGAGGTTAATCAATCCGAACCATATGGTGCTGCCTAGGGTAATACCCCCTAGGCTTAGACTTAGGCTTTCAATGTGCTTCAATCTTCATTCTGATCTTGCAATGAATTTTCCCGATTAGTGGGATATATATGTCTTCGCTAGCTGGATTTGTTTTTATATTAGTAGATGGCTTAGCTTTTGCATTGATCTAACCTCGGTTTATTTCTTGCGCTGGTTTTACTTCATATAGTTGACTGTCGAGGTCCGCTTAATGCTTCTCATTATCGCATTTGTCAGGACTTTTAGTGTTGAAGGGTCTGTCCCCGTAAGATTTTCCACTTTTGATTTTCTCTTGGGCTCGGATGTTTGAGATAGGCTGAAAAGTCCTCATAAGGTATTTGTTTTAGCCATTGTTGCATGGATGAAGTCTTCATAACCTGTTCTCTAGGCTTTTGTAAGAGTCTTTTTCTGTAACCGGCAACTGTTAAGTTTCTCGTAGGAACTTCTTATAGCTTGGTCCTCGTCTTTATCTTCCGAGGTGGTTATCAAGTTTTCCACCGTGGCTCTTGATGTGGGGCTGATAGGAGTGTTGAGTTTCTCGTGGGAAACCCGTTGTCTCTCGTCGTAGCCTTTGGTGGGGCTGATAGGAGTGTTGAGCTTCTCGTGAGAAACCCGTTACCTCCCTTCGTAGCCTTTGGTGGGGCTAATAGGAGTGTTGAGTTTGTCATGGGAAACCCGTTGCCTTCTATCGTAGCCTTTGATGGGGTAGATAAGAGTGTTGAGTTTCTCGTGGGAAACCTGTTGCCTCCCATCGAAGCCCTTGGTAGGGGGAATGTTAACCCCCCGAGGTGGCTATTAATAGCTGGTGGGGCTGGTATGAATGTTGTCCGGTTCCCGTCTTGGCCCTGGATGTGGGGTTGCTAGGAACGTTGTGAGGTTCCCGTCTTGGCCCTTGTCCGAGGTGGTTTCTATGTTCCCGTAGGAATCTTTTATAACCAAGCCCTCGTCTTTGGGTCAATCCTTGCCATGTTAGTAACTGACAACGCATACTTATCATTGAAAAATATATTATTGATACCTTTCTTGGGGCGGGCTTGGTGGGCCTCGACCTCGGTTTGGTGTGCCTCAGCCTCGGTTTGGTAGACCTCGGCCTCGGCTTGGTTGACCTTGGCTTCGACTTGGTAGACCTCAGCCTCGGTTTGGCAGACCTCAGCCTCGGCTTGGGTGGCCTTGGCCTCGGGTAACAGTGGGTCATGGTATTCAGGTCAATCCTGCCATGTTTGTAGTAGACAATGCTAATATATTCTCATTTATTAAAGAATCAAATTATTGTTACCTTCTTGGAGGTTCGGGATGTAGTCTTGTTGGGAGATCTCTGCGGGGGTGTAGTTGATCTAATCCCGGTTGAGATCGAGGTTGAGCTAATTTGATTGCCTTTGTCGTTGATGATTCTTTTCAAGAACCCGGCAAGCTAATGTGGCCCATAGGCATATGGAGCCCGCAGATATGTTGAAACTCTTGTGGGTGCCTGAGTAGGTGGTTTGAACTTATCGGCATAGTATGTTTATGATACTTCCCGGAGTTTTAATGGAGGTCGGGAGAACTTTACTAAGTGTTAGTTGACCTAATTCAATCATCTTTGTTGAGGTCGAGGCTGCGTTAATCTGGTCAGCCTCATTAAGGTTGAGGTCGGGCTGATTTGACGGCCATTGTTTTCATTACGCTTTTGGGAATCAACTTGGTCACGAATTCGCTTTAGCAATTCCTTCCCATTCTTTGTCTATGCAATAGCTTCATATATGTCATCTCATCTATCCTGAAATATCAAGGAAGATTAATGAAGCTAATGTAGTAAAATAGAGGAAATTGTGGGTATTACAGATGTGGCTTTGCATTTAGCATATCGAATATCATTCCGAAAGTGAACTGGAGAAATCGCTAATTTGACGGTGAAAATCATGGTCCGTCCCCACTTGAAGAAATTCTTCTTCCCAATGCCTCATCCTTTTGACCAGACAAGGTGTTTGTACAGACGAGTCAATTGTAGAGAGGACCTGAAATGCGCAGCATGTTAATTAAGCAAAAAAAAAAGCTCACTGATATTAATCCGCCCCTCCTGGACAGATCAGACACATTGCTGCTTATGGAAGAGCTGACTGGCTTTCTTGTCGGTTTTCTAACCGAGTCACAATAAGAACTTGTGCAATTAATCTTGCCTCGAGTTTATCCATCTCTGGAATACTGCAGTTCCTTGCCCTCATGTTTGCCAATTTGTAATGAGACCTATGTGATAATTGTTATCATTACCTTAATAGAGCTTCGATTTAAAATACCAGAACATCTTTTTACTTGAACTCCATCGAATGGATCTTTCCCTGGCGCAGGAACCATGTTTTTATATTAACATATTAGCAAACAGATCTTTCTATAAGCTCAATAATTAAGAATCTGTAAAATATGTTGCTAACTAACAGTATATGGAATGCTACCACGAGTAAATTCATGCTAAAGCTGTGCAGTGTAATTCTGAAATAGAAACTGCGGGATACTAATGCCAGGTGATTTGGTTTCCACCTTGTAGCTTTCGAGAATAGTTCTGAAATAGTAAGGCTAAAAGTGTTTTTTATTTATTTATTTTTTTTTTATGATTGGAGTGCTTGAACCTCATATCTCCTACTCAGGAAATTGCGTAAACTGCATCGCCTTTTATACCTCTCTTCTGTGCCTTTCTTCTTTTCTCTGACTTGAGACCACTTTCAACAAAAAACGAAATTAAATGCAAAATGGCATTAACAACAGTCAGATTGTTGCCAACTAGCTTTGGCGAACAATATCATTGCCAAATACATACTTTAACACAGAGGCGAGAAGATCAACTGATAAGATGCTCAAATAATGAATCATATGTTAGTATAAAAAGCCACTTAGCCAAATAGTGTCGCGAATCTTTCTGCTCGTAAGATAAAAGATGAAGACATAGTTCACCATGATTGAACTTACACGTGCACATTAGTAGTATTGCTTACTAGGATTTAGATATCAAGCATGGAATTCCTCCCCAATGCATTTGAACCAATAATAGGCTTGTAATCCGAAGCCTAGTGTGACTTAGCATATAAGTCTACCATCTGTCGAAAGTAGGAGACCAAAATTAGAATGACAAAAAAGAATAATAATGTGTACTCGAGGTTCCCCCTCAAGAGTTTATAGTTTAATAGATTAGTAAGCAACATGGTAAAACATATTACTACTTGTGGCTGAATAACTTATTGGTTATGCAGATGTAATTTTTCCATCAAATTTATAAGATTTAAATCAATGATTAATAAAAAAACTAGTGTTTCTCTTAAACCACCAAGAAGTGCTTATTAGCCAGGCATCTTCATCATTCAAACCAGTCTCCTTCACGCCAACTTCTTGGGCGAAGTCACCAAGGCGGTCTCCTGCAAACTGTTCATATGACGCTTCGTAGAGGAGTAGCTTAACATTTTACCAAACACCTTGGGTGCACACTTCAAACACATATTTTTGTTTAAAAAATTCAACTCGTGCCCGCCGAAAATTTGTTCGCAAGACAGGTTGCATATGGATCTACTAACAACAATTTATTGTCAGCACATAACAATGGCATATAATTTTAATGCCAAAACACCATGGCAAGAGGTAAACAACTGTCAAATATGCAATATAGTCTTAAAAACTAATAAATGCCATAGTAGTTTGTGTAAGCACATGGCTTTGCAAATAGGACAACAACTAGGATGCTGGAAACAATAAAAAAAAAAAAATGCAATAAATAATATCAATTGAGCTCGTCTATGTATCACCAGCTAAAGTCACGTTGTGGGGTAAACACCTCCAATGGAAATGTTAACGTGTAAACATCAAATAATTGGCAAGGTTTGAGCATTATTGTTACTCATCTTGCGTTGCTAGTGGTTTCTCAGTGGGATTATCCTTTTTTCTCACAGACGGTGCCAACCTGTTAAAGTAGAAAAATGCAGGAGAGCTGGACTGGGCTGGACTTGCAAAACGAGCACTGTGGGTTGAACCCACGTGAGTACTCCGACGATCAAGTTAGTGATTTACTTGATGAAGAAGAAAGATAAGTTTCTAGAAAAGTGTATAGAGTGTGTGAGTTTGATTGTGGCTTCGTGTTTGAACCATGGTGGTAATCTCAGTGAGTAATCTTTCGATTCTTACAGACGGCGCCAACCTGTTAAGGTCAAAAATTATGGGCCACAGTCTTGGGCCATATCTGGATCTCAATTTCTCTAGTTGGGCTCAAAACGAGGTCCTGTCAACGAGCAACTTGTAAAACAAGGCCCACTGGAGGTATGCCTCGAGGGACCCCTCTGACGATCAAGTCAGTTCGCGATCTCAAGTTTCATATGAGAAAAATAGAGTGAAAGTAATAAGAGATAAGAGAGAGAGAGAGAGAGAGAGAGTAGCACTATAGTGTCTATACTTTCTATTTGTTCCTCCCCTCTTTGAGAAAGGTGTCCATATATTTATATTAATCTTCTAGTTGTTGGAGACCGTCACATGTTTCCCTAATAGAGTGTTTCCCAAGCCTCTTGGATATAATATGTTATAATTATATTGTCTGAGGTTCATGACAGACGTCGAACTGGTGGACCTCAGGACCGGACTTCGGGCATTAGACCTCAGGACCTCGGGCACTAGACCTCGTGACTGGACCTCCGGCACTAGACCTCAGGACTGAATCTCAGGCTAATGGACCTCGGCCTTGGGTTAATGGACCTCTCAGGAGTATTTTAGTAACTTGTTCTTAGGCCAGGAATTTTACCTCTTATCACCTCTCCACCCCCATCCCCACCCCCACCCCCACCCTCACCCCATTTCTCGCTACTGCCGTCGACGCAGCAGCAGCAGAAAAAATTAAATTTTTTTAATTACTAATATTATTTTATTATTAAATATGTTAAAAATCATTAAAAATTTCATTTTACGCATGTTTGTCACACTTTCCATAAAAAATGACAAAAATTTTGATAGAAATGGGCGGTGTGCATCAACAGGTAGACTACAGGAGGGTCCGGCTATATTTTTTGAACCGCAGGAAGGTTATAACTAGTTTCGCTTGACCACAGAGGAGTCCGGAGTTATTCACCCTAAATTATTTAATAGTTCCACAGATAGAATTATATCATACTCTTCACACATGCTGGGGAAAAGTCAATAAGCACTTCCAACTATAATATAACACCACATCCCCTTAAGTAACTTTATAGTCTTAAAAACTTTAAATAATTTAGAGAATCTCAAGTTTGCTTCTGTATGAAATTAACTTGATCGAGATCCCACAATAATTACTAATCGGCATGCATCAATTTCATAGTACCTACTTGGACGATTGACTTTTTCGGACATGCTTCCGCTAGCTATATTTACTCCTTTTACATTTTGATTGGGGTTTCACATAAACAGTGAACTCACCGTATTCAAATTTGTGAATTAGTGTTCAACTATGCTTTACAAAATCACGTACAAGATAAACATATAGAGTTTTGGTGCTTGCCCGTGAAATAATTGTTTCTGGTATATTATTTTGGTTTTATCCATACTTTTCCTCCAACTTGGAAGTATATTTACTTTACTGCTACCCTTAAGAAGAATTGCACATAGGATATGAAGAGGAATCAATTAAAAAATAATAATAGGGTTCAAATAATGCATCATAAGTTGCACTAAAATTACCCAAGAAAAATAAAATAAGAAAAAGGACCAACACTCGGCTAATCTTTCATACAGTCCTCAGAGTTTCTAAGCTTTTGCATACCAATATGAATCAATTATCTCTTCCATTCCTTTTTTTTTTGTGTGTGTCGAACGAAAAGCGAAAACCAAGTTGAGACATTAGTCTCTCTAGAGCTGCTTAGTTTAGATGCCTAGATTGGAGTCAAGCCAATATTGAGACGTTGACTTCGTGGCAGACAACAATCTAGACACAAATTTAAGCGTGGAAGCAAAAGTTCGCAGACTATGAAATTGATGCATGTCGACTTTGCACACTGTTACTTGAATCCATAGTGTCAACACTTGAATTCGTCACATATGAATTTACTGTATGAAATAGATTGCCTTTTGAATGCACTACTGTATGCGGCATCCGTAAATGTCATTGTCTAGGACGAATTAGATAAATACATTCAATATTATACAATCAATTGAAAGCTTCTTTATGGGTTCTACTTTTGATATTTATGGTTCCAATACCACTTGTTAGAATATATAAGATCTAATACCAGAAAATAAAATACCATCATAAATACATTCAATTCAAAATTTGAAAGAATACCTGAACTACATGCCATATTTCTTAATTTGCTAGAAACTTCTTGTGCTAATCCTACAAGAAAACCTTGAGCGACATGTTGTGGTAGGCACGTTTAAATTAGGTGCTCCCTCTCCAACTCCTGTATAGTGGCTCTTAATGGGGCAAACCAACCTAATATGTAGTCTATTAGATAGATTACTAGTATTCTGGATGGGAGAGAATGCTACCCTAAAATCTTTATTAGGCCCCACCAAGTTGCCCTAATATTAAAATATGCTATACACCTTACATACCACACCACTAAAAATAATATCCATGAGGCAGACTTAGGCTCAACTAGAGTGGATCACAAAAATTATATATTAGGCTTTACCAGTCAATCTCAACATGTTTTTCAAAATAACAAAATATGTCAATAAGTGGTAGCCCATAATTTAAAATTTCTAACACTATAAGCACATTATATGCAAATTTTGACTGCTTTTGTCCAGGAACTGTGATTTCTAAGGTCCACATTTTTTGTCCTTTTTCAAGCAGTATCGATGGACTACCCAACAATGAAAAACACAATGATACTGGTAAAAAGAAGAACAAGGGTATCTTTCCAAAAGGAGCATCAACACTTGCCATTTTTCTTCTTGTCCTCTTGGTATTTATTACCATGTGCACAATCAGAAGACGAAGAAACTATTGTTAGTAAAATTCATCCTAATTTATTAGGATGGGATTATTGAGTGAAAAGATAATTTCAATAGGGCAGTTATTGAGTCTGGTTGTCATACCCAACAACTCTCACAAACATTGTGGTCTCACCTATTAGACAGCCTATTGAGTTCGGTTAGCCTTTCAACAAATAGTCTTTACAAAGGTTTCTTTTCTTCGTTGACTTATGCTTGTCAAATCTCCTATACATAGGTATCAGGAAGAGCAATTGTACGTTACAGAGTAAAAATTTGGTAATTATATACACAAAGATCTTAAAAATGCCAAATAACTTCGAGAGTGTTCCAGGAAAAGAAGGATTTGGCACAGTCTATCATGGACTTATGGGTGACACTGAAGTTGCAGTGAAGATGCTCAACCCTTCATCAACTCAAGGACACAAGAAATTCCTGGCAGAGGTAACTTACGAGTTCTTAATCTACACATCAATTCTTGAGTTGGTGAATAAATAGGTCAAACATATGATGCATATGTGCTTACAATTACTTTCAATATCCAGGCCAATTTTCTTATGAACGTCCATCACAAACACTCGACTTCTCTTATGGGATACTTCGATGAAGGCAGTAACATTGGCATCATTTATGAGTACATGACGAATGGTAACTTAAAACAACATCTATCAGGTATATGGAATTGAGAATTTTGCACTATGCGTGTACATTTATGAACAATGACTTGAGATAATCGTAGAGGGTTGTCTTATTGGGTGCAGAATTGAGTTGGGATCAAAGACTTCAAATTGCAGTAAATGCGGCACAACGTAATTTCATCTTTAGTGTCTGATTAAAATGTTTACGTCGAAAAAGAAAAACATTAGTTTCCAAAATCAGGTAAACATTAAAAGTTAAGTTAATCATAAACTATGAAGATAAGAAGAGAGAATAAATGAATTTGAATCAGATTTTCCTACCAATGCATTGTAGTAATTTTATCATGTTATAATTGAAATACTATTTTGGCAGGATTTGAGTACTTGCATCATGGATGCAAACTACTGATAGTCCACAGAGATATCAAGCCTACAAAAGTATTACTAAATAAAAAATTCAAAGCCAAATTATCTGATTTTGGGCTATCTAGAGCCTTTGTGAATGAAAGTGGTACGAATGTGTTAGTTAACACAATTGTTGGCTCTCCAGGTTATATGGATCCTGAGTAAGTATTACTCTTCATTAGGCTACTAATAAAAATTTTATGTCATATTTTAATTTGAAGAAGCTCGCAGGTGTTTCTTCTCCCACAAATTGATGAAGAAAAATGATATATATAGTTTTGGGGTTGTCCTCTTGGAAATCATCACTGCCGGGCCAGTAGTAAACAATGAAGGTAGACACATAATTGATGGGGTTGCTCCTTTGGTTGAAAATGGAGACATCAGAACAATTGTTGACCAAAGGTTACAAGACAACTTCAATATTGACTCTGTCTGGAAAACTGTTGAATTAGCAATTGCTTATGTCTCTCGTCCTTCTACTACAAGGCCAACCATGGATGATGTGGTGATTAAATTGAAAGAGTGCTTGGCAATAGAGATGTGTAACCAAGAGATGCCTAATCACGAAATAGAACCAAACAGTGTAACATCTTCGTTTTTAGAGGAAGAATATGATCCTAAAGATCTAGAAAGGTAAAGTGGAGTTGACAAAAATCATTTCATACTTGCATATGATTTTGTTTCGCTAGCTTGAGGCCAGTGCAAGTTTTGTAAACTTGGCAAACATGTATTGAGCGTTAGTCAAGAATAAAAATAAATGTTAGAATTTTGAGAAATGAGATAAACAAATATTGTTTACAGAGAAAGCATCGAGAGGAAGTGTTTGGGAAGCAAATGGAATATCCATAATGTTATGTTGGATCAAGCGACATATTGTATAGGAATAAGTAAGAAAGAAAGTTTTAGGAGAATCTAAAGGAAACAACCCGACTGTATTTTTCTTTGAGTTGAGCTTAATGAATTATTTTACTTTCCTACCAAAAAAACAACCCGACTCAAAAAAAAAAAGGATGGTGACAGAGTAAGAAAGTTCAAAATTAAGTTAACTATAGGATAAAACGTTATAAGCTCTTCAGAAAGTCGATAATTTAGTGAATATAGGAAGGTATACAGTAGCGAAAAAGGAAGCCAAAAAGGTAATTAGTGAGACCAATTAAAGCAAAGGCATAAAAAGATCTTTATGATGACTCTCTAATGCGTATGCATCTAATTTAGAGAGGTGTATTGACACGAAAGATTTGAAATTGTCACATATGAAGATTGAAGAGTAATGATTCTTATGTCTTTATCGATTATATAGATATGTGTGGGTGTGTGCGCGTGTGTGCATATATAAGCACATGACACATATATATTACTGCTCTTGCTATAGTTCTAAAAATTTACAAGCATAACCTATATAAACTCCAAACCGTATCATATTTTTCTTCTTCTGTCGCATGTTGTTCTTAACTAGTTAACTTTTTTATTAGCTCATCAAAAAGAAAAAAATTTGATTCATTTTTTTGTTGTGCTTTTCGACATGCAAATTGAATTCTTTTACATTTTTAAGGTTTTCTTTTTTAAGAAAAATAAAATAAATTTTTTTTTTTAAAAAAGTTAAGAAGTTACGATTATTGTTACTAGTTACAATTATGGTTATAAAATTCTTATCATAAAAACAATGCAAATTCTGTGGAGCAAAACTATTTCTTACATATATAACGTTTAAGATATTCGAATACATATAAAACTTAAAGAAGCAAAAACTCCGCAAAACGAACAAGATGGCACATGACTTATTTCGTATATATAATTATAATCAACGAATTGAAAAACAATTGCATAATGTAAAAAAAAAAAAAACAATTATCAAATTGACGTATAACTAATTGTTAAACAATTGAATTCATAATATCCTATTACAGATTCTAGCTAGTTAGTGCCAAATGTATATAGTATTATAAGAAGTTGCAGCTGACGGATGATCACTGCCAAGTAACAAGCATTAGGATTAGCGTATACGATTAGACAGTGCAATTAGTATGGCCTGGGGAGTAAGCTTTGTAATTTGAGGAAACACAAATACTACTATCAGTAGCGCCAATACAGACACAGCAAGATATTGATTTTCTCTTGACCACATCTTGGTATCGTCTTCATAAACATGTTCGCCCTCTACCTTTTTTTCTCTTGACCACATCTTCGTCTCGTCCTTAGAATCGTGTTGATCACCCTCTTCCTTTTTTATGATCAAAGTTCTCCACCTAGATCCTGCAATTGATATATATATGTATAATTAATTAGAGAAAAAAGAGTTAATGTGCTAATAAGATTTGTGGAGAGTTTAGGACGACTTATATATTGAGATTTGAAAGTCGGTAATTAAGAATACTCCTCTAGGGCTACTATATTAGTTTTGGTAGGTTTCAAGTATGGCTTTGACTTTAATTTCTGGTTTCCTATATCAGGCATGATGTTATTGTCAAGAATATTTATGCCTATTTAATATATACACTGGACTCCATATATTTAACTATATAACAAAATAAATTAATGCTCGCATTAAGGTTCCGTTTGTTTGCCGTAAAATAACTTGCTTGTAAAAAATATTTTCTTCTGAAAATATTTTGTTGAAAAATAAAATATTTTTCTGGGTTCCGTTTGTTTGTCATAAAATAACTCATTAGGAGAAAATATTTTCATGAAAATAGAATACTAGAAAATATTTTCTAGTTTTTGAGTTTCGAAAAATGTTTTCTTCTCCCAAAGGACATGAAAATATTTTTTCAAAATTTGTATTAACCATAATATTTGACCGAAAAATATTTTACAGTTAACCAATTTTCCGGTGGTAAATTGGAAACAAAAGAAGCCATCATTTTTTTACCAGAAAATATTTTTCAATTGATCAATTTTTCGGTGTTACCAAACACCAAAAAATCAGAAAAGTATTTTCTAAAAAAATATTTTACGGCAAACAAACAGAGCCTAAAAATAAAGACAAGGTCAGAATAATTAACTAATACTTTGATTTCGGTAAGCACAAATAAAAACTGTAGTAAAACTTAATACTATCCTCTTTCCCTTTTCAGGAACTTAATAATTCACTAATATTTTGATTTCGCATAAAATATAAAATGCTGGTAGAAGAGTTTGGTTAATGATTGAGATCCATAGGGTTTCAGAAAGCTGAATGTTAACTTAGATTCCATTTTTTTTTTTTTGCTGCGTAACATTGATTCCATATGTATCCTAAATATTAACATAGATTCCATATGTATCCTATATGTATGATAGTTGTGTGATAAAAACAGAATGAGATTTAACAACACTTCACAAACTTCATTTGTTTGTGGAGTTTGTATTTTTCTTTTTTGCTAATTAAGTTTGCATGTTTCTAAAGAGGTAAATTATGCTATTAATCCTAAGAGCATCTCCAATAGCTACTCCATTTTTTCTTCATTTTAGGGAGTGAAATATGTTACTCTCTACTTTAGAGACTCTATTTTAGTTTCAATTCCAACAACACTCCCTACTTTATAAAAATTTCTATTTTAATTTCACTCTAATCACACACCTATTTTAACTAAAACATTACTTTAATATCATTTTTACCTTGTTATCTGTTTTAAATTTCAATTCTTTACTTATTAATGGTTATGCTCCAATGATTAATCATTTTACTTATTAATACTATTTTTTGTTAGTTTTATTAATTATTTAAATCCAAATTCTATGACAAAATAATAATTGGCAAAGCAATAGTGGTTATTTTCTAATTAATCATAATTACACCTGGCAAAACAAAACATCTTTTTAGAATAAAAAGAGCCCAACAAAATGTTAGCAAAAATATGACCGAAAAATAAATGTTTGTAAAAAGACCATCCAAAACCCCAAAAAAGAGCCCCTCCTCTTCTTCTTCCCCTTCTTTCATCGGCTTCCCTGGAAATCAGTTGCTCCATCACCATAGTGGAAAATTCAAACAAAGCTACCATACCTTTCACATTTGAGGTGGGTTTTGTTCTCCAATGTCTCTTTTTTCTGTTTGTTTTTTTTTTAAAAAAAAAAAAAAATCAGTTTATTGACATAGTGTAAACAACATATCAAATCTCTCTATTTATGCAAAATTCTATCACTACAAAAAAAATTGAATTCTGCGATAGACGATTTCCCTCACTGTGCCGTCGCTAATTTGGAATTTGAGACGTCATGGTGAAGGGAAACGTCTGTCAGACACGAGATTTTCGCCAAAACTGTTCCCCTCACCAAACCGTCACCAATTTGGCGATGGTTGCCAAACTATCTTCATCGCGTCTCCAAAGTCTTCTGTCACCACGCCATCACCATATTTTTCCGTCTCCAGGCCGTCACCACAGTTTGTCGTCACCAAGCCCTCGTAAGCTGGAGCCGTCCCAAAACTGTCACCAAATTCCCTATCGTCAAACCCTCACCAACCTTTTCCCTCACCTGCCCCTCACCAATAATAGCTGTCACCGAGCACTCGCCAACTTAACCCCTCAACAAACCATCACAAAAAGTGTCATCACCAAGCCCTCACCAACCTTTTCCCTTGCCAATCCGTCACTAACCCTTCCCTTCAAATATTACAAAAGAATTAAAATTAAATGTACAAATATTAGTATATACAAAAAATTTATAATATTGAAAAAAAAATTTAATATGCTTTTTAAATTCAAGTCAAGTTCTTCTATACACCATTGTCAATTCTTACATTATCACAACATTCACATAAGACATAAAACATAAATGTACATCTAGAACATAATCCAACATAAATAGGAAATTAGTACTAACTTTCATTTTTCTTATTCTTGTACCGAAAGAGAAAATAAAATATGACATAAACTAAACTTTTACAACCCAATCTTCAAGTGAATCTGACACAATCCTCGTTACCATTTTTACTATCACCACAATAAGAAAACTCCTACAAAGAACAAAATCACCAACATCAACTAAGCAAAATTAAAATCAAAAAAAGCATCCATAAACCAAAAGTCATACAAAAAATCCAATAGAATTTGGCTTTAGTAGTTGTAAAGAATTTAAAAGGAAAAAATAGAGAAGTTTTCTTATATTTTGCAAAAATTAGCTTAGGAGGCCTACAATAAACCCCTATTCCTAGTTCAGATCCAGTAGACCATAATAAATCCTTTATTATGTAAGGGTGTTTATCTATCAAATTCAAGATTAAATAATCCAATAGCTATATGGCATAATCAATGAGTATTTGATCAAAAAATCATAATCAACACATGTTAGGTAAATATAGTAGAGAGTGTTCCCTAAAAAATCATGGGGCCAAGCGATGTTACCCCTTGCTCTCTTACTCCAATGGGATACTTGTCCGAAAATAAATTGAAAGCACAAGCTGGAAAAAAAAAAAAAAACACACTACAACATAATGATGAATAAAGAAAGTATTGAAGCTTACTAACCTTTGCCATGCCACACCAAAATAGAAAAACCTCTTTGGATGGTGCAGCATCTACATTCTTAATATGTTCCTTCAATCTTTCTTTTATGGCTCTTACAGTAGAGAAGTAATTATCTGGTTAGATATATAGCAAAGTCTAGCATAACAAGAAATGCCATGTAGAATATGATTGATTAGTTTCACATCTAAAAGGAATAAATTTGGCCTGTGATGATGACACAGTGTAGCACTTTATCACATGCTCAAACTGGATTAACAATTACTAAGACTCTTATCAAACCAGAGCCATTGCTAAATTTAAGTAACTATTCTTTTCTAAATTCTGTTCAATTTTCCCCTCATTTTCAAAAGAATTCAAGTTCTATTTTTTTTCTTTTTTCGGTCTTGAGAAAAGGATTTAAACTCCAAAAAGTATAAGTATTATCACTCTATATGCTGAATAAAGCAAGAAATAGATGACCAATCAGAAACATGTATGCATATTTTTGTTCAATGTCCCCAAGCAAAGATAATATCATGATAGAAAACTCAATGGATGGATGCTACTGCATGTGTCCCCAATTAAATGTCCACATGTCTAAAATAGAAACTTTTCTATTTTTTGGAACAATAAACTCATATATATCACTTCTCTATGTTCACTTATCAATTGTTTGAAACACAAACTTTCAATTCTCTTTTCTTCAACCAACATTTATTTTCAACTTTTCTCAAACATCATACCAAGTCAAAAGTTAAAATTCAAATTAAATCAATAAAGCATTTTCTTATTGTGTTTGCATTTAGTGAGTGGTAGATATAATATATTACTTATTGATAATGTTATACTCAATCAAAGAAAGTGAGAAAGGAAATATTATAATCAATTTTCACAACATGTGAAGGTGAAAGACAAAATAAATTGAGTTTCTACAAGTTCTGTTTTGAAATTTACCACCTTGTTTTGGATATCAAGAGACATTCTTCCATTTTATAGAGAATAATTCAGTGAAGCAGAAAAGATTTACCACTAAATCCACATAATGGGAAATAAAATATAATTAATATCACTAGCCCAATATACTGCCAAAGCTCAAGACTTCACAAAGTTGTACCTGAACGATTGTATGGCAATTTACGCATAGGCTATCCATCTCCAATATCAAAATCAAATACTGAATATCTAAGTGCACTAAATTGTCATTTGAAGGAAAAGTAAAAACAAAAGCAAAAAAGGAGAAATGCATAATAGGAAAACTAACCATAGTCATATTGGACTCCATCAAGAATAGAACGATTCATGCTATCATTAGGTCCATAAACAACTTTTCCAACCTATATCAAGAAATTAGGAGTAATCACAAAACTATATACACCAACAAAAAGCAATTGGGAATCGACAAAAAGAAAGCAAAGGCCTGCAAAATAAGGGTAGTCAGTTCTTCAAAGGAGGAAGGACCTAGATAATTCATTTCAAAACATAGTACTCTTGACCCCGAAAAAAAAACCACAATGCTAGCTATTGATTTAATTTTAACATTCAACAACCAACTACCAACTATCTAGAAAAATCACAAATTACTCTTTCAATAGTATTCAGAAAGTTAGTACCTACTAAGCTTGTACTCAGAAAGTAAGGTGGCATATTATTCAAGTTCTCCTAAGTTAGCAATCTTATCTTGATGTACTGTCCAGACACGCACAACACCATCAGAACATGCAGTGACAATGTCCCCATTTTCCAAAAATTTGACGGAGACACACACAACCAAGATGCTTTATGCTTTGAACACAAAGTCCATCTGCAACATAAAGTGAATCCAAAATAATAAGGAGAATATTCATAATGGAGGATATACACACACAAAACACTGGTATAAACACTCAAATTTCAATAAAAAGTGACAAAATTACCGAAACCAATAGCTCATTGAGGTTAATTCAATCATAATTCAAGAAGCTTCAAGTCAACATCTACTAAAACATTTCTTAACGGAAGCAAATATCATACGCGATCCAATTTTGCCAATCTAAATTCTCAAAAATCACATCATAATTCGATATAGACTAATTGAACTACTAAAAGATACTATTATTTTCATAAACATTAATCATAAAAAAAAACCCTAAAAATTGCTAAGAAAATTTCGAAACCCTTGCCGTTTCAAAAGTTCACCAAAATATATACATACACATACGCATTTATATAAATATTAAGCATTAAAAACATACACTTACACATACGCACGTAAAAGACACATGCAGCAAAAGCTTACGATTGATTGGAGAAACTTACGGTTGATCGGAGAAATTTATAGGTTGATCGGAGAAATTTATGGTTGATCGGAATCGGAGAAGCTTACGAGTACCGAGAGAGAAAGTGTGAGAAGAGAGAGAGAGTGCGAAGAGTCGGAGCTCGAGTGAAGAGAGATAAATGTGTGAGGAGAGACAGCGAAGAGACAGTGAACAGTGAGAAATGAGCTTATGGTGCTTGATATAGGGTTTTTAGGAAAAAGAAGGAATGCTTTTGTAGATAAAATTTGGAAAAAAAAATTAACATTGGTGCCCTAGTGGTTAAGCCTTAGCAAATATTTTAAAAGGGTCAGAACTTCGAACCCATTGATACTCTTGAAATTATTGCCTATTTTGGAGACGGGAAGCATTTCCGTCTCCATCTTTTGAAATTACTGTCTATTTTGGAGACGGGAAAGTCCTCCCGTCTCCAATGGAGACGGGAAAGCCCTCCCGTCTCCAATTTTGGAGACAGGAGGCTTTCCCCTATCCAATTTTGGAGACGGGAGGCGCTCTCGTCTCTAATTTTGGAGACGACAACGTATGTCGTCACTAAGAGTGACGGCTTGGTGACGATTTTTTGCGTCTCACACTATGCCGTCACTGTCATGTCACAAAATTGGTGTCAACCTTTCCCGTCACCAAGCCGTCGCTGTATTGGTGATGGGATGGCGACGGTCCGTCGCAAAATTTAGTTTTTTTTGTAGTGTATTGCTGGTAAGTTGGATGAAAGCACCAACTTTCAATTTGTGACTGTAAGGGCTGTTGTCAAGCAAAATAGAGAGGAAAGTTGTTTCGCTAGTTCTAGCGAGAAAAACTTTTGGAGTAGCGAGCGAAAATATTTGGTGAAGCTTTTGAAGAGGTTGGAGTGCAAACTTGTAGTTTTCATTGCTAATTTGGCTAAAAATTCAATATACCAATGTTGTTGGAAGTGCTCTAATGTTGTCACGCTTTTTTAAATTAATCTCAATTTTTTTTTTGTTCAAATAGTTTGTACTGTTTCAAAAGCGCATATTAGTTCCCATTGTTTTAACTTATTCAAACTAGTCTCCACCGTTAGAACACCGTTAATTTTAACAAAATTTCTATTAAGTGTAAGAGTAAATTAGTCTTTTCACAATTGCTTTTTCTTTTTATTTTTTCTTTAATTTTCCTTCTTCTCATCAAACCCATACATAATACTCTCTCTCACACAAACACACAATTTTCTCTCTCTCTCACAACACACATACACAATTCACATGCTTACACAAAGCACTGACACACACACACACATGCAGCTCTCACTCATACACAGCTCACAAACACAAACATAGAAAACATACAAAGCACCCAAACAAACACAACGCGCATGCATACACTCACACACATACACAGACACACAATCCATGCATATGCATACACACCACAGTTGGGACAAAGGCCGCGGGAGAGTGTTTCGTGAGGAGGGTTGGGTCGTGGGGGTGGGATAGGGGAGTCGTGGGCTGGGTGGGGTAAGGGTAACGGGGGTAGGGGTTGGGGTAGAATGGGGTGGTAATGTGGCTGGAAAAGGTGTGGGGTGGGGTGGTCAGAGGGCTGGGGCCCTGTAGGGACGGAAACGGGGCTGGTGTCAGGCGTGGGTGCGTGTCTAGATCGGCAAATTTTTGTACAGTCTAAAACCATGTCTCTACATAAGGTCTCACTCAATCATATTTTGCCATGTCACTAATTCTAGTAGTTAATAATTGTACAAAATCTTTTAAGTTTAACAATTTGCTGAAAAGCCCTTCTAACCTCAAGACTATTCCCCGCACCACCCAAAAAAAATCCATCGTTGTCAACACCACCAAATACCCATCGCCGGCACCACCAGACCTGTTCTGGACACCAGTGAAAACCCATCCCCAACATTAACCTATCGTCAGCACCATAAAAACCCCCTCCCGTCACCATATTAGAAACCCATCACCACACCAGCAAACATGATTTGCTTCTCAAATTGTTTGCAGTTAAGATCAAAATGGTTGAATTTCAGACCTTTTTTTTTGGTGGGTGGGGTGGGTGGGTGGGTTATCTCTATTCTTAAACCCTCGAGCTCTTTCCCTTCCACGACGAACATCTTCATCTCTTATGTTCAAATATTACCTTTGTGGAACATTGTCTTTGGGTAGGAGTTAATGAGCAGTTACTTGAATTCAGGTCTAGGAAGGATGAAATAATATTGTTGAGAGCTTGTAGGTGGTTTTATGGAGAAGATAATGCAACAAAAATAAATGATTATTTTATGAACACAATGAGTGTATTGTTGATAAAAGCATAGTTTGAGGGGAAAAAAAACAAAAAGATAAAAAGGACAGCACAGAATTTTCGTCGGCGATGGTGAGGATGATGGCGGCAGCATTCTGGTTTTGGTTTGAGATTGGTGAAGGTTTCAAGATATTGATAGATGGTAGGGATTTAAGTTGGGGCCTTTTTTGTAATATTTTGAACTTAAGAGTCATTTGCATAAAATATAATTAATGAGACCATATGTAGGGACATTGTCTTAAACCATACAAGAATTTGTCATTTAGATGGGAGGTTTGACTAGAATGGGGATAGTTGACCGAGGGTAGGGGGTCAAGTCTCGGTGCATGGCGGGCAAGGTAGTATTTTTCCTTTTTAATTTTTTAAGGGCATTTGAGTCACTAAACATATTTTTTGTTATAAATTTAATACTAGAGACATATTTGTTTATGTTTTAAAAATATTGGGAACCTCTTTAAATAATTTGAAATAATAGAAACTAAAAAAGGTATCAACTTTAAGCCCCTGTGTGGATTGCAAGAGGGAAACGAAAGGAAAGTAAAGTGAAGAAAGAAAAATAAAGGAAAAGAAATGAAATGAATTATTTTGTTTGGATTGTAAAAAAATAATAATGGAAAGGAAGGGAAAGGATTTTATGATTTTTTATTTGAATTGGAAAAGGAAAGGAAATAAAAGGTTAATTTTAAATAAAAAATTACTTAAGTACTATTTTTTATTTTTTTAACAAGAGATATTTAAAGACAAAAGATATTTTTTATAACTTTACTTTATTTTCTCTCCAAAAAATCCCAAATTGGAAGGTTTGTAAATACCTTCTCATTAAAAAAAATGGAGAAATTTTAAAACCCCTCCATAACATTTCCTTCCTTTAAAATTGCAATTCAAATAAAAAAAATGATTAAAAAATCCCTCCCTAATCTTTCCTTCCCTTTAATATTGCCAATCCAAACAAGCTGTAAAGATTATTTGTACAATTTACCCCTTCTAACGTATGAATCTTGTCACCAAAATTTTCTGTTCTTAATACGAATAAATTCTAAATTATAAATGTTGGCGCTGAAATCCTCTGTTGTGGGTCTTCGCTTTTTAATCAGTTCAATTAGGAAAAATATGATCAGACAAGCATTCTATGTTTTAGAGCTGGTTCTTGTGATTCAAAAGCTAAAAAAAAAAATGTGCAGCAGGTCTCAAATGCTGCAGTTTAGAGTAGACGCTTGAAAAACACTTGGGCACAAAAGAGCCACATATCAAGATCGTATATGTCACTTGGTGAGATTGTTTAAACTTTAAAATGTGTGCAAGTATACAGCTTTGCTTTTTCGTATAACTGAAGTCTATGACTTTGGCGGTCCCCTCTTTCCACGAGGTTGAATTAGTGTTACACAGTAACAGATTGATCTCTATCCCATTCACACGCGGTCGACTAGAAAATTTATAGCAATTGCTAATGTCAAAGTCAAATTTCAAATCTAACTCATAAAAATTCTTTGATCATAAATATCTATTTGATTCTTAATTAACTTGAATTATTTTTTGAAACATAATGTTATATTGTAAGCTTATAATTTTAGAGTGGATTTAGCAGGTTACTTCAACTAAGAAGTTAAGCATCAAACCAAACCTAATAGTTAAAGCAAAAGTATGAAACCGTTTTGACCTTGAGGCTCCGTTTATTTGCCGTAAAATAACTTACTTGTGAAAAATATTTTTTGTAAAAAATATTTTCTTAGAAAATAAAATATTTTATAGGACTCTATTTATTTGTCGTAAAATAACTTGTTAGAGAAAAATAGAATACTAAAAAATATTTTTTAGTATTTAGATATACTATAAGTTTTGTAAAATGTTTTCTTCTCTCAAAGGAAATGAAAACATTTTTAAGAATTTTGTATTAACCGCAATTGTTGACTGGAAAATATTTTACAGTTGATCAATTTTTTGGTGTTACCAAAGATCATAAAATCAGAAAAATATTTTCCATAAAATAACTTGCTTATGTAAAATATTTTCTGTGAAAAATATTTTCCTGGGAAATAACATATTTTACAAGGCTCCGTTTGTTTGCCGTAAAATAACTTATTGGGGAAAATATTTTTCTGGAATATAGAATACTGAAAAATATTTATGGTGTTTAGATGTACCGTGAGTTCCGTAAAATATTTTCTTATCCCAAAGGAAATGAAAATATTTTTCAAAAATTTGTACTAGCCGCAATTGTTGACCGGGATATATTTTACGGTTGACCAATTTTCTGATATTATCAAATAGTAAAAATTAAAAAAAAAATAGTTATAATTATTGACAGAAAAATATTTTGCGGCAAAAAAATGGAGCCTAAGTTGGAAAACATTTTGCCCCATTTTAAGGTACAGATTTAGGTAGAGTAAGAGTACCAGGTGCCAACCATGCTTCCGTAGAATTACTTGGCAACGGCGCAAGCCATAAAATGTTCCGCAAATTCATTGCTTCATCATATTTTACATTAGATCCTGAGGTCAACCATTAGAGATAAGATCAACAACAAATACTCACAACTCTCCATAATGCTTTTGAAATTTGCTTCTATACGTAAGTGTATTTAGTATCATGAGCCACTGCAACTAGAGAATGCAGATATTGAAACAGTTAAGGATACAATCTAAAAGTTATAGCAGTGAAACTGTACACGAGCAAAACAATCTCTGGCTTTACTGGCCCAGTCCAGAATCCTATGCACAAGTACTTACACAAACACACACCCAGATTAGTACTAAAAATATTTCGGATCTAAACATACCTCTTTGGCAATAACCCATATTATATGGGAATACTTCTTTGTCATAGGCTGGGTATTCTTTTGCATGAAACCTGCAAAATTTTGCACCAGATCCCATAGGCATGTTAACAGAAAAATGAGATTTACTTTAAGCAAGGTGGAAGGCAGCAGAGGCCATGGCAGGAAAAGGTTTCCACATCACTCCATATGTATATCATAGTCTAAGTATACTCTCATTCTAGTTCCTGTAAAAAGGTAGAACATGACTACGGTATATTCTGTTAAACTTTTAAGTTATACAAATAAACCAGTATGTATTCCGTACTAATTTTAGCACAGATAAGTAAAAGCTATGCGTTTAAATGAAATCAAACTAGGGACTACTTTCGCAGACAACATAGTTTAAGAAGTAAGTAATTGTAAAACATGAACCAAGATAGTGGAAATTAGCTTTACATTAGGACGTAAGAATTCTCAGACAATATCGACTGCAACATGCATTAGGAGCTTTCAATAGAAACTTGATCTCACAAAAGAACCTCAAAATCCAGACCTCTTAGGTCTCATCACAGTGTGTTCTGAAGCCCCGTTAATGAATTAATACGTACCCAGATAGTTAAAGGTTGAGTGGACAGATTTTCGAGAGTAGATCACTAAATCCATGCTAACCAAAACACAGATTGGGCCTCCTTGTTAGTGATTCAATACAAGGTCTCCTTTAGCAAAACTTTCATCACTAACTCTTAAAGACAATAACTTTGAACAAACGCATCCATTAGGGATTTTACCTAAGAATGGCTTGAATATTTCATACGTCTTGTCTTTTTTATTCCCTGACAACTCAGTGCGTGATTAGGTTTGTATTTAGAGCTTACTGCAACAAGAAGAAAGAGAAGGATCTTTTTGTGCAGGTATAAAGGGGGGAGGGGCAGTGGTTGGCACTTGGCACGTAGAATCTATGTTATTGTAGCAGCTCTAAGTTGTGGAAATTTAGAGAGCTGGAAACAAGTGAAAGGCATCTTATAGGATACCTGCTAGGTAATACGAAGCCATTTCCAACTACGTACGGCTGTTCATGTACCTATTTCTCCTTTTTCCTACTTTTTCTTGTCAAGTTCTTTCTTCTCTCTTTTCCCCCTTGGCATACTCTGCCTGGGGGATGAGGGAAGAGGCTGGTAAGTCCATCAATTGAGACAAGAGTGACCATCTATGACATACTACTCATGATTTAGATTAAGATATTCCACTGCTAGTCAAACAGAACGAAAGGGACAACTAAATTTGATCGAAGCACAAGTGTAAATGATAGCATTTACCAATTAATCAGAAGATATAAACTTTGTCCATTCCAGAAATTGTTTCCCCGCCCAACTTCTCTTTTCTATTTTCATGAAACGAGTCTCATAGAGATCTTAAGACGCAAAAGCCATTTATTTTAGACCACAACACATTACACCAAAAATTAAGGATAACGCAAACTTACAAAATACCATGTCTTCTAGAATCTGCAGCAATAAAAAGGTTACCGTGAAATAGATCATAGCGACTCGAGGACACGTTCAGCCCAACGCTTGGTCCACGGTCAAGTATAATTTCAAATAAAGACTCTAAATATGAATTCAACTCCTACAAAATGACAGGAACATAGACCATCAACCATGAGACTCAACCAGAAAATAATACAATGACTAAGAAAAGTTTAACTAAGCAAATGCTTACCTGATTAATAAAGTGCCACCCATATGGAGTTCTCGTAAGTTGACATTGATCCTCCTTTGATCCTTCAACATCTGGAACCTATGTAACGACTTGAGATTTTAAAGAATGATTTAACAGCAAAATTTAAAGAAACAGAAAGAGAGATTTGTATTAAAAATGCAGCTGAAAGAAAAATACAAAAAATAACATGACAAAATGAAAGATAGTTCTTGTTTCCGTCTCACTATGCTGTTTGTATCTTTTTATACCCCTCATACATCACATGCTCTTTGCCTCTCACATTCTATATGTAACTAACTGTACACGTAATTCTCTAGATGCTGAGGCATGGTCCTTGCGCTGCTGTTTCTCCTAAGGAATAGGCTTGTGCATTCGTTATTTGCTTTGGGCCCTGCTACACCTGGATCACAATCCATCACTTGATTTGGGCTTGTAATTTCCTGAACCATAACATTACCTTCCCCTTTTGAGGGAACCTTGTCCTCAAGGTTCAAATCATGGTAGGCTTCGAATATCTCCAAGCTCAAGATGAGGCAAAATGAACCAAGCTCAAAAGTGCTACTTCCAAGGTTCGTTGATGGGAATGATGTACTCCCAAAGGACAGCTTACTTGAGGTGCCAAAAGAGTTTTCAAAAGCAGCCCCCTTTGATGGATAAATCTACTCCACATGATTTTGTCTTTCAACAGCAGCTATGTTGTAATTATGAAGCTCCTCCAAAAGCAGTGACACAACACAACCAGTGGAAGCAGCATCCTCCAAAAAACGGGAGTCGCTGCACGACCAGAGCTTACATGGCGTCTCAACCAGAGAACAGAAAGAGGATGCAGTATCATTCGAAAATTTCAGCTTCTCAAGGTATACCACTAATGATCTCACCAGAGTCATAGCCAGAGCATAACTCCAAAATAATTGTACGAGATCATCTTCGCCAACAACTCCAAAAGGTGTGATTGTTGCCCCAAACTTTGCTGCTATTCTCACCAATTCAGGTTGATCAGACCAGAATAATTTGTAACTTTCACCCTTGTTATGTATGGCCTCATGAACACCACCAAGATAGAGAAGCACATATGATTTGGTTGAAAGTAATTTGAAAAAATTGTTTTTTGTGATAGGTATTGTACCAAATACCTTGAACACATCAAAGTCGGAGGTCTCACTTAAAGGAGATGCAAAATTTTGTGTAAACGTCCTTGGATGTGCAAGACCATGAACCATAACATTATTCTCCCTCAAGAATTCTTCACCAAGTGAACCAATATTAGCTCCACATAGTGAATGGTAACCGACTAATAGAACAGGTTCATCATCAAGAACTCCCCCAAGTCCCCTGATTATCTTCCCATCTTTTAATGTTGAGTGCATCACAGGACTTATAGCAAAATGATACAATCGGAGAAATTGATCACATGCAAGCTTAAACTCTAACATACTCGGGGGTAGAAAATCCAAGATAAAATCTCGCATGCTAGAGCGATGACATTGACAAGTACCTTTAATAATGGTCAACAGATTGACGCCATCTTCCATCAAAAGAGCATGCCCGTTGTCTTTGAAGTAGCGTACTGTGCAATTCTTAATAGAACTTGCAAGTTTCAGTGCTTCATCTCTACTAGGAAGCATTCTGTCCTGGCCACTAACAAGCACAAATACTTCGGCTTTGACAGTGTGCAATCGAGCATTTGTACAAGCACCACCAGCTTCAAGTATCTTCAATTTCCATAGAAATGTTTCTTTTGATACTATGCCAACCAAACCAGAATGTGATATCAAAGCAATAAGGTATTGAGAAAACGACGCCAGTTTTTTTGGACAAAAAGTTATAACTTCCAATATTGACCATCACCATCTTAATTGGGTCTCCCAAAGCGAAGCTTATAAGGTAAAAAATGCACTTGTGAAATTCATCCGGAGAAACCTCCAAGAATGGGAGCACCGGTTGAAGCTGTGACTTGCTAAATGATGTTATTAGATTGACTAATATTAGTACTAAGTCAATTGTAGGATTGCAAGCAACGTAATACTCCGGCACACCCAACGACGAAACAATCGTGAGATTCTCATCAATAAAAAAAATCAACAACAAATTATAACTAAACGTCCCGGGTTTAAACCCAAATTCTTTTTCTATAGCATCAAGTATACGAACGCTTTCAACGCTTGAATTGCAAGTCACCAAGTTCCTTTCAGGCATAAAATCGAACACTTTCAACGCTTCCTCAACAAATGTCTCAACATCAAAATGGGTCAGTCTCTTGTATCTGATCATATCTGGAAAAATAAGAACATCCCTATTTGACATCTCTGATCCATCATGTCCCTCACATATTGTTAAGCAATTCTGTTTCTTTATCTGACCCTTTCGAGCATTGAGAGCAGCAGAGAGTAGCCTTGGCAAGCGATCAAACTCAATAGCCTCAATGTCGTAGAACGCAACGGTGCCAACAAGCGAAATTTGACGAAAATCGGACCTGTTGAACCTGAAATCAGCTTCGCTTACTACTACTACACCAACGCTGCTTGAGAAGCCGTCATTGGAGAAGCTCCCGGAAGCGCTGCCGGTGGTTTGGGAAGTGTCGAAAAGGTGGTTGTCGGCGCCGGAAACGGGTATTGGGGATGAGGAGGAAGAGATTGGTGGGTCGTCGTCATCCATGTCTCGATGGTTCTTCTTCTTCGTCGGCGAACCAGACAACGGTTGTTGTGCATCATCATCAGCGTTGTCGTTGATATTTTAGAGGTCGGACTCGAGCTCTTTGCCAATGTTAGAAGAGGACGGCGAAGGGTTTTGTGGTTGAGGCGACGGCTGGGTTGAGAAAAAGGCCACGTGGCCATTGAAATCAAAAGTTATGCGTTCATCATGGTATGGGAGAGTAATCGTTGAAGAAGTGGATGAAAAGGCATTACGCGCCACGAATTTCGCCGTAAGGAGCTGCAACTGATCGAGTTTGCCATCAATCGTCATGAGCTTAGAAGTGAGGTCGTCAATTGTTTGTTGAAAGTTATCGAGCTTTTGACTATTCTGTGTTGTAGTTTGTAAAAGCTTTGTTACCGCATCATCCATGGCGTTGAGTCGTTACCTTCGGCCATGGAGTCAATGAAAGCACCAATGTAACGACTTGAGATTTTAGGGAATGATTTAACAGCAAAATTTAAAGAAACAGAAAGAGAGATTTGTATTAAAAATGCAGCTGAAAAAAAAATACAAAAAATAACATGACAAATGAAAGATAGTTCTTGCTTCCGTCTCACTATGCTGTTTGTATCTTTTTATACCCCTCATACATCACATGCTCTTTGCCTCTCACATTCTATATGTAACTAACTGTACACGTAATTCTCTAGATGCTGAGGCATGGTCCTTGCCATGCTGCTTCTCCTAAGGCCTGGGCTTGTGCGTTCGTTATTTGCTTTGGGCCCTGCTACACTTGGATCACGATCCATCACTTGATTTGGGCTTGTAATTGCCTAAACCATAAAAAACCTGTACAATGTAATGCAGTCAAAAAGCAATATATATATATATATATATATATATATATATATATATATATATATATATATATATATATATATATTAATTGGGTGATGATTCAGTGTAAGAAATTAGGGATTTGACACTAAATAGAGGAATTCTTTCTCACGCAAACCTGCTGACAAATAGCATTGCCCATATATATAATAGTCAAGAATGTGGTTGCTTTTAATGCTATACAAGCATACAAAGGGTTGTCGGTGCACAAAAATCCCACTATATCGAGTCCGGATAAGAATCATACCTACTTTGTATATATAACCTTACATTGAATTGTAGCAAGTAAAAAAAATATATATATATATTTTCACAACTCGAATACGACAACAACTTATTATCCCTTCTATGAGTTATACAAAACTAAGTACAAACTAAACATATTATTAAACGCACACGTAAAAAACTTATAAATGAAAATGATTACGGTGATAGGAGTAGGATCAAGAGCTCCGTGAATGGACCCAGGATCGGCGCCGGAGTCAACGGCGAGGCGAGCCAGCTCCATCACGGGCGCCGGCGACCACCATACAAGTACATTCTCTTCTTCCCTACTACGCTTAATAGTAGTAATTCTACCACTAGTCAATGGGTTAGAACTGAGCGAACGTCGAGTTATGGAGTGAGTAGCGAGTTGACCCGGGTATGGAGAAAAGGGGACGAGGAATTTGAAGCAAGACTAGAGTTGTTGTGCCTCTTGAGAATTGACAGACGAGGCCTGATTGGGTGGGCCCAAAAGGGCAAGCAAGTCCGAGGTTGTGGCTTTGGGTACGGTAGGCCCAGAAGGTGAAGATGATGATGCAGAGGTGGGTTTGACTTTGACTTTGACTGGCCGTTTGAGGAAAGCGAAAGAAGGTGAGGAGGAGGAGGTGGTGTAGGTAGCTGCTAAAGAAAGGGAGAGAACAAAGGCCACTGTGATGGAGAATGATGGGTTGGCCATGGCTTCCCCTCTCCCTCTCTCTCTAGTTTCAAGGCATTTCTATTGGTGCTGCTATATACACAGTTTTCATTTAAGTACGCAAATCGTATTTAAAAATGAATTTGATCCTCCCCAAATGGGATCGTCCGATAACAAGGTAATACTTCACATCTACTTAAAATAAAAAGTAAAAATGAATTTGCTAGCCATAATCTGCAAAGTTTAATACAACTTGAAATGTTGAAAATTATGTAGTAGTGGAGAACTTAGATGAATGTGTTTATTTTAAAACCAAGTTTGATTTAGGGGTAAATCTGTTTAGATTAGTATGTTCTAAAGACCACTAACACTAGAATATTTTAGTAATATTGGATACATCTGTTTGTAATTGTTTAAGTATTAATGAGAATTTCTATTTATTCTCTATAGCTTTTCGATGAATACATGTATAAAGGTCTCTGGCTCATGTAGATAGCTTAGATGCGTAGTGGTGCTGCGCAAAAGGTTTAAGTCATCGATACATGTGTCATAAATTTGTTCATAATCGTATAGTGAAGTTGGACACTTCAACTATGTAAAAACTATAGTGAGATAGTCTCCTATATCTAGGGTGATCTACTTTGGTCATTGGAAGTCTTTTCGGATTTGTCTTACTAGTGCATTTTTCATGCATTGAACCGGACCACTTCGGTATGATATCTGAAAAAGTACTGTCAAATATAGAGATCAATATACCTTATGCTACTAAGTGGCTAGTGCTCTTAATCTTGAACATATGTGGATGAACTAACGAATTCAAGTTCATATACTTTGATTCACTATAAGTGAGACCTTAGTCGTGGATCAATAGTTCCGTATTTTGGGTATATGAATTTGATCAGTTGGAACGTGCATATGCAATATAGAATCCATTATAGAGATAAAGTAATTGCCCCCTTGAAATAATCCGGAAGATCATCTAAATCTAAACTTAGTGGTATATTTCTTTCGGGGGTATATTGAGTATTTAGCTTGAGGGCGCTCCCTAGATTAAGTGTTTTGTACCCGGAAGATGGTCATTTTATGGATTAATGTCTTAAGGATAAGATACAATCAAGTAGGTGATACAAGATAAAAATCTCACTTGTTTGTGGATGTTACATGGAGGAGCAATTTGATAGTTTTACTTACTAGGTCAAAGACAAAGGTTATACCATGTATAACAAGCTTCTGTTGGATACAATAATTATCCTGGAGTGCAACCATTACTCTTTAGTAGAATGAGTTGAGGTTAAAAAGGTTAAAAAGGTCAAAATGCAGCTAGGGGTTAGTACGGGTATTTTGGTCATTTTAAGAGCTGGGACGATTATTTCTTTGATCTCTCTTCTAGCCATTTTCCTATTTAGCGTAGTTGCTTATGATATGGTGTTTCTAATAGTGTGATGATATTTTTAGAGAGTCCTAATGCAACTAGAAGTCTCAAATAAGAAACAATTTACATTCTTGGCACTTGGCAGTGGAGGTTTCTATTTGGACAGTTGGAGCTCATTATGACAACTTATTACTTAAAAATGACATGTAGGCATATGGGGCATGTGGAAGCTTATGCTAGCCATACGGGAGTATGGATAAGCAAGACTATAGCCAGAGTCTAGGTTCGTTAGGAATGTCTAGATACGTTCCTGAGTCGAACAAGACACTATAACTTATACTTTTAATTACTCAAAACAAGCATAATTTTAATTAGGCTTTCGCCTGACTCTCTCTCACATGCCACACACACACTCTCTCTCTCACGCTATTCTCTCTTCTCTCATACAAAAAACACTATAAGCAATTCAAGATTGAATCCCACAATTCAATCCGATGCTAGTTTTGCAAGGATCGTGGTCATAGAAGGGAAGACTATTAAAGAATATAATCTATCATCCTGCACCTAGGGTCATGTGTAGAGTACTCAAAGAGGATCTTATAATCTGGTCGTTGAGTTCTAAAGCTAACGAATTGAGGTAAAAATTCTGATTACTTGTTATTAGTCATTAGTGACTGAATGTAACTTAATCCTGAATCCTGTATGCACGATTTAGTTTCTACTACGTTCATAGTACTATTTTGACCATAGGTTGGTTTAGAATCATGTAGCTTCAAAATCAATTTGAAGAAAGGGAGTTATAATAAGGGGTATTTCAGCCGGATTTATAAATAATCTTTTCTAAATAGCAAATATGCAAATTGTTTGCACGCTTTTACTTTTCACCCTTATTGGAACGGCTTGTTAGTCCATTTTAAATAAAAACCTAATGGAATGGGTTAATATAATTTACTTTAAATAAATAATAACTAAGATTTTACTTTACCATGAATCCATTGATTCTATATGACATATTACTACCCCTTTACCGCTTATATCCCTGAGAACAATAAAAAAAAAAGATATCTCGGTAACGAAAATTATAGAGAGTTGTATTGGCGAGATCCAACGGCGAACAGCTGTCCAAAAAAAAAAGGCCTGAAAATGATCACCTTATTTCCAAACCTTTCTTAACACAGAGTTACTTATAGAATCTCAAATTTCTCTCAGGATAAGAATGTCCTGAAGTCCCGGATTCATTTTCACGGTGGCTTTGTTGCCTCTATTTTGATCTATTGTCGAAGCAAAAAGAAAAAGCAACTGTTCTCGAATCAGCACAATGCCACATCTGACTCAATCAAAAAGCATTTAAACATTTTTTAGAATCAAAATACTTTAATGATCAAAATAAGAATGTAATTACTGTAGGGAAAATATCATTTTAGTCCCTGAAATTTATGTTAAAGATTAAATGGGTTCCTGTGTTTTGAAAAAATACTATTTTAATCTCTCTATCAGTTTCAAATTCACGGTCAAAGCGTTGACTGAGCGAAAGTACCAATTTGCCCTCTGTTTCAGCCGTTGGAAATCTGACCCAAAAAAAAAAGGGTGCCAAATTTTTATTCTTATCGGTTTCTTTTTCTCTCAGTATTAAGCTTGTAGTGATTGTGAGGAGGATGGATCCAACTGCTTGGGTAATGATTGTGGCTTGGAACTGTGTTTGTTTGATGATGAATAAAATTCTGAGCTTGGGCTGCGAAAAGTTCTGCATGAGCATCATAAGCTTGATTGAGAGTGAAAATGGGGTTGGGTGTTGTTCCATTGAAGATGAAATTGTTTCAAACCAATGCTAAAACCATCAAACACCCATTAAACATTAGCCCTCAAAATTCAATACACACATCACGAAATCACTCAAAGCTTCACATAAAAAACCCAAAAAAGCAATCAACTTTAATCCTCAAAAGAGAAAGCCGTAATTCTTCTCATCCCACTAATGAAATTTCTCAATTGCTCAACACAAACCAATCTCTATACAAACACACATACATACACAAAATACAGAATTTCACCAAGATTTCACATAAGTCCAACAAATTAAAATCCAAGCCAAAGATTATTATGCATACCGATAAGTATAAAGTCAATGCCTTTATTCAAACCTGAGTGGTTTGGCCATATGGGTCTTATTAGAAACCCTTAAATCTCCATTTTGGCATTGAATCTTTCGCCATTTTAAGTGAATTTTGCTTATACATATATATTCTCAAATTGTTTAGCTTTATTATCATATATGCATGAAAGATTCAATGCCAAAAATGGAGGTTAGGTTTCTAGCCGTGGGTGTCTGTGTTGTTATAATGTGTGTGAGTGTGTGTCGATTTGGAGAAGAAGGAGAGAGATTGGAGTGTTAAAAAAAATAGGGACCCGTTTTTTATTTTTTTATTTTTTATTTTTAAATCCAATTCTTTTAAATCCCGTTTGGTCTATTTTGCCCTTAAGCAGTTAAAGTTAACATCCCTTTACTTAACGAAGGGACTAAAATGATAATTTTTTCAAAACACAGGGACTCATTTGGTCTTTAGCATAAACTTCAGGGACTAAAATAACCTTTTCCCTAAAATAATTTACCCTACATTATATAAGAGTTTTCAGTTCTAACCCTTCATAAACTTGATAGCTAAGAAAACCAAGGCAACTAAGAAGAGTAAATTAAATGGTCTTGGTTCATGACGGAATCTTAAACCAAAGCATTGTTGAAACAATACAACCATAAAAATAAACAGGAATAATAATTATTATGAATCGTAACAAAAGAGAACAAAAACACCAGTAAGTGTTGATGCTACTATTGGAAGGACAATCTTGTTCTCCTTTTTGCCGGTACCACTGTTTTCTTTGTTGAGCAGTCCATCGATACTGTTTCAAGAGGACAAAAAACGTCAATTTTAGAAATTGTAATCCCAAAACAAGTTTTTGATTGCCCCATATTATCAAATTTTGCATATAATGTGCTCTTATAGGGGTAAAAGTCAAAATGCTTCATGAGTCTATCTGTAAATTCCAAATAGCCCCATTAACTTTTAAAATTACCTAAATTTCGTTATATATTAATTCGATTAGCTTTTGGATTGAATAATAACCATTATGCTCCTATCCGAACCTGTATTCTAAACAACAACCTTACTATAATAACATTAGTCTCTTAAGGTCTTGAAAATTGTTCACGCGGAAGTTAATTCGTGTTTTTATAACTTTTTGTGCAAACTAGATCTTTCTGACTAGTTTCTTTAATTATTGTTTATTTTTCATATACACTGTTATTTGTAGTAAGATGGGAGTTCAATCTTAGTATCTGTTATCAATGGCACTATCATGTTGGTTGTAATCTAAAATCATGTGAATATGGCTTTATGAATCGTTAATGATGTGTACATGATATCTAAATGAGAATGACAACTTCTTATAGTATTATACTCATATTTCTTTTTAAGTAATTGTAGATATTTGTTAGGTTACGTAAACAGTTATCCTTAATTAATGTAATTTCTCATGTTGGATTCTTGTTTCTCTTATATTTATATATTTGTTTTTGGGTTTGTGGATTGAATTCAATGTGTTATCATTAAGAAATATATATTTGGATTATGGGCATAATGTTCATTAATTATACAAAAGCTATAGCAATAGATTAAACAACATGATGAAATCTACTAAATTCTAAAAGTGGATAGGATTACTTGGAATTTATTGATAAATTCATGGGGCATTTTGGTATTAATCCACTCTTGTAGTTCTTTCCTTTATTGGTCCCTTAGCAGTAGTGAAATAATCAGATTTGATTTTGAATGTTGGAAGGAAACGTTTTTCTTATATATACAAGATAAAAAAGCTAGACAAGAAGGAGTCATATTAGTGGTAAAAGTGCATGGCAGGGTGGATCTATATGGTGTCAGCTAGGGTTAACCCTCAAAAGTAGAACTATTAATTAGTGAATTGGACCTGTATTTTTAAAAAATGTGTATATATTTAAGATACTTTTAAATTAAAAAATTAATGTAGTCCTCATTGAAAAAAATTGTTTATATATAAGTGTTTAATTATGTGATTTTAGCTCCCGCTGAGTAACAATCTTGTACACACGCCCCAAACATGGCTTATACTAATAGTTTAAAATATCAATAAACATCAAATTTAGATCAGTGGTAGTAAAGAGGACCTCAAAGACAATCCATGTTTTGCTTTTTCTTGTAATTCTGCTGGTATTGGCCCACTAAAATTGTTCCCGGCTAAGTTTCTGCAAGAAAGTGAAACATAAATGACCAATTACTCTACTTTTGCTCATGCCATAGAGCAGTAAAATGTTACTAGAACTTACAAGACTGTCAAAAAAGCTAGTTGCACCAAAAAGTCGGACACATTTCCTTCCAAATTGTTATTTGATAAATCCCTGGAATAATCATGTTTTACTATCATAAGTGATAATTATAAATTATCTGATTCACACAATTTTCTCAATGTTTATAGTAAAAAAAGGAAAAATGATAAGACATTATCTTAAATTTCTCTGGAGGTAAAGTAAATTGGCATACTTACAGCGTTTGAATAGATGTGAGATTAGCTATATGAGGACTTATTGATCTGTTTAGTCCACTTGAGGATAAGTTCCTGATACAATTTAATGACGTATTTGAGGAATTCAAAATAAGATGAGATGTATATATTGGACGTCTAATTTATGCATGAAAACATACAAGGAGACAATTCTAGTATTGTTATGATCGTAATTGCAGCTGAGACCCTCCCATGTGAAATTTGGAGGTGCGCATGGATCACCTTGCCAGTTCCTCGTCAGTTCGTAGTATGACTTGATGCCAAACATGGCAGCCACTAATGATATAAAAATATAGAAAAGTTAAAAACATGTTTTGCTATATGTAAGGAAATATTGGAAACGTGAGTTGGTAAGGACATACCATCACTATCATTGGTCCTGAATTTTTGAACTCCTTAACTATATAAATCTCTACAGCATTGATGATTGGAGGAAGCGTTGAGTTTTCAGTTGAATTTACAGAGAGCACATACTTGGTTTGAACAAGCTCAGGAGACGTGCTGAATACAGTGAGTGTCTTGAGATAAGATGGCGAGAATTCTTTGGACCAGGGTTCGCCATTCAAATAGATTTGAGATTGTCTGATATCACCGCGTTGTAGATTTTCAACTTCAGCAAAATGCAAGTATAAATAAAATTGGTCAGACGAATTATAAGGCTCCCAGGACATGTACAAAGAGGCACGTGGATTCTGGGGTGCGCTAGCCGTGCTCATGACAGCAGATGGTATTTGGAAATCGTTCGTATCAACTGTAAGATTAGTTCTTAATGACGCAATACCAGATCCGGATCTCTCGGCCTTCCACATGCGATCATAGATATCATCCGGGTACCTAAAGAAGAATTTGGTTTCCAGAATAAATATAAAGACCCGAGAATATTATGTTTGGAATTAAGCATAGAAAAAACAATTACATAACGAGACACACCTCACCGGATCACCAGACACAAAGCCGAGATCCTACCGTCGATAAAGGCCTAATGAACCAGATTCAGTTGTGTATAAGGAATTATTCAATGGCCTCAACTCTAATGCTGATATGAAAGGAATCGTTTCTCCAGTCTTATGAAGACAGACGTGTATATAATCCGTCGACGGGGTGTGTATAATTTCCCATTTGAATGCATCGTTTGCATCTTCCAAACTCACAGTGTCCCAGAAATCTTCTTCAAGGTAGAGATCAAATTCTTGTGTTTGGTTTTTGCCGTCGTAATTTCCGTACATGAAACGTGCCCTTATCAAATACTTATTGTTCTTCCCTTTTTGAGGTCTTAGAGTGTAGCAATTCCTGTTTCCTTCAGGAAAGCTTCTTACAGTCAAGAATGGCTTTCTACTTTCCTTGATCGTTGATGATATCGCCACATTCTCACCGCTATCAGTGAAGCTTGCATCTGAAGTGTAGAAGATTTCGGTGTCTGGATCGGTGTAGTTGGAACTTTCAGATAAACCACAGTCTATGCTTATGAATCTTGAAAGGGGAAGAGAGAGCAGAGATTAGAAATAAGCAACTAGTAATAAAAGAAAGAAGGGAAATGAATTTCAAGAATTTGAGGTTTACAACCTGATTGATCAGCCTGTGCAAGTACGATCAGAACAGCTGCTACAAGGGCAAAACAGGCAAGCCATTCGAGAAGAAAGTATTTGAACATTTTCATTCACAGCAGTCAAGTTTTGCAAGCTGAAGAACACAACTCTTTAGGGTTTTACATATATATGTTGAGACGACTCACCAAGTCAAGGTTGACTAAATAATCAGTATAATTAAGAATACTAATCAAGTTTAAATGAATATTAATTTGTAACAATGTAGATACTGTTTATCTGTTTATGTAAGGTCTCAAAGCAAAGCATTCGCTACTCGACTGAACTACAAGCCGACGAAATCTGGAGGTGAAGTCTAGTTTGTTTTTCTGGCACAATTTCGCTGTCTATTTCCTAGTGACATATCACAATCATACCCCTGCTCCCACGCGATTGCATTTGTTACATTAGCAAGTTGAACTTTGCCCCAAGGACATGGGTGGACTTGGTACAGTCTAGTCTTGAAACTAAACTCATATATCGAAGCATCCCAGCTAGGATTGAAGAAGGATCATATCTAAATAATATCTCTTTAAACTCACAAAAAACACTTTTAAATACCTAAAAATTGAGCCATGTAAACCCTAACAATAGTTCAATTTAAGTTATTACTTGATCTCAATGAAAAAAAAAATTACTTAATCTGTTGCCTTATCATTAGGGGATCCTTTACGTAGCATAAATATGTAACTATGTTGTCATCACGTACGCGACTATGTCAACTAGTGACGGAGCCAAGCACCGGGAGTTAGGGGGTACTATGTGGCAGATTCAGTAATCGGATCAGAGGCACTCATTTATAATATATATATATATATATATATATATATATATATATATATATATATATATATATATATATTATAAACTACAAAAATAATTATTGTCTTTATGCCTAAAATTATGATTTTGATGATAAGAAATCACAATGTTTAAAAATAAAGAATTCACGGGTATTCGAATATAAACTATTTAATTAAAGATACAAAGAGAATCAATTAAAAATAAAAAACAAGCTAAGTATCATTCAAAAAATTAAAATTGAAATAAACCTACATTTAAACTAGAAATTTTAACTAAAATGTTAAAAATATTACAAAAATAAATTAATCGAAATTCATATACAATGATAGACATAAATAGTCTCCAAAATATAGAAAATAAATTGATAACCTATTTAAGAATAAGAGAACATAAGTGAAAAAAAAGGAGAAAAACATGAGGAAAGAGAGAAGAAAAATAAGAGAATTATTTTTTATTATTTTTAAAAAGAGATTTTTTTTCCCGAATTTCAGGGGGTGCAGTCTACATGGCTCCACTTCTAATGTTAGCCTACTAACTATTTCAACTATTTGATTCCCCATCCTACGAATTGAACTCAAAAGTCTAATATATCTCGGGTAGTTGTTGGAGAGATGTATCTCCGAGTATTCCTTGGTCATTTATATATGTTCGCCAAGCTAATTATTTGGTGTAAATGATAAGGGATATTTTGTAATTAACACTCTTTGTAAAATGGTTTTAATAATGAAAGTGTCGTTGAACATTTCTTTACGAAGCCTATGAAATTAGTGAATTAAAGGAACTATAAGAGTCATAGTTAGTGAGAGTCAGACGAAGTTTGAGATATTCCTAAATATGTTCTAGGTCATATAAGATTCATTAAGACACAGTATCCATGAATTTTTTAAGACCCACATGCATTTAAACCTACTTTATGAAGGAGTACCATGACCGTGGTTCATTGATCACTGGTGTGGAACACTAAAGTTAATGCATAAATTTAGGGCAAATTTCACAAATAGTCCCTATTATTACCCTTTTGTTTCAGTTTAGTCCCTATTGTTCTATTTGTTTTAATTTAGTCCTTATTGTTTATAAAAAAAATTTAATTTGGTCCCTTCCGTCAAATAAGAGTTAAATCTAACAGAAAGTTGGTCACGTGCACCGCACGTGACCACGGTCTCAGGGGCAATTTTGAAATATAACAATAAAAGTCCAATTTAGTCCTCAATGTTTTGAAAAAGTTTCATTTGAGTCCTCAATATTTTAAAAAAATTTCAAATAAGTCCTCAATATTTTAAAAATATTTCAAATAAGTCCTCAATGTTTAAAAAAAATTCAAATAGGTCCTCAATGTTTTAAAAATATTTCAAATAGGTCCTCAATGTTTTAAAAATATTTCAAATAAGTCCTCAATATTTTAAAAATGTTTCAAATAAGTCCTTAATGTTTTGAAATGATTTCAATTAAGTCCTTACTTTGTTCATATTGAGAATGAACATGGTATGAACAAAGTTAGTCAACCCAGTGGTTTTTGTGGATGGGTTACAAATAGGTTATGACAAGACTGATGGATATTTTTTGTAACTTTGTTCATATTGATGAATGAACATGCTATGAACAAAGTTAGTCAACCCAATGATTTTTGTGGATGGGTTACAAATAGGTTATGACATGACTGATGGATATTTTTGTAGATATGTGGGATTATGACAAGATATGTAAAGATGATTTTTGTATATGGATGGGAGTATGACAACTAAATGTAATGACTTTAACCATATTTAATGACTTTTTTTTATGACAGGTTATGGGATTATGACAAGCTTTTATGACTGAAGCTTTGATGATATTATTGTTATGTTTTTTTTCGATTATAGATAAAGAAACATCATTTTTTCTAATGTTGAGGTGTTTATGATTGTTTTCATAACAGGTATTTAAATGAAAAATGCTAAAGGTCTGTAGTTGGTAACGTATATTGTGTCCTTATTCTGCCTATTTGTTTACGTATTGTGACTTCCCTAATTTTGGTTTTGACAAATTTGAATTTGGTTTTGCGGACGCTATCTTAGTTATCTATCACTAATTAGTTAAAAACTAACTCAACTAAATTTTTTGAGCTACATCCATCAAGACAAGTCTATTTCCTCCTTGTTAACCACCCAAACCTTGTGTGTTTAAGAGATGGGGGACCTTAAGGGTTTATTTTCAACTTTATAGAATAGTAAGGACTTAATTGAAATCTTTTCAAAATATTGAGGACTTATTTGAAATATTTTTAAAATATTGAGGACTTATTTGAAATATTTTTAAAACATTGAGGACCTATTTAAAATATTTTTAAAACATTGAGGGCCTATTTGAAATATTTTTAAAACATTGAAGACTTATTTGAAATATTTTTAAAACATTGAGGACTTATTTGAAATTTTTTTAAAACATTGAGGACTCAAATGAAATTTTTTCAAAACATTGAGGACTAAATTGAACTTTTATTATTATATTCCAAAATTGCCCCTGAGACCGTGGTCTCGTGCACAACTTTTTGTTAGATTTAACCCTTATTTGATGGAAGGGACCGAATTGAGATTTTTTGCAAACAATAGGGACTAAATTGAGACAAATAGAACAATAGGGACTAAACTGAGATAAAAGGGTAACAATAGGGACTATTTGTGAAATTTTCCCCATAAATTTACATAAGATGTATTTAATAAACCTATTCGTCGAGAAAACCTAATAGAGGTTCCATCCACCAAAGTCACTAAGTAGGTTTTTAGGTGATAGTTGTGCAAAATAGGTCTCTGATCTAAAGGAATCATAGTAACTTTTAAGCAACTCACTATTCTTTGACTCTAGATAAAAAAGAAATAAGTCCAACTCAGAAAGAGATTGAGCGTTGTCAACTACTTGAGTACCTTACTAGTGTAAGTCGAGGATTTGTGACCCTGGATATAAAAAGAGCATGTTCAGTATTGTCTTATACATATGTTGGCTATGCAACTCCGTGGTCACGGTAGTATGGTGAAATTATAAAAAAGTCGCATATATAAGATGTAAGAACATGGCAATAACCTATTGGGCTTTGACTTTGAATACTACATGCCTTAGGATTGTTCGGGATTTTTAGTGGAAGAAATGCATTACATAGTAACTACTCAACTAAAAGTTTTTGTAATAAACTTTCCTTACTCAGACTTTCCAATTCAGCGAAAAAAACTGGCCTGCATGCAACTGAAAAAATCAATCGAGCCCTAGATGGCCTAGGTGGTCCAAGAGGAAAAGAAAAGAAGTTAGCTAGGTGGAATTCGCTTTTTTATGCCCTTACATAGAGGTCATTTTCTAAACATTCATGATATTTGGTCATCAAGGAATGTTGTTAAATGTTAATCTCGACTGATAGCAAGTAAAAAGATTATGGTAGAGATGAGTTTTTTGGTACCAATCCCTAAATATTACTAACTTGGTTCTTGAACCTACAAGATTGCCATAAGAAATTTACAATAACGAGATATAAGGGTGAGAAACCCTTGCTAACACTTGGTTATTCTTGTAATTTATCAAATAGCCAAGTTTTGGGCAATGTGGAAATAGAGAGATTAATATTTGATTGTTAAAAAATGTCTAAAAATCTTATGGTAAATGTTTGACTTGAGAAGTCAACTGTAATATAGACTTAAGATAAATAGGGCCTAATTGGGAACTGTCCAAATAGTTGGAGGAGGTTTAGAATAAAACTTAAGGCGTTAGACTTTTTTTATAATATAAGTACAATTATAAGCGGTAACATCACGATGACAATGCAAGAGACATAGTCTCTGGCTACTTCCTCCATTGGCACTTAAGGAAGGCCCCTAGTTGTACCGTGATGTGTGTGAGAATTGAGATGTATAGGGACATCTTTATTTGTGGTATTAAATCAACCATTACCTGCAACCTAATCTAATAATCTTTAATGGTTGACCGAGACAATCAACTGTTATGCTGTTACTTGTTAGTGAACACAATTTCTGCGCAAGAAAAGTCTTTTAGCTAACCTTAAAAAAAAAAAAAAAAAGAATCCTCTTGGCATTAGCCATGGAAAACTCTTTGGTTCGTCAGATGGACGAAACGTCTCACTCACAAGTGTGAGGCCCACCCCATATATTTGTGAGGCGTTAGTCCTTTTGACAGACTAAAAAATTTTCCATTAGCCATTTGTATCTAATCTTCTTTACTTCTACGCCTACTAGTAGTTTTAACTCTAGAATCTCAATATCTAATTTAAATGTTTAAAGGCAAGAATTTATGGAAAATCTAATGGTAAAAAGTTTAACTTATCAATAGAGATGATTTATGAAGTGGAGGAATGTGCGGCAAGAATCTTGTGTGACTGAAAAATACCACTTAAGCTAAAAGGAAAGTTTTATAAGATTGTCATTCAACCAGCTATGTTATATGGTTCTGAGTATTAGGTAGTGAAATATCAACAAGTCCATAAAATGTCACTAGCTGAGATGAGAATGTTGAGATGGATGTGGGGAAAAACTAGGAAGGACAAGATTAGAAACGAGGTAATTTGTGAAAGAGTAGAAATGGCCCCGATTGAGAATAAGATGAGGGAGAACCATTTGAGATGGTTTGGACATGTTACGAGATGACCTGTAGAGCGCCGGTTAGACGGTGTGAAGGTTTAGAGATAGCACAACGAAAGAGAGATAGAAGAAGATCTAAGTTGACTTGAACGGAGACACTCAGATGAGATTTTGCACGTACAGAGCTTACAGAAAAGTTAGATCTTAACATAAATAAATGACGTCGTTTAATCCATATAACCGACCTCACCTAATATGATAAGACTCAGTTTTGGTTTGGTTTTACCACTTATATTAATCACTATTTTTATTTCAATTTTGCGTAACATTCTATGGTTCGTATGACTGACAAAAAATTAGTTTAATTTATTACTTGATCTTAAACCCCAAAAAGAAAAAATACTAGGTTTGCTTGTGTTAACATTTGTGTATCCTTTATGCATGCATTCTTTGTATATATATATATATATATAAGGGCAAAAATCATTTTGGGAAAATTTTACATTTAGTCCCTATTGCTTATAAAATATCTCAGTTTAGTCTTTATTGTTTAAAATATCTCAATTTAGTCTCTATTGTTTCACCAAACGTTTCAATTTCGTCCCTATTATTTAAAATTTCTCAATTTAGCCCCTATTATTTTCCAAAAAATTTCAATTTCATCCATATTGTTTTATAAAAGTTTCACTTTCGTTCCAATTGTTTTCTTAAAGTTTTAAATTCCTCCTTATTATTCAATGACTAAATTAAATTTTTTTTAAAAATAATATGAACGAATTTGAAACTTTTTGAAAATAATAGGGATGAAATTGAAACTTTTGAGAAACAATAAGGACGAAATTGAGAAACCCTAAACAATAGGGACGAAATTGAAACTTTTAACAAAATAATAGAGACTAAATTGAGGTATTTTAAACAATAGGGACTAAATTAAATTTTTTTGTAAATAATAGGGACTAAATATGAGATTTTTCGAATCATTTTAGTCCCTGAGGTTTGCTCTAAAGACCAACTTACTCCCTGAGGTTTGCAAAAAGACCATTTTCGTCCCTGTCGTTATCTTGCTGTTAACGGTCAACCCTTTGACCGCATGAAATGAGTTTTATGCCCTTGCCTTTTAATGAAATTGCTGATGTGTATTGAATGTAAAATAAAATAAAATAAAAAATGATACACACACTATCATCATCTTCCACACACAAACACTAACACCAACACCACAGACCACCATAAACCACCACCACCAACAAACTACCAACACCATAAACCACCATCATCAACCCCATAAACCACCAACACCAACTGCATAAATAAACTTCAGAAGTTTATGCCCTCATTAACGCAAACAACTGCAGATATCATTGACAAAATGCGTATACATAATACTTCAGTGGAGCATTCAAGAAGTTGTTCTAAAAGACTAAAATTTTAATTATCAATTTTAGAAATAAAATGCAATAGTCTTCATGCTTCTCCACACACAATCGTTCACATGCTACTTGAATGCAAAATAGAATTCCGGAAGCAAAAGAAATAAAAGACAACAAACAAGCATGAGACTAAATTAATTACCATAATTTCATTCTTGGACCTGATGGGTCCCTTCATAGAATTGCCACCAGTACTATCCTCATCGTCTTCATCACTCCCAGCAATCATCTCATCTGCTTCAGATTCCATTATCTTACCTTCTTCCATGTCTATTTCTCTTTCCACTTCCCTTTTTTCACCATCCTTATCTTTTTTCTTCTCCCGTGCCCTTCCTCCTTCCTGTTCGTCTTCATTTTCTTCCTCATCCTCACCACTACTAGAGTCCAAAGAAGAAGATGAACTTTCGTCGTGTGTGTGTCGAGAAAGAATAAAAGAGGGGGGGGGGGGGGGAGGGTTGGGCGGCGCGGTGGGGGAATAATAAAAAAATAAAAATTGTCAAATCCCCACATAACATACTACCCATTTCTCAGCAAAAAAGGGAGTCCCATGTCCGATTCAATCTTTCATCTTTTTTTTTCTATTTTTTTATGAAGTTCAAAATGACATTATTACCCTTATGTTGGTTAATTCTAACGGAAGCCCCACTAACGGCAGGGATGAAAATGGTCTTTTTACAAACCTCAGAGACTAAATTGGTCTTTAAAGTAAACCTCAGGGACTAAAATGATTTTTGCCCATATATAAAATTATGCCCCCCATTTGAACTATTTAAGTCACCTCTTTTAAGTGTTGCATGAAAAATGTAAAATTCTGTCCGACTAGATAGATTCCGAGGACACCAAATAGACCGATCTCTTTCAAGTGCCCTTTTAGGTGACATGTCCCTTTTAATACATCTTTCCAAATCTTCCGGACCTATAATATATTCTAAAAGATTCCTTACCGATAGTATAAATAACACTCAATAGTCACAAATTGAAACTTTTTTTTAACCTAAAATAGATACATTTAGCAATAAGCCTTTGGTCTAGTGGTATGGTTCTCACTATGAGTGCGAGAGATTATTAATTCTCGTGGATAACATCTTTATATGTGTTATACGGTTTAGACCTTCCTTAAATTAAAAAGAAAAAAATAGCTACACTTTAAATTCTTGTTACATATATACTGTTCGCGCTCGGACCCATTAACAAACTTAATCGTCTGAAGAAGTTCCAAGAAATAACCATCGGTGATACCTATGTTTTACAGAATGCGTGTTCAGCCCAAACAACAGAATTTCACCTTAACAGTATGTATAGTTTAAGTTGTTTTTATATGTGCTAGTGCTAATACTCTCTCTATTCTAATTAAAAAAATTTGTTGACTTCTTTTGATCAAATAATTTTTTTTCGACAAATATTTAATATTTGTTTTACTAGATTCTAAAACTACAAATTTGTATCACTATGTGGTAGTTTTTATATATATCTTATTATGGTAATTATTCCTTCAATCATTATGAATAATTGCCACAAAAGTTAATACTTTGACTTTCAGTCCCTTTTTATTTTATTTGGTGGGGGAAGGGGGAGGGGTGTACTTTTGTAATTTTTCCCCTCCCCAATCCTCCCTAAACCCCCCATCCCCAATCAGACTCTAACTTTGGCATTGTCACAGGAGTAATTTACCACTTGGTTATATTTGAGATTCAGGAGGCGTGTACTTTTTAAGATTTTTATTGAAGAGTAGGATACCCTAATTGCATTTCGTTGATAATTAATATTTTCAAAGAACCATCGCACAGAAGATAATGATGAAAAATTTAATTACCCCATTGCAATAACTACAAAGTCTTCGCATGTACTTGGGGCAGTGGTCAACCTGTAAATGTAAGTAATGCAACCGCGTGAGAAGAGGCTGCCATAGGCTAGCATGACTGTGATATGTCAATAAAAAGTATACTCCTGAAAGTAGTAAAAGACTTCATTTGTACCACAAAAACAATAGTAGCTAGGCTTCGACTTGACCTCATAATAAACCTTGACGTGGGGGTAGGGGAAGATAGAATTTATCTTCTGATTTGCATTCATATGAATTGGATTGTTATTTAATTAGTTTAAATTGATATTAATTTTCTCACATATGTGAGCTAGACATGTGAAATTCACTTCTCTCTCACAATTGATGTCACTTGACTTGACTTCATTGTGGCACACTTCATTGTACCAAAAAAACGAAGTTGACTTGACTTGACCTCACAAATTCTTTCCATGCAGATAGGGAGATGCATCATTCAGCAAGCAAAAGGCTCTTGTAATTTTTCATAAATCGGAGGGTTATTAAATGTTAAACTCATCACTCCACAAGTTTTAGTTCCAGTAAAGGGATAATTATTCCGACAGATCTAAATTAATCTCTAATTCTTGCTCAGTACGGGTTAATATTGATGAAAAACAAATAAAATACTTTAATTATTTAACAGATTTCCATCGTATAGACACAACATACACATCACACAAACACACATAAAAATAATAAAAATAGTAAAAAATTGAACCGCCACCACACTACATCACTTGACCCCCAGCCCCCATCCCCAAATAAAATTAACACCTTTATTTTTAATGAAAACGAGTAATTAAAATATGTTTGTTAAACAATAGGAACAGATATAAATGCTTTGAAATAATGCGAATAAAATTGAAACTGAGTAACAACATTAGATACTGGGTCATAATTAACCATTTTTGTAAACCAATTTTTAACTCAATTTCAAATGCGGGTCTTGAGAAAGACTAGGGGAACTTATTCTTTGCCTTTTTCCCTTTATTTTGTTTTTAATTTTTCCTTTTCCTTCTCTTTCATTTTTCTTCCTTCTCTCTTCTTCTTCTCCCATTTTCTACTGCAACACTAGACAATCGGCCCAACCCCTAGAGATACCTACACAAGAGATACTGTATTGGAATCTCAATGTTCCAAAAACTAATCGGTGACTCTTTCCAAGATGACAACTGGAACAAGGGCTATCAGATGTTAGAGGAGTCTTTATTTGCAAAACTTGATTGAGACGGTGTAGAGTACGAGCTGCTGGGTGACCCAAACGAGCAGGCCAAATATCTGGGCTAACTTTACTTGCCATGAGAGAAACGCAAGATGGCGGAGAGAGAGCATAGAGACTACTACTGATCCTTCCCTTGTGCAACAATCTGCCTGTCTTCATATCCTTAATACAATAACCATGGGGTGTGAAAACAAAAATACAATTGTGTTCCTTAGTAAATTGAGCAACAAAAAGCAGGCGTGTAGTCAAAGAAGGTATTAACAACACATTGCAATTAATGAAGCTCCAAAAGATAACAGAACAGAAGTGTTACCAGTATGAGAGGTAGTTGAGGCCGAGCCATTACCAATCAAAACACTATCAAAACCCAAATATAATTTCTTACTAGTTACAGTATCAACATCTGGAGTCATGTGATGAGAAGCTCCAGTATCAATGTCCCAGTTTGGGTCAACCGAATCAGAGACCTGCATGGCAGCAAAAGCCTTTGTATTTGCCTCAACAATTTTGTCAGGGGCCCAACAGTTATTGGCCTTATGATGTGGATGGCCACAGCGAAAGCAAACAACGAAAGCAGTGTTGGACGACATTGCTGAGGACGTGGGATTAGAGCGACCACGACCCCTATATCTGCCACGTCCATAGCATCCAGCACGACCTCCGCGATGAGTATTGCCATGATGAGATGAATGGCGATTGGATGAAGACAGTGAAGGTGTGTTGGGTGATTTGGCATGAGCAGTGGAAAAAGCAACAAATTTATCTATAGTTGATGAACCAGTGGTTAAGCGAAGCTCGAAGTCAAGTAAGAGACCACACACCTCAGCAATTGTGGGAGAGGTAGGACGGGAGTTTATTGCAGCAACAATTGGGTCAAAGTCGCAACCAAGACCACGTAGTGTCCAAAGTATAAGATCATCATCATCGACTGGTTTGCCGGCGCTTGCAAGAACTAACGATAAGGACTTGCTATGCTGAATGTAAGCATGAACAGACCGAGATCCTTTTGTAAGGGATTGTAATTCAGTTTTGATTTGCTGAACCCGGGCCCTTGATTGAGATCCATACAGTAATTCCAAAGTAAGCCAAATGTCGCGAGCCGTTGCCTTGTCGACTACTTGAGAAAGAACAGTATTTGAGAGAGAAACGAGAAGCCAGCCCAAAATCATTTGGTCGAGATGGTGCTAGGTAGCAAGATCAGTAGAAGACGAGGTTGGCTTCGGTAATGTGCCGTCAACAAAACCAAGCAATCCATGGCATCGTAAAATAGGGTACACCTGAGTCTTCCAAAGCAAAAAATTATCACTACCAAGTTTGAGCGAGAGCTCCTGGTGGATATGCTCCATAGAGGGCAAAGGCACCACTGTAAGAGAGAGGGGTGTAACACCAGGAGAGGAAGAACCGGAGGCCGTGACAGAAGAATGGAGTATGAGTTATAGGAAATGTGAAGAGCGGAAAAAACCCAAGCTTTGATACCATGAAAGAGTGGATTTTCTCACCCCCGTTTGTATTGATTTGCTTTACATATATAGCAGTAACTTTACAAGTCAAGATTACACTTGTTGAACAAATCTATAGGATATACATTCGGCTATCTATAAAACAAATATTTGAAGCAGTCAGTTACGAGTTTAAAAAGTCTTGAGAGTCATGAGACTGCAGGAGTCTTAACATTGATAACTTCCAGCCAGCTGAATATTCCTTTCACTACTCCATCCACCGAAGCCTATACACAATCATTCACCACTGTATACTCTACCTCACTCCTAATACCACCTCAAATTCTAGTACTCGTGTCGGCGAGTGCTTCACCAGCATTGCCAATTACCCCACCACTTGACATTAATGCCTTATGCCACATGGTGCAAGATATCCAAAATGTGATAGCTTGGCTCGTGCCAACCTAGCCTTCATCCATCCAACACAACTTAACCAACAAATCCACCCACTTAGCCCGTAAATCATACAGTTCAACTACCAACAAACCATACATAGGTACATATAGCTGAGTCGATTTGCCCAACTAGGAGGGACGAGCATGTTAGAGCCCCTCCTCGTGTAGAGGATGATAGAGAGTACTTTGGACTAGTGAATAGGCCAGAAGTGGCCAAAGGAAAGAGGCCAGTCATTGACCTCGGAGGAGATGAGAGGTCCAAAACTGTCTTTTGTACCCGAGCATTGGCTGGACTGGGGGCAACCCTTTCACACTAGGCGTGTATTTTTTGTTAAAAAATTAACACTAGAGATAAAGTTGTTTATGTTTTGGAAACATTGGAGAATTATTTGAATAATTTGAAATAATAAAAACTCTAAAACGAATCAGCATTAAAGATCATTTCTGCAATTTACACTTTCTAAAGTATGAATATTGTCTGCCAAAATTTTCGGTTCTTCGAACGAATGCATTCTAAAGCATAAATGTTGTCGCTGAAATTCTCTGTTGTGGGTCTTTGCTTTTTAATCAGTTCAATTAGGAAAAATATGATCAGACAAGCCTCGTATGTTTTACAGCTGGTTCTTGTGATCCAAAATGCGCAGAAGGTCGAATAGAAAAAAAAAAAAAAAATAAATAAAAGAAAGAAACTGTACAGCAGGTCACAAAAGCTGCAGTGAAGAGTAGATGCTTGAAAGACCCGTGGCCCCAAAAGAGACATATATCAAGATCGTATATGTATTTTTTTTCTTTGTTGACAAGATCGTATATGTCACTTGGTCAGATTGATTAAACTTTAAAATGAGTGCAAGTCTACAGCTTTGTTTTTTTGGGTGAAATGAAGTCCAGGACTTTCGCGGTGCCCCTTTCCACAAGTTTGAATTAGTGTTACAATAACAGATTGATTTATATCCCATTCACACGCGGTTGATTTGGAAATTTATAGCAATTGCTAATGTTAAGGTCAAATTTCAATTCAAATATTCTTCGATCATAAATATCTATCTGATTCTTGATTTTTAAGATGAAAATGTCCAAATATTTGCTTCTCGCCTGTTTCGCTGTTGTAGCAGCTATGCCTGTCATCCTTGCACAGGCTGATCAATCAGGTTGTAAAGCTCAAATTCTTCAGTTTCATTTCCCTTTTTTGATTTTATTTATTACTAGTTGTGCAATTTATGGTTGGTTGTTTCTAATCTCTTCTTTCTCTCGCCCTCTCAGGATTCATAAGCATAGACTGTGGCTTATCCGAAAGTTCTAACTATATCGATCAAGACACCGGAATCTACTACACTTCAGACGCAGGCTTCACAGACAGCGGCTCGAATGTGGCAATATCGTCACCACCTGCAGACTATGCAAAGCCGCCATTCTTGTCTGTAAGAAGCTTACCTCAAGGAATCAGGAACTGCTACACCCTTAGACCTGCGAAAGGGAAGACCAATAACTATTTGATAAGGGCAGTTTTTATGTATGGAAATTATGACGGCAAAAACCAACCACCAGAATTTGATCTGTACCTTGGTGAAGATTTCTGGGATACTGTGAGTTTTGAAGATGCAGACTGGAAATTATACACAAACCGTCCACGGATTATGTGCACCTATGTCTTCAGAAAACAGGACAAACGACTCCTTTCGTATCAGCAATAGAGTTGAGGCCGTTGAATAATAACTTGTACATAACTCAATCTGGATCATTACACCTTTATGCAAGGTTGGATCCCGGCTCTGAGTTCGGTGAACTTGTGAGGTAAGTCTTCTTATATAATGGTCATGTCTATCGTTTTCCAACATTTTAATGTATAGTTCTATAACCAAATTCTTGTTTAGGTACAAGGATGATGTCTATGATCGAATATGGCGAAGCAACGGGCCTGATTACTTATTGCCTAATACTGCATCATTAAGAACTAATCTTACAGTAGTTACAAACAGTTTCCAATTTCCATATGCTGTCATCAGCACGGCTGCGACACCCCAGAATTCAAATGACTCTTTGCACATTTCCTGGAAGTCTCATAGTTCATCTGACCAATTTTATTTTTACTTGCATTTTGCTGAAGTTGAAGAGCTCCAAAGCAACGAATTGAGACAATTCCGTGTTTATTTGAACGGGGAAATTTGGTACCATGAGTTATCTCCACCGTATCTGCAACCGATTAGTATATGGAGCGACTCTCCTTTACTTGCTCAAACCAAGTACGAGCTCTCCATAAATTCAACTGAAACTTCCACGCTTCCTCCAATCATTAATGCCTTAGAGATTTATGTAGTAAAGAATTTCAAGAATACGGGGACTGATGACAGTGATGGTATGTGCTTAGCAACTGACATTTTCAAATTCTTGCTATATGGTAATACATGTTTTAGAACTTCTCTGTGTCATACCTTTTCTCCTCTATTTTTGTATAATATTAGTGGCTGCCATCTTCGACATCAAATCATACTACGGACTGAGTAGGAACTGGCAAGGAGATCCATGCGCGCCTCAAGCTTTTATATGGGAGGGTCTCAACTACTATTATGATGATAACAGTTACAGAATCATCTCCTTGTATGTATATGCATTTAGACTCCAATACTTCTCATCTTATTTCCAATTTGTCTAATATATTGTTGAACTTGTATCAGGAACTTATCATCAACCGGATTAACCGGATCAATAAGTCCTCATATAGCTAATCTCACCTCTATTCAAACTCTGTAAGTATGCAAATTTACTTGATCATCTCGAGGGAAAATTCAAGATGGTGTCTTTTCTTTGTTCTTTTAATTTTATTTTTATCATTGATGATATTAAAATCTAATTATTCCAGGGATTTGTCAAATAACAATTTGAATGGAAGTGTGCCTGAGTTTTTGGCTCAACTAGCATTCCTAAAAACCTTGTAAGTTATGCAAACATTTACTGCTCCATGACAGGAATGAAATATAAGTGTTGTTTTTTCACTCTATTGCAGGAACTTAGTAGGAAACAATTTCAGTGGGCCAATACCAACAGAACTAGTAAAGATGTCAAAGCAAGGATTGTCTTTCAGGTCTAATTCACTGCCACAAATCTATGGACTGTTAGTGATCTTTTATTCAGTACCACTTAAGCCAAATTATTGATCTTTTATACAGTAACATTTAAGCCAAATTATCTCAGAACTATTAAGGGACCACTAATTTTATCTCAAGTTATTATAAACTTGACATAAATCTTATACGAAACCAATGTGGGACTTCCGATACCAAATGTAATGACCCAGGCCGAATTGGCACAAAAGTTTAAAATCATATTGACAATAGTAATGAACCCAAGTCATTATAAATTTAACACAAATCTTATACAGAATCAACATGGAATGGGATGTCGCGACTAAAGGAAAAGAGCTCTAAGCACATTATATGCAAATTTTGATTGCTTTTGTCTAGCAACTGTGATTTCTAAGAGTTAACATTTGCTGTCCTTTCTGAAGCAGTATTAATGGACTGCCCAACAATACAAATGCTGGCAAAAAGAAGAACAAGGTTGTCCTTCCAATAGTAGCATCAACACTTGCCACTTTTCTTATTGTTTTCTTTGTATTTATTACGAAGCGCACAATTAGAAGACGAAGAACAGGTTAGTAAAATTCGTCCTAATTTGTTGGGATGGAATTTCTTACTAAAAAGATGATTTTAGCATTTTTTTTTTCCTTTTATGCTAACTTATGCTCGTCCAATTTCCTATACACAGCGAACAGGAAGGTAGATGTTTATTTAAACAGGAACAATGTCACGTTACTGAATAAAAATTGGGTTATTACATATTCAGAGGTTTTAAAAATAACAAATAATTTCGAGCGAGTTCTAGGAAAAGGAGGATTTGGTACTGTCTATCATGGATTTAAGGGTGACACTGAAGTTCCCGTAAAGATGCTCAACCCTTCATCAACTCAAGGACACAAGGAATTTCAGGCAGAGGTAAATGACAAGTTCTTAATAGTTATTCTACACATCAATGCTAGAGTTGAAGTATAAATAGATCAACATATATGATGCATATGCGCTTACATTTACTTCCAAAATTAAGGCCAATCTTCTTATGAACGTCAATCACAAATACTTGACTTCTCTTGTGGGATACTGCAATGAAGGCACTAACATTGGAATCATGTACGAGTACATGGCTAATGGTAACCTACAACAACACCTATCAGGTATATAGAGCTGATAATTTTGCACCATGCGTGTACATTTATAAACAATGACAAGAAATGATCCTAGAGAGTTGTGTTATTGGTTGCAGAATTGAGTTGGGAACAAAGACATAGGATTGCAGTAGATGTAACACAAGGTAATTTCATCTTTAGTCTCTGATGAAAATGTTTATGTCAAAAAAGAAGACATTATTTCCCATAATCAAATAAACATAATAATTAAGTTAATCATAAACTACGAAGATAGAGAAAAAAATAAATGAATTTGAATAATATTTTCCTACCAATGCGTTGCAGTACTTTTATTATGCTTCCTTAAGCTGCCACTGGAAATAACAATTGAAATACTATTTTGGCAGGATTGGAGTACTTGCATCATGGATGCAGACCACTGATAATCCACAGGGATATCAACCCGAGAAATATATTACTAGATGAAAATTTTCAAGCCAAATTATCTGATTTTGGGCTATCCAGCGCTTTTTCCAATCAAAGCAGTACACATGTGTCAATTAACACCATTGCCGGCTTGCCGGGCTATATAGACCCTGAGTAAGTATTATTCTTCATAAGGCTCCTAATAAGAAATTTATGTACATATCTTAATTTGAAGAAGCCCACAGGTGTTTCTTCTCCCGCAAATTGACGAAGAAAAGTGATGTTTATAGCTTTGGGGCTGTCCTCTTAGCAATCATCACTGGTGAGCTAGCAAAAAATCATGAAGACAGGCACATAATTGAATGTGTTGCTCCTTTGGTTGAAAATGGAGACATTAGAACGATTGTTGATGAGAGGTTACATGGCAACTTCAATATCGACTCTGCATGGAAAGTTTTTGAATTAGCAATGGCTTGTGTGTCTTGTCATTCCACTACAAGGCCAACCATGGGTGATGTGGTGATTAAATTGAAAGAGTGCTTGGCAATACAGATGCCTAACCATGAAACAGAACCAAACAGTGTAACATTTTCGATTCTAGAGGAAGAATATGATCCTCGAGATCTAGAAAGGTAAAGTGGAGTAGACAAAAATCATTTCATACTGCAAACTTAATAAAGCATTGTACAGTCTCAAGCAAGCACCCCGTGCTTTTGGTTTGGGTACGGTCACTGCACTCCAATCTCTGCCTCGGTTGGTGCACTTACGGTTCTTAAGGTTGTTGATGCCAAGAAAGATAAGGAAAATTCGAATATTTCTCCTCTAGTTGCGTATTTCATACGCTAGGAAGCCGATCCAAACTTTTATCATAACATTTGCTTGAACTCGAGAGAGCAATGCAAACAGTTCAGGAGGTCGCAGATAAAACCCTTAGCCGGGTTTCATATGATTTTTTTTTTCATCATAGCATTTGCTTGAACTGAAGAGAGCAATGCGAACAGTTCAGGAGGTCGCAGATAAAACCCTTAGCCGGGTTTCATATGATTTTTTTTTTGGCTGGTTTCTCATACCAGTATCAAGTGTTGAGACCTTTATTAGAATCTGTTTGAGGCCAGTGCAAAATTTGTAAACTTGGCAAACATTTATTGAGTTCGTCATTGTTATTACAAAAGGATATGAATTCAAGGCTAATCCTTGGCGTAGATCTATTGTGTCAAGCAAAAAAAAAAAAAGTCTCTCCTCATATTATCCTTATGCAAGTCATTATTGTATCATACATGTCTATATGTTTCTCTTGATTTTGCTTCATTAATCTTCTTAATTTAGAGATAACTTCTATTATTGATCTCATGAGTATGAAACCAAATTGTCTCTCTTACTACATTTATATTCTTTCTTTTTCTTCTTTCAATTAGCCTTTCCTATAGTTTCATAATATGACTCATTAATTTGATCCCTCAATAATACAGTTCTGAATGTTTGTTTATTTTTGCAAATGGGTATTAAGCTACTCATCCACCAAGCATTAGTCATCTTCATACTTTTCAAAATTACATTAAAAAATTTTGTAAACAAAGTTATACTGTCCTCACCCATGCATCCCTAATCCTCAATTGGGATACTATCTGATTCAACAACCATCCCAATGTTTAGTTTTTGATTGCCTCCTTAACCTCTTCTTTTCCTTTTCACCAATAAAACATACAGCTTAACTAATTTTCAAACTATGGAGTTGTCTCCAATTTATATTACTAGAGTTATCCTCATTAAATAGCTTATAGCAATAGCTCTACCGCCATTCTTTTATTAGTTCCACTTGACAAGCATCTTTTCATCCTCATCCGTAATACGCAAAAGCAAAGGACTTTAAGTTCAAAAAAAATTACTATAAGATTGTTATTAAATAACTTTGTTGTATAGTTTGGAGTGTTGACACCAATAACATGCAACTATGGCCAAAAGATGTTAGTGGCCGAAAAGAGAACGTTAAGATAAATGAATAGCAAAACCAGGTTAAAAAGGAATGACCATTGTTGAAGATAAGAAGAGAAGTGGTAAAACAATTTAAGATAGTTTGGCACGTCAAAAAAATCACCCGTGAAGGCACATATTAGAAGGTGCGAAATGATGAAGGTAGTAACTCAAAGAGAAGCAAAAGAAGACCTCCAATAAATAGAGATACTTAAACGAAATGTTTCATGGGTAATGTTAACACAAGAGATGACTCTCGACAAAAATATATCAACCGAACCTAAACTAATGGATTAAAGTTTGATTCGGTTTGGCAAGTAGCCTTATCATAAACTTCCAAGTTGGGTAAATCAGCATAAGCCCTAAAAGAACAATATTCCTAATTCATTACAATGGTGATCAGATCACATCACATTAAATTAATCAGCTAATCGCAATTTTAATAAAGAAACTGCTTCGAACGTTCTCAATGTGTTAATGATACAGGAAAGTCGAGCAAAAGAAATTTGTACGTGTTATAAAATTTTGTACATACACTAGAAGTTGATAATGCTATGAGCTAGAGGACATTTCCTTATATCATACCTCTTTCCATAATTTTATTCTTTTACCATATATAGAAGCTGCTTCCAGCATGGGTTATAATCTTTTATTGATTCAGCAATTACATCAACCTTGACTTTCGGCCGACGACAGTTGGGTATCCTCATTGTCAACCCATATGCTTTTCTAGTATCTGCATTCCATTTAGAATTTGCAAAAGTTTCAATCTCCTAAAGATATATTAGGCAATAAGACGATGACAACCTATAAAGACAAATAAACAAGGAGCAAATTAGCTCCTCAAGCATACAATCCTAAAGAAAGCAAGGTCAAATAATGTAGCATACATCAATACCCACGTAACAGTGTACCACAAAATAGACTTAAACTATTCAATTAGCATATATATAAGTATATTACTCAATTGCACATTATTTGTTTAATTGTCACTACTCATCACTACTTTACCTACTTTAGGGGCTGAGCCAATTACTCAGGATTCTCGATTATTCCATTGTCAATTCGATTAATTCACGGCGTAGATAAATCAATGTCAAAATCCATGGCAACGAACTAACCTATGATCATATGTATGTTTATATGAAACAGATATTCTATAACATCTCTCAGTTAATCCGTGGCAATGAACTAACTCTTGGTTTTTATTTTTTCTATTAGAGGGAAGGGAACAACTGGAAGGGATGGTTACAGTTGTTCCCTCACCAACAATAGATATTCCATTTATTAGAGAAGTAACAATAGATCTTCCATATTGAATTTCTCTCTCCTTTTTCCCCCTTTTTGTAACTTTTCAACTTCAGCAGAGGGAAAAAGAGGGCAGGGTGATCTTTAACATATTTAAAGATGCAAAATAGAGAAAAATAGTTTAGCAAACTTATTTCGACGAAGGAATACTTATAGCCGAGTACAGTAAACTTATCAAAATTGCAAATCATGGCTAAATGTTTTCTAACGCCACAACCCTAGTATTCGGGGACTAACCCAAACTGATTAAACGCCAATCATAACATTGTTCTTAGGCATTGAAAAAATGTATTACCCAATGACCAAAAGCATCAATTGCCCTTATTGTGCAAATATCATTTAGAAATATGTTCCTACATATTCTGAACACCTCTGGCTAAAATGAGTTAAATTTTCCTAAAAGCAAAGAAGTGTTATGAGTAGATATTTTGGATATTAGTGAATAGTAACCGTCAGACACTATTCATAGTCGTCAGGTACTGTACAAATAGTAACTGCATATTAATCTCAATTTTCTTATAAATAGAAGTTATTGTAACTCATAGTTTACAGAAAAATCAATAAGAACTCTCTTTAATCTCTCTCAGCTATTTCTTATATTATCGTTTTTATAATAATTATTTTATAACACGTTATCAGCACGAAACTCTGTCGTAACAACAACGCACAAAGTAACCAATTCAAATTTCTCAAAGGTATATGTAATCCTTCCTTTTTCAATTATGATTTGATTATATATTTTGGATCTATATAATACACATATATATGTGTATATACATATTTATATATACACACACGCATATAATACTATGTTCAAGTTGATTCTGGAAGTGTGATGTTCAAGTTGATTCTAGAAGCGTGAGGAATCCAAAATGTTTTTCCTTATTAAATCTATTCACTATAATATTATTTTCTATAGTTTTCTTTTCAAAAAGGAGATGACCCTACCAGCAATTAAATAATGATATTGACATTTAATTACTCATGCCAATAACAAATTTTGGATCTAATATTCCGTTGCTTACAAGGACATGGAATAACTTCTGGACTTGATTTTTCATTATTTACAAGAAGGCAAAAATGATGACTTAGACATAATTAATGATATGACAATGAGCTTAATGCAACTAACATTAATTTTTTTTATTTACATTATTGCATCTAACTTTAATTTTTGTTATTTATTTACGTATTTACGTTATTGCATCTAACTTTAATTTTCATTATTTATTTACGAAGTTACGTTATTGCACTTAACTTTAATTTTCTTGATTTACATTATTGCATCTAAGTCTCTAACTTTCATTTTATTTATTTGCGTATTTACCTTGGCTGGTAAAACCCGCGAACAACTTGTTATGGTGGCCAAGACATGTGTATTAATTATGTCTCAAGCTTATTTTTCATTATATATATATATATTTTGTGTGTGTGTGTGTGTGTGTATGTGTTGTGCTTCTTGCAAGAGAGAACTACTATAAAAAAAAAATGTCGTAATGCCTTAATAGCTTTATTTTATGGCAATGGATGGAATGATGATTAAACCCGCATAAAATAATCATATCAGTTGAAACTCCACAAAAGTGTTACTGTAAGTTAAAAACATTGTGAAAGAATTGACAAGCATTAGCTAGTGTCTCATTTTATTTTAAGCCTACACGATTATGGCAGTGAAATTTGATTACTATGATCTGAATGTTGTAAGCTGAAATTCTAGACTGCGCATACCTAAATTTACTGATTTAGTTTCCTATTTAAATGATCTCTAAAACCTCTGAAATTGTACAGAATTATAGTTCATTCAGTGTAGATGGGTTTAGGCTCAAACGGATCCTAATTTAGAGTTAAATTCCATGAGTTATACCATTTTTCGTGCAACTACTCTAAACTGCCTTGCACCAGCGATTTTAGGCACATTTTGGAAATGCTTAAATCGGATGGTCAAAACGTTAGAACTAGCCTTTACATTAGAAATCAACATTTTCTCTAAACTGCCTAATCTAGCTGCTACATAAATTTCGTTAATTTACTATGTCAAAATAGCTCTAAAAGTGATGGGCAGTGAGCTGTCCGAATTTCACATTTTGCACAAATGCTCACTTTGCTTGTTTTGCTTGCACTTGTAGCATTACTTTAAAATGAGTACATCTAGATTGATTTTGGCCAAATCGATAATAAAATGAAATGATATGTTATTAACCAATTAGGAGAATGAGATTCATACGTACGGTCATCATTTTCATTAATTTAATCAATAGTTGAGATGTCCACTAACAAGTGTGTCTTTATGTAAAAGGAGAAGTATATGCTTAAAGAGATGATAAACATGATTGGTTATAACCTTAATTTAAGAAAGGCTGTCTTCTTTTTTTATTGTTTTGCTCCATGTTTTAGGGAGAGCTAGTGATTCATGTATTATATTCAAGTATTATATGCATTAATGTGATAAGCAATAATTATTAAACAAAAAGTAGAACTTTCCTATTCTTTCTAGCCTTGGCCGAATACACCAAGAGAAAAGGAGAGAAGTTTTGCTTCTGATGTATATGAAAATTTCGGCCAAGCCAAGTGCCAAGAAGAAGAAATCACATCATCTATTTAAATAGGTGTATTGAAAATAAAAGAGGAATTATTGAAAAATTCCAATGAACTCCCGTTCATGGGCAGAAGATATTTTTATACTTCGTCACGAAAAGCTATTTTTGGACATCCAAGTGTAGTGATGAGAAAAATTATTGAAAATCCAAATAGACACTAATTAAAGAATCAAATGATTCTATTATCAAATGAATTTTTATTTATTGATTATGCCCAACAAATATATATATATATATATATATATATATATATATATATATATATATATATATATATATATACTAAACAAAAAATTTGATATCGAAAATCCTATATTTTGAAAAATATTCAAGGTGATATATATGGGCCTATTATTCTATCATGAAGACCATTTTACTATTTAATGGTATTAATAGATGTCTCAATACGATGATCACATGTATGTTCATGTCCACTTGATATATGGATTTTGCAAGAGTTTTTATAGATAACTTAATTACGGGAAATATTTATGAATTATACAATCAAGAGAATCGCCTTGATAATGAAGGAATTTTTACATCCCAATCACTTGATGATTGTTGTATGTCAATTGGGATTAGTGTTGAGCATTATGTGATTCACACATATACATATAATTGTTTTGCAGCATCCTTCATTAAATACTTGCAACTAATTGCTAGACAAATATTATTTCGAACTATGTCATCCTATTTGGGGACATGTTATATTATATATTTCAATGTGTATTCAAACAAAGCCAATCGTTTGAATTCTAAACTCCTACTATTCATATCCTATCTAACGATATTTTGCGTAATATATGTTTATATTGCTCCTCTACAAGCCCTAAAGATGGAATAATAAGAGATACTGAGATATTATCATCATCAAATATTATATATATGTTGGATCATTGACGGGAGATCTTTTAATAGCATATTTTGCTAATCAATGATATGATATTCTCATTATCAGGGGGAGAAAAACGCAAGCTGAAGAAATGAGAAATGAGAAATTTATAAAAAGCATCATCATATTAATCTTCGTATTGAACTAAAGTTCATCAAATTATTCATCGATGCAAAGATAGTGACTCAGTCACAAATACCAGCTTTAAATGCTCTGATTAGAGTTGATGTTTCAATTGAGAAACTCATCAATAAATATATTCTACTGCACGCCTGAAGCGTGGTGGATATATTGGTTCTAAAAACAAAGGAACAAAATATGCAAGTTGGCATTTTTAAATTGGTTGATATCCTAAAGATGTCAGGATAATGAGTTAAAAATCAAAATGAGAAATATTACTCCAAGAGAGTATCAGATACCTGAATATGATGTGAATATTGGAAGTATTGAGAATAAAGAGATCTCGCTCAGTTAAATTACTCCTGAAAGAGAATGGAACCGAAAAGAGAAATTGATCATGATCAAATTTCTAGAAAATATAATAGCTACTAATTTTGTGAAAGAAATCGAGGATCTTAAATTGAAGTCCAAATCAAGAATGTCGACAAATAAATGATTGGCCAAAAATCATAAAGGAGACGAAATTCAGGCATAAAATAAGTACACATGGAATATGTATGGTTGTTGAAATGCACATGAAATATGCATAGTTGTTAAAATGCACATGAAATATGTATAGTTGTCGATGGGATTGAGAGGAAGCATTGTACGAAATCAATCCCACATCACTATGAGAAATTTCAAGGAATTAATCATAATAGTTATTTTTTCCTTAAATTGTTGTAATAACAGTTGGCTAATGATGGCCGTGGAGGTGGTAATAATAACACCTGACACTATAATGGTCCAAAAAGTTTTGATTTTAAGAGGCAAGAAACCTATGACAAGGGGAGTGGGAGTGGTTCACAAAAGAAACCATCCCAAGAAAATATATGTTATAGATGTGACAAGACATGCCATTGGTGAAAAATTTGTTGTACGGTACAATATCTTGCGGACCTTTACGAAGTCTCAATGAATGGGTTAGTACGCTATGTGATTATACCATGGTGTATATTCTCCAGAAAAATCATATTGATATTGACCTGGTAATTTTGAAAAGGACTTCATATGCGTCTTGTGAATATGGTAAAAGTTTACCTATATAAATCACATGATAATGATATTTAAGTCTGGAATGACTTTATATGGCTGAAGCATATATTCACGTGATAATAATAATTATATTGAAGTCCTGAAATGACTATATATACTTAAAGCATATGAATGAAAATCTCGAGAAATTTATTTGATTACAAAGATCTTTGTATGGAAAAGAACATTTTGGAAGAATGTGAAAGAATTTTTCTTAGAATATGATGATATTATGACATATTTGTTTCTGATTATCATATGCATTTGTTATGTATGTTGATAAATACTATAATGATTCACCAAGAATGATTGATCCCAGAGTACCATATTTGAGTATAATTAATGCATTAATATACTTTATTGATAATACAATATAGTATATCATGTTTTTGGTTAATTTGTTAACTAGGTATAATGCAGCTCCAATCTAAAGGCTCGTACTATATATGTGAACTTATCTTATCAAAAAAAATATTGAAATCATCATATATTGCCTCTACAGATGCTGGCCCTTTATTTGAACCCCACAAAGTAAGATCACTGACAACCTATGTATTTACTTGTAATGATAAGTATATCGTGGCGAACCATGAAACAAATCATGAATACTTCATCTTGAAAATCATGTTGAGATTATAACAATTCATGTAGATGGTTGAAAATGTATATAATTGAGATCTGTCATCAATGAGTCATGTTGCAATGACAGGGAGAAGGTATTTGTGCGTTGTACTCTTTTTCCTTCATCGAGGTTTTTTCTCACTGGTTTTTCCTGGTAAAGTTTTAACGAGGCAGACCAAATACAAGTATGTCACACTGAAATTCTATTTGTCCATGAATTCGAGAGAGAAGTAATGCTAGTTCTCATCAAATTCAATAAAGTGAAAATATTGTTTGAGCGTTCACAAAAGTATTACCCACAATGAACTAGATATCAAGATTGACATATGTCAACTTTGTGAGCATTAATGATATGTTCGCATAAAGATAATGCTACATGCATTGCCCAAATACAGGGAGGCTATATTAAGGGTGATAGAACTAAACATATCTCGCCAAAGTTCTTCTTTACTCATGAGCTTCAAAAGAATGATGAAATCAAGGTTCGTCAGACTCGTTCAAGTGAGAACCTTGCTTATTTATTTACAAAATCATTGTCTACTAGCACATTCGAGAAGTTAATATGGAAGATTGGTATGTGGCGACTCCATGATCATTCTTGATATGCCCACAAGAGGGGGAGAGATATGCACTGCACTCTTTTTCCCATTGTACAGGTTTTGTCCATTTGGGTTTTCCTGACAAGGTTTTTAATAAGGCAGTATAAACAACTTACCTTATCAATGACGCCAAATTCTTTGGCTCTAGTGCCATCCATATAAAATGGTCTTTTCATCACGTTAGCAACAACCTTTGTAGGCTGGTGACATAGAAGTTCAAGGTAATGAGAGTTTTTTGTCTTCTTTTAATGTAGTGAAAATGAAGAAACATATACTTTGATGTGATACTTACATTTCCAGTGTGCTTGGCCAAAAGTTCAACAAGAGTATCCCTATTTATAATTACCTGTAAAAGCAATTTAGCCAGCGTGAAGGTTGAATGTAAATTTCATGTTCATGTGCATATTGTTATACATTTGACTATTGAGTAAATTTACTACTTCACAAATATCTGAAGAATAGGAATGGGGAGGAAGCAAGTGGGGCAGAACCTTTTTCTTTTTCTTTCAAGAAGAAAAATAGTTCATGATAACAACAAAACTAAAGGAGGATGACAAAGAAAAGTAACATGTTATCCTAGGTTTAAATCACAATCTGAAACAATTTCTCCTCTCACACTCCAGCAAGTCTTTCTCCTTTTCTTTCCCTTCCATGGGAAGAGTTTAACTCCGAACTTAAATTACTACATATCTTTTCACTGTGTGACCTAGAGGTCAAGAGTTCGGATCATGCAAACAGTTTCTTGTAAAATACGAGGTAAGGCAGTGTAAAACGGTTATGACCCCGGACCCTATGCAGGGCCGGAAATTAGTGCACCGGGATGCCCTTTTCTTTGCAAACCCTATGGGATAGGGCAGAAATTGCAAGTCTCAAAGAATGTGTTGCATCATAGGTAGCCCATAGATAAAACGGTGGTTAACGTAATTGAGATTTGTAAGCGTTTCATAGAGATGATGAAGCTCTTAGAAACTTGGAACTGAACAAATGGAAAGGAATGCCAATACTACTATAAATTGCAAATAGTTGCGTGCAGATAGACAAAAACAACGCAAGGAAAAAAACAAAGTGGAACCGCTCCCCTCACTCTCCACAAGGGGTTTCTATTTTCATAATAGAGCCATCAATTGAGAAAACGATGCAACATAACATAGCATATGCCAAGCACAAAATGCCAAAATGTAATTGACGGCAGAAAATTCTCTTGTTATGCCACAGAAATTGTACTTTCACGTCTAGCATTAATAGAAGGGAATTATGTAAGGAAAACAATAAACATAGAACAGCTGATGCCAAGTTCAAGGAGATTAATGTTGTTACACTAACAGAATTTGAAGGATAAAGTGTTCAATAACTGATAGGAAATCACTTTTAACAAACTAAAAGAACAAGGTCTCTGCTCTTCTAAATCCAATTTCATCAATGTCATTTTTTGGGTAGTTCTTTTCTCAAGATTTCCTATCATCCATTAGGAAGCTTTTTCATATCATTTGCAACAGCGGAGATGATACGTATACGAAGTCCCCAATTCTGCTAATAAATTGACTTCAATCAACTATTCTTATGATAGAAATTGAATTTTATGTGCACATCAAATTTTTTGAAATCAAAATTCAGGAAGCCTTTGACTCAGCAGAAAAGCAAAGATAAGGAAGCTTTTGAGTAGTTGATACTACTGCGAGTTATATTCCTTAAAGAAAAACAAGGAAAAAGTAAGTCAACCGCGTACCTCTTTTGCACGAATGAGGACATCACTAGCCGGCAGTAATCCAGATGATGGCACACGAGGTTGTTGAATCATGGCTGAGACAGGATCCATGTAAGATTCAAGAATAATTTAATAAGACATCACAAGCAGGCATTACAACATACCTTTGGCATGTGGCATCATAAACCTATTGCCCTTTGTTCCTGCAGCAAGTAAGAGACATGTCTGACCTATAGCAGCTCCAACTGCAACTGTATGGATCTTCATATAGGATTAAACATTAGGATCGTCAGAGTTAGATAAGAAAATTTACAACATCATTGGTAACCAATCATGACCTCAAATTTCATGAAACTGCTCAGATGAAGCAAAATTACGATGAAGACAACCCCCGTCATCACCATCATATAACTACAAATTTGGAACACAGGGTGTACAGTTGGCAGCAGACATATCTCTTTAAAAAAAAAATTAAGTAGATATATCATAGACATCTCAGTACATGAACAACATAAAAAAAATCCAGACAGAATTTAAAAGTCAATTGATAAAGGCCAATAACAATGCAATTATTACAACTGAGTAGATTTAGACCTTCCATCATTGTCGAGGCTTGTGCTAAACAACAAGCAAAATTGCACACGAGTTAAAATAAAAAACAAAGTTATTTCTTTTACCATTCATCCATTTCAATTACTCTCGAACGAAATATTTCATGACTGAACATACTAGATCCCACAGTAGCTCAAGACACGGTTATTCATTCTAGTCAGAACATAAAACATTCAAATAAAATTTCTACCACAATCGTGACTAATCAAAGGACGAGTTTTAACACCAAAGATCAATACTGTATAGTGAATAAGGGAGTTTGAGAAGAACGAGCATAAAACAGACTACATTGTACCAAAATAAAGAGCTATTCTGGAATCAAAATATTTGCATGAAAGAACATACCTCATTCTTCAATTGCATCATAGATTGCAAAACCCTCTGTTTCCATACCAATTTATATGGTCCAAGGGGATACCTTATAAGTATAAAATGACGGATAAGTGCACACTACGAGAAACTGATAGCCGAAGAATGAGAAGCCCAAAAGCCTAGGGGTAACAACGGAGTATAAGAGCATGGGTAGATGCTCACTGAAAACGCCAACCACTCCAGATACAAAATTTTTGCTCACGCTAGCGCGTTCCGGCTTTCGAGCCCGCCTACACTTGCTGCCTTAGGAACCTACTTTGATTTTGGAGGAAAATGACCATAAAGTGAAGAAGGGGAAGCTAACTAATAAAAGTGCTGCAATTAACCTTACAAGAGAATCTATTAACTAAATCTCTAAATATATGCACCATAAACAGCCACCGACATTATTTATCAGTTAAAGATGCTAATTACTTTCATGAAAATGTAAAAATGTCCCTAACTATATTGCTCATAACAACTTGTGGGATATAAGTTCACAAAAGGAATGACGGAATCATAATTCACAACCCGCAGCTTACCGTTTCATTATCATCACGGGTAGTTCCAGTGGAATTTATATAAATATATATCGGCTCTTTGGGATCCATCCATTGTAGATACATCAACTCTGCAACTACAAGCTCTGTGACAGCTACTACTAGCTTGGCACTCGAACCTACAGGATCGCACACAAGCTGAAGGGTCAGAATTATGCGAGATAGAATGGAGAAGTCACGCTAGCACGAGGACCTTCTCGTATTCTATCTAGAAGCAATTACATAATGGATTGCATATAGTTAGAATGGGTTTAGGGAAAACATTCGAGTATGCAAAGTGAGAGGGAATGTTTGATAGTCAAACATTTGACTTAGAGTAAAGGGTTAATGATCTATTAAGTTCCTTATCTTTTTCGTTATTCTCTAATTAGTCATTCATCTTTCAAATGACCATATGTCATTCCCTCATGTTTCAAACTTGTGCCACCGTCAATTCTTCCATAAAACATCTAACGTTTTAGTCACATGCACGACACGTGAGAATTTTCACGAAGGCATTTATGTCTTTTGAGGGCAAAATCATCTTTTTGCAAGCAATTGACTACACATTACTAAAATCCCCAAATATATTATCAAATCTGATGACCCTAACAAACCTGATGACAATTTCTTCTCGTTGCAACTCTACACACAGGCAAATGAATGCACAAACCCGATAAAGTGGCTGCAATTCTACACGCTGGCAAAATCGTCTTCTCGCTGTAAATCTTCTTCTCCTTGCAAAATCGCGAGGGTAACAAGTGGTTGCAACTTCACTCTGCTCCATGTATGTATATATATATATACACACACACATTGGCTGCAAAAGCTTCACCTTTTCTTCAATTTGAGGGCACTAGCAAATGAAATTAATGAAAAAGGCATAGACTTAGGGTTTCAATTTGGCTGCAAATGAATTAAATATTGGATTCAGTCATGCATCGCAGAGTCGTGATCGTGATCGTGACCATGACGGCGAACTACCCATCGACGAAGAGGCACATACAATTGTCGCTAATGGAGAAAGCATAGAAAAAGAGAGGATCAACAAACAGGCCTATTGCACACACTAGGAGAAAAACCATGTTCCATTCTTGAATCCATGTAGCTCGTGGGTCCAAAACCTTGCCTAGAAACCACCCACCTCCACGACAAGGACCACCCCACTTTCCATATTTGTCGTTGACATCATTTGAATTTTCTTCTGCTTCCCTTCTAGTTTTTCTTCTTCGTCGTCTTCATCATCATCAGATGTATTATAATTACGTGAAAATTTTGGCTCATGGCTAGCCATTTGTGGCATTCTAGATGATTAGAAGAGAATTTACAAGTGGTGCAGAGAATTTTCTTGATGATATATATATATATATATATATATATATATATATATATATATATATATATCCTCCTAGCTCAACATCAACACTTATTTGTGCCTTCTTCTTAACATATTCTAACTATCAATCCTACCCAAAATTCAGTGCACGTACAATATAAACACATACACACATACACTATATATATATATATATATATATATATATATATATATATATATATATATGAAGCAGATAAAAGTGTTTAGGGGATTTGGGTTTCAAATTAGCTAATATAAAAGGGAAATATGCTGATTACAGTCAAAAGACGTAAATGCCCTTCTTGAAAATTGTCATGTGCTGTGCATGTGATTAAACCGTTAGATTTTTGACGGAAGGACTGACGGTGGCACAAGTTTGAAAGATGAGGGACTAACATATGGTCATTTGAAAAATGAAGGACTAACTAGATAATAGCAAAAAATATAAGGGACCTAATAAGTCATTAACCCTTTAGAAAATTGGCTTTTGTATAAGTTGAATTGATAATTAATTGAATGTCAATTAATTGTGGGCTGATGTTTAATTAACTTATAATTGATTAAAAAAGGTTGTAAACTGAGTTTAGAGGACCCCATAAGATATGGGGTCAAGGTGCAAATATTGAAAAGTCATAGCACCTTACAAATACTATTTAAAGAGAAAACCTAGATGAATAGAACAAAAATCAGCTTTCTCTCTCTTTCTCTCTCTCTCTCCTAGAAACGACCGCATCTCCCTCTTTCTTTTCCTTGGGATTCGCGTTTCCATTGAAGCTTGTGCAAGAGCTCGCTTCACCTTGTTCTAGCCTTGACATGGTATGTGTGAGATTGTATAGGACTGCTGCGTTGTGGTATCCAATCCAAGTAATTGAATCCGACTTCTTCTTCAAGAGGTAAACAAATTTCACATTCGTCTTTAGCTTGGTTATCATGTTTTTGAGCTTATGTGCACGTTTGGATGATCCTATTCATGGTTCTCTAAGTTTTTATGGCATTATTCTTTATATTTCCGTTGCGTTATATGTGTTTTGCATGCAAGAGAACCTTCAGTGGTAACCTGAATCTCAATTGGGATGTTCTTGTTGTGAAGTTAGTATCAGTTTGTTTAGGTTATAATGTAAAAGTGAATATTATTAAGGTGGGCTTTAGCTTCTGTTTTCATAATGTGTGGCTAGAACGTAATAACAGAATTTTTGGATTCATTGTTCAAACAGAAAAACAAACTATTGTGAATGAATTGGTAGGGATAATGATTCATAAGCGAGGCACATAGTATAGAAAACTCTTTTTTTGTAAAGAGATTGGAGGATGGCTACATACTGATGTAATCTCTAACTCCCCTGTAAAATTTGTATATGTTTGACATGTGAAATGAAATCAATTTACTTGCCGAGCAAATAAAAAAAATCTTGGAGAATCACATTGTATCTCGACTTGAAAGTTTGAACATTTATTAGGAGAAGTTATTCATCGATCAACTTATAAAGAAGAAAGTATTGAAATAAGAAAACTCATACTTCTAATGCCCCAAGGTTCGATGTTTGACATTAGAAGGGCCTTTTTCATTCTCATGAAGATAGTAAAAAAAAAATCATGTTTTTAAAGTACTATATCTCAATGCAATTGATGTATCTTCCTAAACTACAAGTGTTTGGGTGCTATTTTATCTTATTTTATTAGCAAAACATATCTTACGCCAATAGAAAGACATTGCAAGTGCTAAATGTATTGAAATTATTATATTCAAGGAACTCATAATCAAAGTTGATTGAGTATAAAAAACTAATGATTATTTGTTTGACTCGTTATAGTGGAAACGTCTATTATCCTATGGTACTACTTCGGTATATTGATATTTTTCAAAGCCAACTGTTATTGCAACTTCCTAATAGTATGCTAATGTATTTGTACTTTATGAGTAAATGATACTTCCAACTTCTTTTCCATGCATGTTATCCCCAAAGGAGGGCTAAATGGATGCTCCTCAAATTCACTTAAGTGATAATCAAGCAAGTTTGTTTATGAAGAGATTATCTACTGCAACATTTCAAGAACGATTTCACAAGATTGACATGCGTGAATTCAGCAATCATTCTTGATATGCCAACAAGAGGGAAAGACAAATGCACATTGTACTCTTTTCCCTTCACTAGCTTCTGTATCATTGGATTTTCCTGACAAGGTTTTTAATGAAACAGTATGAGGCCTATAATGAGAGTCTTGTACTTTTTTTGTTCACTAGGATTTTTTTCCTATTGACTATTTTTCTAGTAACATTTTAACGAGACATATTCTTAAGAAATGAATATCCAAAGGGGAGTATCAAGTAATTATCAAGATTGATAAGTATTCATCTATGATACTGATTCTAGTTTGTAATTAACTGAACTCTCACGAAGATAATGTTTATCTAAGTCATGTAGTTTGAGTCCATGTAAAGTCTAACAGTACGTAACTTCTCTTATATATTAGTTAGAGTTCTCTATATTGTAAAGTTACACCAAAAAAATCAATAGAAGTTGTTTTTCTCTTTTTTTCTATTATATTTCTCTTTACTTTTATTGTCTCTTCTAATTTCTCTATAATTTAATAATAGAAAATTCAAATAATAAGGAGATATTTTCAAACAAAATTGCGCAACTCAAACAACAACAAATACTAATATCTTGCTAACATATTATCCCAAAATACATGGAAGATGTCTAATACTCCTCTTTTAATGTTAAAAATGTTATGATATAGATATTTATGAACAGTAGAACTCTCTCTAGTAATCACTGATATTTTGTAAATAGTAATCACTGATATTTTGTAAATAGTAACTTCATAGTAACCTCATTATTCTTATAAATAGAGGTTATTGTAATTCATAGTTTACAGTGAAATCAATAGAACTCTCTCTAGTTTCTCTCAACTCTTTCTTATATTATTGTCTTTATAACTATTATTTCATAACACGTTATCAGCATGAAACTCTATCGTAACAACAGCGCACAAAGTAACCGATTCAAATTTTCTCAAAAGTACATATAATCATTCTTTTCAATTATATTTTGATTATATATTTTGGATCTATATAATACACACGTATATGTGTATCTACATATTTATACACACATATAATATATATCACATATATATACATATATATATATATATAAATATCTATATATATACATACATATATATATATAAACATCTATATATATATATATATATATATATATATATATATATATATATATATATATATATATATATATATATATATATATATATATATATATAAATATCTATATATATTCATAAAGTTAAAAAACAAATTATTCAAGGTACTTGATTAAGTAGTGTCCACCAATTCGTTTGGTTATACTTTTGCTTATGAAAAACTGTCTTTCACGTGAGAAATTGATTTTATCTTGAAAAGTTTACAATAGTGAAACAATATTTTCATCCTCAAACGTTTATCTTTTCCCTTCAACAGAAAATTTGAATATATATTTAAGAATCTAATATTCTAGAAAAGATAAATAATTAAATAATCTGATTATGGACTAAAAGGAACTCATGCACGGATTTACAATTTTTGGACATAAATATTCGTTGCTCACAAGATGACCTCATGAACAATGATTTGGACATAATTATTGATATGACGAGAAAAGGTACGTTGCAAAAGGAGATTTATTCTTCATATTAGGACAAAGTGAGAATAGATTGGTTCACTTTGGGAATAACTTTCTAGCAAAGTCTTTCATTTAATATTTATTTACATACCTTACACATCTTTATTGAATCTAACATTAATTTTCTTTATTTATTTACGTATTTTCGTTATTGCATCTAACTTTAATTGTCCTAATTTATTTATTCCATTATGTATTTACATTATCTAACTTTAATTTTCTTAATTAATTTATTACAATATATTTAATGTTGATTTTCGTTATCTAAATATGACACTCTTTTATTTTATTATACGTTAGCTTCTAATAAAATGTATAGTTAGAACTCATATCAGTGGTTACTGTTCACATAGTATTATTCACACTGATCACTATTCATGACACTATTTATTTGACCAAACAATTAGGGTTTGACCCAATACCCTTTTTATTCTTTCTCTTCCTTATTGTGCTGCACTCTCCACTTCTCTATCATCTTTCTGTCATCCTTACCCTCATCTTCAACATCGTAAAAAAAAAAAGAGGGAGAAAGTGAAAATTTTAGCAATGGATGCGCTTATCACGACGATTGTAGCCATTTCTTTTTTTCTATTCATGGCCCTTATTTTGGCCTAGATTGGTGCCAAATTAGGAATTACAATCCAAATGTGATATTCAGGTTATAATTATTGTACTAAGGATCTTTACCTCATATCTTTGTCATTATTGTATTTTAGATGTTTGAATCTTGAGAATCTTCTTTTCAATTGTAGCTCATTAATTGTTTGAGGTTACAAATTTTATCATATCTATCTTATAATTATTTATTGAAGGTTATGATATTATTCTCATGATCCGGTAAGTTTTATTATCATTACTTACCTTCTTATAATATTTATTTAGAGTATTTTATCAATATTCTCATTAACAAACTTATTTGTCACCGAGGAAAAGAAATCACTTCTTTATGATAGGTTATTTTGGATAACTTGTGATTTATGATTTCGGATGATATTAGTCATAAGAAGATAACTTTTATGTTCTCATATGGAGAATAAATACCTAGATGCACATATCTTATCGAATGAATATATTATTTATTTCTATGAGAGTATTAATTGTGATTTTGTTGATTTATTATTTATTGGATGAGAAAAATAAACTTTATTCCTAGGGGAGAATAATGAGAAAAAGAATTAAAAATGAGAAATCACTAGAAATAAGATCTCAAAGAAATACTAATATTTACTACAAATATGGTTCATTTAAGTATTTGATGAGTATATATGATACGCCAATATATTTCGTTTAATTTTTCTTGAATATCAGTGAATGAAAAAATTTAAGAGTTAAGATGGATCATATTGATTATTCCATATTGGATAATAATCTATATCTTAATATTGTTTAACTGTTTTTCTTGTCATATTTATTTATGACATATTCTGCTACTACCAGTCTTATTGAAACTCTAGAAGAGCTATTATTATGTCACTGTTTGATCTTCTGAATTTTATCATACAAATATATGAGTACTTGAATAAAGATATAGTGATCCTAGTATTTTCTTATATTTCAGGGATAACTTATATGGGTGTATCTATAATGAAAGAGGAATTATCGAAAAATTCTTATGAACACCCATTAATAAATTAGAAGATATTTGATCCAAAGAGTTTATGCTTTAGCATAATTGTCTTATATATCCAAGCGCAGTGATGATAAAAAGAATTATTGAAAATTCAAATAGGCACTCATTAAAGAATCAAAAGATTCTATTGTTAAATGGTTTTTTATGTATTGTTTGTGCCCAATGAAAATTGATCCAAAAGGTCATCCCCTACTAAAATTGATATAAAAAAACTTACATTTTTATTTTGAAAAAGATTCAAGGGGATATATTTTATTTGGACATATTATTCTATTATGAGGATAATTTTAATATTTTGTGGTATTAATAGATGTCTCAATATGATTGTCACATGTATGTTATTATCCACCAAATATATGGAATTTGCAAGAGTTTTTATATACATAATTCGATTACAAGAAAAATTTATGAATTATACAGTCAAAAGAATCCACTTGATAATGAAGGCATTTTTATATCCCAATCACTTGATTATTGTTGTATGTCAATTGGGATTAGTGTTGAGAATTATGTGATTCACACATATATACAAAATGATTTTGTAGTATCCTTCATTAAATACTTATACCTAATTGGTAGACCAATATTATTACAAACTAAGTTGGCTAATCCTGCTTGGGGACATGCTATATTTATATGCTACAATTTTTATTCATATACAACCCACCGATTGAATTATATATTCCCCATTATTCAAAGACCATCTAAGAATATTTTGCGCAATATATGTTTCAATTGCTCCCCCACAAGCACATAAAGATGGGTCTATAAAGAAAGCTAAGAATTTATTATTTGAAATTTCGTCAAATATTATATATGTGGACCATTGATGAAATATGTTTCAATAGCAGGCTTTGCTAAAAAATGAAATTCTCAGCATCAAGGGAAAAAAACAAAAGCTGGAAAAATGAGAAATTTATGAAAAGCATTATCATATTGATCCTCGTATAAATTAATGTGAACGAAAAGTTCAACAAATTATTCATTTGTAAAAAGTTGTAAATCGATTATGAAATGCATTGTCAGATGCAAAGATAGTGACTCGGTCATATCTATCAACTATAAATGCTCCTAATATAATTGATGTTTCAATTGAGAAACACATAAATGAATATAGTCTACTGCATGCTTGAACCGTGGTAGATATATCGGTTTCAAAGATCAGAGAGCAAAATATGCCAATCGGTATAATTCGAATTGTTTGATATCATGAAGATATCAAGACAAAAAAAAGGTTGAAAATATAACTAAGAAGTTTACTCCAAAAGAGTATCAGGTACTTGAATATGATGTGTATTGCAAGCATTGAGAATAAAGAGATCGCATTCAGTTATACTACTCATGAAAGAGAATGAAATCGAAAAGAGAAATTGATCAATTTTTTGGACAAATGCAATAGCTACTGATTTTATAAAAGAAATCGAGGATCTTGAATTGAAGTCCACTTATGCATGATGACAAATGAATGATTGGCCAAAATTATTAACGAATGCGGGATCAAGGTAGAAAATAAATGCCCATGAAATGTGTTGTTAGGACTAAGGGGGAGTATTGTATTGTATAGTGGAGATAATCTAATCCCACCTTACTATGAGAATTGAAATTAGAAATGAAATGAAACTATAAGGAATGAATCATGACAGTTGGTTTTCCCTTAAATATTGTTTGAAGGCAAACAATGAATGGGTTAGTACGTTGTGTGATTACACATTGGTCTATATTCTTTAGGAAAATTACATTGATATTAGCCCGGTAATTTTTGAAAAAGGATTTCACATGCGTCTTACAAGTATAGTAATATTTTACTTATATAAATCACATGATTATATTATTAAAGTCTGAAGTCTTGGAAAGACTATATGCTAAAAGCATATATTCACGTGATTATGATATTTGATATTGAAGTCCTGGAAGGACTCTATATGCCTGAAGCATATATTAACGTAATAATAATATTTATATTGAAGTCCTATAAGGACTATATATGCATGAAGCATATGATTGAATGAAAATCTCGAGAAATGTATTTGATTACAAAGATCTTTGTATTAATGAAAATATTCTGAAAGAATGTGATGAAATATTGAAATATATCATAAAGAAGCTTGAAGAGCTTACATAAACAAACTATATATCTCAAATGATGTGAGATTTATAGATCATGTAAAGAAAGAATTTTCATGATCTAAATATCGGGTATTTACAATTGAAAATATATGTTTATCTTATACAAAATACTGAAACTGATATTTTTGGTATGAAAATAGAATTGTTCATAAATATTGAAAGGAATCATTTCCATCATTGGAAATATAATGAATGAATTATTGATTCTCAAATACCATATGCAATATTTTACTATAGTAGGTACACTAAAGTATGTTGCTAATACCACAAGGTCAAATGGTGCCTTTATTTGTTTATTTGTTAGCCAGGTACAGTACAAACATTGGAATGGATTTTACTTGCAATCTTTGTGAAATATCAGATAGAGAATATTTTATTCAAAATGATCAAAATCAACGATAGTTGATTATACAAATACTGATTGTTTATCTGATCATTGAAAGGAAAATGCACAAACAGAGTATGTCTTCAGTCATAAAGTATATGGTTGAGTTTAACCATGCAACATGTTTGAGAATCATCTGGTAACTCTTCAACAAAGACAGTCCAACCACATTATGCAAAGATTTTGTGGTTATTTTTAAGACAATAGAATGAAATGGTATTATTGATGTTCAACAATTATGCTCAAGTAAAAATCCACAGATTTGTTCACTAAAGCACACAACCATATTCACATTATATGGTTCAAAATTTGGAATACGACGCTTGAAGGATTTATCATCATGACTAAGGTCACAATGAGGGGGAGAAGACATCCGCAACCAGATTTGATTGGATATGCAGATGTTGGATATTTGTTAGATTCACATAAAAGGCGATCTCAAACTGGATATTTGTTCACATATAGTGGTATTGTTATATCTTGACGATCTACAAAACAAACTATTGCTACTACTTCATCAAATCACGCCGAGATACTTGCACTTCATGAGGCAAGTCGAGAATGTGTTTGGTTGAGGAAGAATGCAATCTTTCAACAATCAAAAGTAGCTCCACTATTTTATATGACGATAATGCTATATGCATTACCCAAATACAGGGAGGCTATATTAAGGGTGATAGAACTAAGCATATCTCATCATAGTTCTTCTTTACTCATGAGCTTCAAAAGAATGGTGAATCGAGATTCGTCAGATTCGTTCAAGTGAGAATCTTGCTGATTTGTTTACAAATCATTGCCTATTACCACATTCAAGAAGTTAGTATGGAAGATTGGTATGCGGTGACTCTGTGATCATTCTTAATATGCCCACAATAGGGGAAGACATATGCATTGCACTCTTTTTTCCTTCGTATAGGTTTTATCCTTTTGGGTTTTCCTGCCAAGATTTTTAATGAGGCAGCATAAAAGGCATACACAAAGAATTTTGTAGTCAAGTTTTTATCCCATTGGGTTTTCTTGATAAGGTTTTAATGAGGCATATTCTTGAGCATTAAATATCTAAGGGGGAGTGTTGTGATGATCCAGACCTAGCATATAGCATACAATACATATTTGCATATAGTTATGTATTACTTAAAAAGTTTATTTATGATTAAGTGAATAACTTAATTTAATTCATTCATTAATAGTCCTATTTATTATTATATTTTGGAAATACATGTGAATAGAGTTTAGTAAAATTAAATAAGATAACTATTTTAATATTATAATTATTAGAATTTATTCTTTTGTATTTAAGTGCTAGATTCCATTATTTCCCATTAATTGTTTAAATAACCCGAACATAAAAAAATTTCTATTTCTTTTTCTAAATTTTATATTTTTTCCTTAATAATTGCTATTTTAGATGCATATATCCATTGAGTTTGTGTGCATAGCATATCGGGATCAACGGGAAAAAATTTATAAGTGAACTTAATGAATAGTAAAAAAATTCAGCAATTTTTCACTTAAAATACTTGACTCATTCGGCATAAAACTTGATTCATATTGATTAATTTAACCCACAACTAAACCCATCTACCCATATATCATTTATCATATGCATATAATAGCTAAAAATGCTCAAAAATACTCAAAATAAGCCAAAAATACCTAAAAATAACTAAAAATAGCCAAAAAAACCTATTACGGGAATAGTATTTTTTCTTGCAAATTTTGTTCAGTTTAATCAATTTAATCTTCCAAGCTCTTTCAAAGGATTTCAAACCATCAAAAAGCTTCTCCTTTGCTCCTACATCTCTAATTTGGTGAGGGATATTGCATTTAATTGAGTTTAAAGTTTATGTCATGATTTTGAATTTTTGGATTTTGCTTGTTCCATGCCATAAGTTCTTTGTTTCTTGCTCTATATAGTATTATTACATGCTAGAGACATTGTGTATGCATTGGTATAGCTTGAAACTAAGTTTTTAGCAAGAATCTACATGAGAAAGATGATGAATAGTATCAAACTAGGGTTTCTGAAAAAAGTTACGATTTAATTCGATTCAAGCCTTCTAGTAGATGGTAATTAGGTCCATGAACGTAGAAAAAATGTTAATTGCGCTTGTTAGGCTCGAAATTTGGGTAATTTGATCAAAATAGGCCATTTTAGAAAGGGGTTTCGGGGTTAACTCGAATCCGGGCATGTTTCGACTTTATGGTTAGCATTTATTAAGTATTGAAGACTTAGAAGTGCCTTCGTTTCACTTGTTTGGGTTCCGGAATAGGTACTTGTAGTGAAAACCCACAAAGAGGCATTTTCAGTATTTTTGTGTACTTGAACTCTAGGCTATGATTTGATGGCTCAAAAAGATGTATATAGGTATCCTTGAATTGGTAGAATAGCTATCTTGCCTAACTTGATCCCTGAATCTCGGTAGGGAGCTAAATAGTCTAGTCGAACAAAGGGGAAACTTGGGGTTTTCATGCTTAGCCTTTGAATTAGCTTTGGCGCTTGTATATCTTGCCTTTATATGTTATTATATAGCATTTGTGAGCATTTCGTGAAGTTTCGTGATCATTAGACATTGACCCCTTTGTGTTCGTATAGTTATTTTCATAATTAATGCTTATATCCTGTTATAATGTTTATATTACTTGTACTTTGTTAAAGATCAAATTCTAATAGACATTGTATGCTAAGTGAGTAGGACTATAAGGATAACTCATCTAGTTATATGATTATTGGTTATTGTAATTAAAAGTAATTGAAATTTATAACTTATAATCTTAACTTAATGGTATTTGATGCCTTTAATATCTTCTATGTTGTCTAATGATATGGTAAGGTGAACTTTGTAGCTCAATTGTATGTGGAATATGAACTTGTGTGAATAAGTGATTATAAATATAGCTTCTTTTGTTGTAGGTTTGAGTTAAGTAATAGTTAAGTTGTAATTGATATAGTTAATTGCTAAAGTGCTAAACTTATATGAAAACGCTAGGACTACATATTCGAGCTAATTCGAGAAAGTTTGAAGTGAATCGGAGCTATTTTCTTACATGCTTGGCTTAATTGCAGGTGAGAGAGTCTTTACCTCTTCTGTGCATCTTAACTTGATTTATTGTTTCTAAATTGAATTATTTAGTAATTGATAAAGTTTATATGTATTATTTTATGCTATCTTGAGTCTTTTCGTTTTATTTGTGATTAACTGTGAGGGCGACCTACTTTGTCGTCCCTCTTATGTGATATTTGATATTATTGGCTCTTGTGATCTTGACTCGGGGTTGCGCAACCTTTTCGAACATGGTAGCGTCGAGAAACACGGGTGGTATCGGGCTTGTCATGTTCCCTCAACTACCATGGTGCCTATTCCCTTTATCTCGCTGAGTATCCTCCACTACCCCAGAAATGTGGTTCACCTCATTGGGGCATATGGACCTACCTCAGGAGAAAGGGTCGTAGGATCGTGGTACATCTGGAGTACCCCATTTTGGAAGAATAAGGGTTTTGCCGGCATTTGCTTGAAGATCTTGGCTCGTGGCTCGTGATTGAAGACAAAGTGGAACTGTATCCTTTTTATAGGTGGTTAAATACTTGTCTATCTAGTCAGAACTCTATTAAATTTTTTGGTGAGCAAAGCTAAGGATTCAGTGATTTCAGATTCCTCATCATCAGAAGAGCTATTCCTTTCCACATTAGACTTTAACGCAATGCCTTGTTCTTTCTTCTTTTGCTTAAACTTTATTTCAAAAATCTGAAGGGACCCCATTAGTTCATCAAATTTGATTTCATCCACATTTTTTGATTCTTCTATGGCAGCCACCTTAATTCCAAATCTATCTGGAAGAGAGCGCAGTGTTTTCCTCACTAGCTTGTTATTAGAATATTTTTCTCCCAAAGCAAAAGATTCATTCGCAATGTCGCACAATTTTGCATTAAAGTCTGCAATGGTTTCATCCTCCAACATGATTAATTCCTCAAATTTGGTGGTAAGCATCTGCAACTTTGATCTTCTGACTGATGTTGTTCCTTCATATGCCGTTTGTAATATTTTCCAAGCTTTCTTCGCAGATTCACATGTTGAGATTAACTTGAATTGATTCAAGTCGACATCATTGAATATTGCATTCAGCGCCTTAGAGTTCTAACTTGCAGAAAGATCTTCATCCTTAGTCCAATCTGTTTCAGGCTTAGTTGTAACATTGCCCTGAGCATCTGTTTTGGTAGGGGATGTCCAGCCAGTAAGTATAGCTTTCCAGGCCTTTTCATCAATAGACTTGATGAACGCTCTCATTTTAGCCTTCCAGTAGGAGTAATTAGCACCATCCAACAGAGGTGGTTTAGAGATCGAACCACCCTCACGTAGAGTGTCCATATCTATTTATGCAAAACAAATTTCTCCCAAGAATCTAACCGAATTATTTCGTAACCTACTCTTGATGCCACTTGTTAGAAGTTATGCAGCGTAAGTATGGATAAATTTCAAGATAAAAATAGCAGAGTTGTTCAATAGACTAAATCTTGTTACATAAGAAAATGATTGATGTAACAACTTGATGAAAAACAGAAACTGTTACACGTGATGTTGCAACATTAACTGAAATATGTATTCAATCACAGACCATTAGCAGTATGTTTCTTGTCTGGTCAGTTCGTTCCACTTAATGTATCAACATAAGTAGTAACAATATGCAACAACGGAAATAATAAAACTTGTAAGTAAAACAAAGAACACCAAGATTTAACGTGGTTCAACCGTGCGGTCTACGTCCACGGGACCTCCCCTGGTCCAACAAACCTGTTCATTAAGAAATAACAAATTACATCATCAATAGACTTACACAAGTAAAGACTCCCTCTTATCCTTTGACACCTAGATGAAGAATTCCTTAACGAACTTTGGTTTGGTGAGCTCCCCTCAACTTGCAACGTTCTCTCCTGAGAACAACACATTCTTCTCTTGAAGAATGAATAAACAAAACAGTAAATTAATCACTCAAAGACTTAAATAATTCGCTCATGACTCACTGTCATACCAAACAAAATTGCAACACTTAATACACTCAAAGACTAGAACACAGATAGTGTTGCAACATCTCTTGGAACACTAGACAGAAAACCTCTCTCGTATTTTCTCTTGTAGCTTTCTGTTTCTGCCTCTATTCTTTTTCTGCCTTCTCTTCCTTCACAACTGCTTTCGAACGACAAGTATATAATATGGTGACGGATCACCAACCGACTTAGGCCTCAAGATATTCCAAAACAATGTGCAATAAATGCTTTATCAAATCAGTCCAAGCTTCATATGGTAACATGCCAAAATATGATTCTTGTACCTAGCATGGTAAGTTGCCGAAAATATATTTCTTGTAACACAAAAATAAAGCCAGCATATATATGGAAAAGATCATGAGATTTTTGCAAAAACATAGCCAACCAAATTAGACCAAATTAGCACAGGGTTACGGCCTCAACAATCTCCTCCCTTGGCTTTGTTTTGGCAAAAACAATGATTAAGGAAAAACAGTGACAGTGTATATCACAAAATAGCAACAGAAGCAGTATCATAAGATCATAAGAAAAGAACAAACAACTGAACTAAAACTAAACTAACTCCCCTTTTTTGCCAAACCAAAGTCAAAGACAGACATAATACTAGAACAGGAGAGGAGGGGAAAAAAATTTAACGAGAGGAGGAGCCCATTAAGTGTGCCATCAATGCATTTTGGCCCTTGAGAAGTTGAACCAAAGTCTGGTTAAGCTGATCCTGATTAGCCTGAATATTCCCTTACTCCTCTCGAATTTCTTCAATGGCCTCACGAAGTTGCTGAAATTGTTACAACAGGGCAGACTAATCAGCAGAAGAACTAGCAGCATCAGTGATAGGAGCTGATGGACCTGCAGCATGCTCCCCCGTAGTATCATCTTTGTGAGCCCCCTATAAAATTTTTCTAGAGAACAGCAAAGAAGACGTAGAAAAGTTTTTAGCAGCTTTCTCAATGATGCGCTCGAAAATAACCCGACCTAGATTAAAATTAACCCCAGTACCTATGGAGTACAGCAATCGGCCCATTGTACTGCTGAGAGTAGTGGAGTGCTTAGTCGGATACCAGTTTGTCATAGCCATTTTATGCAAAGCAGCATACTTAGTTGTGAACCTATTCCCTGGCAATCTGGAATCAGAGTTCCACTCAAAAGGCTCACCTTGAGTTCCAAAGCAATAGTAGACAGAGACACATCTGGTATAATCTCGGTAACAGACATACATCCTAAGAAATTACTTAGAGATGCAGGCGAAAAATCGAACACATGGCTGCGCACAAAAATCTGATGATAATATTTTGATGTTGCAACACCAATATTGATATGCAGATTTGAGTAAAACTCATAAACCAAATTACTAGAAAAAGACTTTATCAAAGCAAACGATCCTAACAGATTCCTTTCCCTTAGGAAGGTGAGTACCCCTGTTCCCTGATATGATTTCTCATTCAGTGGTTTCTCAAGAACAAACTTCCGCTGTGACACGATTTGAAACTTTTCTTTTGATTCAGAAAAGAAAATTTGTGAAGAGTAAGCAATGGAAGGATCATACCCTGGACATGATTGTTTTGCTATCTTGGATGGCCTGGGTCGTGAAGACTCAGCAATTTTAGATCCTTTGTGTTTGAAGCTACCAATGTGTTTCTTCCTTTTGGTCATCGATCGCCGACCATCTTGGTCAGGTGGTGCTTCAGTTTCAGATGGTGCACTCGATGCCGCAACCTTATGTGGGACAGAGACAGGTGTGCTCTTCAACTGCGCATTGAGTGACTCAGTAGCAGCATGACACGTCCTACTCTGTTCAGCTGTTGCCTTAAAGGAAGATGATGTTGTGACAGCAGGTGCAACCTTGGGCATTGTATCAGAATCTGACGATTGTGTATCCTGTTTGTGGTGAGATGGGGTTTTGGTGTGAACAACCACATCCATGCCTATCGGAGTCCACCAAGGGTCAATGAAGGGCCCTTTAGCCCTTGCTTTGGTTGTTCGAGATCGGAGTGACCCACTAGTGCTTGTGTCACTGGATGATGTTGTATCGCCACCTTCAGTCGCTGGTGGAGGAGATGGTTCATCAATGGTGATAGGTTGTGACAACACCCCTCCATGTGCTCCAGATTTTAGGGTTCCCCACTGTCTTCCTCCTGATCCCCTTTTCACCATGGTTGTGCTGCAAGAGTAGATATAGCAAAGATCTCAAAAAAAAAAACCACAGAGAAGATGAGAGAGAAAATAGTGAAAGTGATGCACTATTTGAACACGAATGGCAGAGTAATAGAAATACAAAGAGGCAAAAATTATTCAATTAACTGTGCCCTAATCGTGGGTAACTGCCTTGCAGTTTAGCCAATCACACGATCATGAGAAGTTCAAAAATTAAAACAGTAAAAGTACGTTAACTGCCAATTAAAGATATCCAAATTTTCCACTCAAAACAGAATAACTCATGTGTTATACAAAAGTTGCAACATTTTTGACATAAGTTATCACAACACAAACATGATGAGTTTAAAAAAACTTTGTTGCAACCGAAAACAAACTAGCAATATATCCCACTGTCTTTAGATCCACCAGGAATTTCTTCCCCTCCCCCCCCCCCCCCTCCCCCTTTTTTCAAATTTAAAGATAGTAATATAAAAAAAAACATGAGTCCAGTCAGTATGAATTTACTCAAGAAGCTTTACTTGTCAATACCCATTTCAGTCAAGGATTTAATTAATGAACCATGTGTGTGTGTGAGGCTGAATTCTAAAACAAATAGCTTTCACCATCAAACCTGCAAGCTGTAGGAACTCTCACAATCAGCTCAAACATACTTGGTCGTCTATTTATCTCGTAGGAAACCACAATATTTTTCTTGTGTCAGCTCATGTTATAACTAGTAGCTTGCACCATGTATTTCTTTTCATATGTATTTTTTTCACTATTTTAGCTCATGTTGCAACTGGTTGCTTTCATACTAATCTCTTTTATTTTGGATTAGGTAGCTCTTTCTAGTATTTGATAACCACAATATTTCCTGCCCCCTTTTTTTTATCTCAAGGATAAACAGAATACAAGAATGGATTTAGAGAGACTTCTCTCTTTATCCCTAGTCATCAGAAAGTTCAAGCTCCTGCACTTGCAGATCATTAAGATTAGCTTTCTCAATCAGTATTCAGTGTGTACAAGGAAGTATGGGTCATAAATTAAATCACTAGCTAAATTGAACATCCAATTTTCAGTTTTCTCAAGTTTATTTCATGTTACTGATGTACGTCATGTTGCAACTTTAAATACTACAAATTTTTATAGCCTTTCTTAGGGTCTCAAATCTTAGAGTATCCAAAGCTTTTGTGAAAATATCTGCCAATTATTTTTTTGTTGCAACATATTCTAAGACAATAACTTTGGTTTCAACAAGTTCACGTATGAAGTGATGCCTTATGTCAATATGTTTGGTGCGAGAGTACTGAACATGATTCTTGGATATGTTAATGGCACTTAAGTTATCACAATAAACAGTCAAAACCTGATTTTCAACTCCATAATCATCCAGCATTTGTTTCATCCAAAGAAGTTGTGCACACCAACTTCCTGCAGCTATGTATTCAGCTTCTGCTGTTGACAAGGAGATTGAACTTTGCTTCTTGTTGTACCAAGACACCATGTTGTTACCAATGTAGAAGCATCCTCCTGTTGTACTTTTTCTATCATCTGCATTGCCTGCCCAATCAGCATCACTAAAACCGACAAGATTGGTGTTAGTGTCATTTGTAAACCATATTCCAAGACGTACTGTACCACTCACATATTTGATTATCCTTTTTACAGCAAGTAAGTGAGATTCTTTTGGATTTGCTTGATATCTTGCACATACTCGAACACTGAAACATATATCTGGTCTACTTGCTGTAAGATACAGCAGGCTTCTTATCATATTCCTATATAAACTTGGATCAACATATTTTTCATTCTCACTCCTAGTCAGTCTAGTGGTCATACTCATAGGAGTTCTAGAAGTCTTGGCAGATTCTAACCCAAATCTTTTAACAAGATTTTTGGCATATTTCTCTTGAGATATAAAGATCCCATCTGCACATTGCTTAACTTGTAACCCTAAAAAGTATGTTAATTCTCTAACCATACTCATTTCAAACTCATGTTTCATATGCCTAACAAACTCGTCAACCTTATTTTCAGATGTTGCACCAAATACAATGTCATCAACATAAATTTTAGCAATGAGGATACCTGAACTGGACCTTTTGATGAACAAGGTATTATCTACTCCCCCTCTCTGGTAGCCTTTGTCCAGCAAGAATTTCATCAATCTGCCATACCAAACTCGTGGAGCTTGTTTCAATCCATACAAGGCCTTTTTCAATTTATACACATACAAGAGATAGTGAGGGTCTTCAAAGCCTTTAGGTTGCTCAACATAAGCTTTTTCATTTAAAATGCCATTCAAGAATGCACTTTTTATATCCATTTAATATAATTTAACATTTAACACATATGCAATGGATATTAACAATCTAATAGATTCAAGCCTAGCTACTGACCAAAGGTCTCATCAAAATCCACACCCTCTATTTGTGTATATTCCTGATCTACAAGTCTTGCCTTGTTTCTAATGACATTCCCACTTTCGTCAGTCTTATTTTTAAAGATCCACTTAGTTCCAATTACATTTGCATTTTTAGGCCTAGGAACTAAAACCCAAACATCATTCCTTACAAACTGATTCAACTCATCTTGGATGGCATTTATCCAAACTTCATCCTTTAAAGCTTCAGTTACATTTTTTGGTTCAAGAGTTGTCGTGTAACACACAAATCTTACCATGTCTCTATAGTTCATCCTAGGTTTACCTCTAGTTTGAATTCCATCATGTATTGAGCCTATAATATCAGTTGGGACATGATTTCTGTGGACATGTGGTAGTTCCACTTGAGTTCCTTCACTACCGTCCTCTGTAGTTCTGTCACAAGTTGTAACATCTGGTGAGACATCACCCGACTGCTCCGCAATTCTGCCTGATGTTTCATCTGTCTCGGTCTCACTGGGTTTTGAAGTTCCTTCTTCCTTCATTGTTATAGCTTCTTCTAACTCGTTGGTATTTGTTTTGCTGCCACTGAATTCTCCCGTCGGTTCTCCTGCAAATTTTTCCACTTCGTCAACTACCACATTAACAGATTCCATTATCGTTTTAGTAGTTAAATTGAAAACTCGAAAAGCACGACTGTTTGTAGCATAACCAAGAAAAATACCTTTATCACTTTTAGCATCAAATTTCCCTATTGTTCTCTGTCATTCAAAATGTAACATATACTCCCAAACACATGAAAATGCCTCAGTGAAGGTTTCTTACCTTTCAAAATCTCATAGGGTGTTTTAGAAGTACCTGGACGTAAGAGAACTCGATTTATAGTGTAACACGCAGTGTTAACTGCTTTTGCCCAAAACCTGTGAGAAAGTTTTTTATCATTCAACATTACACAAGTCATTTCTTGAATGGTTCTATTTTTTCGTTCAACCACACCATTCTAGTGTGGGGTCTTTGGAGCTGAGAATTCATGGGTTATTCCATACTCGTTGCAAAAACCAGTGAATGAGTGATTCTCAAATTCTCGGCCATGATCACTTTTTATTCTGATGATTTTCTGAATATTGCATTCCTTCTCATTTTTCAATTTTAAACACAATTTCTTAAATACATCAAAAGTATTAGACTTTTCTCTGAGAAAGTCCACAAATGTATATCTTGAAAAATCATCCATACAAACAAACACATATCTCTTACCTCCGATACTTTCGGTTTGCATTGGACCCATAAGATCCATGTGCAATAGCTCCAAGATATTCTTGGTTGACACATATTGCAACATCTTATGAGATGCTCTTACCTGTTTACCAATCTGACAGGAGCCACACACCCCTGACTGCTTATTTTTCAATTTTGGCAATCCTCGGACTGCACCTACATTCACAATTTTGATTAGCAAGTCATAATTTAAATGTCCCAATCTTTGGTCCCAAATCTCAGCATTGTCCCAGGAGCTGTTGTAACATGTCATTGGTTGTTTTTGTGATGGTGTAAGCATATAACAGTTGTCAGACGACCTTTTACCTGAAAGCACACAATTGTTAGTAGTGTCTAGCACATGACAACCATCTTTAGTAAATTTTACATGTAAAGCAGTACTTTCTTGAGTTTTGGAAAACCTTCAATATCCAAAGTTCCTCTCCCAAGTATTTTTCCTTTAACACCATCACCAAACGTAACTTGTCCTTCATCTCGCTCCTTGTAGCTATTCAAGGCTTCTCGCATTCCTGTCATATGTCTAGAACACCCACTATCAAAATACCAAGAGTTAGTAGTACAAGCATGCATCGAAGTATAAGCAACACAACAGGCTAACTCAGTTTTCTTTACCCATAATTGTCTTACCTTGTGTTTCTGAGAAGCATGTGAGGATCTTTTCTACTTACTATGAGACTTACCTTTCTCTTGCATTCTTTGAAGTTTGAAACAATGAGGTCTGATGTGGCCCGGTGCAAAACAGTAGTGACATGTAGGAATGAACCAAATTTTCTTTTTCCCATATTGCCTCTGTAATGTTGTTGCTGCTGTCGCAACATTAGACACCATGGCACTTTTTCTGCTGTTCTGAGCAGTTGCATCTTCATGTTCAGATCCTGGGTGATTAGAACCTTTCACAAAAATAGTTGTACCAGAAGATTCTCCTTCATAGAAACCAAGTCCACTATGATCTCTACTTGACTTTTGTATGGATAACATGTGATCCAAATTTTCAGTTTCTGAGTTTAGCATTTTTACCTTTCGCTGCATTTGCTTCAAATCATGTTGCAGCATCTGTACTTCACACAGTTTTTCTTCAACCAGTTTTTCTAGTTCAGCCTTTCGTTTTTCCAGTTCAACAATCATGAGTTCTAGTCCTTGGTTTTTCTTACACACTGCCACCCACTTTTCGTACATGTTCTTGTATGTTTTCATGACTTCTTCATCATCTAATTCACCATCAATATCCGATTCATCACAGTCAGACTCACTTATTTCCCCATAATGATCATCTGTTGTTGTAACAGCAATACCTGCTCCCTCATCCATATTGATCTTGCCTGGTGCTGTTGCAACAGTGAACGCAACAAAGTTCCCAGTGTGCTCTCCTTCACTTTCTGAGGAGTCTTCCGATTCTGCATCACTCCAGGTAACCTTTATAGCTTTTTTCTTCTTTTTCAAAGTGTTTGCACATTCAGCTTGAATGTGACCAAACCCCTCGCATTCACGGCATTGAATACCTTTGCTTTTTTTCTTCTCATCAACTGATTTCAAGTTTTGCTTTTTAACAAAATCTGTTGTTGTTGCAGCCTGAGGTTTCTTATCAAAGTTTGATTGTTTAAACCCTTTTCTTTGCTTATCCCATTTTTTCAGAACTCTATTGAAATTTTTGGTGAGCAAAGCTAAGGATTCAGTGATTTCAGATTCCTCATCATCAGAAGAGCTATTCCTTTCCACATTAGACTTTAACGCAATGCCTTGTTCTTTTTTCTTTTGCTTAAACTTCATTTCAAAAGTCTGAAGGGACCCTATTAGTTCATCAAATTTGATTTCATCCACATTTTTTTATTCTTCTATGGCAGCCACCTTAATTCCAAATCTATCTGGAATAGAGCGCAGTGTTTTCCTCACTAGCTTGTTATCAGAATATTTTTCTCCCAAAGCAAAAGATTCATTCGCAATGTCGCACAATTTTGCATTAAAAGTTTGCAATGGTTTCATCCTCCAACATCCTTAATTCCTCAAATTTGGTGGTAAGCATCTGCAACTTTGATCATCTGACTGACGCTGTTCCTTCATATGCCGTTTGTAATATCTCCCAAGCTTCCTTCGCAGATTCACATGTTGAGATTAACTTGAATTGATTCAAGTCAACAGCATTGGATATTGCATTCAGCGCCTTAGAGTTCCAACTTGCCGAAAGATCTTCATCCTTAGTCCAATATGTTTCAGGCTTAGTTGTAACATTGCCCTGAGCATCTGTTTTGGTAGGGGATGTCCAGCCAGTAAGTATAGCTTTCCAGGCCTTTTCATCAATAGACTTGATGAACGCCCTCATTCTAGCCTTCCAGTAGGAGTAATTAGCACCATCCAACAGAGGTGGTTTAGAAATCGAACCACCCTCACATAGAGTGTCCATAACTATTTATACAAAACAACTTTCTCCCTAGAATCTAACCGAATTATTTCACAACCTGCTCTTGATGCCACTTGTTAGAAGTTATGCAGCGTAAGTATGGATAAATTTCAAGATAAAAATAGCAGAGTTGTTCAACAGACTAAATCTTATTACATAAGAAAATGATTGATGTAACAACTTGATGAAAAACAGAAACTGTTACACGTGATGTTGCAACATTAACTGAAATGTCTATTCAATCACAGACCATTAGCAGTCTGTTTCTTGTCTGGTTAGTTTGTTCCACTTAATGTATCAACATAAGTAGTAACAGTATGCAACAGCGGAAATAATAAAACTTGTAAGTAAAACAAAGAACACCAAGATTTAATGTGGTTCAACCGTGCGGTCTAGGTCCACGGGACCTCCCCTGGTCCAACAAACCTGTTCATTAAGAAATAACAAATTACATCATCAATGGACTTACACAAGTAAAGACTCATTCTTATCCTTTGACGCCTAGATGAAGAATTCCTTAACGAACTTTGGTTTGGTGAGCTCCCCTCAACTTGCAACGTTCTCTCCCGAGAACAACACCTTCTTCTCCCGAAGAATGAATAAATGAAACAGTAAACTAATCACTCAAAGACTTAAATAATTCGCTCATGACTCACTGTCATAACAAACAAAATTGCAACACTTAATACACTCAAAGACTAGAACACAGATAGTGTTGCAACATCTCTTGGAACACTGGACAGAAAACCTCTCTCGTATTTTCTCTTGCAGCTTTCTGTTTCTGCCTCTATTCTTTTTTTTCCTTCTCTTCCTTCACAACCGCTTTTGAACGACAAGTATATAATATGGTGACGGATCACCAACCGACTTAGGCCTCAAGACATTCCAAAACAATGTGCAATAAATGCTTTACCAAATCAGTCCAAGCTTCATATGGTAACATGCCAAAATATGGTTCTTGTACCCAGCATGGTAAGTTGCTAAAAATATATTTCCTGTAACACAAAAATAAAGCCAGCATATATATGGAAAAGATCATGAGATTTTTGCAAAAACATAGCCAACCAAATTAGACCAAATTAGCACAGGGTCACGGCCTCAACAATAGTAATAATTTAAATTTTGTAAATAATAACTGCATAGTAACCTGAAATCAATAGAACTCTCTCTAGTTTCTCTCAACTCTTTCTTATATTATTGTCTTTATAGCTATTATTTCTTAACAAAAAATATATTTTCCTTTTTTTTGTTGTTGTTTTCATTACCAAAAAGAATATATATTTGGTTTTGAACTTTAAAAGTTTGTTGGTTCTAACAAAAAAAAAAGCATATCAACATCAACATCAACATCAACATCGTTGCCACTAGGGCTTTGGTCCAGTGTTAATGCCACTCCCAGTTATACGAGAGGTTGTGAGTCTGAATGTTAATGGTTACGTTGTACGACTTTAGGCATCTCCTGAATAAAAAAAATATCAACATCATTCAGAGATTTAAGAGTAGACTAATAGACCTGAATTCGAATCTTATGAGGATAAGGGGTTAAAATAAAATGTAAAAAAAAAAAACAAACAAACAAACAAAACAAAACATTAACGTCGTTCGTTTAGGTGTGTTTTTTTAAATTTCGCAGCCGTTAGTTTGTAAGTCTACTTCTAACAGAAAAACCGAAAGGCCAAGTCTACTATGTTTCTTGGGTAAACTGAAATCTACTACACTGACTTCACAAGGATTGGCTACATCTTTTTGATGACTAATGATATTACGTATTTCCAGAAAAATAAAAAATAAAGTCTACTACTTTCGCTGTCTATTTCCTATTGACATTTCAAAGTCATCATGCTAGCCCGAGGCCCCCTCCCTCCCCAAGGCTGAACTAGTCTTGTTTTTTTTTTTTTTTCTTCGTCCCTATTTGGTCCAAGATTGAACTAGTCTTCAAATTCCATGCCTGGTTATTGGAGTATACAAATAATCACGAAATGCAAATGTATAGTATGGTCATAAAATATACAAGTATAATTCGAGAATTAAGTGTCTTGGCTGACGATTACAGTACATTTTTTTTTTTTTGGTTGAAGTCAAAGTACATATTGATTCATTCAATTTTTGAAGAAATTATTATAATAAAAATAGAAGAAATCAAAATAGTACTGCAGTATAGCAAAATTTTTCACATCAAAATACTACTGCATTACTGCATTATAGCAAATTTTTTGTAACTCAATAGAGTCAACACTAAATTTATATTTGAAAATATTATTTCATTAAAAAGTTACAAAAAATATTAATCGGAACATAGAAAGTATATAGTAGCTCTTAAGAAATAATTGAAATGTTGCGATTAATCTCGGGACATGTCTAAATTTTTCATGGAAGACTTAAAATGGTGGCTTGGCTCAAGTGGGTATCATAGTCGTCTGATGGTAACATATAGGAAAGTATCAACATAATGGATTCCTTATTTTTTTATGATCGAGATCAAGCAATAACTTAAACTAAACTTGCATCAATCCTACGAAACATAGACTGTTCCAGAAATTTGAAATTTCCATCCAAGGCTACAAAAGAAGTCTAAGTTTTCATTATAATTTTAGAGAAACTTTGTTAGAAATTTTTGTAGTAGTCCAAGCAAAGAGTTTGTGAAGCAGTAAAACAAACAAACTGTGATGATAAGTTAAACATCTAATGAAAACATCGATCAACCCCAGCAACCAACTGGTGTAATTAATTGCTGTTATATATGTTTAAGGGTTGGGGGGTTGCTGGGGTAGAGGCATGTAGGTTACCCCTATTACTGCTTTAATTTCTTTAATTTTCTTCGTTTTTTTTTATTAATATTGAAATAACTATTATACTCTTAAACTCATTAAAATCATTAACTATGTTAAGTTTGAACAACCTGAGAATATAACAAAAAGAACAAAAAGAAGAAAGATAAACTCGGGAACTTACTTATCCTAAGTCACAAAAGTAAGAGACCTGCATATCTTCCATTTGTCAAATAGCTTAAAATGATCATTATGCCTCCAAACTATTAAAAATTATTAATGATGTTAAGTTTGGGAATACGAGGAGAAAAATAAACTTTAAGGGTCTGTTTATCCTAAACCTAAAGAGTAAAGGACGTGCATGTCTTATTCCTTAATTAAGAACAAGTTTTAGAAACAAAAAGTACTTTTATTTTTGAGTGTCAGCAACCGAATTATACAATTACTTCTAATAGAAATAATGTCAGTGAAGTAGTAAACTCTCAGTTGTAATCACTCCTTAATTAGCTCGAAGGTTAAGTCCTCAGTGAGTCGTGCCTCACAATTTATTGAGTAATTAGGCTCTATTTGATTTAATATTTTGACACTTAAAAATATTTTTTGTGAGTTTAAAAGTTGAGGCTATCCTATTTGGCCCAATTTTTAAAGTACTTTTAGGTAAAAGTTAAAACAGAAAAAAGCTAAAAAAACAAGAAGCTCCAAATTGAAACTTTTCAAAATAAGTTTTTGTGAAACTGCTTTTACATAATGTGTAAAACTATTTTCTTTTTCTTTCTCAAATATACCACTTCATATTTTTTAAAGTCCAACATTATCCTTAAATTTTTTAAAAGCTCAACATTATCTAACATAGTCCAAATAGTTAACAACTTTTGTTCAATAATATTTCTAATCAAAACTCTATTCTTAAAAACTTTACAATTCAAAAGCTAAAATTTCATAATATAATCTTACTATCGGCTATATGACTGTGCACGTGGTCCACTATTAACCGTTGCTTTATTTCTCTAATTGAGACCAACTTCTAACGCTTGTGAGAACAAAATAACTTGCTCGATCTAGAAGATGGTTCACATGCTTAGTGTTGCTTAGTAAATTAATTGCATGTTGAGCGCTATTGAAACTGTCATTCGATTTACCAATGTATGCCCCACTTTTGCCCAATATATTAAGGGCTGTTGAAAATTTCAAATTACCTCATGCAGGTCGCGTTAGTCGGCTAGTTGCAAAGCCTATCGTTGAGTGCCACTAGGGCTTTGATCCTGGGTATGTTATTCGCAGCGAGTGCAAAAGGTTGTGAGCTCCGAGAATGTTGATTTTTGAGATGAAAATGTTCAATTTCTTGCTTCTCGAATTGCTTTCCTGTTTTGCTCTTTTAGCAGCTGTGCCGGTCATCCTTGCACAACCTGTTAACGTGGCAATATCACCTGCACAGTATAGACAACAACCATTCTTGTCTGCAAGAAGCTTTCCCGAAGGAATACACCCTAAGACCTGAAAAAGGGAAGAACAATAAGTATTTGTTAAGGGCACGTTTCCTGTATGGAAATTACGACGGCAAAAACCAACTACCTGAATTTGATCTTTATATTGGAGAAGATTTCTGGGTTACTGTGAGTTTGCCAAATGCAAACGATGCATTCAAATGGGAAATAATACACACTCCGTCAACGGATTATATACACGTGTGTCTTCACAAGACAGGACTAACGACTCTTTTCATATCAGCATTAGAATTGAGGCCGTTGAATAATACCTTATATACAACTCAGTCTGGATCATTAGATCTTTATCAACGGTTGAATGCTTGTGTATGGTACTGTGTGCGTGTGCTTTTGATTTTCAGTGTGCGTGTGTTTGTGAATGCTTGTGTATGTGTTTTCTATTTTTTTCTATTATAATCTTTTTGATGTTGCAAGACAATATAAGATCCAAAATCAGCTAGGATTTTGCCATTCTTTCACCAAGATTTGTATCTTTTGTTCTTGCTGTTTGTGATTGTGTACATGTTTGTGATTGTGTATATGTGCGTGTTTGTGATTGTGTCTATGTGCGTGTTGTCACTCTGTGTGTGTGTGTGTGTGTGTTTGGTGTCTCACTGTATTTGTTTTTGAAGGTTGTGTATGGATGTTGATGCTAAGAAGGGGTATATGTGTGGGTGTTGATGATGAAGAAGGTGTGGAAAAGTGTTTTTCATCGTTTGTGGGTGCTTAGATGGTAAGGGTGTTTTTGGCAGAAAATATGAACAGTAACATAATCAGTTAATTTTTTAACGTGCAGTTAAGAGGAGGGTTAATAAGTGGGTATTTTTAAAGGTGAGGGTTAATAAGTGTCACAACATGTATATGATAGGGGTACAAAGTGGATTTAATCCTATCTTATATAACATATGACAACACTTATTTGAGCAAGATCAACTGCTTATCAAAAATACTTCTCATTGGTCAAGAGCCAAAATCTCCCATCTAAGAATATACAAGTGTGCAATATATATTCTAAATGTTCTACCAGAATGCACAAAGATGGATTTAGATTGAAACATGGGAACTTATATTGAGTTTGAATCTCCATCAAATATTTATTTTGGATCATCGACTAGAGTTGTTTTTATAGCATGTATTGCTAAATGGAAAAAATAACATTCCCAAGGTTAGAGAGAGAAAAACAAAAGCTGAAAAATGAGAAATTTTACAAAATGCATCATCATTTTATCCTTGCATAAATCAATATGAACTAAATGTTCATTAAATTATCTATTTGAAAGAAAGTTGCAAAGATGCATTTATTGATACAAAGAAAGCGACTACCTCATCATACCAGCTCTAACTGCTTCTATTTGAACTATTGTTCAATTGAAATTAGAAAATGAGCTAGTCTATTACACGGTGAAAGCGTGGTAGACCTATCAGTTCCAAAGAAAATGGAGCAAAAGATAAACAAGTTGACATTTTGAAAGTGTTTGATATATATCCTAAAGATGTCAAAACACAAAAATAAGTAGATTATATTAACGGGAAAAAATTACTCTAAAAGAGTATCAAGTACCTGAATATAATATGAATATTGAGAGTAAAGAGAACTCACTCAGTTATATTACTAATGAAAAAGGTTAGAACCGAAAAGAGAAATTGATAATGATCAAATACTTATATATGCGGTAACTACTATTACAAGAGGAAGGATCTTGAATAGAAGTCCATTCAAAAATATCGACCAAGAAATGATTGGGCAAAATAAAAAGATGCATTCATACATTACTAAATCCACATGAAAAATGTGAACTGTTTTGGACCGTATAGATCAATACACCTTGCATGTGGGATTGAGGGGGGAGTATTGTAAAACTAATTTCATATATATTGTTTAGAAAGGTCAAGGAATGTACCATTAGTTGACTAGTTATTAAACTACTTAATTAAAGTAGAAAGCAGGGAATGTGCTAGTACATTGTATGGTTACATCCTGAAATTATAGTACAAGGAGATATATTCTTCTATGGTGGATGCAATTATATTTATTTCTAATGAGCTTGGAAATTTCTAAAAATGACTTCATATGAGTCTTATAAATGTGGTAATAATACACCCTTATGGATTACGTGATATGAAAGTCTTTAAATGACTAAGAATAATTGAAACATAAATCTTTAGAGGAAATATATTTAATTAAATTACAAAAAAATTGTATGGATGAAAACAATCTCAAAGTATGCAATATATTTGTCTTAATACAATCACTACAAGAAATGGGAAGCTTTGACGGCGACGTTTTGGCGGCGTTTGACATAGATGCCGCCTTTGAAAATAAGAACTAGGTATTTAGCAGCGTTTTGGTGTAAAACGCCACTATTACAAAGAAATATCGGCGCTTCCACTACATAGCGCCGCGAAAAGTATGCTTGGCAAATGGCCGGTACTTCCCCGCCAATATCGCCTAGGAAATTACGGCGCTTTGTTGTAAAACGCCGACATAATAGAATATACATTAGCAGCGTTTCTCCCAGAAACGCCGCTAATTTTTAGTTTTGGCGGTGCTTTTAGAAACGCCGCCATTGGTTTGCACATACTTAACACCCTACGCAATAAAACAGTCCGCATCAAATACAAACCCCTATCAAATTTTTGTATCCTCTGCTTTTTCAGGTACGCCGAACTTTATTTTTTTCATGTACATATATATATGTGTATATATATATATTCTTATTATTGGCATTAAACATGTGTATGTATTTATCTATACACAATTGTCATTATATATATATGGTTATAGGTATAAACAATATGTATATCTACACACACACACAACATCTATGAATTTTGATTTGACATTAGTCCCTTGCACTTTTAAATTTTGATTTTGTTTTTTGTTCACTATATACTTTTAAGATTTCTTATCAATTTGCAATTATTACATGATTTTTAATTCATAGCTACTTAAGTATTTAACTGAAATTTATTGATAAATATAAGGAAAAAAAAAGCTTTATCTAATTTATTATTTTTTTGGTTTCATATTATAGTAACACTATCATTGAATGGATAGAAGTTGGATTAGAAAGCCAAGATATAGCATTGAGTATGTCAATGGAGTCGAGAGCTTTCTTGATTTTGCATTCGCTCATAGTTCAAAAGAAAAGATTTTGTGCCCTTGTGTTCGGTGTGTCAATTGTCTATTGCAATCTCGACACATAGTAAAAGAACATTTGGTATGTCATGGAATGATTGATGGGTATACCACGTGGACTTGTCATGGAGAATTTGTTAAAAATAGAGATGTGCAACCTGTTGATAATGTAGAGCCACCAATAATTGATTCATTTGAAAGTCGATGCAATATGGATGATTTAGTGAGGGATGCATTTGGAATTCAATCGGATTTAATAAATGAATGTTTAGAGGGTGAAGAAAATTGTGGAGATGAGGATGATGTTAATGTTAATGTTGATGTCGATGTTGATGTTGATGTTGATGTTGATGTTGAGGTTGGACATCGCAATCACTTTGAAAATGGACCTAGTGAAGAAGCTTCGAAATTTTTTAAGTTTCTTGAAGAAGGCAACCAAGAACTATATCCTGGTTCCAAAACAACTGTATTGTCATTCACGGTCCAACTAATGCACTTAAAATGTGATAACAAATGGACAAAGAAATCAGTTGATAAGCTTCTTGAATTCTTAAAAGACCATTTTCCTCATTCAAGAATGCCTAAATCTTGCTATGAAGCTAAGAAGATGACAAATGCATTGGGCTTGAGATATGAAAAGATTCATGTATGCCCAAATAATTGTATGTTGTATAGGGGTGTTAGAGAATCGCAACAATCATGTCATGTTTGTAATTCATCTCGTTGGCAAGAAAACAATGAGGTTAGCGGAAGATGTAAGAAGAAAAAGGTTGCTGCTAAAATTTTGAGATATTTTCCATTGATCCCGAGGCTTCAAAGGTTGTACATCTCCTCGAAAACATCATCTTTAATGAGATGGCACGACGAGGGTCGTACGAAGGACAAATTTTTAAGGCATCCTGCAGATTCATCAGCGTGGAAGGATTTTGATTATCGATATCCTGATTTTGCTTCTGATCCTCGAAATGTTAGACTTGCATTAGCCAGTGATGGTTTTAATCCTTTTGGATTGATGAGTAATGCGTACAGCATATGGCCTGTAATTTTAATTCCATACAATTTGCCCCCATGGATATGTATGAAACAGTCTTCATTTATATTGTCAATGATTATCCCAGGGAAAGAGGCCCCTGGAAATAAAATCGATATATTTCTTCAGCCACTTATAGATGAGTTGCTAGAATTGTGGGATGGAATCGAAACATACGATGCAACAAGTAAACAAAAGTTTTTGATGCGAGCTGCATTGATGTGGACTATAAATGACTTTCCTGCCTATGCTTATTTATCAGGTTGGAGCACCAAAGGAAAATATGCATGTCCATGTTGTGCAGATAAGACGCAATCAAGGTGGTTAAAAAATGGTGGTAAATTTTGTTATTTAGGGCATCGTCGCTGGTTAAATGACTCACACAAGTATCGTGAACAAAAGCAATATTTTGATGGTACTGAGGAATGGGGAATGGCACCTAAGACATTATCTGGGTCAGATGCTATGAAACAGTTAAAAGGGCTTAGTTTTATTGATGAGTACACAATAAGCATGAAGAATGAGGCATCTACATCTAAAAGAAAGAGAACAAGTATTGAAGATGATTGTTTTGATGAAGAACAAACAGAGAAGGGTGACAAGGATGCTAGCGAATCAACATTGTGGAAAAAGAAAAGTATCTTCTTTAAATTATCTTATTGGGAGTTCAATACATTGCGTCACAATCTTGATGTCATGCATATCGAGAAAAATGTTTGTGAAAATGTGCTTGGGACATTGTTGAATATCAAAGGAAAAAGTAAGGATGATCCAAAGGCACGCTATGACTTGGAACACATGAAAATAAGGCCCCAACTTCAACCTGTGAAGTTAGCCAATGGGAAAGAGTTTTTTCCTCCTGCATGTTACTCGATGACTAGGAAAGAGAAAGACGTATTTCTCAAAGTATTGAAAGATGTGAAAGTGCCCGATACATATGCATCAAATATATCAAGATGTATCAATATAAAGGATAGAAAACTACTATCTCTCAAGACTCATGATTATCATATTTTGATGCAAGACCTGCTTCCTGTTGCATTGCGCTCATCTATGACCAAACATGTGACAAAGCTCATAATTGAACTAAGTAGCATTTTCAAGGCCATATGTTCTAAGACACTTGATATTGGAGACATGGACAATGTGAAGTCTCGTGCGGCAATGCTATTATGCGACATGGAGAGATGTTTTCCTCCCTCATTTTTTACTATCATGGTTCATTTGGTCATTCATCTTGCAGAAGAGGCAAAGATTGCTGGTCCAGTTCAATTTAGATGGATGTACCCAATTGAAAGGTATTTTTTTCATATTAAATATTAATTAATAATTTCACATAGCTTAATGTAGTCATTTTTCACATCTTATAGGTGTTTGAAAGTATTCAAAAAGTATGTTGGCAATAGAGCTCATCCAGAAGGTTCAATTGCCGAGGGCTATATTGCAGAAGAGGGTATCACCTTTTGTTCTAGATATTTTGATGGCATAGAAACAGTGTTCAATCGGCCACGCCGAAATGATGATATTGATCCTATAGAAAGAGATAAATATTTGCTTTCTAGTGGTGGCAAAGCTATTGGAGCACCTGAGATTAGCGAGTTGGATGATTTATCATTGGTGCAAGCACATAGATATGTCTTGTTAAATATGGATGAACTAAAACCATTTGTGGAGTGAGTTGTTTGTTTTACCTACTTCAATGTATTCATATATTTACATCAAATTTATATATATGTGATATTAATTAATGACATTTGTTATTTTGTGCAGAAAATTTAAAAAGTACAAGATCCGAAAGTACCGTCCTAAAAGATATGGTAATAATTCAAGTGCATTGCAAAGTTTGGTTGCAAAAGAATTTCATGCATGGTTTAAAACCCATGTAAGTATATAAATTTATGTTTTTAAAATTTGTGTGCAATAGAAGCTATGATCAAACTTATATTTACTAAAAGTCTTTTTTCAATATCACAGGTATCGGATTTGGGTTACGAGAATGTACCAACTAAAATAAGATGTCTTTCTAAGGGTCCATGTACAATTATAAAAAGGTTTAAGGGCTTTGTTCGAAATGGGACTAAGTTTCATACAAAAGATTGGAATAAAGGGAAAAGAACACAAAATTATGGAGTTGTTCTAACGTCAACAACGCCAAGCGTTGCGTCTGCCCGAGATCCAAATCTTGTAGAAGGAGAAGTTGAATATTTTGGTGAACTTACAGATATAATTGAGTTAGATTACTCTAGACAATTTAAGGTTGTGCTTTTTCGATGTAATTGGGCTGATGTAACACATGGTAGAGGAGTGAAGAAAGATGAATATAGGTTTACAATGGTCAATTTCTCACGATTGTCACATACAGGGGAACGTATTACTCATGAGCCATTTGTTATACCATCACAAATTCAACAAGTTTTCTATGTGCAGGATCCTTTAGATCCAGAATGGCAAGTCGTGATAAAAACAATTCCTAGAGATGTGTTTGATCTCGGTGATGAGGCTTCATCAATGGTTGTTGATAACAATGAGGATTATGATTTTGCCACTGTGTCTACTAGGTGTGCTTACGAATGCCAAGAGTTAGAAGAAAGTGATTGGCTACAAAATGACATTAATGAAGATTTGTTATGTGATTTTGTGCAACAAATGTAGGTTAAATTGTTTGTTAAAAGATGGTACATAGCTTCTGAGATTGTAGCAATGGCATTTAAATCATCTTCTCGCTTTAGCTCTTACGTTTTTTTATGCTGAGTCACTGTTTAAAATAAGTTGTACACACAAACAAAGTTGTCTTAATTATTAATGATTATCATGTGATGATGAAAAATAACAGAAATTCATAATTTATTAATTTTTTATACTTGTAATGTAATGTAACTCCTTAATGATTTCTTATTATTAAGTGTATTTAGGTGTGGTTTCATCTTAAAATGAATCTACTTTAGATAGAATAAATCAAAATTTTATATTTCGATTCTGAAATTCATAATTTATTAATACGAGATATTTGTTTGCACTTATGGTACTGCGATCCTTGTCATTTATATAAGTACAATAATTTGTACTCGAAAGATTGACATAAGTATCACTTAATTTTCAACAGTAGCATTTCAGTCTTGTGATTAAAATGATTTAATAGAAATGTGAAAACAAATTTAACATCATTGATCAATTGACCATTGTGAGTAAGTTAATTAAGAATTGAGGTTTTTTTTTTCTTTTCAATTAGACATTAATTTTCATCAAGGATTGCAGGTACCCGTCCCACCGCCCCGTATACATAGATAGTTATTTTTATTATTTTAGTATTATATATGTATTAAAATTATACATATAAAAGTATAAAAAATAATATTAAATAAAGTATTATAAAATAGAGAAGAAAAATTAGATTATTTGAAAGGATTTTATAATTATTTTTAAAATCACTGCATATCGTAACTTGAGATTTGATGTTGTTTGACTTAGGTACCTCAATTTTACTATTGTTCATAGTGAATTAAGAGATTTGTTAATTATTTCAGTTGCACTTCAAAAAGTTTCATGTAACATAACTAAAGATGAATTTTAAAGAATTGCAACTAATATTATATGTGACATGCAATATAAAAAAAAATTATAATAATCAATGCAATCTCACTAGTATAAAAAATATTATTTTTCAATCATAGTTTTCATACACAATGGTTAAGGTAAATTTTAAATTAATCAGTAGGGATTTTAATCGGCGAGACTTTTGAGTGATTAAAGGTTCATGAATTACTCGACCAAATCAACTGGCTATATCACTTTTGCACGACATAACTGGAGGTTTGCAGATTTATTGATACTCAATTTTCCTTCCCTTTTTTCTGATAGATCATTCTTAACCATTAAGAAAGTACTAGAAAAAGTATATAAGATAGCACACTTTATGTTAACTTTTGTCTTTTATTTGGACACCTACTAGCCTTTTCTTTTTTGCTGGACATCCAATAACTTAGTAGCAAGAGTTAAGTAAAGCGTATCATTAAATTTATGCGTTATAGTCTCTACAAAAAGGTAAAAAAAAATAAAAAAATCTAGATTGCCTCTGCATTGTCACACAAATGTGCATCGTATTTTATATAAGCGTATCGTTATATGTTACCTTTTCATCATTTCATTCTTTTTCTTTTTGTTATATAATAAATTTTTACTATGTATACAATATATTGATATTTAATACATTAAAAAAAAAAAAATCACCAAACCAGGTCTGCGCCCCTGGTTTCTCTACAAACTTCTGCCAAAAACTTTTCACCTCACTCACTCGAAACTCACCAAAAAATTTTCATCTCCCACCAAAAACTTTTTACCTCAAAAAAGACTTTTCATTTCCCACCAAAAACTTTTCATCTCAGAAAAAAAAAACAAAATCGCTAATCTCACCATAAGATTTTCATCTCACTCGCGTTATATTTTCAGCCATTTGTTAATCTCACCGTAAGCTTCAAATATATCAAAGCTTCAAGTGATTCAACAAATTTAGGAGAAAGCTTTTGAGGTTCAAGTTTTACTCTAATTAATTTGAGGTGCGATTTTCTTTTTCTTATCGTTTTTTTATTATGAATTTTTTTCTATTTTAGATGAAATTTATATATTAAACTTATCTAATTAATTTTTAATTATGATTTTTTTGCTGAAGAAATTGGATAGTGTTCAATAGTCTTTTTTAGGACAATGAATTAGTATTTATCTAATTAATTTTTTTTATCTAATTCAAGTACTTGATTCCCATTGCTTTCAACCTTTGGATTATTTCTGACTTTCATTCCTTTTAGTGTTTTGAGTATTCACGGCAATCGTACTGGAAACCTTTCCGAAGAAGATTCAACCACGCGTAATGCTTTCCTATTCTCTCAATCTATACATACATGTATACATTATTTTGCCCTAATTTATATGTAAATCCACTTTCAATATCTTTGCTATAATCTGCATGATATTGAAAAACAGAGAATGAAGACCAATAATAAGGAAATGTGTTTTATTATGAAAATCAGGGAATTATGAGCAATATATGAAATTCCTTTTTAATCGTTAAAAGTTCATTTTATTTTTTTGTCTCATTGCATTCTCCTTTTTAATTGTTAAAAGTTCCTTGTTTTTGTTCATTTTAATTGTGGCTTACGCTACTGTAGACTCTAGCTCGATGAGATGTTTTTATTGTCTTGTTAGTATGGACCTCTCTTGTTTACACATAAGAAAGGGAAAGAAATGACTTTTCTGCTGTCTATTCATGCTTTCATTGTATTGCAAATTTTTATGTTGTTGCTTTTCTTCAAAATTTTGTATTGCAAACGAAAAAGCCCCTTTTGTGAATTAAGCAGCTTGTGGTTTTGATGTCACTTTTGACAGGATGGCTAGAAAAAGACCAAACCTTACTGCAGCATCTTCTTCGAATGCTGAAGAAGATTCACCTGATGTTGATGATTATAGTGCATCTAACCTTGATGGTAATTCTTTATAGTTTTACTTAGCTTCGTTTCAATATGAACTTTATAATACTTATTAGTCTACTGATCTTTTAAATTATGCCACTTGTTTAGTTGCCCCGAGCCGACCTAAGAAAAGAGGGCCAACAAAGCTTAAGAGGTTATGGAATATGAAGGAGAAATTAAAGATTGTCTTTAACACTGATGGCCAAGCGGTTGGGCCCAACAAGGCTGTATTTGAGAGTATGTGTGGAATTGTTGCAAGAAATGCAGAGTTTTGCCCAATAAACCATATGTCTTGGAATAAAGTTCCCGAGCCCAACAAAGACCTAGCAATCGAGCACTTGCAGGTAAGAAGTTATGAGTTCAGTCATAATTTGAGCACCTTGTTTATCAATATACATGTGGATTCCCTTTCATAATCCTTTCATGTCTATGCTATCATTAGTATCTTAGTATGAAGATGTCTTTCATGTCTATACTATCATCTATATCTTAGTATCAAGATGTCTTTCATGTCTATATAATTTGTTTTAACCTGTAGTTTATCAAGTACTTAAATGGCAGAGTTCTCTAACTTAAGCTACATATATAGATAGATAAACTATCAATTGATTCTGACTTTTCAATGTAATAATCACTCTTTAATTATAAGGATTTAAGATACTAAGAGGACATGAATATAAAATATTACAACACCTATATGATCTAGCTTATTCTTTTCCTGATATATATATTTCATTTTTTGCAATTATACAATCTTCTGAAGGCAATATTTTGTTTTTTTAGACATTTTTTGTATTTGACGAAGAGAAGTTGGGAGCTTATATAAGGAAATCACTTGGCAAAAAATGGCGAGAATGGAAGCAACGTTTGAGAGATAAATATTTTGACCACGATAAATCTGTGGCGTATAATATGAAAAAAGAGATAGATGACCCAAGAGTGGACCTACAACAGTGGCATTGGTTGGTTAATGAATGGTCAGACCCCAACTACAAGGTGAACTTCATACATTTAGCATAGCATGCATTTTCAGTTTACTGCCTTTAGTACTCACATAATTACTGCATTAATTCTATTTCACTGTCGATAGGAAAAATGTGAGAAAGCAGCAGAAAGTAGAGAGGAACAAAAGGAGCTTCATAGAACTGGGAGACTAAGTTTTGGCCAAATGCGTTATGATTTGGTACTTGAATCAATATTGGCATTTTATTATTAGAATTTTGCATTGATTATATGCTCATATATATCTAACTTTGCAAGTTCAATTTCTAGGAGTCAAGTGGGTTGGAAGTGCGTGAGGTCGACTTTTATATAATCACCCACACAAGAAACAAGGATGGACATGTTGATGAGGATGTAGCCGTTAAAGTGGTAATTTTAATTATTGTCCTATTTTCTAAGTTTAGTCATGGGGGTTGTTTTAATAATTTTGTTAACTTATATTTCTAGGACAAATGTAAAACATATATGGATGAAAGGGCTTCGGAATTTGAAGGAGGTGACAAAAACCCTGCTTTACAACTAGAGGCAATCAGAAAAGTTAGGGGAGAAGAACGCCCTGGACGAGTTAGAGGTCGTGGCTTGGGACCTACACCTTCGATGGTTTATGGCTCTCAAGCATCTTCAAGTAAGCAACAAAAATTGGAAATAGAAGTAGAAGAGTTGAAAAAGATACACAACGCTACACTAGAAGAAATGAAAGAGATGCAAATTAAACATCAAGCTGAGATTGCGGATTTGCGAGATTTGATGCAATCTTTCATAGCTAAACAACAAAGCCAAGTTGTTCCACCACACAGCCAGGTTACCTTCTATAATCTCACTCTATTTTGTGATTAAAATAATAGAACATTTTACCAATTGCATATCTATCATATTCATACCTTAGTTGCTTCATAAATTACTTTTTTTTTTACTGACTTAGGGTCAGTGATGACTTTGAACAGGATGACGATGAAGATGGCATCTAATCAATGAAATGGAGGCCAAAGATGGGAAGGGTTACTTCTCAAAAAGAAAAAAAAAAGAAGATCATGAACTATTTTGATATTATGTAGAATGTTGAGATCATGAATTCTTTTGATATTATGTTGAATATTGTTGAATGTTGAGATGAACTATTTTGATAATATGTTGAACGTTGAAATCATGCACTATTTAGTTATGGAGTTTTTGTTATATATGATTGTTAAAAATCTTTTATCTCCTATTAATATTATGAATTGATTTTTTAATTTTGGAGATAAATGCTTTTTTATATATTCAAAGTTTCCTGTAATTTTAAAACAGGCAAGAGAGGATGGGGAAGGAAAGAAAAAAAATAATTAAATCTTAATGTATTAAGGGCGTTTGTACAAACGCCGTGAAAGGTTCCGCAATAATTTATGGCGTTCATTTATAAAACGCTTCTATAGTTTGCCGATGAATTTGTGGCGTTTAGCTGAAACGCCGACATTTATGTATACCAGCGTTTCTAAATAAACGCCGTGAAAGGTTCCGCAATAATTTACGGCGTTCATTTATAAAACGCTGCTATAGTTTGCTGATGAATTTGTGGCGTTTAGCTAAAACGCCGACATATATGTGTACCAGCGTTTCTAAACAAACGCCGTGTAAACAAAAAACGACGCAATTATAGACGGCGTTTTTTAAAGTGCCGGTATAAGTTTTAACGGCGCTTAATAAACGCCGATAAATGTCGAAAAAAGCGCCGCTAAATCTCCAATTTTTTGTAATGAATTCTTCTAATGAAAGGATATGTTAATATCCCAATAGCTATATGTTTGAGATTTTTAATATAAGAGGGGCTCCTGAAGAGTTTTTATAAGAAAATGGTATATCTATACCAAATATATGATGCAAAATTCTTTCGCTAACCGCATCTAGAAAGCTTGCTACAAAAAGATGACGTGTGGTAACCTGAATCACAGCTGGGATGCTCTTATTGCGAAGTTGACGTCACTTTGTATAGGTTATAATCTGAAAGCAGATATTATTAAGGTGGCCTTTAGCTCCTGTGTTCATAATTTTTGGAACCAGTGTTCAAACAAAAGAACAAACAATTGTGAATGGATTGGTCTCCCCTTTGACTCGTTCTAAAAGAGATAGGGATAAGGATTCACAAGTGAGGCACATAGTATAGAAAACTCTTTTTCGTATAGAGATTGGAGGATGGCTATATAATTTGTATATGTTTGACATGTGAAATGAAATCGATTTATTTGCCAAGCTAAAAAAAAATCTTGAAGAGTCACATTGTATCTCGACTTGAAGTTTGAACATTTATTAGGAGAAGTTATTTATCGATCAACTTATAAAGAAGAAAGTATTGAAATCAGAAAACTCATACTTCCAATGCCCCAGGGTTCGATGTTTAACGTTAGAAGGCCTTTTTCATTCTCAAGAAGATAGTAAAAAAAATCATGGTTTTAAAGTACTATATCTCAATGCAATTGATGTATCTTCCTAAACTACAAGTGTTTGGATGCTATTTTATCTTATTTTATTAGCAAGACATATCTTACACTAACAGAAAGACATTACAAGTGCTAAATATATTGAAATTATTATATTCAAGACACTCATAATCAAAGTTGATTGAGTATAAAAAACTAGTGATTATTTGTTTGACTAATTATAGCTAGTGAAGATGTCTATTAACAAATGGTACTACTTCGGTATATTGATATTTTTCAAAGCCAACTGTTATTGCAACTTCCTAATAGTATGCTAATGTATTTGTACTTTATGAGTGAATGATACTTCCAACTTCTTTTCCATGCACGTTATCCCTAAAGGAGGGCTAAATAGATGCTCCTCAAATTCACTTAAGTGATAATCAAGTAGGTTTGTTTACGAAGAGATTATCTACCGCGACATTTCAAGAACGATTTCACAAGATTGACATGCGTGAATTCAGTAATCATTCTTGATATGCCTACATGAGGGAGAGACAAATACGCATTGCACTCTTTTTCCTTCACTAGCTTCTGTCTTATTGGATTTCACTGACAATATTTTAAATGAAGCAGTATGAAGCCTATAATAAGAGTCTTGTATTTTTTTCGTTCACTTGGATTTTTTCCCATTGACTATTTTTCTAGTAACATTTTAACAAGGCATATTCCTAAGGGATGAATATCCAAAGGGGAGTATCATGTAATTATCAAGATTGATGAGTATTCATCTATGATACTGATTGTAGTTCGTAATTAACTAAACTCTCATGGAGATAATGTTTATCTAAGTCATGTAGTTTGAGTCCATGTAAAGTCTAACAGTATGTAACTTCTCTTATATATTAGTTAGGGTTCTCTATATTGTAAAGTTACACCAAAAAAATCAATACAAGTTTTTTCTCTCTGTTCCTCTATTATATTTCTCTTTACTTTTATTGCGTCTTCTAGTTTCTCCATAATTTCATAACAGAGAATTCAAATAATATGGAGATATTTTCAAACAAAATTGTGCAACTCAAACAACAACAAATACTAATATCTTGCTAGCATATTATCCCAAAATACATTAAAGATGTCCATGACTCCTCTTTTAATGTTAAAAATATATTTTCCTTTTTTTTGTCGTTGTTTTCATTACCAAAAAGAATATATATTTGTTTTTGAACTTTAAAAAGTTTGTTGGTTCTAAAAAGGAAAAAATAAAAGCATATCAACATCAACATCAACATCGTTGCCACTAGGGCTTTGGTCCAGTGGTAATGCTATTTACAGTTATGCGAGAGGTTGTGAGCCTGAATGTTCTCGGTTACATTATACGACTTTAGGTCTCCCCTGAATAAAAAAAAATATCAACATCGTTCAAAGATTTAGAAGTAGACTAATATACCTGAATTTGAATCTTATGAGGATAAGGGGTTAAAATAAAATGTCAAAAAATAAAATAAAATAAAACATTAACATCGTTCGTTCAAGTGTGTTTTTTTAATTTCGCAGCCGTTAGTTTGTAAGTCTACTTCTAACAGAAAATCCGAAAGGCCAAGTCTACTATGTTTCTTGGGTAAACTGAAATCTACTACACTGACTTCACAAGCATTGGCTACATCTTTTTGATGACTAATGATATTACGTATTTCCAGAAAAATAAAAAATAAAGTCTACTACTTTCGCTGTCTATTTCCTATTGACATTTCAAAGTCATCGTGCTAGCCCGAGGTCCCCTCTCACCCCAAGGCTGAACTAGTCTTCTTTTTTTTTTTTCTTCCTCCCTATTTGGTCCAAGATTGAACTAGTCTTCAAATTCCATGCATGGTTATTGGAGTGTACAAAGAGTCATGAAATACAAATGTATAGTCTGGCATAAAACATACAATTGGAAAATATGAGCATTAAGTGTCTTGGCTGACGATCCCAGTACATATATATATAATTTTTTTGGTCGAAGTCAAAGTACATATTGATTCATTCAATTTTTCAAGAAATTATTATAATAAAAATAGAAGAAATCAAAATAGTACTGCAGTATAGCAAAATTTTTCACATCAAAATACTACTGCATTACTGCATTTTAGCAAAATTTTTGTTAACTCAATACTAAATATATATTTGAAAAGATTATTTCATTAAAAAGTTACAAAAATATTAATCGGAACATAGAAAGTAGTAGCTCTTAAGAAATAATTGAAATGTTACGATTAATCTCAGGCGACATATTTAAATTTTTCACGGAAGACGTAAAATGGTGGCTTGGCTCAAGTGGGTATTATAGTCGTGTGATGGTAACATATAGGAAATTATTTCGCTAAACATATAGGAAAGTATCAACATAATGGATTCCTTATTTTTTTATGATCGAGATCAAGTAATAACTTAAACTAAACTTGCATCAATCCTACGAAACATAGACTGTTGCAGAAATTTGAAATTTCCATCCAAGGCTACAAAAGAAGTCTAACAAACTCCAATTTTCATTATAATTTTAGAGAAACTTTGCTAGAAATTGTTGTAGTACTCCAAGCAAAGAGTTTGTGAAGCAGTAAAACAAACAAACTGTGATGATAAGTTAAACATCTAATGAAAACATAGATCAACCCCCGCAACCAACTGGTGCAATTAATTGCTGTTATATATGTTCAAGGGTTGGGGGGTTGCTGGGGTAGAGGCATGTAGGTTACCCCTATTTACTCTAATTTTTTCCTTTTTTTTATTAATATTGAAATGACTATTATACTTCTAAACTCATTAAAAATATCTATTTTAGTCCATTATGTTTGGTGTAAATGACACTTTCATTCATTATCTTTCAAAATGAACATTTTAGTCTATTATCTTTGGTTTAAATGACACTTTCATCCATTATCTTTCAAAATGAACCTTTTAGTTCAATATGTTTCACATAAGTAACGTCGTTAATCTAACTTCAAAACATATTGAACTAATGACGTCATTGATGTGAAATATATTAGACTAAAAGGTTCATTTCGAAAGATAATTGATAAAAGTGTCATTTACACCAAAGATAATGGACTAAAAGGTTCATTTTGAAAAATAATGGATGAAAGTATCAATTACACCAAATATAATGGACTAAACTAAACATTTACCCTTTTAATTAACTATGTTAAGTTTGAAGAACCTGAGAAGAGAACAAAAAGAAAAAAAAAGATAAACTCGGGAACTTACTTATCCTTATAAGTCACAAAAGTAAGAGACCTGCATATCTTCCATTTGTCAAATAGCTTAAAATGATCATTATGCCTCCAAACTATTAAAAATTATTAATGATGTTAAGTTTGGGGATGCGAGGAGAAAAATAAACTTTAAGGGTCTGTTTATCCTAAACTTAAAGAGTAAAGGGCGTGCATGTCTTATTCCTTAATTAAAAACAAGTTTTAGAAACAAAAAGTATTTTTATTTTTGAGTGTCAGCAACCGAGTTATATTACAATTACTTCTAATAGAAATAATGTCAGTGAAGTAGTAAATTCTAAGTTATAATCACTCCTTAATTAGCTCGAAGGTTAAGTCCTCAATGAGTCGTGCCCCACAATTTATTGAGTAATTAGGCTCTATTTGGTTTAGATTTTTGACACTTAAAAGTATTTCGTGTGAGTTTAAAATTTGAGGCTATCTTATTTGACCTATTTTTTAAAGTGATTTTAGATAAAAGGTGAAGTAGAAAAAAGTTAAAAAAACAAGAAGCTCCAAATTGGAGTTTTTCAAAATAGGTTTTTGAGAAATTATTTTTACATAATACGGAAAACTGTTTTTTTTTTTCTTTCTCAAATAAACCACTTCATATTTTTTAAAATCTAACATTATCCTTAAATTTTCTAAAAGTTCAACATTACCTAACATATGTCAAACAGTCAACAACTTTTATTCAATAACATTTCAACCAAAACTCTACTGCTAAAACTCTACAATTCAAAAGTTAAAATTTCGTAATTAAGCCAAACAAAACTTTAGTCTTACGATCTGCTATATGACTGTGCACGTGGTCCACTATTAACAGTTGCTTTATTTCTCTAATTGAGACCAACTTCTAACGCTTGTGGGAACAAAATATAACCTGCTCTCTAGAAGATGGTTCACATGCTTAGTCTTGCTTAGTAAATTAATTGAATGTTGAGCGCTATTGAAACTGTTATTCGATTTATCAATGTAGGCCCCACTTTTGCCCAATATATTAAAGGGCTATTAAAAGTTGAGGCTACCCCATTTTATCCATTTTTTAAAGTATTTTTAGGTAAAACGTGAAGCAGAAAAAAGTTAAAAAACAAGAAATTTCAAGTTAGATTTTTTTAAAATAGGTTTTTGCGAAATTGTTTTTATATAATATGAGAAACTGTTTTATTTTTCTTTCTCAAATATATCACTTCATATTTTTTAAAGTCTAGCATTATCCTTAAATTTTTTAAAAATTCAACATTGTTTTAACATAGGACAAACAGTCTACAACTTTTATTCAATAATATTTCTAACCAAAACTCTATTTTTAAAAACCTTACAATTCAAAAGTTGCTTTATTTCTCTAAGGGTATCTCCAATTGCTTGTATTATTCACAAAAACTTACTATTTTTTGTAATTTTTAGAGACCCGGGTCTCTATTTTAACTCAAATCTCTAATGGAGCCTACCACTTTTTTAGAGATTTATACCAAAATAAAGACCCAATCATTTTTTGCGTCTCTAAATTTAGAGCAAAAAAAATAAATTGGGTCTCTATTTTAACTCAAATCTCTAAAAAGTAGTAAACCTCATTAGAGATTTGAGTTAAAATAGAGACTCAAATCTTTAAAAATTACCAAAAATAAAAAAAAATTGTAAATAATATAAGCCATTGAAGATACCCTAATTGAGACCAACTTCTAGCATTTGTGAGAACAAAATATAACTTGCTTTCTAGAAGATGGTTCACATGTTTAGTAAATTAATTGCATGTTGAGCGCTATTGAAACTGTTATTCGATTTACCAATGTAGGCCCCACTTTTGCCCAATATATTAAGGGCTATTAAAAGTTGAGGTTACTCTATTTGATCTATTTTCTAAAGTGTTTTTAGGTAAAACGTGAAGTAGAAAATAGTTAAAAAACAAGAAGTTTCAAGTTAGAGTTTTTCAAAATAGGTTTTTGTGAAATTGTTTTTATATAATATGGGAAACTGTTTTATTTTTCTTTCTCAAATATACTACTTCATATTTTTTTTAAAGTCTAGCATTATCCTTAAATTTTCTAAAAATTCAACATTGTTTTGACATAAGGCAAACAGTCTACAACTTTTATTCAATAATATTTCTAACCAAAACTCTATTTTTAAAAACCTTACAATTCAAAAGTTGCTTTATTTCTCTAAGGGTATCTCTAATGGCTTGCATTATTCACAAAAACTTACTATTTTTGTAATTTTTAGAGACCCGGGTCTCTGTTTTAACTCAAATCTCTAATGGAGCCCACCACCTTTTAGAGATTTATACTAAAATAAAGACCCAATCATTTTTTGAGTCTCTAAATTTAGAGCAAAAAAAGTAAATTGGATCTATATTTTAACTCAAATCTCTAAAAAGTAGTAGACCTTATTAGAGATTTGAGTTAAAATAGAGACTCGAATCTTTAAAAATTACCAAAAATAAAAAAAAAATTATAAATAATATAAGCCATTGAAGATACCCTAATTGAGACCAACTTCTAGCATTTGTGAGAACAAAATATAACTTGCTTTCTAGAAGATGGTTCACATGCTTAGTAAATTAATTGCATGTTGAGCGCTATTGAAACTGTTATTCGATTTACCAATGTAGGCCCCACTTTTGCCCAATATATTAAGGGCTTACCAATGTAGGCCCCACTTTTGCCCAATATATTAAGGGCTATTAAAAGTTGAGGCTATCCCATTTGACTCATTTTTTAAAGTATTTTTAGGTAAAATATGAAGCAAAAAAAGTTAAAAAACAAGAAGTTTCAAGTTGGAGTTTTTCAAAATAAATTTTTGCAAAATTGTTTTTATATAATATGGGAAACTGTTTTATTTTTCTTTTTCAAATATACCACTTCATATTTTTTAAAATCTAGCATTATCCTTGAATTTTCTAAAAATTCAACATTGTTTTAACATAGGGCAAACAGTCTACAACTTTTATTCAATAATATTTCTAACCAAAACTCTATTTTTAAAAACCTTACAATTCAAAAGTTGCTTTATTTCTCTAAGGATATCTCCAATGGCTTGCATTGTTCACAAAAACTTACTATTTTTTATAATTTTTAGAGACCTGAGTCTTTATTTTAACTCAAATCTTTAATGGAGCCACCACCTTTTAGAGATTTACACCAAAATAAAGACCTAATTATTTTTTGGGTCTCTAAATTTAGAGTAAAAGAGTAAATTGTGTCTCTATTTTAACTCAAATCTCTAAAAAGTAGTAGACCTTATTAGAGATTTGAGTTAAAATAGAGACTCGAATCTTTAAAAATTACCAAAAATAAAAAAAAAATTATAAATAATATAAGCCATTGAAGATACCCTAATTGAGACCAACTTCTAGCATTTGTGAGAACAAAATATAACTTGCTTTCTAGAAGATGGTTCACATGCTTAGTCTTGCTTAGTAAATTAATTGCATGTTGAGCGCTATTGAAACTGTCATTCGATTTACCAATGTATGCCACACTTTTGCCCAATATATTAAGGGCTGTTGAAAATTTCAAATTACCTCATGCAGGTTGTGCAGGTCGCATTAGTCGGCTAGTTGGAAAGCCTATCGTTGAGTGTCGGCTTTGGGCATGTGATATATTACTCGTGAGTATAAAAAATTACTTTTAATATATATTATACGATTTTAAATCTTATTTAAACTAATAAAATAATATAAAATAAACGTATCGTTGAGTCAAGTGGTGACGATTTGCTTTGAGACCTCGAGGAAACATAACGGTGTGTACATTGTTACATAATATATATTCATTTTTGCAACTTGATTAGTATCCATAATGATACGGATTATTTAGTCAACCTTGAGTTGGTGGGTCTCAACATATATATAAATCCTAGCAGATCGATTGGCAGGTTTTATTAGATCATTGTCGTCTTCTCTCTCTCTCTCTCTCTCTTTAACTTTTAATTACTATATATATATATATATATATATATATACACTACAATATATAGTTTCTTATTTTTAATGTCTCCCCTGTTTTGACCTCTCAGGATTCATAAGCATCGACTGTGGTTTAGCTGAAAATTCTAATTATACCCATTCAAACACCGGAATCTACTACACTTCAGACGTAGGCTTCACAGACAGAGTTGTTAACGTGGCAATATCACCTGCACAGTCTAGACAACAACCATTCTTGTCTGCAAGAAGCTTTTCGGAAGGAAACAGGAACTGTTACACTCTAAGACCAGAAAAAGGGAAGAACAATAAGTATTTGATAAGGGCACGTTTCCTGTATGGAAATTACGACGGCAAAAACCAACTACCTGAATTTGATCTTTATATACATGACCATAGTTTGAGAGACAAAATTGAAAAGCAACATGTGCAAAAGAGAAAATCCAATTAGGTCTTGAAAGTTTGCAAAAATATTTAAATTAGTTCTGGATAGTTGTCCAAATATTATAATTATATTTCAAATTGACGCATGATATTTACAAATGGAAAATAGTGTACAACGTCGGTCCGACTCAGTCTTCTCTCTTTGACAAATACAAACACAAACACGGAAATGGCCTCCTTGTTCCCCAACGTAGGCCCGTTGAGAGCTATTATATATTGAAACTTCCACTCAATTTACCTCACGCAGGTTATTACTCGGCAAGTGCTGATTATTCGTCAAGAAGTTTATTTTGGAGATGAAAATGTACAAATTTTCGCTTCTCCAAGTTGTGCTTTCCTGTTTTGCTCTTATAGCAGCTGTGTCTGTTGTTGTCCTTGCACAGCCTGATCAATCAGGTACTTGTTAAGCTCAAATCCTTGAAATTTATTTCCCTTGTTTGTTTTATTACTACTACAATTTATAGTTCGCTTATAATTCCAGTCTCTGCTCTGTCTCTCTCTCTCAGGATTCATAAGCATAGACTGTGGTTTATCTGAAAGTTCCAACTACACCGATCCAGAAACCGGAATCTTCTACACTTCAGATGCAGGCTTCACAGACAGCGGTGTTAACATGGGAATATCATCATCAAGTAAAGTAAATAGAAAGTACTTCTTGTCAGTAAGAAGCTTTCCTGAAGGAATGAGGAATTGCTACACCCTTACCTGCAAAAGGGAAGGATAACAAGTATTTGATAAGGGCACAGTTCTGGTATGGAAATTACGACGGAAAAAACCAACTACCAGAATTTGATCTGTATATTGGAGAAGATTTGTGGACAACTGCGAGTTTTGTTAATACAAAAGGTGGAATGAGACACGAAATTATACACACTCCAACAAGAGAGTATGTACACGTTTGTCTTCAGAAGACAGGAGCAACGATTCCTTTCATATCAGTATTAGAGTTGAGGCCATTGGATAATAACATCTACAACGCAACTCAATCTGGATCTTTACACCTTATGGAACAGTGGAATCTCGGCTCTCAATCCGAAAGATGGGTTAGGTGAGTCTTGTTATATAATTGTAATTATGGATGTCTACAAAAAGAAAAAAAACTGGTTTAAATTTATCCCAAATTATGGTTTACTAGGTACCCCAATGATGTCTATGATCGCACGTGGCCGCCCTTCAACCCCATTTCATGGCCTAATGTTCAATGGTCTAATACTACGTCGTTAAGTACTACTAATCTTCCACTAAGTACAGCCAAATTCCGATTACCATCTACTGTCATGAGCACCGCAGCCACACCCCAAAATTCAAATGACTCTTTGTACGTATCTTGGGAGTATTACAATTCATACCCATTTTATCTATACTTGCATTTTGCGGAAGTTCAAGAGCTCCAAAGCCATCAATTCAGACAATTCCAAATGTATTTGAATGGAGAACCTTGGTCTAGAGAAATCTCTCCAAATTATCTACAACCATTTAGTGTATGGAGCACGGATGCTGTAAGTGTTCAAACCAAGTATGAGCTCTCCATAAATTCAACTGAAGACTCAACGCTTCCTCCCATCATTAATGCCATAGAGATTTATATAGTAACGTATTTCAAAACATCCGGGACAGATGATAGCGATGGTATGTTGTGATTACCAACTAAACCTTCCAATTTCTCACCTATAGCAAAACATGTTTTTAACTTTTTTGCATTTGTTGTACCTTTTCTACCCCATTTTCTATGATATTAGTGGCTTCCATGTTTGGCATCAAGTCATACTACGGATTGAAGAGGAACTGGCAAGGAGATCCATGTGGACCTCCAGCTTTCAGATGGAATGGTCTCAACTGCAGTGATGATTACAGTCCTAGAATTGTCTCATTGTATGTATATGCATTTAGACATCCAACACTTCTCATCTCAGTTTCAATTATATTTCTCAAATATATCGAACTTGTATCAGGAACTTATCATCAAGTGGATTAACCGGATCAATCACTTCGTGTATAGCTAATCTCACATCTATTCGGATTCTGTAAGTATGCCAATTTACTTGACCTGACGAACAAAATTAAGATGAAATTGTGCAGCAAAAATGAATCAGAGATTTTCATAATTATCACTTATGGTAGGAAAATCTGATTGTTCCAGGGATTGGTCAAACACCAAGTTGAGTGGAAATGGGCCCGACTTTTTGGCTCAACTAACTAATTTAACAGTCCTGTAAGTTTCTGCTACCTAACATTTTACTCTTCCATCGCCCAGATGCAAGAAGAGTAACTAATTTATTTTTCACTCCATTACAGAAACTTAGCAGGGAACAATTTCAGTGGGCCAATACCAAAAAACATACAAGAGAAGGCGAAGCATGAATTGTCTTTCAGGTCTACTTTACTGTCAAAAATAAATCTAATTGGACTGTCAATGATCTTTTATACTACCATTTAACCTAAACTATTTTGCTCCCCTCTAACATTCAGAAATCAATCTAATTATCTCAATAATTTTAAAGGTGCACTAAAAGGAAAGAGCCATAAGCATATTACACGCAAATTAATCAGCAACTTTACAATAATAAATATCAAGATTGCTTTCGTTTAGGAATTGCAATTTCTAAAAACTAACATTTTTTATCCTACTTAACCAGTATTAGTGGACTGCCCAACAATGCCAACAATGAGACTGGCAAAAAGAAGAGCAAGGTTATCCTTCCATTAGCATCAACACTCGCCATTTTCCTTGTCTTCTTCTTTGTATTTATTACCATCTACACAATCAGAAGACGCAAAAAGACAGGTTAGTAAAATAATGCTTGACCGAAGATAATTTCAGCAAGGGCAATTATTGGGTCTAGCTTCCGGGCCCTAACAACTCTCACAAATATTGTGGGACCCACATGATATGGGTCCCACCTATCAGAGAGCGTGTTGGGTCCGGCTAGCCTTTCGACAATAGTCTTTACAAAGGGTTCTTTTTTTGTTGACTTATACTTACCGGATCTCCTATTTATAGTGATCAGGAAGAGATATGTTAATTTAAATGAAAACAATGGCACGTTCCAGAGTAAAAATTTGGTAATTACATACTCAGAGATCTTAAAAATGACAAATAACTTCAAGAGAGTTCTAGGACAAGGAGGATTTGGCACTGTCTATCATGGATTTATAGGTGACATTGAAGTTGCGGTGAAGATGCTCAACCCTTCATTGACTCAAGGACACAAGGAATTTCAGGCAGAGGTAACTCACGAGTTCTTAATCTACACATCAATGCTAGAGTTGGTGAACAAATAGGTCAAACATATGATGCATATGTGCTTACAATTACTTTCAAAATTCAGGCCAATCTTCTTATGAATGTCCATCACAAACACTTGACTTCTCTTATGGGATACTGTGATGAAGGCAGTAACGTTGGCATCATTTACGAGTACATGGCGAATGGTAACTTAAAACAGCACCTATCAGGTATATGGAATTGAGAATTTCACACCCTTCGTGTACATTTATGAACAATGACTAGAGATAATCTTAGAGGGTTGTCTTATTGGGTGCAGAATTGAGTTGGGAACAAAGACTAAGAATTGCAATAGATGCAGCACAAGGTAATTTTATCTTTAGTGTCTGATTAAAATGTTTACGTCAAAAAAGAAAACATTATTTTCCAAAATCCGGTAAACATTCAAATTAAGTTAATCATAAAATATGAAGATAACAAGAAAGAATACATTGAATCAGATTTTCCTACCAATGCATTGCAGTAATTTTATCATGTTACAATTGAAATACTATTTTGGCAGGATTGGAGTACTTGCATCATGGATGTAAACTAACGATAGTCCACAGAGATATCAAGCCTACAAATATATTACTAAATGAAAAATTCCAAGCCAAATTATCTGATTTTGGGCTATCCAAAGCCTTTGCCAATGAAAGTGTTATGAATGTGTCACTTAACACCATTGCTGGCTCTCCAGGTTATATGGATCCTGAGTAAGTATTACAATTCATTAGGCTACTAGTTAAAATTTTATGTCATATTTTAATTTGGAAAAGACCACAGGTGTTTTTCCTCCCACAAATTAACCAAAAAAAGCGATGTCTATAGTTTTGGGGTTGTCCTCTTGGAAATCATCACTGGCGGGGCAGTAGTAAACCATGAAGACAGGCACATAATTGAATGGGTTGCTCCTTTCGTTGAAAATGGAGACATTAGAACAATTGTTGACCAGAGGTTACAAGGCAACTTCAATATTGACTCTGCATGGAAAGTTGTTGAATTAGCAATGGCTTGTGTCGCTCGTCCTTCCACTATAAGGCCAACCATGGATGATGTGGTGATTAAATTGAAAGAGTGCTTGGCAATACAGATGTCTAACCAAGAGATGCCTAACTTCGAAACAGAACCAAACAGTCTGACATCTTCGTTTCTAGAGGAAGAATATGATCCTCAAGATCTAGAAAGGTAAACCGGAGTCGACAAAAATCATTTCATACTTGCATATATTTTTGTTTGGCTAGTTTCTCATACTAGCATCGAGTGTTGAAATTTTTATCAGGTACTGTTTGAGGCAAATGCAAAATTTGTAAACTTGGCAAACATTTATTGAGTTCGTCCATTATTATTGCAAAAAGATATGAACTCAAAGCTGATCCTTGGTGTCGATCTGTTATGTCAAGCAAAGATATGATCTGTTGTATACATTATTATCTCTGTATATATATGGGCTTTAGTTCCACGCGAGATCAATCCATTTTTTTTTGGGTAAATAAAGATCAATCATTTCAATTGAATCATAATGTACTGAGTTTCCAAATTAGATCAGTTGATCTAATAACTGAACATTCTCAGATTCATTAACAGGTTACTTTGATGTGCATTTGCTATGTTTTCATTGAAAAGAGTTAATAAAGATTCGTTCAACTCATTTTGCCCACCCCAATTCCAAGAGCTGCATAACAACAGAATTACCTGAAAACCTTTGGTCAAAAGGTGACCCAAAAGAAAATTTGGTTGCTGGGTGAGGAGTTGTGGCTCTGTCACTGCCTATCGTACCTACGCAATTCATCACTCTATCATACCTCTCTTATCACCTCAATATATGTCACACATATACCCTTCTTCTCCTATACTCTCCTTAAGACTTCACTGGAAACTCAATCACCACATATAAGTCTTTCTTTTTGTTTCTCTTGATATTCTTCATTCTTCTTAATTTGAAGATAGCTTCTATTATTGATTGCATGAGTATGAAACCAAATCAACTCTCTTAATACATTTGTATTTTTTTTTCTTATTCATTCTTTCAATTACCGTTTCTCATATTTCCATAATATCACTCATTAATTTGATCCCTCGATTATATAGTTCTTAATGTTCGTTTATTTTTGCAAATGGGTATTAAGGTACTTATCCACCAAACATTAACTATATATTTTGATAATTCTCAAAATTACGTTAAAAATTTCTGTAAACAAAGTTACACCATCCCCATGCATCTTTAATCCTCTATTGGGATACTGCTATAAGATTGTCATTAGACAACTTTGTTGTATAGTTCAGAATTTCAACCAACAACATACAACCATGGCCAAAAGATCCTAATGGCCGAACTTTTGGCCGAAAATATAAAGTTAAGAACAATGTATAGCAAAACTAGGTTAAACAAAATTAAGAAGGTAGTAACTCGAAAAGGAGTAGAAGAAGACCTCCAATAAATAGAGATACTCAAATGAAAATTTTCATGTATAATACTAAGACCAAAGATAACTCTCAACAAAAATGAACGATATCATCATATTTATATTAGCTGAACCTAAACTAGTAGGTTAAAATTTGATTTGGTTTGACAAGTAGCCTTATCATAAACTTCCAAGTTGGTTATAAATCAGCACAAGCCCTAAAAGAACCATATTCCTAATTCATAACAAAGGCGATCATATCACATCACATTAAATTAAACAGCAAATCGCTCTTTGAATAAAGAAACTGTTTGGAACCTTCTCAACGTCTCAATGATACAGGAAAGTAAAGCACAAGAAATTTCTACGTAAAACTTTGTACATACACTAGAAGTTGATAATGCTATGAGTTAGAGGGCATTTCCTTATCTAATACCTCTTTCCATAGTTCTAATTTTTTCCCATATATAGAAGCTGCTTCCTGCATGGGTTATAATCTTTAAATGATTCAGCAATTACATCAACCCTGACTTTCGGCCGACTACAGATAGTATCCTCATTGTCAACCCATATGGTTTTCTAGTATCTGCATTCCATTTAGAATTTGAAAAAGTTTGAATCTCCTGAAGATATATTAGGTGATAAGATGATCAAATCCTATAAAGACATATAAACGAGGAGCAAATTAGCTCTCTCAAGCATACAATCCTAAAGAAAGCAAGGTCAAATATTGTAGCATACATCAATACCCACGTAACAACGTACCACAAAATAGACTTAAACTATTCAATTAGCATATATATATTACTACTCAATCGCACATAATTGTTTAATTGTCACTACTCATCACTACTATACATACTTTAGGGGCTGGGCCAATTATTTAGGCTTCTCGATTATTCCATTGTCAATTCCATTAATTCACAACGTAGATAAATCTAGGTCAAAATCCGTGACAACGAACTAACCTGTGATCATATGTATGTTTATATGAAAAAGATATTCTATGACAACCAACAATGAATTCGGATACGACCTGAACTCTAACGGACGATATAGATAAGCGATAAATAAGATACTGTTGTGCTAGGAGAGACCAACCCATGTGGGTGGTCATGATTATGCTTTTAGTTTTTGACCAAAAGAAAACACAAAAAAAAAAACAATAAACAAAAAACAAAGGTGAAGACAGATCAGTCAAGTTGACTGATCTATCATGTGGTGAGTGTGAGAGTAAAAAATAAAAAAAAATGAGAGAGAAAAAAAAACAGAGAGAGAAAGAAGGAGAAGATAGCAAAATTTCAGCCTCCGCAATCTTCATCAAGTCGACGATGGAGGGACATTTGTGGTCCGATCAAGTTAAAATTTTGTGTGCATGTTCACAACTCGTGGGTCTTCAATCTAACGGTGGAGATCAGATTTGGAACTCTCTACAACCCGTTTTTCTGACATGAATAGTGATAACATTTTTGGTGATTTCTCTCCTGCTTCTTGATTTAATTTCTTTTGTTGATGCAATGTTTGCAAGAATATGTTATTCTTGGTGAATGTATTGTGTATGCCTCTAGTTGTAGCTAGAGAAGACTCTATTGTACCCATTATTTGTTGATAGTGGAAGTTTTTGGGTGGACTACGGTCCCGTAGTTTTTACTCTCCACGTTGGGGAGGTTTTCCATGCTAAAATCTTGGTGTTGCTCTATTTGCTTGAATTTTTCAGATTGGGCAGATTTGTGCATATTATTGTTGGCTCTATTTGTTACTTCCTAACAGGTTTATTCAAGGTGGAAGGGTATTTTTCATTGTGCATTTGTTGTTTGTGTTTTGATATCGGGTTTCCTCCTAATAAAGTGACCTCAGAGATTGGTTATTGAATTGTTGTCTTGTGTAAACAATAGAAGTTAATACAAATAGAATGATATTTTTGAATGGTTTGAATTATGCATGTGGAAAAGAAAAATGGAAGACTTGTTGTATGTGAAAGATTATTATCTATCGGTGTTTAGTACTGAAAAACTAGCAAATAAAACTAATGGAGAATATGAATTATTTCACAAACAAGTGTGTGGGTATATCAGACAATAGGTAGATGATAATGTGATGAGCCACATTAGTGAGGAAATACATGCACGCACATTATGGAACAAACTTGAAGAATTGTATGCATAAAAGTGTGGGAGCAACAAATTGTTTTTGATAAAACAATTGATAAGTTTGAGATACCGAGATAAAACCCTTATAATTGATCATGAAAATGAATACCTTGGGATTATAAATCAGTTAGCTGCCACTGGAATTAAATTGGATGATGAACTTAAGGGGTTATTACTTCTTGGTACTTTACCGGACTCATGGGAGACATTTAGAACATCTTTGTGTAACTTAACCCCAGATGGTGGAATCACTTTGAATCTAGCTAAAAGTAGACTTGTAAATGAAGAAGCTAGAAGAAAGTCACAAAATTCCTCTACAAAGTCAGATACTTTGGTTACTAATTTAGGGGAAGAATAAGCAAAACGGTTCGAGAAATAGAGGAAGTAGTAGAAGCAAGTCAAGAGGGAAGTACAGTAATGTCAAATGTCATCACTGTGAAAAAACAGGTCATATCAAGAGATTTTGCATAGTATTGCAAAATGAAAATAAAAACAAAGATAATGATAAGAAGAAAGATGATGATAGTGGTAAAGATCGAGTTGCTACCACTACACAAGAGTTTTTCATTGTATATGACAGTGATGTTATTAATCTTGCATGTTATGATACATGTTGGGTGATTGACAGTGGTGCTTCTATTCATGCTACTTCTCGAAAAGACTTCTTTATGTCTTACACAGCTGGTAATTTTGGGGTTGTGAAAATGGGTAATGATGGTGTCGCAAAAGTTATCGATATAAGAGATGTTTGTTTGGAGACTGAAAATGGCAGCAAATTAATTCTTAAAGATAGGAAGCATGTTCCTGACATTAGATTAAATTTGATCTCTGCAGGTAGACTTGATGATGAAGGTTTTCTCAATACCTTCGATAATGGTCAATGAAAACTTACAAGGGGCTCTATGGTTGTAGCCAGAGGTAATAAATGCTCAACTTTGTATTTGATGAATTCAAAGGTTTCCAGGAGCATTGTCAATGCAGTGAAAAATGAAGATGCAACAGAGTTGTGGCACAAGCGACTGGGTCACATGAGTAGGAAATGAATTTCAGTTTTATCCAAGAAGAAAATTTTATTGGGACTAACAGATCAACATATGAGAAAATGTGATCATTGTTTTGCAAGGAAAGCAGACCAGGATTTCTTTCCAGAGTCATCCACCTTCCAAGAAGGAAAATGTACTTGAATTGGTACATTCGGATGTATGTAATCCGATGAAAATTAAAACACTTGGTGGTTCATTTTACTTTGTGACATTTATTGATGACCATTCCAGGAAGACTTGGGCTTACATCTTGAAGTCTAAAGATCAAGTGTTGAATGTATTCAAGCAGTTTCAGGCATCTGTTGAAAGAAAGATAGGAAGGAAGTTGAAATGCATCCGTACAGATAATGAAGGTGAATATTGTGGTCTATTTGATAGGTATTGCAGAGAGCAAAGTATCAAGAATCAAAAGACACCGCCAAAGATACCACAGTTGAATGGTGTTGCTGAGAGAATGAATAGAACTTTGATTGTAAAGGTAAGATGTTTGCTTTCACATGTAAATCTACCATATTCATTCTGGGGTGAGGCTTTGAATACAATTGTTCATTTGTTGAATCTCTCACCATGTATTCCATTGAAGCTTGATGTTCCTAATAGAGTTTGGACATGGAAAGATGTTTCTTACGATCACTTGCGAGTCTTTGGATGTTAGGCGTTTGTACACATTCCAAAGGATAAAAGGTCCAAAGTTGATGTGAAGACACAACAATGTATATTTATCGGTTATGGCCTTGATGAATTTGGTTACAGGCTATATGATCCAATTGAGAAGAAAAATGTTAGGAGCAAAGATGTTGTATTTGTGGAGGATCAAACAATTTAGGATATTGGCAAAGTTGAGAAAGAATTACCCCCACAGTCAGATGAATTGGTTAATCTTGATATAATGCCTTCAACGCCACCAGAAACAGAGCAGGTTGAAGATGATGATCAAGGTAATTTCCCTGATGCTGATCATGCAGAAAGTCCCACACAGGTTGAGGTAGGTGATGATGATAGTCAGCTTGAGATTCCACCAACAGTTCCACTTAGGAGATCTGTTAGCGACAGACAACCTTCCATGAAATACTCTTCTGATGAGTATGTTTTATTGACAGATGGAGGTAAGCCTGAAAGCTTTGAAGAAGCTATGGATGATAAACATAAAAATGAGTGGATGGAAGCTATGCAAGATGAGATGAAATCTTTGTATCAAAATTGCACATCTGAGTTGGTGAAGTTGCCTAAAGGCAAAAGAACTTTGAAAAATAGATAGGTTTACAAGTTAAAGTAACAAGAAAATACTTCACAACCACGATACAAAGCAAGACTTGTTGTGAAAGGGTTCAGTCAGAGAAAGGGTATTGACTTTGATGACATTTTCTCTCCATTTGTGAAGATGTCATCCATTCGAGTTGTTTTGGGTTTGGCTACTAGCCTTGATTTAGATATTGAGCAGATGGATGTGAAAACTGCTTTTCTTCACGGTGATTTGGAAAAAGAAATTTATATGGAGCAACCGGAGGGGTTCAAAGAAAAAGGAAAAAAGGATTATGTGTGTAAATTGAAGAAAAGTCTTTATGGCTTAAAACAAACACCTCAACAATGGTATAAGAAGTTTGAATCTATTATGGGGGAGCAAGGCTACATGAAAACTTCTTCGGACCATTGTGTTTTTTCTCAAAATTCTCTGATGATGATTTTATTATCTTGTTGCTATACGTTGATGATATGTTGATTATTGGTAGGAATTCTTCAAAAATTGACAAGTTGAAGAAACAATTGAATAAGTCTTTTTCTATGAAAGAATTAGGACCGGCAAAGCAGATTCTTAGCATGAGAATCAATCGAGACAGAAATGGCAAAAAAGTGTATTTGTCACAGGAGAAGTACATCGAGAAAATACTTCAAAAGTTCAACATGGATAAAGCTAAAATGGTTAGTGCTCCTCTTGCTACTCACTTTAAGCTAAGTCCTCAATAGTGTCCTTCTACATATGAAGAAAAGAAAGATATGTAGAATGTTCTATGTTCTTCAGCAGTTAGAAGTTTGATGGATGCTATGGTGTGTACACGGCCAGATATAGCACATGCAGTTGGTACGGTGAGTCATTTTCTTTCAAATTTTGGGAGAGAACATTGGAATGCAGTGAAATGGATTATGAGATATCTTTGAGGCACATCTAAATTGAGACTTTGCTTCGGATGTGAGAAGCCTATGCTTATGGGTTACACAGATGCTGATATGGCTGGAGATGTTGATACTCATAAGTATACTTCGGGTTATTTGATTACCTTTGCAGGGGGAGCTGTGGCATAGCAATCGAGATTGCAAAAGTGTGTTGCCATTTCCATTATTGAAGTGGAGTTCATTGCAGCAACTGAAGCATACAAAGAGTTGCTATGGATGAAAAAGTTTCTGGAAGAACTTGGACTTGAGCAAAATAATTATGTCTTGTATTGTGACAATCAGAGTGCAATACATCTTGGTAAGAATTCTACATTTCATTCAAGATCGAAACATATTGATGTAAGGTATCATTGGATCAGGGATGTTTTGAATTTGAAGTTGTTGAAACTTGAAAAGGTTCACACAGATGACAATGGCTCCGATATGTTGACGAAAGCGTTACCAAGAGAGAAGCTTGAGATATGTCGTTTGGTTGCCGGGTTGATTGACCCACCCACTTGTGTTGGTGGGGGAGATTGTTGTGCTAGAAGAGACCAACCCATGTGGGTGGTCATAATTATGCTTTTGCTTTTTGACCAAAAGAAAACAAAAAAAAAAAGAAAAACAATAAACAAAAAAAAGGTGAAGACAGATCAGTCAAGTTGACTGATCTGTCATGTGGTGAGTGTGAGAGTAAAAAGAAAAAAAAATGAGAGAGAGAAAAAAAAAACAGAGAGAGAAAGAAGGAGAAGAGAGCAAAATTTCAGCATGTGCAATCTTCATCAAGTCAACGATCGGAGGTACATTTGTTATTCGATTGAGCTGAAATTTTGTGTGCACGTTCACAACTCGTGAGTCTTCAATCTAACGGTGGAGATTAGATTTGGAGCTCTTTACAACCTATTTTTCTGACGTGAACAGTGACAACGTTTTTGTGATTTCTCTCATACTTCTTGGTTTAATCTCTTTTGTTGATGCAATGTTTGCAAGAATATGTTATTCTTGGTGAATGTATTGTATATGCCTCTAGTTGTAGCTAGAGAAGACTCTCTTGTACCTATTATTTGTTGATAGTGAAAGTTTTTTAGTGGACTACGGTCCCATGGTTTTTACTCTCCACGTTGAAGAGGTTTTCCACGTTAAAATCTTGATGTTGCTCTATTTGTTTGAATTTTTCAGATTGGACAGATTTGTGCATATTGTTGTTGGCTCTATTTGTTGCTTCCTAACAGGTTTATACCAGGTGGGAATGTGTTTTTCCCTGTGCATTTGTTATTTGTGTTTTGATATCGGGTTTCCTCCCAACAGATACCTTGATTGATTGGTCTACTAGTAGTGGATGACAATCGAAAAACTAAGGATGAAGATCAACCCTCATTACAAGAAAAAATAGCTGGCGCTACGGATAGTTTTCGTAGCTTAACCGTGGCCATATTGAGATGGGCTACGCCTTGGCTACGGAATCACATTCGTAGTTAAAATCCCCGTAGCCAAATTAATAGTCCGTAGCCGTTCCGTAGTAAATTCTGGAAATTAATTTGAATTTATTTTCTACAACTTCCGTAGCCAAATTGCTGTAGGCCATTAAAATTTTAGCTTTTTTTATTAATTATTAAAGTTCGTAGCAAAGCAATAGCCATTTGGTCATAAATCGGCTATCGCCCATGACTACAAATGGAAATCCGTAGACCTTTTGGTCGCCACCGTTTCGTAGCCAATCCATAGCCTTTTGTCACGAAAAATTAAAAATTAACTTATTCACTACCATAGCTATTTCGTAGCCTAACTAATGTAGCTATTCTATTGCCAAACAACCGTGGCTAATTCATTTTTCAACTTTTTGTAGCTAGTTTGTTGTTAATTAATTATTTAATTTTAACAAAATTATAAAATTAAAATATAAAATAAAACAATTAATATTTATTAAAAATATAAAATCAAATACACAAATTAATATTACAAAAATTTTAATATTTACAGTAAATTTAAAATATTTTTTTAAAAAAATCTAAATTCTGTACAAGTCACTATCAATTTCTTCAAGACTTCAAGCTGTGAAAATTCCTCTTCTGTGTTCTTGCTTAACTCATCCCCAACTCTTCAAAGAAGACAAATCCTGATAAGTGAAATTTAAAAAAACCAAAGCTTGATAAGTGGAATCACTTAAAAAATGCTCTTTAATGGTGAAGATATTTAGAGTAGTTTGAGTTAGAACTACAAGGAAAGTCGTGAATCAAATGATGCTCAAAGATTAATTTGACAAGCTAAAGAAAGGGTTTTAAACACAAACTAACTGAATTTTTCAAATATAAAATTTTCTTTTGCTCAGCTAATGGAGAGTATTTCTTTTGTATAGATATAAAGGACCAACGCTTCCAAAAACTATCTGGGGCCTTGATTTCCTTTGAATCCATGGATTAGGATATGTGATTCAATAACTATGTAGTTTATTTAACTTTAAATCCTAAATTATGCACACAATCGAGATTTATCTTGAAGCTATGCTGATTTTCTCCCAACCTTGGAAGCTAAAGGTATATAAGAGGACAATATTAAATAAAAAAATCCAAAAACAAAGGATAAGATAAGAGATCACTCGATCGTAGTAGTCTACTAAAGATACAAGTTCCAAGAGTCCATGACTCTTAGCCTACCTATACCTATAAGTAGGTCACACCTACCCAGGGAATGGGTATTGAGTATTTGTCGCATCTAGTAATACTATATCTTTCCCCTTCATTCCAAATGACCGACACTCTCTATATCAACGCCGATACCATAGTAGACTCTTCTTTTCCTTCCATTCTTTCCTTGCATTCTTATCTCTTCCGAAAAGATACGGATTTGATTGTCAGAGTGTCTTTTGCTTGCATCACACCGATGTCCTAAGACTCACGTTGCTTTATTTCCTTCTACCCTTGTAGGTTGCTGGTACCCCGAAATTCGTAATTGTAGATTTTGATGTCTACAATTTGACATCTACTGTGGGGGCCCTAGCCACTTAGTTACCTAATTAGAAGGCTACAAACCCTTGATTACTCCCACTTACAACAAAAACCATGGTAGAGACCAGTACTCAAAATGATCTCCAGGCTAAGATAGAGGCTTTGATGGCCAAGATGGTCGCATGCAAAGACAAGTTGAGGGAACTCGAGGCGAAAAATGCCGTGATCTGCCAAGAGAACCTCGAGTTAGAAGAAAAGAACAATACATTCTCAGCAACAGTCATCGATTCGCCTAACCACGAAAAGTCCATTGTAGTAGAGTTTATGCAACCTCTTAGATCCACATCGAAGTGGATACCCCGGAGCGTTGTCTACCTACAGACTACTATGACACTAGAACAACTGCTTGTTCAACAAACTGAGGGAGGAGTGATAAACCTAGATCACCTCCTACAATTTCAGGAGATGGAGTTCCCCATTCAAAGGATTCCTAGGGTACCTACCCCTATCAAGAGAAGCACAACCAATAGCTTTGCCGACTCTCTGTTTGTGGATGCCATCGCTATGGCAGAGATATTCGCCAAGTTTAACCTCTTTAACATGGGGCTCTATGATGGGACCACCAATTTGAACAACCATATAACGCAGTACAAGCAAAGGATGTTCACCGTGGCCATTTTGCAAGATCTGAGAAAAGTATACATGTGCAAAGGCTTCGACTAAGGCCAGCCCTATAATGGTACACTAGCCTACCGAATAACTACATCGCGTATTTTGCACAACTGAAAGAAATATTCATAGAACAGTTTGCCAACAACAGAAATATAGAGAAATAGTAAGACGATCTCTACTTCCTCAGTAGACTATTTCCCTAACTCGAGGGTAAATGACAATCATCTATTCCAGTTAATAGAGCCCCAAAGATCAAAAGTTTGGCGCCGAACCCACAACACCATGAAAAGTAGGGCCACAAAACCTTGCGATACAAGGAGACAAGTAAGGGCAAAAGCGTAGTCAAAATTCTCAAGTGGCAATATGATGAGACAAAGAATAAGCAGCTCACAACATAACAAAGCTTATACAAAGCATAAGCAATGATCAAAGTATCATACACATGGTACATACATCTAAAAAGACAAAGTCATCGGTGCCTATCGCACCAGGATACACCTAAACACCGTCATATGCACATTACGTACATCCGAGAGTCTACTCGGGGTCGATCACTGCTAAGGGTCTTAAAGGATTGCCTACCATCAAGGTCCAAGAGACTAACCTACGTAAGGTCTAAAATACTAGCCTGCATAGGGGTACTTCAGAAAAGACTAGCCTATGTAAGGGAAACCAAATGACTAGCCTACGTAAAATCCAAAAGACTATCCTACGTAAGGTCTAAGATACTAGCCTACAAAGAAAAAGTCAAAAATCGCAACCTCCGTACGAGAAGCCACGCATAAAGAATTTTAGGCTACTCAAATCACTCTTGGAGATTGTAGTCTACTATCATGCAAATCTTGCCTACGTAGGCTTCACCCAAGCAAGTCTTGGCTACATAGGTTACACCCAAGCAAGTATTGGCTACGTAGGTTGTGCCCAAGAAAGTCTTGGCTACGTAGGTTGTGCCCAAGCAACTCTTGGCTACATAGGTTGCGCCCAAGCAAGTCTTGGCTACGTAGGTTACGCCCAAGCAAGACTTGGTTACGTAGGTCACGCCCAAGCAAGTATTGGACATGTAGGTCACTCCTACTCAAATGCGTTAACTCATATACCGACTACTCCAATACATTGACTCATATGTAGTCTACTCAAGACTACAAAAACTAAAATCCATGCGAAGACGCTCATGAAGACTCGTAGGCCACTCAAACAAGGCTCTTAACCTTGTGGTCTGCCCTCGACTATGACACGAGACATAGCCCATGCTTAACCATGGGTCAAAAGTAAGTCAACAAAGTTTGCCTGCGAACGTAGCCCCTGTAAAATACTACCTCATAGAGGGACCAAGCTGAAGTTATTCAACAAACGAGCAACTATTCCCTAAGCGAAAACTTTTCAACCTAGGGATTGAAGGATAAACTGTTAATGACAAAATTGGGCTTAGACCCATGGTCTAATCATGACGGGTCACATGACCCCAATCGACATGTAATTTGGGCCAAGTCCCATATACATCACCACAAGTTGATATCTACTTTTGTAAGGGCCCATTCAAAAGCCTGGTGCCTTTTGCTAGACCCGAATGATGACACTGCTCCCAGTGGACAACCAACAACAGATTCGGGTATGACCTGAACTCTATCAGACGATAATAGATAAGCAATCAAGAAGATACCTTGATTGATTGGTCTACTAGTAGTGGATGACAATCGACAAACTCGAGATGAAGATCAACCCTATCCTACGGGATAAAAGATCGCTCGCTCGTAGTAGTCTACTAAAGATACAAGTCCCAAGGGTCCATGACTCTCGGCTTATCTATACCTATATGTAGGTCACGCCTACCCAGGGAATGAGCATAGAATATTTGTCGCATGTAACAATACTCTACCTTTCCCCTTTCATTACAAACGGCCTACACTCCCTACATCAACGCCGATACCATAGTAGACTCCTCTTTTCCCTCCATACTTTTCTCACATTTTTAACTTTTTCAATAACTACTAACTTGAGCGTCAGAGTATCTTCAACCGGCACCACACTGGTGTCCCAAGACTCATGTTGCTCTATTACTGTAAGGACCCGTATTCCCGAGTATTAATATATGAATTAAGTATTATTTATGCTTAATATATGAATTAAGTATTATTTATGTGTTTGGTATTTTTATGATAGGAATTAATTTAAACTAAGAACATGTGTTAAATTTAGCATATCAAACTAAACATTTGTTTCAATTAAAAGAAAGATTAGTAACCAATTAAAGCATTATACTTTACTTTCTCTTTGGATCGAATAACTTTTGTAGCTTTACTAAGTAATTATCTTAGTTGGGAGGGGTTGGTTGGAGGAAATACATATGATTAAATAGCTATAGGAAAACAACAAACATAGTTATAAAGTGAATTAGTATATATTTCCTAAACCTGATAGATGGATTGAATGACATTTAGCTTACTATGATATAATTCCGGATACAGTAAAAGTTTAGAAAGTAGAACTAGGGTTAGGGCAATATATGCATTGGACCTATATGAAAATACTTTCTAATGAAAGACTTGGTATATATAGTCAAGGAGCTACAAATAAAAGCAGATTTAATCAATGGAATAAAAGACTTGGTGTGTTAGGTAATTAAATCTAGTAAATATATTAGATAAAATTAGGTTTAGTGCTAGGCGTAATTCTACCCGAATAATTGTTTAAGTTAACATAGCTTATAAAAATACAGTAGTATTTATAGCTTCTAAGATACTAAGATAGGGAGCTAGCTAGAAAAATACTTTGAAATATTTTTTGTTTTTAATTTGAGGGGGCTAAGATTTAATTGGGGACGTTGACCAAAAAAATAAATAAAAAGGGGCTCATAATTTTTTCAAAGAAATATTACAATTTTTTTTATAAAAAAAAATGTTAGAAGCTTTGGGAGCCAGGCTTCGCCGTCCCCCTTGCTCCGCCATTGTACAGTTTAATTAGTTACATTACAGATTGATCTGTCTCAATTAAACGCGGTAGACATGGAAATTAAGAACTACTACTCCCTATGTTCCAATTAAAATACTATAACGCTGAGGACTTATTTAACTTTTTGGTGCAAGACTTAAAATGGTTATTTATATGGGTCGACAGGATAACATAGACGTCTCATTATAATTTTTCCGAAAGTAACAGCATTAAGGATTCTTGAATGATAACTCCAAAAGATCAAGTAAATTAATTTTTAGTAATTCTTTTTTTATTTTATTGAGATGACGTTTAACTTAACTAGACTTGTGTCAACCATACAAACCATATTAATGTTCTGAAAATCCGGAATTTCCTTCAAAGAGGACAAAATAAATCCAACAAGCTGCTCCAATTTTCATAATAATTTTAGTGAAACTTTAAAAAAAAAAAAAATGTATATGGTGGTAACTTTTAAAATCATCAAGAATTAGACTCAAAGTTTACTAAAGATAATAAACAATATAACAAACCTTTTTGTAACAGCTTAAATTTTAAAATAAAATGATAATTTAACTGACTTAGTTTACCTTATTACATATATTGTTAATAATTTATAAAAAATTATCCATCGTTAAATTACCCTCCCATTAGAGTTAGTTTAATATACCCATATATATATATATATATATATATATATATATATTAAACTTACCAATTTCACACGCTCTAACATTCTTTGTCATACGCAAATGGAAAATGGTTTCCTTGGTCCGTCCTTCCTTGATCCCCAACGTAGGCCCCTCTTTTGCCGGCTATACATTGACAGCTATTGAAACTTTTAACTCATGCAGGTTAATGTGCAGGTCGCATTACTCGGCAAGTGCTGAGTATAGGTATAATTGTAAAATTTTAACTTTTAACTTATATAGTTTTTAGCAGTAGAGTTTTGGTTATAAGTACTATTGAATAAAAACTGTTGACTGTTTGGTCTATGTTGGGCAATGTTGAACTTTTCAAAAATTTAAAGGCAATGTTGGATTTTAAAAAATAAGAAGGGATATATTTGAGAAAAAAAAAAAAAAAACTTTATGCATTATGTAAAAACAGTTTTGTAAAAACTTATTTTGAAAAACTCCAATTTGAAGTTCCTTGTTTTTTAGCTTTTTTCAACTTCAACTTTTACCTAAAAACACTTTTAGAAATGGGTCAAATAGGTTAGTCTCAATTTTTAAACTCACATAAAACACTTTTGAATGTCAAAACGCTAGGCCAAACATAGCCTAAGACATCGAGGAAAAAGTGCATTGTTCGTCAACTTTGACTTGGTGAGTCTCAACATGTATATAAATCTTAGCAGAGTTGGTTTCTTCAGCTTCAAGAACTTGATTTTGGAGATGAAAATGTACAGATTTTCATTTCTCCAACTGCTTTCTTGTTTTGCTTTTATAGCAACTGTGCATGTCGTCCTTGCACCGCCTGATCAATCAGGTTGGAAGCTCAAATCCTTGAAATTCATTTCCCTTCTTTGTTTTATTACTACTAGAATTTATAGTTTGCTTATTTCTAATTAGCAAAAAAAAAAGGAGAATAAGTGAAATTGAATCACATTTTCCTATCTGTGCGTTGCAGTAATTTTGTCATGCTTTTTTCATCTTCCATAGGATGTTTTGACAAAAATACTTTTTGGCAGGATTGGAGTACTTGCACCACGGATACAAACCACTACAAATATATTACTAAATGAGAAATTCAAAGCCAAATTATCTAATTTCGGGCTATCCAGAGCTTTTGTCAATGAAAGCAGTATGCATGTATCAATTAACAACATTGCTGGCTCTCCAAATTATGTGTTAGAGATCAATCTACTAGCAACAAATAAAATCTATCTGCAGGATTTTAAATCAGTTATTATCTTATCATAGTTTCAAATTTATTGTAATCGCATAGATAAACAACTTACCTTATCAATGACGCCAAATTCTTGTAGCTAATTAAGGGGTTTAATCAGAGACCAGATATTGATTTCAGTTCTACTTTTAGTCCAATAGTGCGGCCCACTACAGTTCGATTGATTTTATTTGTGGGAGTTCAAGAATTTTGTACCTCTTACTAATTTATTTCTCGACAATGAATGTAAATACTCTACAAGTGGGATGTGGAAGTTCCTAGTGTAATTTTGTCCTGTCCATGTGCTTATATTGATCCACTTGTAGAGCAGAAGCGAAGCAGAAGATATATCCATCTAAAAAATTGAGGTGAGATTTCAGTTCTCTTAATCTTATCCATAACTGATTTATCAACATATAATCATCTTTTAATGATTGGATGCAAAATGATATCATATTATCCTAGAAAAAGTTCAGATAGAGTCATGTATACGGTATATGTTTGATTTAATACATTCAGATGCTATTCTTATATTATGTTTACTAGTGTATTTCTTGCCCGATTGTTCTTCTACTTTGAGGTTATTATCTATTGCCTACTCAACAGAAAGCTTTCTAGTCCACTTTGCAACTTCCAATATGATGAATTGTCTAAGAAGTTTAGATATCAGTCATCAATGTAGAGTTATTTTCAGGACTACTAGAAGATATGCCGAGTGTGCACCACACCCCCTTGTGGTGTGCCGAACGTGTACAATACCCCCTTATGGTTTAACAACCCCCTAAACACTACCGTGTAGTTTGCCGAAAATGCACAACACTCGTCTACGGTAAAAAAAAATCCGTCATATTTAACGGAGTGCGTACTTCACCAGCGCAAAATGCTATTTTTTTTTTGTTTGCTTAACTAAAATATTTTTTGTACAAAAATGCCCTTAACTCAAAACATTTTTTTTCTTTCTTTACCTCCATCTCTATTTCACAAAAAAAAAAAAACTAAATAAATAAACCCCATCATCATCGTCCCCAACAGCCCCCACCCCCTACCCTACCCTACCCTACCCACCGTCCACCCCCACCCTACCCCACCCCTATCCTATATATATGTTTTTTTTTTGGTCTTGTATTATATATATGTGTGTGTATATATATATATATATATTTCTTTTTTTTTTCTATGGTGTATATATCTATATTGTTTTTTTGGGGTTTGATATTATATATATAGAGATAAACAAAAAGGAAAAGGACAAAAGAGAGAAAAGAAAAAGAATTGAGGACATTTATGCCTTTTTTCAACTTTTGTTAATTATTTTAACCGAAAAAATGTGGAGGGGACACATGTGTGTATTTTGAAAAGCACAGGTAGTGTTCAGGGTTTTAAACTATAGGGGATATTGTGTACTTTCGACAAACTACATGGAGGTCTAGTGCACTTCACCCTTTCGAATTTGAGGATCGTGTAAAAGTCAATAAAAATAATATATCAGTTTTCAGCATAGAGAGTAGTTTTGGGATAGCTAGTAAATGCAGAAATGCTAACATTATTCATTTTGAGGGTCATGTTTCTGTAAAGCTATATTTTGTTTATGCATATTATGAGCAGCTGAGTTGGTTGTGCATCTTTAAGCATCAAGCATAAAATGCCTAAGAAGCACTTAAATTCTGCTTCCTGGAAAAGTGGTAATATTGGTTTATCTGAGTTGTGAAGCTTGTATAATGTATGATAGTTAATGCTTTTATAGTATAATCAAGTTTACTACAGACCTTCTATCTTGACTTTACCAAGAAATGGCCTGAAAAAAAAAAAAAAAAAAAAAAAACACGTGCCTCATCCTCTTCGAATGGGTAAGGTAATCAAGATCCTGCGTCCTCTTCAAATGGAGCAGCTAATCATGTGACAAAATAAGTTCTGATTATCAATCTTCTTACAGTAAATTAGAATCTAAACTATTTTCAGAAACACCCCTTTTGTCGTTGTAAATTACTATAAATTAACTCAGCATTTTGCTCATCTTCAGCCTTTTGTTTTTTATGCTAATTTATAGTGTTTTTAGCATGTTTTGCTTTATACTATTGCTTCTTGCCATGATTAAGGTTTTTGCTCATTTGGGTATGTTTTGGTTTGTGTATTTAATGTTCAAGTTGGTTTTTTTTTAAAGTTTTTATGCTAATTTACAGAAAACAAATAGATATGACACTGAATATTTTTAGTAGTGTATCTATATATTAGAGAATGTTTCCCCTTAACCTTGATTATATTTTTCTGAACCTGGTTGGGTACAATAATGACACGTATCACCATTTAAAAACATCGCTCGACCGTATGTCATCAAGGCAAAACCTGGTGGCTCCAAGGCCAACATTATGTGGAAAAAAGGTGGCCTTGTAAACAATGTTGTAACCATGAACAGCATCAATCTCATAAATCATTTGAATCCCAAGTGTACTTGAAAGAGAACCATTCTATAACATATTCACATTCAGCATTCTAGCAGGAAAGTGGTTATATGACATTTGTTTCCCAAATTGTTGAATTCGGTTTTCTTGTCCATTTACCGTCTCATTTCCCGTTCTTTAAAAATAATGTTCTAATCAGATAATGTGAGAAAGTTTTTAATTAGGCTGAAATTTTTACTTTCATGATATGAAGTTCTATTATGCTGAGAAATAGCTTACTTTTGATAGTGGTGAGCAGAGTATATGCTTCGCATATACATGGTGTGAAAGTTGTTCTTATATGCTTTTAAACTTCATCTTCAGATTTAATATAGGGACCTTACTTTCTTTTGTTGAACTTTTCAGAAACTAATAGTCAATCAAGGATAAAGGCTGGAAAACGAAAGAGAAAGACTAGAGGAAAATCAATGTGTAAGACAAGTTGGCATCTACCAGTGGATAAACGAATCAAAGTTGAGTTTCTCTATGGGACATCTTGAAACAATGTAATTTTCTTACAAAACAAATGATTAACTTACAAAACAAATATGTGAATAACACTATAAATAGGATTTTTTGTAGTTTGTGGAAAATTACAGATAGACTTCTGTAAATGTTTGTTCATGGGCACAGTTGACGACTTTGTTACTCTTTTCTTTTGAAAGTTGCAATGAAATGATTACTTACCGAGCAAAAAAAACAATGTAATTTTCTTGATGAGATTTTCTTCTCCATATTAGATTTCTGTTACAGCCCCATTTCAAGGAAAAGATTCAATTTTCTTCACCCTTTTGGTAGCTTAATGTTTTAGCCTTCTTTTTCTTCTTTGTTTCTTTTTCTTCTCATGGGTCTTTAGATTGTCTCAATATGAGATTTTTCTATTTGTGCTTGCTTGTTGGTGTTTGTAACCATGAATGCAGGTTTGGTTTTGGTTTAAGAGTAAAAAGGATCCATGCTTTACACTTTAGTGTTTCATTTAATAGTCCTTGTTTAGAGTGTATATATCTTCTCGCAATCTTTATCTTCTCCTTCTTTCTTTCTTTCTTTTAGGTTTTTCACATCTAAATATTCCAATTGCATTTATTAATGCACATGCGAGAGAGAAGAAAGACCTAAAAGCTTTTTCGTTTTCCATAATAAGTGGCAGTTCAAATAAATTGCTGTCTATTACTTTATTAATAATAGGTAGCAATTTTTTACAACTACTGCCTATTAATCTAGACATAGGAGGCACCTATCTTAACTGCCACCTATGTGAATTGAACTATAAGTGACAATTTTCTTAAACCACAATTTATTGTATAGGCGACACCCATATGGGTGGCGTCTTGGTGGCGGTTTTGAATACTGTTATCTTTTAATTGGTGGTAGTTAAAAACCGCCACCTTTTAAAGACAAAACTGCCACCTATTTGGATAATTTTTGTAGTGATGGAGATGGCGGACATAGTGAGTACAGAAACGGAGATGTTGTTTTGACCATAATAGATATTGCATGTGTATAATAATTTTCGAAAATAAGCCAACATCGATAGTAGCTTAGATGTTTAAGGCTAATCATTGTTGCCGTGAGGGTAAGGCTTTGAATCCCCTCCATGTGTTTGAACTTATAAAAGAGTAAAAAGCATATGGAAAGGAAAAAGCTATTGCCTAATTTGAACTTGAGTTAAAACGCTTACACACTATGGTGCATAGGCACCAATGTCTAAATGTGATTATCTAAAATATATGATTCAAATCTGAAACTTAAGAAAGAGTAATTTTGTCCAAAAAAATATCATTTATGTGAATTACTATTTTAATTTATACACTGTATTTTGAGTCTCTCTCACTAATTTAAAATGCTCAACACATCTGTCACACCTGATTAATCTTTTCTTTTGAATGGGGGTGTTATTTTTTGCTGTCAATTTGACAACTTTCACCATTCTGTCAAATAGACAGCAAAGGACGGCTGATAGAGCAATTCCAACAACCTCTTCATTTTTCCCTAAAATAGCTAGTGAAATTGGTTTTCTCTTTTTATAAAAACTCTCTATTTTAGTTTTACTCCAACTACACTCTTTATTTCACACTCTCTATTTAATTTCACTCTAATAATTCTTCATATTTTATCTAAACTCATTGCTTAATAATTTTTTTTTTATCTTTTGTATTTAATTATTAACTTCAACATCACTATCTATTTTAGCTAACACACTATTTTTTTTTTTATTATTGTCTAGTTTTTAGTTTTTAGTTTTTTCTATTTTTCACACTCTAACACACTATTTTTTAAACATACAATTGAGAATATAAAGAAGGGTTTATTACCCGATTAGTCCCTTATCTTTGTCTAGATTGTTTAGTTGATCCTTCCATAGTTGTCGAATCGTGAATCGTATCGTGAATCGAAATTTCATTTTTTTGAATCGTGAATCGTATCGATTCGGTCACAAATTTGAAACTATTTGATATTTAACATATTATATTTCTATTATCAGTTTTTAGTTGAGATTCTTTATTTGAATTAATATTAATATATGTTTTTGTTACTTTTCTAGATTGTTCATTACTTCACTTGTTTCTAGTAGCCCAAACAATTTCTGCATCACAATATCATACTATTTTTTTTTGGTCGGAACAATATCACATTTCACAAGTGCCCAAACTAGTGCTCAAAAGCTGTTGTAAACACAAGTGGTCCAATCAGTTATTAGTTTTGTGCCCCATTTTTTTACTAAAGTGGACTTATTTTGTTATCTACTTTGAAATATTTTGGGCTTTAAAATAAATAAATAAATAAATAAAAATTGACCCGAATCGCGAACGATTCAGTGAATCGTTCGATTCACTAACGATTCACTAACGATTGACACGATTCGGTACCGATTCACTTGCGATTCACGTCGATTCACAATTCTCCTATCTGATTCGTATCGTTTTTTTAGTGAATCGTATCAAATCGTACGATTCGAATCGTACGATTCTGATTACAGTGGATCCTTCATCTTTAAAATAATCATAAGTTAGTCCCTTAACTTTCTCTTTTGTGCCACTGTTGGTCATTCGGTCACTTTTTTAACAGTTTTAACATGTGCAAAGCATGCGACTTATTTTTTTGAGGACAAAATCATCAAAACAAGAACACTCATATTTCCTCCTCTTTCACTTTACCTCTATACCCGATTCTTCAACTCATACCCCCCAAATCCCTAACCTTTATCATTACCCCCAAATCCCCCAAATCCCTAACCCTAATTGCTACCCCCAAATCCCCACACTTTGGGCATGGATTGTCCGAGGCATGAGAAGGAGATGAGCTGAAAATCAAGCCGTCCAATATAGTTCCAGTCCCAATTTCTTGACCTGCGCCCCTGGTAAAATGGATTACCATTCCATCGCCAACATATATTCTTGACACCAATTAGAGGACAACAAAGTCAATGCAGCAAGTGATTTCATACTTAAACCTAAATCCACAAAGAACTCCACAACAAAGTCAATGCAGCAAGTGATTACATGTAAAAGGATTAAGAGAGAGGAAATGGAAAAATAGAATTGGTAGCACAAAGATCCCCGTCCATATCTCTTAAAAGACATCCACTAAAAAGTCTGCATTGTCTCTCTTTGATTCTTATTTTCATTCTATGTTTCTCTTATATTTTCTATTGGTGCAGTTCAACAATAAAAATACTAAGCCTTCAACAATCGATACCAATAGTTAAAGGGATATGATATGTAAACAATGATGGAACCAGCACCAAACCCAATTCTAGAACATGCTTTTACTTTCTTTCTTTTTTTTTTCATTGTTCAGAGATTCAACATATACTAAGCCTTCAACAATGGATACCAATAGTTAGGGATTTGGAGGATTTGGGGGTAATAATAAGGGTTAGGGATTTGGGGGTATGAGTTGAAGAATCGGGTATAGGTAGAGGTGGCAAATGGGCTAGTTGGGTCCAGCCCGACCGAATCGTGGGTAAAGAAAAATGAGTCAGACTCGATACATATGTTTAGTGGACTGAGTTGGGTTGGGTTCAATTCTTGAAATATAAGACCTAGCTCGGCCAATGAGCTCGCTACCACGAGTCGCGAGCTGGGCTGAGCTAGGTTGGGCCAGCCCAGCCCATCTTTATTTTTTATTTTTTATTAGTGTGTTATGAATTTTGATAGTTGGATTAATAACGAAAAAAACTTAATCTTTACTTTTTTTACGGAAAAAGTTAATTTAACAATTAACAAGACATAAGTTAATTGATAATATTAATATAAATTATAAAACATTACTTAACAAACCACAAGTTCACAAGACACAGATACATTACTAATAAACATAAAAAAATAACATTAAATAAATGCTTGAAGAAAATTGGTGCAGAACTTCTCCATTTTATTATGCTCCTTGTGAGGGTGCTGGGCCTATTGGTGGTGGTAGTGGCAGTGGTTAAGGATTAAAATAGTTTGGAACATTTGAGTTTTGAGATACAAGATGTCTTACAAGCGTTCCAGTTCTAAATTGACGATGCAATATATATTTATGTTCACAATAGTTACAAATTACATACTCATGTTCTTCAAAGTAAGCAAAATGATTCCACATATTTGAACGTAATTGTTGTGAAAGATTTTCTTCTCCCATAGCCATAAATATTATGTATTCTCTTGTAGTAAAATGAAGTTGAATACACTAACTATTTATAAGAAAAATTACATGTACAAATTATAATCTCAAGATGGGTTTTATTTGGATTCGAATTAGGCCTGAGCTGGGCTCGAGCTGGGCTAGGTTGAGCGGGATTGGACTTGGGCACAAATGGGGTGGGTCCAAAAATATATGACCCAACTCGGTCCATCTATATGTGGTGGGCTAAGCCGAGTCGAACCCACTTTCATTCGAGTTAGGCTGGGCCCGAATTTTCATGTGTTGGGCTGAACTAAGTCTGTGTCGGCCCGACCCAAATGTCACCTCTAGATATAGGGGTTAAATGAAAGAGGAGGAAATATGTGTGTACTTGATTTGATGATTTTGCCCTCAAAAAAATAAGTCATATGCTTTGGACATGCTAAAATCGTTAGAAAAGTTACAGAAGGATCAACGGTGACATAAAAAAAAAGATAATGGACTAGCCTATGGTCATTTTAAAAATGAGGGACTAACTAGACAATTCGTACAAAGATAAAAAATTAACCGGGTAATAAACCCTATAAAGAAAGTCATATCACAGTATTAAAACATTACACTAACTGTAAAAGAAAAAAAAATCTCTTTCAGTCCTAATCCTAATTAACACTTCCTCCATACACATTTCAGCCGCCGCCTCCTCACTCCATAAACACTTCAGATGTCATCTCCCCTTGTTCATACCACCCATTGGCAACCCCACCTATTTCACATCAACAACAAAAAAGCAATAAACAATGGCTTTGGCGAAGTTGATTTACTTGCCAGGTTCAGCGAGGTAAAGATAAGAAGTAGCGATTTTGTCAAAATAGCGAGCAAAACAGCGAGTCTGTTGCACATTACTTTTGGTCATAAGTCTAGCTGTTTTGGCGAAGGAGCAACTTTGGCTATGGACTTGCCCTTAATCCGTACAAAATGTGCAGCACACCAGCCGCACATATTTTCAACTATGTGGCTGGCCTTTTTCTTTTTTTTTTCGTGACATTTACATGCAGTGGGGTCCAACAGAAGACAATTTATTGCATGAATTGCATGAACGCATGTCCACGTGATGTTTGTTTAGGTCAAGTCTATTCTGACGAAAAGAAGTGTACTACTTTCACTCTAAAAGAAAAAGTATTTTGAAACTATCAACACGCAGACCACGCTTGGGAAGACTTAATTAAAATATTTTGAAATCATCAACATTCTTGAATGATAAAGCCAAAAGATCAAGTAAATTTTTAGTAATTCTTTTTTTTCTAATTTAGATGAAGTGTAACTTAATCAGACTTGTGTCAATCATACAAACTATATTAATATTCTGAAAATCTTGAATTTTCAGCAAAGACTACAAAAGAAGTCCAACAAAGTCCAATTTTCATAATAATTTTAGTGAAACTTTGTTAGAAATTACTCTTGTATGGGGAGAGAGTGTGTGAAGTAATAAAACAATCATGATGATGACATAAATCAACACGGTTGGTAGAGGCAGAGTCAGAAATCTAATGTTAGGAGGGTCGAAAAAAAAATTTAGACATACATAACGACAAAAAACTAGCAAAAAAAATATATATATAACAATGGTGACTTGAATTCACATCCTCAACATATTGATAATTATAACTAACCACTAAGCTAATTTCATGTTTTTGAATATTTCTATAATTTTTTGACATTTTACTTGGAGGGGCCAAATCTGTTTTTTCAAAAAAATTCCATTAAATATATATATATTTTTTTGGAGGTTCGGCCCACCAATCCCCCCTCCCTCTGCCCCTGAGGTTGGTGAGAGTTGAACAAAATTTCATTAAATAATATATATATATAAACGTCAGAGTTAATGTTTTTAAATTTATCCACCGTTAAAAATATATCCTACTGCTAAGAATAGTTTAATCTACCCTTAGATGTTTATTTAATAATATTGTTCTTGCCGGAAAAAAAAAAAAAGAAACCCCGTACCACTTTCACACACTCTAATATCTAACTTGGTCATATGCAAATGGAAAATGATCTCCTTTGGTCCGCCTCTCCCTTAGGCCCCAACATTCAGTCTTCTCTCTTTTTGACAAACACAAACACGGAAATGGCCTCCTTGTTTCCCAACGTAGGCCCGTTGGGAGCTATTGAAACTATTAAGTGATCACTTAATCTAAAAATTTAAACTGTAGAGAGAAGTTTATTATATTATTTATTATATTCAACACGTCTTCGCAAGTGTAGACGGAGTTAATTTTTGAGTCTTGCACTTAGACAATTTTAATATTTTTAAATGGGTAACGACGTTTTGAATCCAAAATCTTTTGGCACCCAAACTCTGATACCATGTTAAGTGATCACCTCATCTAAAAATTTAAACTGTTAAAGAGTAGTTTATTATATTATTTATTATATGCAACATAAACTTCCACTCAATATACCTCACGCAGGTTATTGCTCGACAAGTGCTGATTATTTTGCTCTTAAGACATCGAGGAAAAAGTGCATTGTTCATCAAGAAGTTGATTTTGGAGATGAAAATGTACAGATTTTCGCTTCTCCCACTGCTTTCCTGTTTTGCTCTTACAGCAGCTCTGTCTGTTGTCGTCCTTGCACAACCAGATCAATCAGGTACTTGTAAATCTCAAATCCTTGAAATTCATTTCCCTTGTTTGTTTTATTACTACTACAATTTATAGTTCGCTTATAATTCTAGTCTCTTCTCTCTCTTCCCTTCTCTCTCTCAGGATTCATAAGCATAGATTGTGGTTTGTCTGAAAGTTCCAACTACACCGATCCAGACACCGGAATCTTCTACACTTCAGATGCAGGCTTCACAGACAGCGGTGTGAATGTTGCGATATCATCATCCCTTAAAGCAAATAGAGTCTACTTCTTGACCTTAAGAAGCTTTCCTGAAGGAATGAGGAATTGCTACACCCTTAGACCTGCAAAAGGGAAGGATAACAAGTATTTGATAAGGGCACAGTTCTTGTATGCAAATTACGACGGAAAAAACCAACTACCAGAATTTGATCTGTATATTGGAGAAGATTTCTGGGCTAATATGAGGTTTGTTGATACATACGGTTCAAGAAAACTGGAAATTATACACACTCTGACAACAGAGTATGTACACGTTTGTCTTCAAAAGAGAGGACAAACGATTCCTTTCATATCAGTATTAGAGTTGAGGCCATTGAACAATACCTTATACACTACTCAATCTGGATCATCAGACCTTATAGAACGGTGGAATCTCGGCTCTGAATCCGATGAATGGGTTAGGTGAGTCTTGTTATATAATTGTAACTATGGATGTCTATCCTTCCAACATTTTGTTTCGTCCGTAAATTTATTCCAAATTCTGGTTTAATAGGTACCCGAACGATGTCTATGATCGCATGTGGGCCCCCTTCAACCTCATGAAATATCCTTATTTTCAATGGTCTAGTGCTACGTCGTTAAGTACTAATCATCCACTAAGCACAGGAAAATTCCAACAACCATCTACTGTCATGAGCACCGCAGCCACACCCCAGAATTCAAATGACTCTTTGTACGTGTCTTGGGAATTTCAGAGTCCACACGGATTTTATCTATACTTGCATTTTGCTGAAGTTGAAGGGCTCCAAAGAGGTGAAATTAGAAAATCCCAAATCTATTTGAACGGGGAACCTTTGTATAGAGAATTCTCTCTAACTTATCTGCGACCATTTAGTGTATGGAGCACGGATGCTGCAAGTGATCACACCAAGAATGAGCTCTCCACAAATTCAACTGAAAATTCGACGCTTCCTCCCATCATGAATGCCATAGAAATTTATAGGGTAAAGTATTTCACAACACCGGGAACCTATGAGAGTGATGGTATGTCGTAATTACAAACTGACATTTCCAATTCCTGCTGACCTATAGCAACACGTGTTTAACCTTTTTTTAAAAAAAAAAAAAATTTCTGTGCCTTTTCTACTCTATTTTCTATGATACTAGTGGCTGCCATATTTGGCATCAAGTCATACTACAGACTCAAGAGGAACTGGCAAGGAGATCCATGCGGACATCCAGATTTCAGATGGGATGGCCTCAACTGCAATGATGATTACAATCCTAGAATTGTCTCATTGTATGTATATGCATTTAGACTTTTAACACTTCACATCTCAGTTTCAATTTCTCTCAAATATATCATTGAACTTGTATCAGGGACTTATCCCCAAGCGGATTAAACGGATCAATCACTCCTCACATAGCTAATCTCACATCTATTCGGATTCTGTAAGTATGCCTATTTACGTCTTGACTTGGAGGGAAAAAAAATTAAGTTGATGTCTTTTCTTTTCTTTATTATTCTAAATATTGAAGAAAAAAAATTTGCAACCAAAATGAATAAGAGATTTTCATAATTATCACTTATGTAGTAAAATCTGATTGTTTCAGGGATTTGTCAAATAACAATTTGAGTGGAAATGTGCCTGATTTTTTGGCTCAACTAGCTAATTTAATAGACTTGTAAGTGTCTGCTAACATTTTACTATTCCATGGTACGAATGAAAGAAGAGTATGTCATTTATTTTTCACTTCATTACAGATAATTAGCAGGGAACAATTTCAGTGGGGTGATACCAACAAAACTACAAGAGAAGGCAAAGCAGGGATTGTCTTTCAGGTTTACTTTACTATCAGAAATAAATCTAATTGGACTGTTACTAATCTTTTATACTACCATTTAAGCAAAAACTGTTTTGGTCTCAAGATTCAGAAATCAATATAATTATCTCACTACTTTTAAGGGACCACTAAGAGAAGAGCTATATGTTAGAATATATAGGATCTAATACCAGAAAATATAACATCATAAACATATTCAATTCGAGATTTGAAAGAATGCTTGAACACCATGTTATATTTCTTAATTTGCTAGAAACTTTTTGTGCTAATCCTGCAAGAAAACCTTGAGCGACGTGTTGTGGTAGGCATGTCTAGACTAAGTGCTCCTTCTCGCTCTCCAACTCCTATATGGTGGCTCTCAATGGGGTAAGCCAACCCTAATAGTTTATTACATAAACTACTAGCATTTTAGATTTGAGAGAGGGTCTAGCCTAAAATCTTTATTGCCCCCCCATCAAACAGCCCTAATATTAAAATAGGCTCTACACCTTACATACCGTACCGCTAAAAATAAAACCCATGATACGGACCTAGGCCTAACTGGAGTGGATCACAAAAATTCTATACTAGGCTTTACCCGTCAACCTCTACCCATTTTTCAAAATAACAAAATATCTCAATTAGTGGTAGCCCATAATTTAAAAATTCTAACAGCCTCCCACTTGGGCAACACTGATTGATTTTATATTTTGAAACTTTTTTAATTTATAAAATGACTCTCAGGTTGAAAATAACTTTAACGGCCACAAAATAAATGTCTCAATCTAGAATCTGGTCCAACAAGTACATCAATATTGAACCATAAAAGTCGTTATACAATCTTTTGGCATAAGACTCCTATGATCACAAATACTAATGCCCTATCAACACAGATTCCATGGTGTGGTAAAGCGTAGTGTGGTTTTTGGTACATGTGATCTAACTAGATCCATAATTGGCCACTTTATGGTCTTGTAAAGATCCTTTATGGGATTAGATTGCCTTTCACCTCATAAGAGGCCTTTAAACTTTATTGGGATATATGAACCCCCTTTAATGATTCTATATCGAAGCCACTTCAATAATGAAGCCTTCAACTATATATCTCGAAATATGAAACTTTAAACCCGCGTGAGCTCACAGTAATTTTATCTGTGAACATAAAATAGTGATCACAACTTAAATATGATAGGAACAAAACTTTAATATATTATCAATTACTCAAAATAAACTGTACTGTTACACTCTACGCTTCTAACCTGAAGCCCTTTCAATTGAAACATTAACAAAGATTCAAAAGGAGTTCCTAAAATGCATACAAATGTAATATCCAATAAATGTTAATCTGGGTATATAGCTTGCTTACATTTGCATAAACATGCCAAGCACACAGCTATTATACCTTAAACACTTGTTGGCCATAAATTTCCAAGCTTATGCCTTTATAACCCATCAATAGATCTAAGTTGTGTAAATAATTAAATAGGTAATAATGACATGATTGAATCACAATCACCACCATTATCTCAGATAAAAAATTGTAAATATTTAATTACCAAATATGAGACTAGTAATCACATACTAACACTTCATTAAAAGTACAAATGCTCCCACTAACCAAATGCTTCAAAATTTATTAACATCTACGCACTTAATGGCAACTTCTTTGGTTAGTGATATTACAATCTTTGAAAACATATTTTGATTGTAATATTCAACTTTAAAAGTGTTGAATTTTTAACCCTCATAAAAGAGAAACTCTTTAAACTTTATTTCTAAATAAAGAGACACTTTAAGAATATGAGCATGTCAAGGTACAACAAATTGCATCAATTATTTCCTTTAAAACATGTAAGTCACTTTATAAACCTCCAACATTGACTTTTATGTAGAATGCAATGACCTTTATACCATTGGTTTATCTCAAATGCTTAAATGAGATATATACATCATGGTCATATTAAAATTGTAATATATGTAAATGTACATAAACTGCCTTTTAAACATGCTACCTTATAACTTTCTTAACAATAAACATGCACGTTTACATGTTAAAGAACATGACCTTATGGATATGTTATTCCCATTGACCTTGAAGTTTACTTGTCACTTTAAAACTTTATATTTTTTATGACTTGAAACTTGTACTTTACAAGTGAAATTTTCTAACATGAAATAAGTTTCATTTATGATGAAAACATCAATGAAACTTTTCTAGAATGCTTACTTTAAAATTTTAGATTTGATAAAATAAAAAACATAATGTAGTGGAAAACACCATTCCTTTACTAATTACATATAGCAACAAGTAGTTTTGAATAGCTAATTTAAAGAATGCGCATTTCAACCTCTCAAGCTGAATAGAGCCTTTTGCCTTAGGCGTGCTAGCTTAACTCTTAACCTACATTCTCTAGTAACAGCTATAATGAAAACATATATTTCAAATGCATAATGCAAGTACATGCTTTGGAAACTTTAATAGCCTTTAGCACTAAGATAACTTAATATGTGTGCATCTGAAATAATATCTACACTATATCCTTTAGATAAAAGACTTTAAATAAACAACATTGCACAAAGGCAATACATTTGATACTTTAAATCTATATAATAGCTATATAAAATAAGGCTTAATAGAGGTTGTAGTACCATGCATGGAAAACATGATTATCACCTTGGAACAATCTCACATACAACTTTAAAGAGCAGAAACACGGAAGACAATCATAATCATGCCCAGTCAACTGCCATAATCCCCTAATGTGCAAATAAGATGTGCAATATAATACTAACTTTAAATATGAACTTAAACTTTACCATTAACCACAAAATAATGCACATAACATGAACTTGTGACCTAAACATTCTAGTTAAAAACTTGTTCTCTTTGGAGACTCAAATGTATAATACAAGATTTTCCAGCAAAGTACAAGATATATCTAAGTCCCCCATAAATAAATAGTAAGACAAATAGAAACCTAACACTTTCAGGCAAGAAAGGCTTCCTATGATAAAATTTCTTTAACACCCTTACTATTCATTCATACTCTTCAAAAGTTAATGCTCACAATTACCACCTTCGGGTATGCAATTATGAACTATAGCTTCAAGAAGTAAACCATCCCAGAATCGTGATTGGATTACTTATGAACCACAACGGATAACCCGCTTCGGTCAATTTACCCAACTTGATCCAAAAATCATCCAATTGGAAAAAATAAGACGTCCTAATATCCTTATTGGAAATCTTCAAAGACTTTATGAATAACCTAATATGGCAAGTCGTCAGCAGAGGCTTATGAAGATACCAACTAGGACAAGTTAAAGAAACTTTATGTTCTTGAATAAGTTTCCATGTTCCTTGAAATATAGAGTGCCTCCAATTGAACTAGAATAGCATTATGTCAATCTTGTATTACCATCAAGCACATTTGGCAAATTCATCCAGAGACAAATAAATAAAATACTGTCTTTAAAAAAAGCCTTAAAAGTGATGTTTGACTAAAACTTTAATATTATGAACTATATAAAAAAAAAATATGACCATCCAAAAATGAAAACTTAATATGAGGGAGCACTCATTTAATTAAGCTTCACTTAATCATTGCAAAAGTCAGACTTTGAAAAATACATGAAGTTAATTGAATGTTGAGATGACATTGACATTTCAATCATGAGATAACATGAATCCAAACAAAGCACTTTCATATAATTTCAAAAAAAAAATTGTATCTTCATGATACTTGAAGATCTAATCAACAACTAGACATAAAAAGTAGAAAAGATGATGATCATAGAGAATAAACATGTGATCTCTTAATTATTCTTTATCAAATATAATCAATATACCAATAATTCACATATTTGAAGTGACAAGTATGACTTTTGAAGTGTATAACTTTAGGTCTTAAATAAACTTAATATACTGTATATCTTCACAACATAAAATATTTAATAGTTCCACAGATAGAATTATATCATAGTCTTCACACATGCTGGGGAGAAGTCAGCAAACACTTCTAACTATAATATAACAACACCTCACCTTAAGTAATTTTATAGTCTTAAGAACCTTAATAATTTAGAGGATCTCAAGTTTGCTTCTATATGAAATTAACTTGATATAGAGACCCCACAATAATTACTAAGAATGGCTGGAGCATAATGCAAAGTCGGCATGCATCAATTTCACAGCACCTACATGGATGATTGACTATTTCGGACTTGCATCCGCGAGCCATATATACTCCTTTTAAATTTTGATTGGGGTTTCACATAAACAGTGAACTCACCGTATTCAATTTGTGAATTAGTTTTCATATGTGCTTTGCAAAATCACGTACAAGATAAGCATATAGAGTTTTAGTGCTTGCCCATGAAATAATTGTTTCTTGTATATTATTTTGGTTTTATCCATGCTTTTCCTCCATCTTGGAAGTATCTTTACTTTACTGCTACCCTTAAGAAGAATTGCATATAGGATACGAAGAGGAATCAATTAAAAAATAATAATAGGGTTCAAATAATGCATCATGATTAAGTTACACTAAAATTACCCAAGAAAAATAAAATAAGAAAAAGGACCAACACTCGGCTTATCTTTCATACAGTCCTCAGAGTTTCTAAGCTTTTGCATACCAATATGAATCAATTATCTCTTCCATTCCTACTTCTTTTTTTTTTTTTTTGTGCGTCGAACCAAAAGCGAAAACCAAGTTGAGACATTTAGAGCTGCTTAGTTTAGATGCCTAGATTGGAGTCAAGCCAATATTGAGACGTTGACTACGTAGCAGACAACAATATAGACACAAATTTAAGCGTGGAAGCAAAAGTTCGCAGAATAGATGAAAATTAGATTCCTTTTCCATGCTGGATCTGCACACTATTACTTGAATCCATAGTTTCAACACTTGAATTCGTCACATATGAATTTACTGTATGAAATAGATTGCCTTTTGAATGCACTACTGTATGCGGCATTCGTAAACGGCATTGTCCAGGATGAATTAGATAAATACATTCAATATTATACAATCAATTGAAAGATTCTTTATGGGTTCTACTTTTTATATTTATGGTTTCGATACCACTTGTTAGAATATATAGGATCTAATATCAGAAAATAGAACAACATCATAAACACATTCAATTCGAAATTTTAAAGAATACCTGAACTACATGGCATAATTCTTAATTTGCTAGAAACTTCTTGTGCTAATCCTACAAGAAAACCTTGAGCAACATGTTGTGGTTGACAAGTCTAAATTTGGTGCTCCCTCTCCAACACCTGTATAGTGGCTCTCAATGGGGCAAACCAATATAATACAAGAACCTCTTTAAATTAATAGCGTTGGGACCACCAAATGTTATTAATTTAGTGAGTTATTAATTTATAGATAAAATAATAACTATTAATTTATAGAGATATTTTTAATTTTTTTTGGTTTTATAATAAACATATTATGATTATGATGTCTTTTTTTGAAAAAACTTGTATTTTTTGGGTCCAATTTGAAAAGATAAGTAATGAGAATAGAAGATAAAATTTAATTTAGTTGGATCAAAACAAAATTTCTCTAATCTTGTATCCAAGTCCTTGTAGGATTAGGATGAGAACTAGTTTATCTAATCTTGTATCTTAATCCTTGTAGGATTATCTCAATTTTTTCTCTTTAAATAATTAAATATAAGATTCAACTAGATTTGAAGTTCAACAAAAGACAAGCTACTCTTGATTCATATTTTAAGAAAATCTCATAGTCAATTTATTATGTACTTTTTAGCTAATTATTAATTTATGAAATATTTGGGTCAATAAAATACAAAGGAAAATTTTTAAATATATTATCTTATAATTTTATCGAATTTATCAATGTTTTACACAGGTCCGAAGTCGGGACCGAACATTTTTATTAATTAAAAGATATTACTAATTTATCGAGTATTAATTTAAAGATGTTCTACTGTAGTTTATTAGATAGATTACTAGTATTCTGGAAAGGAGAGAGGGCTACCCTAAAATCTTTATTGGGCCCCACCAAGCTACCCTAATATTAAAATAGGCTCTATACCTTACATACCACACACCACTAAAATAATATCCATGAGATGGACTTAGGCCCAACTAGAGTGGATCACAAAAATTATATACTATGCTTTACCGGTTAATCTTAACATGTTTTTCGAAATAACAAAATATGTCAATCAGTAGTAGCCCATGATTTAAAAATTCTAACACTATAAGCACATTATATGCAAATTTTGATTGCTTTTGTCTAGGAACTATGATTTCTAAGGTCCACATTTTTTGTCCTTTTTCAAGCAGTATCGATGGACTACCCAACAATGAAAAACATAGTGATACTAGCAAAAAGAAGAACAAGGTTATCCTTCCAATAGGAGCATCAACACTTGCCATTTTTCTTCTTGTCCTCTTGGTATTTATTACCATGTGCGCAATCAGAAAACGAAGAAAAACAGGTTAGTAAAATTCATCCTAATTTATTATAATGGGATTATTGAGTGAAAAGATAATTTCAATAGGGCAGTTATTGAGTCTCGCTATCATACCCAACAACTCTCACAAACATTATGGTCCCACCTATTAGAAAGCCTATTGAGCCTGGTTAGCCTTTCAACAAATAGTTTTTACAAAGATTTCTTTTCTTCGTTGACTTATGCTTGTCAAATCTCCTATACACAGTGATAAGGAAGAGCAATTGCACGTTACAGAGTAAAAATTTGGTAATTACATACTCAGAGATCTTAAAAATAACAAATAACTTTGAGAGAGTTCTAGGAAAAGGAGGATTTGGCACAGTCTATCATGGACTTATGGGTGACACTGAAGTTGCAATGAAGATGCTCAACCCTTCATCGACTCAAGGACACAAGGAATTCCTAGCAGAGGTAACTTACAAGTTCTTAATCTACACATCAATGCTAGAGTTGGTGAATGAATAGGTCAAACATATGATGCATATGTGCTTACAATAACTTTCAATATTCAGGCCAATGTTCTTATGAACGTCCATCACAAACACTTGACTTCTCTGATGGGATACTGCGATGAAGGCAGTAACATTGGCATCATTTACGAGTACATGGCGAATGGTAACTTAAAACAACACCTATCAGGTATATGGAATTGATTGCACTATGCGTGTACATTTATGAACAATGACTTGAGATAATCTTAGAGGGTTGTCTTATTGGGTGCAGAATTGAGTTGGGAACAAAGACTTAGAATTGTAGTAGATGCAGCACAAGGTAATTTCATCTTTAGTGTCTGATTAAAATATTTACGTCGAAAAAGAAAAACATTAGTTTCCAAAACAAGGTAAACATTAAAAGTTAAGTTAATCATAAACTATGAAGATAAGAAGAGAGAATAAATGAATTTGAATAAGATTTTCCCACCAATGCATTGCAGTAATTTTATCATGTTATAATTGCATTACTATTTTGGCAGGATTGGAGTACTTGCATCATGGATGCAAACTACCGATAGTCCACAAAGATATCAAGCCTACAAATATATTACTAAATAAAAAATTCAAAGCCAAATTATCTGATTTTGGGCTATCCAGAACCTTTGCCAATGAAAGTGGTACGAATGTGTCAGTTAACACAACAGCCGGCTCTCCAGGTTATATGGATCCTGAGTAAGTATTACTCTTCATTAGGCTACTAATAAAAATTTTATGCCATGTTTTAATTTGAAGAAGCTCGCAGGTGTTTCTCCTCCCACAAATTGACGAAGAAAAATGATATTTATAGTTTTGGGGTTGTCCTCTTGGAAATCATCACTGGCGGGCCAGTAGTAAACAATGAAGGCAGGCACATAATTGAAGGGGTTGCTCCTTTGGTTGAAAATGGAGACATCAGAACAATTGTTGATGAGAGGTTACAAGGCAACTTCAATATTGACTCTATCTGGAAAACTGTTGAATTAGCAATGGCTTGTGTCTCTCGTCCTTCCACTACAAGACCAACCATGGATGATGTGGTGATTAAATTGAAAGCGTGCTTAGCAATAGAGATGCCTAACCAAGAGATGCCTAATCACGAAACAGAACCAAACAGTGTAACATCTTCATTTCTAGAGGAAGAATATGATCCTCAAGATCTAGAAAGGTAAAGTGGAGTTGACAAAAATCATTTCATACTTGCATATGATTTTGTTTGGCTAGTTTCAGGTACTAATTGAGGCCAATGCAAGTTTTGTAAACTTGGCAAACATGTATTGAGCGTTAGTCAAGAATAAATATAAATGTTAGAATTTTGAGAATGGAGATAAACAAATATTGTTTACAGAGAAAGAATCGAGAGGAAGTCTCGGGAGGCAAATGGAATATCCATAATGTTACGTTGGATCAAGCGACAGATTGTATAGGAATAAGTAAGAAAGAAAGTTTTAGGAGAATCTAAAGGAAATAACCCGACTGTATTTGTCTTTGAGTTGAGTTTAATGAATTACTTTACATTTCTAGCAAAAAAATAACCCGACTCAAAAAAAAAGATGGTAACAGAGTAAGAGAGTTCAAAATTAAGTTAACAAGAGGATAGAACGTTATAAGCTCTTCAGAAAGTCGATAATTTAGTGAATATAGGAAGATATAGAGTAGCCAAAAAGGAAGCCAAAAAGGTAATTGGTGTGACAATTAAAGCAAAGGCATAAAAAGATCTTTATGATGACTCCGTAATGTGTATGCATTGAATTTAGAGAGGTGTATTGACACGAAAGATTTGAAATTGTCACTTATGAAGATTGAAGAGTCATGATTCTTATGTCTTTATCGATTATATACATATGTGTGGGTGTGTGCGCGTGTGTGCATAAATAAGCACATGACACATATATTACTGCTCTTGCTATATAGTTCTAAAAAATTACAAGCATAACCTATATAAACTCCAAACCGTGCCACATTTTTCTTCTTCTGTCTCATGTTGTTCTAAATTAGTTAACTTTTTTATTAGCTCATCAAAAAGAAAAAAAAATTGATTCATTTTTTTGTTGTGCTTTTTGACATGCAAATTGAATTCTTTTACATTTTTTAAGGTAATTTTTATAAGAAAAATAAAATAAAATTATTTTTTTAAAAAAGTTAAGAAGTTACGATTATAGTTACTGGTTACAATTATGGTTATAAAACTCTTATCATAGTGCATCAGTGTATCTTTAAATACCAATGAAAACAATGCAAATTCTGTGGTGCAAAACTATTTCTTACATATATAACTTTTAAGATATTCGAATACATATAAAACTTAAAGAAGCAAAAACTCCGCGAAACGAACAAGATGGCACATGACTTATTTCGTATATATAATTATAATCATCGATTTAAAAAACAATTGCATAATGAATAAAAAATTATTAAATTGACAAATAACTAATTGATAAAAAATTGAATTCATAATATCCTACTACAGATTCTAGCTAGTTAGTGCCAAATGTATATAGTATTATAAGAAGTTGCAGCTGATAGATGATCACTGCCAAGAACTAAGGACATAGGAATTCGATAAGACAGAGCAATTTGTATGGCTTGGGGGGTAAGCTTTGTAATTTGAGAGAACACAAATACTACTATCAGTAGCGTCAATACAAACAAAAGCAAGATCTTAATTTTCTCTTGACCGCATCTTGGTCTCGTCTTCATAAACGTGTTCACCCTGTTCTTTTTTTTCTCTTGACCACATCTTTCTCTCGTCCTCAGAAACGTGTTCACCCTCTTCCTTTTTTATGATCAACGTTCTCCACCTAGATCCTGGACTTGATATATATCTATATCTATATATATATCTATCTATATATATATATATAACTAGAGAAAAAATAACTAATGTGCTAATAAGATTTGTAGAGAGTTTAGGGCGACTTATATATTGAGATTTGAAAGTCGGTAATTAATTAAGAATCCTCCTCTAGGGCTACTAGATTAGTTTTGGCAGGTTTCAAGTATGGCTTTGACTTTAATATCTGGTTTCCTATATCGGGCATGAAAATTATTGTCAAGAATATATGCCTATTTAATACATACATTGGACTCCGTATCTTTAACTATGACAAAATAAATTAATGCTCTCATTAAAAATAAAGACAAGGTCAGAATAATTAACTAATTAATACTTTGATTTCAGTAAGCACAAATAAAAATTGTAGTAAAACTTAATAATATCGTCTTTCCCTTTCTGGAAACTTAATAATTAATTAATACTTTGATTTCGCATAAAATTGTGATGATCCCAATTATACTGGTTAAGTAGAAAATATAAAATGCTAGTAGAAGAGTTTGGTTAATGATTGAGATCCATAGGGTCTCAGAAACCTAAATGTTAACATTAGATTCCATATGTATCCTAAATGTTGACATAGATTCCATATGTATCCTATATGTAGTTACGTGATAAAAATTGAATGACATTTAACAACGCTTCACAAACTTCATCTGTTTGGGGAGTTTGTATGTTTCTTTTTTGCTAATTAATTAAGTTTGCATGTTTCTAAAGAGGTAAATTATGCTATTAATCCTAAGAGCATCTCCAACAGCTACTCCGTTTGTTCTTCATTTTAGGGAGTGAAATATGTCACTCTCTACTTTAGAGACTCTCTATTTTAGTTTTAACTCCAACAACACTCCCTACTTTACAAAAATTTATATTTCAATTTCACTCCAATTACACACCTGTTTTAACTAAAACATTACTTTAATATTATTTTTACTTTGTTATCTTTTTTAAATTTCAATTCTTTACTTATTAATGGTTATGATCCAATGATTAATCATTTTACTTATTAATACTATTTTTTGTTAGTTTTATTAATTATTTAAATCCAAATTCTATGGCAAAATAATAATTGGCAAAACAATTGTGGTTATTTTCTAATTAATCATAATTACACCTGACAAAACGAAACATTTTTTTAGAGTAAAAAGAGCCCAACAAAATGTTAGCAAAAATATGACCCAAAAATAAATGTTTGTAAAAAGACCATCCAAAACCCCTAAAAAGAGCCCCTCCTCTTCTTTTTCCCCTTCTTCTTTCATCGGCTTCCCTGGCAATCAATTGCTCCATCACCACAGTGGAAAATTCAAACAAAGCTACCATACCTTTCACATTTGAGGTGGGTTTTGTTCTCCAAAGTGTCTCTTTTTTATGTTTGTTTCTTTTATGTTTTTTTTTTTTTAAAATCTGTTTGTTGACATAGTGTAAACAATATATAAAATCTCTCTATTTATGCAAAATTCTATTGCTGGTATGTTGGATGAAAGCACCAACTTTCAATTTGTGATTGTGGGGGCTGTTGTGAAGCAAAATAGAGAGGAAAATTGTTTCGCTAGTTCTAGCGAGAAAAACTTTTGGAGTAGCAAGAAAAAAATTTTGGCGAAGCTTTTGGAGAGGTTGTTGGATTGTAAACTTGTAGCTTTCATTGCTATTTTGGCTAAAAATTCAATATACCAATATTGTTGGAGATGCTCTAATGTTGTCATGCGTTTTTAAACTAGTCTCAACTTTTTTTTGTTCAAATAGTCTTTACTGTTTCAAAAGTGCAATTAGTAGTCCCCATTGTTTTAACTTATTTAAACTAGTCCCTACCATTAAAAATCCGTTAATTTTAACAAAATTTCTATTAAGTGTAAGGGTCAATTAGTCTTTTCACAATTCCTTTTTCTTTTTCTTTTTTCTTTAATTTTCATTCTTTTCCATCAAACCCGCACATAATACTTTCTCTCACACTCACACACAATTCCCTCTTTTTCCCACACATACACAGTTCTCTCTCTACCACACACATATAATTTTGTCTCTCTTTCTCGCTCACAACACACATACACAATTCGCAAACTTACACAAAGCTCTGACACACATATACACATGTAGCTCTCACTCTCACACATACACAACTCACAAACACAAACATAGAAAACACACACAATCCACACACAGAGCACCCAAACAAACACAACGCACATACATACACTCACACATATACACACACACATACACAATCCATGCACATGTATACACACACAACAGTTGGGACAAAGGGCGCGGGAGAGTGTTCCGGGAGGAGGGTTAGGTCACGGGGGTAGGATAGGGGGGTCGTGGGCTGGGTAGGGTAAGGGTAACGGGGGTGGGGGTTGGGGTAGTAATGTGGCTGGAAAAGGTGTGGGGTGGGGTGGTCACAAGGCTTGGGCCCTGTAGGGATGGTCTGGGTGGAAACGGGGCCGGTGTCGGGCATGGGATGTGTGTATAGATCGAGGGTTTTGACTAGAATGGGGGTTGTTGACTGGGGATGGGGAGTTAAGTGTCGAAGCATGGGGGGCAAAGTAGTATTTTTCCTTTTTAATTTTTTAAGGGCATTTGAGTCATTAAATATATTTTTTGTTAAAAATTTAAGGGCAAATCTTACAAATAGTCCCTATTGTTTACATGTGTTGGACAAATTGTCCTTATTGTTTCAAAAGTCACGCTATTAGTCCCTAATATTTGCTTTTAGGTTTTAAATGCTTTTTTTTTTTGTCGAAACCCTTAATTTTGTAATGATTTTGGGCAAAATTGAAACCCAAATTCGGAACCCTAACTTTTTAGTTAGGGTTTCGATTATGGGTTTCAATTCCCAAATGGGTACCACAAATTGGAGACCCATTTAGTTTGGATTCCCATTTTAGTTAGGGTTTCGATTGTTAGAGATACTTCTCAAAACATTAGGGACTAACTGCATGACATTTACAAATATTAGGGACTAGTAGCGTAACTTTTGAAACAATAGGAACCATTTGTCCCACATATGTAAACAATAGGGACTATTTGTAAGATTTGCCCAAAATTTAACACTAGGGACATATTTGTTTATGTTTTGAAAATATTGTAGACCTCTTTGAACAATTTAAAATAATAAAAACTAGAAAAGGTATCAACTTTAAAGATTATTTGTGCAATTTACCCTTTCTAAAGTATGAATCTTGTCGCCAAAATTTTCAGTTCTTAGTACGAATAAATTCTAAATTATAAATGTTGGCGCTGAAATTCTCTTTTGTGGGTCTTCGCTTTTTAATCAGTTCAATTAGGAAAAATGTGATCAGAGAAGCATCGTATATGTCTTTTTCTTTTTTTTCTTTTTTTTCTTTTTTTGTCGACAAGATCGTATATGTCACTTGGTCAGATTGTTTAAACTTTAAAATGAGTGCAAGTCTACAGCATTGTTTTTTCGAAGAAATGAAGTCTATGACTTTCGCGGTCCCCTCTTTCCACAAAGTACAATTCAATCAGTGACAAAATTCCATTCGAGATAAATCATCAAGGTCTATCTTTCTCGAATAGACAACGTGTCCAACTTTGCCACGCAAATGGTAACGATATCATTTGGTCTACCCATCATCATACATGGTACTCCATTAATATCCAACTTTGACAAATGCAAGGAAATTTCCTGGTCTCCTTGGTCCAACATAGGTCCACTTTATGTTGGGTATCGGCGCAGTGGAATGGTCGGGGATAAGCAGTATCACGCAGTTAAAATATGAATGAGAACAGAGAAAGTAGAGACACAAGATTTACGTGAAAAACCCTCAAACAAATCGAGGGAAAAACTACGGGCAAGTAATGGGAGATTTCACTATGATGTGAAGTATTTTACAATAACCTTCTCTCTAATATAAGGAGAGAACAATATCACTCTCTCAAATAATAGGAGAAACTAACTCTCACTCACAAATATAGAACAACAAAAGAGGAAGAAAAAATACTCAAGAGAAAGTTTATGTTTTCTCTCTAACTTTGAATGTTTTGGTGATGCTCAAATAGTGAAGTTTGAGCCTCTATTTATACGCTCATCTTGCACAAAAAGTCTTCCCACATGTAGTGTGAAATCAACCCAAAATTGTGTGTGCCTAACTTTGAAACCAAAGATTTTTCTTCATTTCCCATTGCTTTTTGTTTTCTTTTGACTTGCACCAAAATTTTATTGCTCACATTCTCCCACTTAAAATTTTGGTGACACTTCAAATCTCTCCATACTTGCCAATTCCATGTTGCTTACGTCTTTGCTAGGCCAAAGGAAGATCTACTCCAAACAAACTTGTCAACGTTGATTGGCTTTGTCATGACATCTGCTAGGTTCTCGTTGGTATGAATCTTCTACATATCCACACTCTCTTCTTCCACTACTTCTCGAACAAAGTGATATTGAACACCTATGTGTTTCGTCCTGGAATGAAATATTGGATTCCTTGCAATGTGTAAGGCACTCTGACTGTCACAATACAAGAGAATTTTCTCTTGTTTGTGCCCGAGCTCTTCCATTAACCGTTTAATCCATATTGCTTCTTTACAGGCTTGTATAACTGCCATGTATTCAGCCTCTGTTGTAGATAGGGCCACAACAGTCTGTAATTTAGATATTCAGCTTACCATTCCGACTGCAATTGTAAAAACATAGCCTGTAGTGGACTTCCATTTATCGGCATCACCTGCAAAATCCGAATCAACAAAACCCTTAATAGTAAATTCTGATCCTTCAAAACATAATGCAACATCCGAGATCCCTTTGATGTATCGTAGGATCCTCTTAACAACATTTCAATGCTCTCTACCAGGATTTCGCACCAACTGCTTGAGCAATATCTGGTCTCGTGCATATCATAGTGAACATGAAACTTCCCACTGCTGATGCATACGGTACTCGAGACATTTCTATCCTCTCCGCTTTAGTGCTAGGGCACATACTTGAGGATAATTTGTAATTGATAGGAAGTGGGGTCGAGATTTCCTTACAATCTTGCATATTGAAGCGCCGCAAGATTTTCTTCAAATAATTCTTCTGGGAAATCCATACCTTCTTGCCTTCTCTATCTCGGTGAATTTGCATCCCTAAAATCTTGTTTGCTGGTCCCAAATCCTTCATATCAAACTCCCCAGCCAACTGTGCCTTCAGTTCTTGGACCCGATCTTTACTGGGACCTACTACCTGCATGTCGTCCACGTACAACAGCATAATGATAAAATCATCATCGCCAAACCTCTTGTAGTACGTACAATGGTCTGAATTGAGTCTGTTGTACCCGAGGCTAATCACGAAGGAATCAAATCTCTTGTACCAACACCTTGGCGCCTGCTTTAAACTGTACAAAGATTTGGTTAACCTGCAAACCAAGTTTTCTTTTTCTTTCTCAACAAAACCTTCTGGTTGAAGCATGTAAATCTCTTCTTCAAGCTCACCATGAAGAAAAGCCGTCTTTACATCTAACTTTTCTAGATGTAAGTCTAACACAGCACACATGACCAAGACTACTCTGATAGTTGTAAGTCTTACCACAGGAGAAAATATCTCGTTGAAGTCAATTCCTTCTTTCTGAGCATATCCTTTCACCACCAGTCTTGCACGATATCGCTCCACTTGGTCATTACTATCTCGCTTGATCTTGTAGACCCATTTGTTACCAATGGCTTTCCGTCCAGGTGGTAGTGGAACAAGCTCCCACGTCTTGTTTTTATGTAGAGCTTCAATTTCTTCCTGCATTGCTGTCATCCACAGGGCAACATCGGGGCTTTTTATAGCCTCGTGAAAGGTAGATGGCTCTCCATCCTCCGTTAGAAGACAGTATACAGCATTGCTCGCCATGACAAAATCTGAATGCCAAGTTAGTCTTGTTGTCTGACGCAATGAACGTCGGACTTCTATAACCTCAGCATCATCTGGTTCTTGTTCCTCGTGCTCCGGTGCAGCTTCAGAAGAAGCATCTCCTTGTTCTGACTTATCTTCAATTTGTATTGTAGTAGTCTCCTTTGAAGTGTTGCTGTCGTCTTCACTTTGCAGTTTATCTTCTGCAAATATCACATCTCTGCTGATGACAACCTTGTGGGCAGTAGAATCCCACAGGCGATACCCCTTAACACCATCAGCATTTTCCAAGAATACACATTTCCTGGATTTTGGATCTAGCTTTGTTCTTTCTTGGGAACTATACATCACATATGCCGGACACCTAAATATGTGCAAGGTAGAATAATCTGCGGGTTTTCCGGTCCACATTTCCATTGGTGTCTTCAACCCAATTGCAGTTGACGGTGACCGGTTTATCACGTAACAGGCAGCTCTAGCTGCTTCTGCCCAAAATGATTTGGCTAGACCTACAGTTTTCAACATAGCTCTCATTCTTTCAAGAAGAGTTCTGTTCATCCGCTTTGCTACACCATTTTGCTGAGGTGTATGTGCAACAGTAAATTACCTCTGAATACCCTCTTGCTTGCAAAATGCCAAGAAACTCCCGTCAGTGTATTCTCCTCCGTTGTTCGTCCTCAAACACTTGATCATTTTCCCAGATTCAAGTTCCACCAGTGCTTTGAAAGTTTTGAATATTGAAAACACATATGACTTGTTCTTAATTGGATACACCCACAGTCTCTTGGAGTAATCATCAATAAATGATACAAAGTATTTGGCTCCTCCTAGGGATAAAACCGGTGATTCCCAAACGTCTGAATGGATCAAGTCTAGAATGTATTTGCTTCTGGCAGTAGATCTCCTAAATTTCAATCTATACTGCTTACTGGTAACATAGTGCTCACAAAAAGGTAAGTTTACCGTCTTGAGCCTGGGTAGGAGATTACGTTCAGCAAGAATCTTCAAGCCTCGTTCTGTCATGTAGCCCAATATGCGACGCCACATTATAGTTAATTATTTTTTACTGGCTGGTGCAACTGATACATCTGCCTCCTGCAACGTATCTCCCAGAAGCATGTATAGATTTACCCCGATCTTTTCTGCCTTGATCACCACAAGCGCTCCTTTGACGACCTTCATGATCCCATCCTCAATATGGGTCTTACAGCCAAGGTCATCCAATTTTCCAATGGACAATAGGTTCTTCTTCAAGCCCTTCACGTGTTGTACCCCTTGAATGGTGCGAATGGTACCATAATACATTTTAATTTTGACGGTACCGATGCCGGCAATCTCCAAGTCATGATCATTACCCATGTACACAGATCCTCTAGAGGCAGGTTCATAGGTGTGGAACCATTCTCTACGAGAGGTCATATGCCATGTTGCTCCCGAATCCATTATCCAAGCATTAGTGAGCTCCTTTTTGCCTTTTGATACAGTTGTTGCTTCGCTGTATAAAATATCTCTATCATCTGCTGCAGTCGCCACACATCTTTGAGAATTTGTCACCTCGGGATTTTTTTTGTTACTCCAACAATCCTTGTTGAAGTGCCATTTCTTGCCACAGTTGTAGCATTTGATATTCTTTCTATTCCTTGAATTTGATAGACCATGGTTGTTGCTCCCACTCGAGCCATGTTCCATTGATCTACCTCTCATCATTGATAACGCCTCTGCTTATTGTGAACTTTCGATCCTGTCTTCCTTACTTTTGCGCCTAGATTCCTCTTCCAGAACAGGTGCTGCAATATCATCAAAAATAACAAAATCTGAAAGAAATTGTTAGTGTAACAAAATAAAAAATTTGAAGTAGAATTTCTACACGTTCAAGCTCCGCTATTTTATGCCCAATTACAGTCAATTCAGAGAATAACGTATTTAAGGTATTGATGTGATCGGTCATTGATGTGGACTCACTCATCCGAAGGGTGTACAGTCTCCGTTTCAAGAAAATCTTGTTGTGAAGTGACTTGACCTCATACAGTTTAGTCAGCGCATCCTAAATTTCTTTTGCTGACTTCTTTTCCTCAACGCTTGACAATACTGAATCTGCCAATGCCAGGTGCAGATTAGCCATAGCGTTGTCATCCATCTCTTTCCACTTGTCATCTGTCACCTCCGCTGGTCTATCTCCAATTGTTGCTAAGCAATTCTCCTTTCTCAAGATTGCCTTCATCTTCAATTTTCATAGGGAAAAATTTCTCCTGTTAAACTTCTCGATTTCAAATTTTGCCTCCATAGTATTAACGATGATTTGCTTCGTAACTTGAACCGGCTCCCACTATTTCAGTGTGAATAGTACTATTTACGTGAATAGTACCGTATACGTGAATAGTACAAAAATTGTATACGAAAATAGTGTCGATACCGTATAGGTGAATAGTAACTGTGAACAGTAACCACGTATGTATACCAGTGACCCGTAACCAGTGGCTCTGATACTACTGTTGGGTATCGACGCAGCGGAATGGTCGGGGACAAGCAGTATCACGCAACTAAAATATGAATGAGAACAGAGAAAGTAGAGACACAAGATTTACGTGGAAAACCCTCAAACAAATCGAGGAAAAAACCACGGGCAAGTAATGGAGGATTTCACTATGATATGGATTATTTTACAATAACTTTCTCTCTAATATAAGGAGAGAACAATATCACTCTCTCAAATAATAGGAGAAACTAACTCTCACTCACAAATATAGAACAACAAAAGAGGAACAAAAATACTCAAGAGAAAGCTTATGTTTTCTCTCTAACTTGTTATGTTTTAGTGATGCTCAAATGGTGAAGTTTGAGCCTCTATTTATAGACTCATCTTGCACAAAAAGTATTCCCACATGTAGTGTGAAATCAGCCCAAAATTGTGTGTGCCTAACTTTGCAACCAAAGACTTTTCTTCATTTCCCATTGCTTTTTGTCTTCTTTTGACTTGCACTAAAATTTTATTGCTCACACTTTACACATATGTACGTTAAGAGCTACTGAATTTTCACTCAATTTACACCATTCAGGTCGATGGGCAGGTCACATTAGTTGACATTAAGGATAAATGAATCAGCGAGAGTGAAATGAAACGACACAGATGGGTCACACGTGGATAAATATAATTAGATTAAGGTCTAGCTCTGATACCATGTAAAGAATCAGAGGTTCTATCCTAACACCAATTGACGCAAATAGAGTAATACAAAATCTTATATGATAGATTTAAGTTGGTGATTTTTTGATATGGAATGAATGTATACTCTACACAGTCAAATAGTAAGATTTTTGTTTTCAGACCTTGATGATACCGATTATTTAGTCAATCTTGTGTTGAAGAGTCTCAGCATATATATATATAAATCCTAGAAGAGTTGGGCTTTTCAGCTTCAAGAACTTGATTTTCAAGATGAAAATGTCCAAATATTTGCTTCTCGGCTGTTTTGCTGTTGTAGCAGCAGCGCCTGTCATCCTTGCACAGGCTGATCAATCAGGTTGTAAAGCTCAAATTCTTCAATTTCATTTCCCTTTTTTTATTTTATTTATTACTAGTAGTGCAATTTATGGTTGGTTGTTTCTAATCTCTGCTTTCTCTCGCCCTCCCAGGATTCATAAGCATAGACTGTGGCTTACCCGAAAGTTCAAACTATATCGATCCAGACACCGGAATCTACTACACTTCAGACGCAGGCTTCACAGACAGCGGCTCGAACGTGACAATATCATCACCACCTACAGACTATGAAAAGCCTCAATTCTTGTCTGTAAGAAACTTTCCTCAAGGAATCAGGAACTGCTACACCCTACGACCTGCGAAAGGGAAGAACAATAACTATTTGATAAGGGCAGTTTTTATGTATGGAAATTATGACGGCAAAAACCAACCACCAGAATTTGATCTGTACCTTGGTGAAGATTTCTGGGATACTGTGAGTTTTGAAGATGCAGACGATGCGAGAAGACTGGAAATTATACACAAACCGTCCACGGATTATGTGCACATATGTCTTCAGAAAACAGGACAAACGACTCCCTTCGTATCAGCAATAGAGTTGAGGCCGTTGAATAATAACTTGTACATAACTCAATCTGGATCATTACACCTTTATGTAAGGTTGGATCCCGGTTCTGAGTTCGGTGAACTTGTGAGGTAAGTCTTGTTATATAATGGTCGCGTCTATCGTCTTCCAACATTTTAATCTAATATTTAGTTCTGTAATCAAATTCTTGTTTAGGTACAAGGATGATGTCTATGATCGAATGTGGCGAAGCGACGGGCCTGATTACTTATTGCCTAATACTGCATCATTAAGTACTAGTCTTACAGTAGTTACAAACAGTTTCCAACTACCATCTGCTGTCATGAGCACGGCTGCGACACCCCGGAATTCAAGTGAATCTTTGCACATGTCCTGGAAGCCTCATAGTTCATCTGACCAATTTATTTGTACTTGCATTTTGCTGAAGTTGAAAAGCTTCAAAGCAATGAATTGAGACAATTCCGTGTTTATATGAACGGGGAAATTTGGTACCAAGAATTATCTCCACCGTATCTGCAACCGATTAGTATATGGAGCGACTCTCCTGAGCTTGCTCAAACCAAGTACGAGCTCTCCAAAAATTCAACTGAAACTTCCACGCTTCCTCCAATCATTAATGCCTTAGAGATTTATGTAGTAAAGAATTTCAAGAATACGGGGACTGATGACAGGGATGGTAGATGCTTAATCACAAACTGATATTTTCAAATTCCTGATGTATAGCAAAACATGTTTTAAACCTTTCTATTTGTCTTACCTTTTTATCCTCTGTTTTCTATAATATCAGTGGCTGCCATTTTCGACATCGAATCATCCTACGGACTGAAGAGGAACTGGCAAGGAGATCCATGCGATCCTCGAGCTTTTACATGGGAGGGTCTCAACTGCAATTATGATGATAACAATTACAGAATAGTCTCCTTGTATGTATATGGATTTAGACGCCTAACACTTCTCATCTTAGTTCCAATTTCTCTAACATATTATTGAACTTGTATCAGGAACTTATCCTCAACCGGATTAATCGGATCAATAAGTCCTCATATAGTTAATCTCACATTTATTTAGATTCTGTAAGTATGTCAATTTACTTGATCACCTCAAGGGAACATTCAAGATGGTGTCTTTTCTTTGTTCTTTTAATTTTATTTTTATCATTGATGATACTAAAATCTAATTATTCCAGGGATTTGTCAAATAACAATTTAAATGGAAACGTGCCTGAGTTTTTGGCTCAACTAGCATTCCTGAAAACCTTGTAAGTTATGCAAACAGTTATTGCTCCATGGCAGGAATGAAATAAGTGTTGTGTTGTTTGTTATTGATTTTTCACTTTATTGCAGAAACTTAGCAGGGAACAATTTCAGTGGGCCAATACCAATAAAACTACTAAAGATGTCAAAACAAAGATTGTCTTTCAGGTCTAATTCACTGTCACAAATATGTGGACTGTTATTGATCTTTTATTCAATACAATTTAAGCCAAATTATTGATCTTCTATACAGTACAATTTAAGCCAAATTATCTTAGTACTATTAAGGGACCACTAATTTTATCTCAAGTTATTATAAACTTGACATAAATCTTATACAAAATGTGGGATTGGGTGTAATAGACTTCCGATACCAGATGTAATGACACAGGCCAAATTGGCACAAAAGTTTAAACTCATGTTGACAATAGTAATAAACTCAAGTTATCATAAATTGAATACAAATCTCATACAAAATTGATATGGGATGGGATGTCACAACTAAAGGAAAAGAGCTATAAGCACATTATATGCAAATTTTGATTGCTTTTGTCTAGGAACTGTGATTTCTAAGAGTTTACATTTGCTGTCCTTTTTGAAGCAGTATTAACGGATTGCCCAACAATACAAATAGTGATACTGGCAAAAAGAAGAACAAGGTTGTCATTCCAATAGTAGCATCGACACTTGCCACTTTTCTTATTGTTTTCTTTGTATTTATTACCATGCACACAATCAGAAGAAAAAGAACAGGTTAGTAAAATTCGTCCTAATTTGCTGGGATGGAATTCTTGGCTAAAAAGATGATTTTAGCAAATGGTCTTTACAAAGGTTTTTTTTTTTTCCTTTTTGCTAACTTATGCTTGTCCAATTTCTTATACACATCGATCAAGAAGGTAGATGGTTATTTAAATGATAACAATGTCACGTTATTGAATAAAAATTGGGTTATTACGTACTCAGAGGTTTTAAAAATGACAAATAATTTTGAGAGAGTTCTAAAAAAAGAAGGATTTGGTACAGTCTATTATGGATTTAAGGGTGACATTGATCTTTCTGTAAAGATGTTCAACCCTTAATCAACTCAAGGACACAAGGAATTTCAGGCAGAGGTAAATGACAAGTTCTTAATAGTTATTGTACACATCAATGCTAGAGTTGGTGTATATATAGGTCAAACATATGGTGCATCTATGCTTACATTTACTTTCAAAATTCAGGCTAATCTTCTTATCAACGTCAATCACAAATACTTGACTTCTCTTGTGGGATACTGCAATGAGGGGACTAACATTGGCATCATTTACGAGTACATGGCTAATGGTAACTTACAACAACACCTACCAGGTATATAGTGCTGATAATTTTGCACCATGCTTGTACATTTATAAACAATGACTAGAAATGATCATATAGAGTTGTGTTATTGGGTGCAGAATTGAGTTGGGAACAACGACTTAGAATTGCAGTAGATGCAACACAAGGTAATTTTATCTCTTTAGTCTCTGATGAAAATGTTTATGTCAAAAAAGAAAACATTATTTCCCAGAATCAAATAAACATAATAATTAAGTTAATCATAAACTACAAAGACAGAAAAAAAAATGAATTTGAATCAAATTTTCCTACCAATGCGTTGCAGTACTTTTATCATGCTTCCTTAAACTGCTAGAAATAACAATTGAAATACTATTTTGGCAGGATTGGAGTATTTGCATCATGGATGCAAGCCACCGATAATCCATAGAGATGTCAAGCCCACAAATATATTACTTAATGAAATATTGCAAGCCAATTTATTTGATTTCGGGCTATCTAGAGCTTTTCCCATTGAAGGTGGTTCACACATGTTAATTAACACCATTACCGGCTCTCTAGGTTATGTTGACCCTGAGTAAGTATTATTTTTCATAAGGCTTCTAATAAAAAAATTATGTACATATCTTGATTTGAAGAAGCCTATAGGTGTTTCTTCTCCCGCAAATTGGCGAAGAAAAGCGATGTCTATAGCTTTGGGGTTGTCCTCTTGGCAATCATCACTGGCGGGCTAGCAATAAACCATGAAGACAAGCACATAATTGAATGGGTTGCTCCTTTGGTTGAAAATGGAGACATTAGAACGATTGTTGACGAGAGGTTACAGGGCAACTTCAATATCGACTCTACATGGAAAGCTGTTGAATTAGCAATGGCTTGTGTGTCTAGTCATTCTACTACAAGCCCAACCATGGATGATATGGTGATTAAATTGAAAGAGTGCTTGGCAATACAGATGTCTAACCTAGAAACAGAACCAAATAGCGTAACATTTTCCATTCTAGAGGAAGAATATGATCCTCAAGATCTAGAAAGGTAAAGGGGAGTTGACAAAAAATGTATATGATTTTGTTTGGCTGGTTTCTCATACTAGTATCGAGTGTTGAAACTTTTATCAAGTCCTGTTTGAGTTCGTCCATTATTATTGCAAAAAGATATGAACTCAAGGCTGTATCCTTGGTCTAGATCTACTGCGTCGAGCAAAAAAAAAAAAGAAGTTTTTCCTCCTATCATCCTTATGCAAGTCATCACTCTATCATACGTGTCTCTTATCACATCAATATATATCACACATATATCCTTCTTTTCCGATACTCTTCTTAAGACTTCACTAGAAACTCAATCACCACATACAAGTCTTTCTGTTTCTCTTGATATTGCTTCATTAGTCTTCTTAATGCAGATATAGCTTCTATTATTGATCTCGTGAGTATAAAACCAAATTGACTCTCTTAATATGTATTCTTTCCTTTTCTTCTTTCAATTACCCTTTCCTATAGTTTCATAATATGACTCATTAATTTGATCCCTCAATAATATAGTATATAGTTCTGAATGTCCGTTAACTTTTGGCCAAAAATAGAACGTTAAGAACAATGTATAGCAAAACTAGGTTGAACAAAATTAAGAAGGTAGTAACTCGAAAAAGAGCAGAAGAAGACCTCCAATAGATAGAAATACTTGAATGAAAATTTTCATGTGTAATACTAACACAAAAGATGACTCTCAATCAAGATGAACGGCATCATCATATTTATATTAGCCGAACCTAAACTAGTGGGTTAAAGTTTGATTTGGTTTGGCAAGTAGCCTCATCATAAACTTCCAAGTTGGTTATAAGTCAGCACAAGCCCTAAAAGAACCATATTCCTAATTCATAACAAAGGTGATCATATCACAATATATTAAATTAATCAGCAAATCACTCTTTTAATAAAGAAACTGTTTGGAACGTTCTCAACGTCTCAATGATACAGGAAAGTAAAGCACAAGAAATTTCTACCTAAAACTTTGTACATACACTAGAAGTTGATAATGCTATGAGCTAGAGGACATTTCCTTATATCATACCTCTTTTCATAGTTTTAATTTTTTCCCATATATAGAAGATGCTTCCTGTAGGGGTTATAATCTTTAAATGATTCAGAAATTACATCAACCCTGACTTTCGGCCGATGACAGATGGTATCCTCATTGTCAACCCATACGCTTTTCTAGTATTTGCATTCCATTTAGAATTTGAAAAAGTTTCAATCTCTTGAAGATATATTAGGCAATATGACGATCACATCCTATAAAGACATATAAATGAGGAAGAAATTAGCTCTCTCAAGCGTACAATCCTAAAGAAAGCAAGGTCAGATATTGTAGCATACATCAATACCCACGTAACACCATACCACAAAACAGACTTAAACTATTCAATTAGCATATATATATTACTACTCAATCGCACATTATTTGTTTAATTGTCACTACTCATCACTACTTTACCTACTTTAAGGGCTAGGCCAATTACTCAGGATTCTCGATTATTCTATTGTCAATTCCATTAATTAACGACGTAGATAAATCAAGGTCAAAATCCGTGGCAACGAATTAACCTGTGATCATATGTATGTTTATATGAAACATATATTCTATAACATCCCTCAGTTATTTCATTTCACAACTCTTGGTTTTTATTTTTTCTATTAGAGGGAAGGGAACAACTGGAAGGGATGGTTACAGTTGTTCCCTCACCAACAATAGATCTTCCATTTTTTAGAGAAGTAACAATAGATTTTCATATTGTACTTCTCTCTTCTTTTTCCCATTTTTTTAACTTTTCAACTTCAGCAGAGGGAAAAAGAGTGCATGGTGATCTTTAATGTATTTAAAGATGCAACATAGAGAAAAAAAGTTTAGCAAACTTATTTCGACGAAGGAATACTTATAGCCGAGTACAGTAAACTTAGCAGAATTGCAAATCATGGCTAAATGTTTTCTAACGCCATAACCCTAGTATTCGTGGACTAACCCAAACTGATTAGACGCCAATCATAACATAGCTCGTAGGCACTGAAAAAATGTATTACCCAATGACCAAAAGCATCAATTGCCCTTATTGTGCAAATATCACTTAGAAATATGTTCCCACATATCATATTCTGAACACGTCTGGCTAAAAAGAGTTAAATTTTCCTAATAGCTAAGAAGAAAAATTTACCATGTAAGCATTTCCAGGAAGGAGATCATATTGCATCAAGGGCTTTAATGCCAGCATTTTTGTCCCATGGCTCTGGTGGGGTAACATCTGCCATAATCTGTTCTTGCCCACGCCAAAGGATCTGAAGTGCAAAATCCGTTATCAGTATATTTGAGGTTTACAAACTAATTAGACCCACATTAAGTAGAATTGTGAACTGCATAGAAACAAAATGGCGATGTGGACAAGTTTCACGTGTGTTATCTCCCCAAAAACCAAAAGTGCTATAGCATAGATAAACAACTTACCTTATCAATGACGCCGAATTCTTTGGCTCTAGTGGCATCCATATAAAATGGTATTTTCATCACGTTAGCAACAGCCTCTGTTGGCTGGTGACATAGAAGTTCAAGGAAATGAGAGTTTTTTGTCTTCTTTTAATGTAGTGAAAATGAAGAAACATATACTTTGATGTGATACTTACATTTCCAGTGTGCTTGGCCAAAAGTTCAAGCGTATCCCTATTTATAATTACCTGTAAAAGCAATTTAGCTAGCGTGAAGGTTGAATGTAAATTTCATGTTCATGTGCATATTGTTATACATTTGCCCATTGAGTAAATTTACTGCTTCACAAATATCTGAAGAATAGGAATGGGGAGGAAGCAAGTGGGGCAGAACCTTTTTCTTTTTCTTTCAAGAAGAAAAGCAGTTCATGATAGCAACAAAACTAAATGAGGATGACAAAGAAAATTAACACGTTATCCTAAGTTTAAATCACAATCTGAAACAATTTCTCCTCTCACACTCCAGCAAGTCTTTCTCCTTTTCTTTCCCTTCCATGGGAAGAGTTTAACCCTGACTTAAATTACTATATATCTTTTCACTGTATGACCTAGAGGTCACAAGTTCGGGTCATGCAAACAGTTTCTTGTAAAATATAAGGTAAGGCAGTGTAAAACAGTTCTGACCCCGGACCCTATGCTAGGCCAGAAATTAGTGCACCAGGATGCCCTTTTCTTTGTAAACCCCATGGGAAAGGGCAGAAATTGTAAGTCTCAAAGAACGTGTTGCATCATAGGTAGCCCATAGATAAAACGGTGGTTAACGTAATTGAGATTTGAACGCGTTTCATAGAGATGATGAAGCTCTTAGAAACTTGGAACTGAACAAATGGAAAGGAATGCCAATTCCACTATAAATTGCAAATAGTTGTGTGCAGATAGACAAAAACAACGCAAGGAAAAAGACAAAGTGGAACCACTCCCCTCACTCTCCACAAGGGGTTTCTATTTGCATAATAGATCCATCAATTGAGAAAACGATGCAACATAACACAGCATCTGCCAAGCACAAAATGCCAAAATGTAATTGACAATAGAAAATTCTCTTGTTATGCCACAAAAATTGTACTTTCAAGTCTAGCATTAATAGAAGGGAATTCTATAAGCAAAACAATAAACATAGAACAACTGATGCCAAGCTCTAGGAGATTAATGCTATTACACTAACAGAATTTGAAGGATAAAGTGTTCAATAACTGATAGGAAATCACTTTTAACAAACTAAAAGAACAAGGTCTCGGCTCTTCTAAATCCAATTTCATCAATGTCATTTTTTGGGTAGTTCTTTTCTCAAGAATTCATATCATCAGTTAGGAAGCTTTTTCATATCATTTGCAACGGCGGATACGATACGTATATGAAAACCCCAATTCTGCTGATAAAATTGACTTCAAGCAACTATTCTTATGACAGAAATTGAATTTTATGTGCACAACAAATTTTTTGAAATCAAAATTCAGGAAGCCTTTGACTTAGCAGAAAAGCAAAGATAAGGAAGCTTTTAAATAGTTGATACTACTGCGAGTTATATTCCATAAAGAAAAGCAAGGAAAAAGTAAGTCAACAGTGTACCTCTTTTGCACGAATGAGGACATCACTAGCCGGCATTAAGCCAGATGATAGCACACGAGGTTGTTGAATCATGGCTGAGACAGGATCCATGTAAGATTCAAGAATATTTAATAAGACATCACAAGCAGGCATTACAATATACCTTTGGCATGTGGCATCATAAACCTATTGCCCTTTGTTCCAGCAGCAAGTAAGAGACATGCCTGACCTATAGCAGCTCCAACTGCAACTGTATGGATCTTCATATAGGATTAAACATTAGGATCGTCAGAGTTAGATAAGAAAATTTACAACATCTTTGCTAACCAATCATGACCTCAAATTTCATAAAGCTGCTCAGATAAAGCAAAATTACGATGAAGACAACCCCCGTCCTCACCATCTTACAACTACAAATTTGGAACACAGGGAGTACAGTTGGCGGCAGACATATCTCTTTAAAAAAAATTAGATAGATATATCATAGACATCTCAGTACATGAACAACATAAAAAAATCCAGACATAATTTAAAAGTCAATTGATAAAGGCCAATAACAATGCAATTATTACAACTGAGTAGACTTAGACCTTCCATAATTGTGGAGGCTTGTGCTAAACAGCAAGCAAAATTGCACCCGAGTTAACATAAAAAACAAAGTTACTTCCTTTACCGCTCATCCATTTCAATTGCTCTCAAACGAAATATTCCATGACTGAACATACTAGATCCCATAGTAGCTCAAGACACGGTTATTCATTCTAGTCAAAACGTAAAACATTCAAATAGAATTTCTACTACAATCTTGACTAATCAAAGGATGAGTTTTAATAGCAAAGATCAATACCGTATGGTGAATAAGGGAGTTTCAGAAGAACGAGCATGAAACAGACTACATTGTACCAAAATAAAGGGCTATTTTGGAATCAAAATATTCGCATGAAAGAACATACCTCATTCTTCAATTGCATCATAGATTGCAAAACGCTCTTTTTCCATACCAACCTATATGGTCCAAGGAGAGACTTTATAAGTACAAAATGACGGATAAGTGCACAGTACAAGAAATTGATAGCTGAAGAATGAGAATCCCAAAAACCTAGGGGTAACAACGGAGTGTAAAGAGCATGGGTAGATGCTCACTGAAAACGCCAACCACTCCAGATACAAAATTTTTGCTTAATGGTAGGAGGAAAATGACTATAAAGTGAAGAATGGGAAGCTGACTAATAAAATTGCTGCAATCAACCTTACAAGAGAATCTATTAACTATATCTCTAAATATATGCACCATAAACAGCCACCGACATTATTTATCAGTTAAAGATGCTAATTACTTTCATGAAAATGTAAAAATGTCTCTAACTATATTGCTCAGAACAACTTGTGGGATATAAGTTCACAAAAGGAATGACGGAATCATAATTCACAACCCATAGCTTACCGTTTCACCATCATCACGAGTAGTTCTAGTGGAATTTATATCGGCTCTTTGGCATCCATCCATTGTAGATACATCAACTCTGTAACTACAAGCGCTGTGACAGCTGGCACCAACTGAAAATGAGCAAATTTTTTATTATGCATATCGTGAAACTTAACATAAATTCACCTTAAACTTACGCCAAAAAGGGAACAAATAAATAAATAGAAATTCAGGTAAAAGTAGACAAAAATGACTAAGAACATTATCGTCATGACCTTATTGCAAATACTAAAACATTTTCTATTCGCATCATTCACTCTTGAAATCTTTCTTAAAGAATCAGTTTGAAGATTCTACAGAGAGACAACTAAATTTAATAGTTGAAGATGAAAAGAGCGGAAGGACCAAAGAGCCACAACCAGCAAAAAGGCAGTAATTAGTTTTTGTGTTGAATGCATAAATCATATCAAAAAGGTTCTAAGACATAGTTAACATAAATGTTCAGCTATCTGGGTTATCACCTTACTGAAGATTTCCAGCATGACTTGCTATGAACATGCTTCTTATGTCAACTTCTCCACACAAAACAACTCAAGTGAGGAATCTGTAAATGCTCAGTCTTCATGAAAGATAGTATAAGCTAAAATGACTTAATGCTGCAGGATCATAAAGAATAGCACAATTTTTATTTTAGAAGTAGCACAATTTGGTTTGTGCTTTGTAGTTAGGAAATTAATGGGTTAGTAAAATTAGCATAAAGGTTAGCATGCCAGAGGTTGCAAAACAACTCTAAACTTGTACTTCTATTAAATAAATGAAAAAGAATCAACTTTCGACATTAATCATATGGCCGCACTTCTCAAAAATCGTATGGCCGCATTTTGGGGTTTAGAAGCTCAATCACAGAATCTGTTTCAACACCAATTTGACCAAATATTCAGTGGAAGATTTTGCCCAGATGCTCCCTTTTTTACGTCCTGATGTCCCACCCACAGCTTATTCTTGTTTTCATCTTCACCAAGAAGCAAAAAATCCAGGCACGGTCTTTCTATCGTGATTCAAATTTACTAGTGGTGGTTAACTCTCCCAGAGGACATGTTTGAGAAAATAAAAGCAAATCTATGCTAGTAAGCACAAAATTAAAGGTATCAAACTTCTCCAAAAAATAGGGACACATTATGGAAAGCAACATGGGGTTTCTATTTATTTATATCCGACAACTACCATAGAAACAATAAGTTAATTGTTTGCCTACATTTGAAATATCTTTTTGACAAACCTTTAAGTACACCAAGCATGAGCCAATACAAAAAACCTCTCAAGCAATGCAAACAACAATCCCGATTAGCATTCGTCCTTTCATATGTTATTGTATCTTATCGTTTACCATATGTGGATATTATCATAGGTGCATTGCATCATGATTTTCAAAAGGGCCTGACTAGCAATGTTTTTAAAACTCTCTTATTTCATTCTCACTGAGCTTTCCAAGAGCTCACCCTCTTTTCTCCTCCCCCATTGTAGGTGCAGATTAACCTGAAATGAAAATTGATATTATGTGCTAAAGTGGAATGATTGTGTGTTCGAAGCTTCTTGCTTGACATGTTTTGATCCAAGTTGTAAAAGTTAAAGTTTGTAAAAGTTAAAGTTTGTTTGTATTATTCTCGGGTAGAAGGGTAGCTGCTTCTAAAACCCTAGTTGGTAGAATAGATGGGTAGCTTTCATGTCTCAAATGATGTAACACCCTTTGTACCAAGATTATTGTTTAATAGCTAGTTATTATTGAAGATCTTTAAACTTTACTTCTTTTAATGTTATAAAAAATTATATACATGAGACCGCAACAACATTAAACGTAGACTCCGACCTAATCTTGAGAAGGGTTAGGTTGGGTCGTTACACATATCCAAATTGATATTCCGTAGCCAATCCATAGCCAATTTCCGAAATTAATTTGTATTTATTTTTTATAACTTCCGTAGCAAAATAGCCGTAGCCCATCTGTAGCCAACTAATTTTTTATTATTATTTATTAATTATTAACGTCCGTAGCAAATCCGTAGCCATTTCGGTCGTAAATCGTCCGCAGCCCACGACTACAGATTTGTATCCGTAAAATATCGGTAGCCACTTGTCCACAGCCAATCGGGTTTGATTGTGTGTTAAGTTCGGATGGCCTATTTTGTTATCTAACTTAAGTGTTTTAGAATTGTTTAGTTTTTGATTGTTGAAGTGTTGTTTAATTGATTGTTGAATGTTGAAGTGCGGGGAAATGACCTACTTTGTTGTTCTGTCGGAATATTAAGTGTTAAGTGTTATCTATTGTGAGTCATGATAGTGTTGTGTCACCTCAGGCGGTATCAGGTTTGCCAGGTTGCATTGGTACAACTATCATGTTCTATGCCCTATCTTGTGTGGTCGGAGAATGATCTGGAGTGTGTGTCTAGATTGGGTACTTCCGGAATGTATCAGTGGGTGTTATAAGAAGTCGGTTGAGTTCGTGATAGTGTATGGAGCTACATCAACTAGTGTATTGTATCCTTACTACTTGGGTACTTATGTTGTTATATTTGTATTATTGTTGGTTTTTATTGAGTATTCCTTGTTCCTCGGGTGTTTTCCAAAAGGCACTACAAGAAAATAGCGCAAGGGCGATGGATTTGGGCGACGGATTTTTTCCATAGTAAATTGGCTACGGATAGGCTACGGAATTGCTACGGACAATTAATTCCGTAGCCCATCCGTAGCCAACTTCGGCCCCATTGAAATAGCAACAAAAAATGGCTACGGATTGACTACAGACAATAATTTTAACTATAAAAAAAATAAAAAATAATATTCCGTAGCCTAGCCGTGACAAATTTGCTACGGACTAGCTACGGATTATTTAATTAATGCAGCAACAAAAATCATAACAAATTCCATAGCCATGCGGTGGCCAAATAGCCACGGATTAGCTACGGACTATGTATTATTCAAACAAATCTCCATAAAAAATAAAGGACCGGAGGGAAAAATAAAAATAACAAAGTTTGTAGCCTATCCGTGGCAATTGGCTACGGATGGGCTACGGATTTCATTTTTCCGTAGCCTATTCGTAGCCAATTGCCACGGATGGGCTACGGACTTTCAGATAAAAATGAGGTTTATTGGTTTTAATTTGAATTACGGTATTTTGATTGCACCTACAACGTAGTAAACTTCACTTGAGATGCTAGTTTTCCAAATAAAAATAAACTTGGTCCGTATTTTATTAGCGTGCATATTTGAATAGAGAAATCTCCTACGAATTGATTAGTCGTATAAATCGAAATGATTATTACATCACTTAACAATGCGTTAATATTAATAAACGTTCAATCTAGGGGTCCAAAAACTCTCATATTGTGTCTAAACTTCATAAACATGAAAAATATAGAGATATAAACAAGCTTTAATACGTTGTTCCTACCTATTAATAAATTAGAATTCATACTATTAGGGGTCCGTAGCCTATCCGTGGCAACTGGCTACGGATTTCATTTTTCCGTAGCCCATTCGTAGCCAATTGACACGGATGGGCTACGGACTTTAAGATAAAAATGAGGTTTATCGGTTTTAATTTGAATTACAAAATTTTGATTGCACCTACAACGTAATAAATTAACTTGAGATGCTAGTTTTCCAAATAAAAATAAACTTGGTCCGTATTTTATTAGCGTGCGTATTTTAATAGAAAAATCTCCTACGAAGTCATTAGCCGTTTAAATCAAAGTTATCATGTCCTCACTTAACATTGCGTTAATATTAATAAATGTTCAATCTACGGGTCCAAAAACTCTCATATTGTGTCTAAACTTCATAAACATGAAAAATATAAAGATATAAACACGTTTTAATACGTTGTTCCTACCTATTAACAAATTAGAATTCATACTATTAGTGGTCCGTAGCCATCCGTGGCAATTGGCTACGGATTTTATTTTTCCATAGCCCATCCGTAGCCAATTGCCACGAATGGGCTACGGACTTTTAGATAAAAATGAGGTTTATCGGTTTTAATTTGAATTACGAAATTTTGATTGCACCTACAATGTAGTAAACTTTACTTGAGATGCTAGTTTTCCAAATAAAAATAAACTTGGTCCGTATTTTATTAGCGTACGTATTTTAATAGAGAAATCTCCTACGAAGTCATTAGCCGTTTAAATCGAAGTTATCATGTCCTCACTTAACATTGTGTTAATATTAATAAACGTTCAATCTAGGGGTCCAAAAACTCTCATATTATGTCTAAACTTTTTAAAATGAAAAAAAAAAAGATAAAAACACACTTTAAAACGTTCTTTCTACCTATTAATAAGTTAGAATTCATATTATTAGTGGTCTATAGCCCATCCGTGGCATAGAGTCTTATATGGATAATGACAGATAAACGAGTAATATGAGAGATTTAGAGATATTGATAACTCTAGATTATCGTGGCACTTACGATTAGGTCATAAAAGAGAAACAAGAATCACACAATTGGTGAAAGAAGGACTAGTAAGCCCTTGAGGCACCGGGACATTCCCCACACGTGAATCTTGTGTTCTTAAAAATGATCAAATCACCCTTTGTAGGACAAAGTCAAAGGACCACGAATATTTAGGGTTTTGTACATAGGGGTGTACATGGGCCATTTGGCGAAATAGCCCAATAAGGATTTTAGCTACCTTACATATACTTATGATTGTCATAAATGTATATTTGAATCGTTTGAAGCGTTCAAAGAATTCAGAATTAATGTAGTAAATCAAAACTAGAAATGAGAAGTAAGTCTCAATGATTAGATTATGGAGAGTTCTTAGCTTCAATTTCTGATAGTATCTCAACAAAAAATAATATAGTTATTTCATTGACTCATTCTGGTACTCTGATGTTTGATGAAGTGTTGGAGAGAATGAATTGGACCTTGTTGGACATGGTCTGAAATTGATAAACTATGCTGATTAATAATTTAGCCTATGAGGCTATATTCTCCTTATAGCAATCCATCTCTTGATAAGGTCACTTCCAAATTAATCTTAAGTACTTCATATAGGATATGAGAGAACAAGATACCTAGTCTTAAGGTGTTGAGAATGAGGGTTATCCTGTTTTCAATCAAAGGTTTTAGATTGATAAATTGGAAATAAGATTGGATAAGATTAATTGGTTATCCTAAGGATTTGTTGGGATATAACTTTTATTCTCTTGTTGACTAGAGAGTCTGTTAGCAAGTACAACTTCTTCTTGGAAGAATAGTTCATCTGAGAAGATAATGTGGGAAGAAAAGTATGACTCAGTAAGGAGTTACTGAGCAACTAGTTAACCCGAGTCAAATCTAGGATTTAATTCTAGAAAACCCAATCCAAGAGCAGCTGATTATTTCACAGTTTTTCAGATCAGTAAGATGACAATAATCATTATTGATAATTTTGTCAGTTATGAAAAGTTATGTTTGACATAAACTTAAATGGCTTGAGGCCATAAAATCTTAAATGAATAAAGGTGGAGACCTTTAGGACAAATGGTGAAAGATTATAGTCATAAGCAAGGGGTTGACTATGAGGAAATCTTTTCACCAATTGTTGAAATTCATTATGATTTATTGGCCATAGTTGCACACTACTATTATGAGATATAGTAGATGGATGTCAAAATGGCATTCCATAATGACTTCATCAATGAAGACATTAATATGGATTTGCCTATACGTTTTGAGTCCAGTGATGAGTCACAAAGAGTGCAAGGTAAAGGGATCCATTAATGGACTTAACCAAGCCTAAAGAATCTAGAACATTCGATTGACTTCTTTGAGAATGAAGAAAATCTTGACTACATAAGTAGGTCTAGTTATTCAAATAATTCTCCAAGTAAATTTTGGGATAATCCGCTTAAATCTTTGAAAATTGATCTATAGTGATAGATCAAAAGGATTAAAGGGTTTTTTTTTTCCCAAAAGGGTGTTAAAGGTGTTTAACATGTACACAAATTCTAAAAGAGGATTGTTCTCTTTTAAGACATGATGTTTATCTCTCTAGGGTTATGAGTCCTGAGACTACTAAAGAGAGATAGAGTAGACACATAAGGTTCTAAGTGCTGCAGCAATTAAGAATCTTATATACGTCATGCTATGTACAAAGACATGATATCATAAATGCTATAAGTGTTATGAGCAGATGTCTGTCAAATCCAGGTTAGGAACATTGGAAAGCAATCAAGAATATTCTTAAGTACTTGAGAAGCACTGGAAAAATGTTCTTGGTATACGGAGAAAAGAAAAACTTAAAGTTTTACAGTTTCAGGTTGAGAGTCTGAAATGGATTATTGAAAATTCATATCTGGGTTTATATTCACCTATAACGGAAGAACAATTATTTGGAAAGGTTTCAAATATTTGTACAAATACAAATTCCAGAGGTTGAGTGCATCGTTGCATCAGATGTAACAAGAGGAAGCGGTTTGGATCTAGGAGTTCGTAACTGAACTAAGGATGATTCTTTCCATTAAGTCAGACAAGTAGTGCTGTGACGACAATGGAGTTGTAGCGCAAGCTAAAGAACCTAGGTCTCACTAGAGATCCAAGTACATTAAAGAGGCATTACCACATCAATCAGAGATTATGGAGAGAATGATATTATGCAGTAAATAGCGTCAACAGTTGACGATACTAGTCCACTGACTAAGGCAATGATTCAGCAGTCATTTGATTACCATCTTAAGAAGATGGGTATGAGATACTAGAGTAATTGGTTTTAGTGCAAGTGGGAGATTGTTGGATTATATGCCTTAAATGCCAATTTTAGGACATAATAATTATATTATTTATTTAATGTGGGTAGTTTATTTAAATATAAATAATGCGATTAATTATTTAAATAAGAGTCATTAGAATAATATTTATAGATTCTATCATTAAGAGTAAGGATATGAGTGACAGAATCTATATTCATAAATATATTCTAAAATAGTCCCCGATCGTAGGATAGATTAATTGGGTGTTGATTTCTCCGGAAAGATTAGATTACAGTCTACCATTCAAATAATATGAGATATTGATTTGGGCGATTAGTCTCATAGTAAGGGTAGATGTGTAAGTGCTTGCTGAGAACAAGTGACTGGACATGACCGCTAATACAACGAATTACATGGAATGGTCAATAATTCGTTGTACAGTGTAATTGTGCAATTAAGTCCTTAAACCTGAGACACCACGGTTATCTTGTGTTAGGGATAACGTGATTTGCTGGTGCAATAAAGCTAGTCCTCATCAAGGATTGGATAATGTACTCAGTGGTTATGATCTATTCCGGCATGAAGATAGGTGCGTGTAGATATGGAATCTGTCAATTAGGGATCCTATGCGATCTATTAATCGAGTAACTAGTAATCCTTGGCCGAGGTAGAATAGTGGAAGTCGTTCCATGCATTATTCATAAGTTACTGATTAAATAGTTTTGGGCATATGATTGAGTAATAGAGTTTGACGACCCTATCCATGACTCTGGCTCAATCGGGATAATTTAGACAGAAGGAATTGATTGCATAATTGTTACTAAAGGGTTCGTAGAATTTCACTTCATTATTAGTTGGGTAGTCGTGATATACTGCTAGGTATCACTCACGACTTGCGAGAAATAAATTAGAAGAGTTCTAATTAAATATTAATTGGATTAATATGATTTCGCTGCTAATTAATTATGAACCCGAGGGGTCACACACAAAAGAGATTCAGAATTAATCAGCGAGGAAAATAAATTAAATGTTAGAAGAGTCTAATATTTAATTGGACTTAAGACTGATTAGATTGGAATATTAGTCCAATAATTTAATCAGTCCAAGTCCAGTAATTGGAATTGGCCCAAAAGCTAGCCCTAATAGTTCTAGTGATTCCTATAAATAGGAAACTATGACAGACAGAAAAGCTAGCACAAAAATCCAATCTTTCATAGCAAATATATTTTCTCTAAAACTCATAGTAGGAGTTTTGCTGATTGATGGCTCGGATCTCGTGTGGATACTTTCAGAGGCTTCACAATTGGAGAGCTTTGGATTCGATCAATTTCTACAACAGATTTGTCATCATGGAAAGGTAATCCTGAAACATTTAATGCATAATTAATAGTTGATTATTTATGCATGTTGCAATCTACGTAAATAGCCATGAACGGATGCATGTGTATTAATTATTTCCTCTGCGTTTTATTTAATTATAAAATATTTAAAATACCATGCACGATTTCTAACAATCACAAGAACAAATGGCTGCCCCCCAAATTGACATTAAAGAACGTGCCCACCTCAAAATACGGAACGACCCATCACCTTATTGGTCCACGTGAGATGACGTCAGCTAATGGCAGATGAAGTGATACATGGATAAAACTATCAGGAAGTTGATTTCTCGAGCGATCCTCATCCTCTATGGACATTGGGAAATCGAGGGAAAATTGACATAGGAGAAGTCCCGAGGTCCAATCACGAGGATACAAACAAAACTGTTATTCACACCCTAAGGCCCCTATTCTACCAAGGATCGAGTTCGAAACAATACTTCACTGCTTTAATAATCTAAGGAATATACTACAATTCTTCAAAAAATGTTGGAGGATTAATTCAGAAGACTGCGATACCCATGGGATGTTGAGAAACATTCCCTTTCTCCATGTGCATAAGGGACCTCAGGAGGATGTCCTTGTGCCTGAGAAAACCGAAAGATCTTTTTTCAAAATAGTATACATGCCTCTTTCAATAACAAAACATATAACTCATTCCTCTTATGTTTTTCTCTCAAATTAATATTCTGAATATATTTTAGGGCATACACTGACTTGAGCATTTTAAATATCCCTTAAGAACCACCCCGAGGTTCCCATTTTTTTAGGTTTATACATAAGGAATCGTCCTCAGATCTATTTCCAAGTTTTTACCTAAGTATTAGGTGCATTTTAGCCTTTATTGTACCACGATTTTCTAGTTTATGTATATATATATAGGAATTGCCCATTTCGCAGCATAAAAAATAATCGATTTGAAAAGGCTATAAGAAACGAAATGTCATAATACCTTTTTGACACATGGCGAAGTGATGGAAAACAAATAATATTGTTTACATACCCACCAAGCTTGTCAACCTTTTTGGAAATGATAAAAAAAAAAAAAAAAAAAATCTTGTCAACACTAGAAAAAACCCTATCTTATGAACTTAGACAACCGTTGGGTTGATACCAACAAAAAAAAAGTAATAATCTCAACAATATATATATATATATATATATATATATATACATATGCTAATAAGTGATCATATATGTGTGTATGTGCACACGTGTGTGCGCACGCTCATATGAAAGATAAATGTCATGCCTTAAAAATTCACTAAAGCAAACCTAGAGGTACAACCACTGGCTTTCTAGACCTCGAAGGCTAGATTGCACCAAGCAATCTAAACCACTCATCAAAACAGTAGTTAGAGAATTTCTCTTAATCTTTTAATTTCTAAAGTAGTGCTTAACGTATTGGTTTTAATCTCAAAATTGGATAACATGACTTATTTGAAAGAAATGTTAAACTTTGTGAAAGGTTTGAAATGAAAGTAAAGTGATAATTAAAAATTTTGTACAAATTCAATGGTCAAGGGAGCAATTTACACCTTTTGAAAATGTTGGCACCCAAGCCTCTCATAAGATCCACCTTTGGAGTTGAGTTAAAACATGGGCCAAAGGAACTAAAACCTTAACAAATTCAGGAGGAAAGTATAATAAAGGAAAAGAAATGATAGAAACATAAAAGACAAAAATGAGAGAATTAAATCTTGTTTAGATTAAAAAAGATTATAAAAGAAATGATCATAAATTAAGAATTATGAATTTTCTTAGTTTGTATTAGGAAAGAATTGAAAGAGAGGGAACATTTTATATACACATTAACGTAAATACCATTTTCTAATGATGCAGTTTGGTGTTTAAATAATTGACATAGTTGTAATTAATATAAAAAAATAAGAATATAATAGTCATCACAAAAAATATACAATTATTTCCCCCATGTTAGCTCCAAATTGAAGCGATTGAAATTTGGAGCATGAGAGGAAATCTCACCTATATCTTTACTTCCTCAAGCCCCACCCCAACCATTCTATTCCCTTATTACTCCCAATCCAAAAGAGTAACGATTTTCTAATAATATTATAATTAATGAGTCAAATCCCAGAGTTTAAAATTGTTAACATCATTTTATCATAATTCACAACCATTAGATCTTACACATAACATCATAATATTATGGATCAATCTATTTTCAATCCAAAAAGAGTGGTATAAGACTTGTGGAGTGAGGAGTACCACATTGCAGGAGTGACGAGAATGCTCTTTATTTAGGAGAGTAAATAAAAGAGAAATCGTAGTGTCCAAGTGATGCAAATATAGAACGACCCCAGTTGCTTACTTCATCAGCGTATCAGACGATGAATTGCACCTCCCTATCCGTGCAGCGATTTTTTTTAGGTATTACACAGCGAAATAAGAAATTTAATGAGGTCAAGTCGATTCTGACAAAAATTATGAGAAAAGAAATAGCGGTCAATTCTACTACTTTGATTTTTCGGTGAAATGAAGTCTACGACTTTGACAAAATAGAACAAAACGAAAAAAGTATACTACTTTGATATTTCGAAGCCGTGCTAGCCTGAGTTCCCCTCTTTCCACAGGGTTGAATTAATGTTAAGACTTGGAAATTTATAGTAATTGGGCCCGTGTGAGGCTAAAATTTCCATTGAAAGCTTTTGTTAGATATAAAATTTGTCAAGCTGATCAGAGGACCTAGATTATCTTCGTCCGAGCTGACCTCTTGCACAAGTAAAGAAAAGAAACAACGGGGGTTATGTCTCGCGTTTCTCCTCGGACGAGAGAATTAGTGATTTAGCTCGGTTGTAATCTAACAATAATAAAATTAGCAATTGGCGTGAATCAGTTATCTCTTAGTCACTTTCCTTGGGCTATTTAGAATAATATTTGGGTACCTTTTCTGGTGGTCGCCTCTTGTCCTTGCGTGCTATTTTTGTGACAAGTGTTTCACAAAGATTATTCCTTTTGTTACCATGGGTATTCGAGTAATTGCACACTTGACCCTTTTTTATATCCATATCATTTGCCCCCCACACCTTTCGAGGCCGAGGATTGGCCTTAGGAGTTCTGCATGAGTTTTCCTCTTTCTTAAACACATTTCTTTCCTGTGCTACGTTTCGATATCTGTGCCTCTAAGACAGCGCAATAATTACGCGTCTTTTCGACTATACAGTCGCGATGCTTCTTTCTCTAAGATTCACACCTCTCTCTCTCTCTCTCTATATATATATATATATATATATATATATATATATATATATATATATATATATATATATACACTTTTTACCTTTACTTCTGCACATTTCCAGCTTTCCCATTTTTTTAATTTATTTAAGTTCGGCTCGGATAGTTCTATCATCCTCTAGCCTTTTTACCTGCTCGGGTCTTTCACAAACAGTAGGTACGTATTCATTCATTTAGTTTTTCCTTTCTTCTACTTTTACTTCTCGACTCATGGCTAGTCGGGTAGTGGTAAGGATTCTCAGAATGAGCTTGTCCAATCATATGGTAGGAGGGTTGGTAAGGAATCTGCTAGCCCGGATTCTGAGGCAATATCCATAGCCAATGTTCCCTAAGAGAAAAATGATCGGGATACCACTAGAAATAATAAGGGTCAAGAGGCTCGGAATCATGGCCCTGATGACCAAGAAGAATTAACATGTTTTACTGATATAGAGGAGTACCATGGTTTAGGCGAATCTCCCTTAGAAGACCTTAGGGATATAGAGCTTCATACTGACCCTATAGAATGCCTTTTCCCGTTCCCGAGGACTAGTTCTTCCCATGCCCCTGAGAGATCTGAGGCCATCGTTCGTGAGTCCTCAGTAGCTACCGAATTTACCCATAGGGTTGGCAAGAAATTATTTTCCTATTATTCTTGACCTTGTTTTTCCAAGCCAGAGATGGAAAACGAGAGGATGTTAGGTGGCTCCATTCCTTATGACTATAGGGTTAGGCTCCCAGCCGTCGATGAAGTAGCTTGTCACCCCTGTGAATGAGCGATTTGTATATATGACATTGCCTTTGAATTTTTCAAATTTTCGATCCCTTCTTATATAGCCGACATAGTTAACCACTTCAAAATTAGCCTCGGTCAAATTTTCCTCAACGACTGGGCCATGATGGTCGCCTTTTATGTTTTTGTAATGCGTAAAGGTCTGACCCTTACTGGTGCCTTGTTCTGTCATTTTTTCACCCTCAAGTCTAACCCCCAATGTAAAGGTTGGTACTATGCTACTGCTCGGTCGAGGTGTCTTATCTTCCAAAATTATAAAACCTCTTTCAAGGTTGGCACAATAGGTATTACTTTGTGTCGGGTCCTCGACCTTGGCATGTCCCTACTTCATGGGGCTTTATCGAGGATGACAAGAATAATCTTCCTTACCTATCCGAACTTGAAAGAGACGTTTTTACAGCCCTGCACAAAGATAGGGGTTTGGATGCCTCCAAATATGTTAAATGGAAGAAAATTTGGAGGTCAAGTTTATATGGAATGCCTTATCCACTCTCGACCTGTCTTCACCCAGACCTCTTCGAGGTCGAGGCTAGTACCCCTAGGAAGAAGAGGGGGTCAAAGAGAAGCAGGGGTAGTGTGACGACCGAGAACCTCATTATATTCATTTTAAATTGTTGAATGTCATATTTGAGCATTAAATGTGCATTTATTTAATTTTTAGCATAAGATACTATTCATAAGGGAAATTTATTGTTTAATTTTTCTAAAAATGTATTTTTCTTCTGTCACATATGATGTACGAGGAATGTGAAAAATATTATTTTATGTATTTAATGTTGGGAGTGTGCATTTAGAAAATAGTTTTCGTCCTGAATGAATAGTATTACGAAAGAATAGTAACTTTTTGTAGAATTTTTATTTGGGCTTCTAGTAAATTAGCTAGACTTTGGACTTTTATTAGACCCTTAAATATGTTTAATTAGACCCAATTTACTAATTCAAACTCATTATTTCCTTAGTCTATTATTTATATAACATAATAAGAGCCAAAACAAAAAAAAGAGGAGAAAAACTGAAAACACTGTAGCAAATCCGAAAATGGCATAGGAGGAGAATTTCTTCATCAAACCTTGGAGTTGAGCTCTTGGCTTGGTCTAGGAGGAGATTGGAGCATTAGGGGACATCTACAACTTGTCTTCATCTTCAATATTGTGAGGGAATTGCATATTTCATAATTTTAAAATTGATGCATATATATTGAATTTCTTGTCTTGTTGAATTTAGCTATTTTGCTTGTTATAAATGCTTGTTATATGATCTTTGAAGCCTATAGAACTCTCTTTTGGAGCTTGGTTGCAATTGTAATGGTTTGATTTTGAGAATCAAAGTTGTAGGAGAAGGTGAATAGTATAGTGAATAGTGAAATTCGAAAATTTAAGGTTTTGGATATAATTTGTTAATTAGCTTGAATTGAGACTTCAAATAGATGCTCTAGGCCCTAGTGAAGCTAGTTGAAAAGCCACGTGAAGTTGAATCAACCGAAACTGAGCTAAATTGCATAATTAGTCGACTTTAAAAAGAGGAATTTTCTCGTTGTACAATCCGGGCACATTTGGGCTATGATTTGGGTATCCTTGGGGTATGGAAGCACTATTGGTGCTTTCGTTACGCGAAATTGGGTTTCGGATAGTATAGTTGTAGTTAAAACTCGCTTAGGGCCTTTCCGAACTTTTGTTTCTAAAACAGGGTTTTTATTAGGTGTCTTTTGGCTTAACTAGGAATGTAGTATGATTAAAATATGGTTTGGTGACCTGGATGCACACTTAGGAGAAGAAAAGCTTGGTTAAAGAAAGGAAGAATCAACCTAAGCCTTTGCATTTTGTATGTTTTAGTCTTTGAAGGTGAGGGAATCATCTTATATGTATTTTATTTTGATTATATTGCTATATTTGTGCATGCTTTGTTAGTTTCACAAGTAGTTGTTGATTTGATATCTATGAACAAAATTGTAAACTAGATGTTTGTTTAAAACCTTCAATGAAGTGTAAATGCTAAGTAATGGCAAAAAGTAGATAAAAGTGTAGTATGCAAAATGAGCAAATATCTGGACAGCCTACTGCCTGTGAGTTCTAGAGCCATTTTGAAATAGTAAACATGCTCGAAACTTAACGAAATTTTTACAGCAGCTAGATTAGGCAGTTTAGAGAAAATGTTGATTTCTAAGGCTTAGGCTAATTCAAACGTTTTGATCATCCGATTTAGCAAGTTTACAAATGTGTCTGGAAATTCGCTGAAGGAGGACAGTTTGCTCAGGTGCACGAGTAAGGTCCTAACTTGTGGAATTTAGATCGGAATTGAGTTCTGCTTGAGGCTAAACTTAACTATACTTGAAGAGCTTTCTTTCTATGTCAAAATTAGAGGATTTGGAGATCAATATATTAGGTTACGGATTTGCTAAAGTTAGCTTATGCTAGAAAACTTAGGTTGTTTTCATTAATTTGTTATTTGTATAGTCCATTGTTGTTGCTAAATAATTAAATTGTGAGTTTTTCCAAGGTATAATGTTATTTGATGCACACTTAGGAAGGCTAATAAAGATATTTGGGAGAATGTGCTTAAAGCTCTTGAACCCTACATGCAAGGTTAATTGCAAAATGGATGATAAAGCATATTCTCGTGAAGTAAACTTGTCAGAATGATAGATAAGTTAACCACGAAGATCTCGTATCAGTTGAACTGTAATTGATTCTAGGTTGTTCATAATTATTAATTCTAGTTAAATTGCTTTTAACTTGGACTGTTTACTTCATGTACGTGCTAAGTAATGTTTTACTTGCATTGTGTTATGCTAGTTTAAAGGCTAAGTGTTATATTTATATGAGTAGGCTAAGGTTGCACATTTGAGCTAATTCAAGGAGATTTGGAGTGAATCTAAGCGATTCTCTTACATAATTAGTCTAATCCAAGGTGAGGGAGTTACATTCTTTTGTGCATCTTAATTTATTTTACTGCTCATGAATTGTATAGTTCAATATAATTGCTTATAATTACGTGTACTTTGATATGAATAGACTAAATATACACTTGTCTTTTATTTATATTGTTATATGGCTTATTTATTGTAAACTACGTGCGAGGGCAACCTACTTTGTTGTCCCTCATTTATGTGATTCTTGAATTATATTGCCATTGCTTGAATTATTGTGATCGAATATCGGGTTGCGCAACCTTTTCGGACATAGTAGCGTCGAGAAACACGGGTGGCGTCGGGCTTGCCGTGCTCCCTCGACTACCATGGTGTCTATTCCCTTCTCGCTGAGGCTTACTCTACTACCCCAGAGGCGTGGTTCACCTGCTGAGCATGGACCTACCTCAGGAGAAAGGGTCGTAGGATCGGGATACATCTGGAGTATCCCAACTTGTTGGAGTAAGGGGTTTGCCGGCATTTGCGTAAAGTTCGTGGTCCGTGACTCGTGATTGAAGACTTGAAGTGGAACCGTATCCTTTTTAATGTGGTTGACTACTTGTTACTTAAATTTTGTTCTTTATGTTATACGTATATGATTTCTTGTGTTTGCATATCATAATGCACGCCCGGTATGTTGCATCACCTCCCTCATTGAGTAACCTAGCTACTCATTCCTCTTTTCAACATATTTCAGGAAAAGCTGAAGATTGGATTGCCTCCTGTGCGACCTGCTTGCTCCATCAGTGTGTAAAACATAGAAGAATGTGATCATGATATACTTATATTGTATTTGAGACTTTGTGTTCATGTATGTATTTATGTTATACCAAGAATGTAATATTAAAGTTTTAGTTTGTTTGATGATTAGGTATTAGCGGGCTTGTAATATCTTTTATTTGCTTTACTTTATTACATAGTAGTGCATGCTTATGTGGACGATGAAAACTAGTTAGTTGGTTGGACACAAATTATAAGAAAGCTTGATTGATAGTATAGAGTAGTATGATAAGTGGAATAAAAAGATAGAACTTCAATGGATTTAATTTTGCATGCTTGTGTGATATGATGTAGGGTTCCAAGGCTCAGATGGCCTTGAGGAGTTGGTTGACCTTATGAATCTTAAAAGTTAGGTTGTATGAATGATTGATTGTGATTCAGGACTTGTATGTGACTATTGGCAGGTTTCTAGATAGACCTACATCTAGGGAAAACTCCATTCGTTTTTTCTAAAATTTTGTGCCCGGGTTTGGATTTGGGTTGAAAATAGCGTGATAAATAGGAGTCCCGGTCTCGTGAGGGATCGAGGCGTTACAGGTAGGTCCCGTCTTAGGCAGTGGCAGAGCCAGGCACCCAGGGTCAGGAGGTGTACTACTGCGACTCATCAATAATAGGGATTCAATGACGCTCATCTATGCATAAAACAATACTTAATTTAAGCATATTATAGAATAAATGAGATCTTCAAGTAACTCCATCTCATTTGACGCACATTATAATAATTAAAAACATATAAGCAAAAACACATATATAATGACAACTTAATATACAAAACAGAAAAAATAATAATAATAACTATAGTTATTGTACATAGAAAAAATACATTTTATAATTATCCCCGCCGTGTTCTCATTTTTTGAAACTGTTGAATAATCAACTTATTGTCGATACTATTGAATACATCTCTTTCTATATAAGTGACTAAGCAATCATTCAACCAAGCATCTCCCATTCAATTGCGTAACCGATTCTTCACGAGTTTCATTGTAGAAAATGCTCTTTCCACGGTGGCTGTGGCAACAGGTAAAGTCAATGCCAATTTAACAAGTGAATACACTAGTGGATAAACACGATACTTTCCAGTTTTAACCAACATCTCTGGAAGGCTACCAATTCCTTTTATATTCGAGAATTCTTCGCTACTTTGCATATCCAAAAAATATATTTGTAATTGATTATCAAGAACCATTAAATCGGTGGGAGAAAAATCATATGGGTAAAACTTAGCAAATTGAATCAACCTTCGCTTGTCAAACGCAGAAAATGAGTTGTCTGGATTTAAACATGCCAAACAAAGATGCAACTCAATACTTGTCTTATTGAAGCGGTCATTAAGCTTTTGAAGTTGCATGTCTATAACTGTATAAAATGAATCAACACAATAATAGTGTAAATTTGTAATATCTTGAACTCTACGCCGTGATCGCCCTTTGGGGGAATATCAATTTCATGAGTTGTGCAAAAAAGAGAGACTTCATCCAACAAAGACTCCCATCCATTATTTCTCAAAGTCTGCAACTGTTGCTTGGAGAGATGAACTAATCTCATGGCATTATTGATGTCTTGATCTTTTCTTTGCAATGCTTGTGATAATTCATGAGTGATTCCCAAAACATTTTGCATCAAATGCAAATTGAATGCAAAGTCAAATGTCTGTATGTGTCTAAAAGATGATTAGCTTCAATTCTTTGATCTGGACATAATCCATCTTCCCTGATAATCTCAAGTATATTAATCACTGAGGAATACATGAGAATCAAATTATTAAAGTGCCATAATGTGAACCCCAACGAGTATCACCACTACGTTTGAGACCAATTTTTTGATTCATGCCATGACCACTAAGAATTTCACCATTTTCTAATGCTTCTTTAACTTTAGCAACTTGTTTTTCACGAAGCATGTCATGCCGCTTACAGGAGACTCCAACAACATTTAATAAAGTAGCAACTAATGTAAAAAGGGAACCAACTTGAATATGATTCTTGGCTATAAAAACAATTGTGAATTGTAATTGATGTGCAAAGCAATAAATATAGAAAGCAGATGGATTTTCTTTTAAAATCAAACTTTCCAGGCCATTAAATTTTCCTCTCATGTTACTAGCACCATCGTAGCCTTGACCATGGATTCCTGATATACTCAATCCACATTTGTTAAATAATGATTCAATTCCCCTTTTTAGAGACAATGCAGTAGTATCACTCACATGCATTATACCAAGAAAATGCTCAACAATACTTCATTTTTTGGTCACATAATGCAAAGCAACAACCATTTCTTCTTTGTTTGATGTGTCACGTGATTCATCAATAATAATAGCAAAATATTCATCTCCAAGTTCATTCAAAATAGCATCAGTGGTCTCACTTGCAGCAGCTTTGACAATGTCTTTTTGAATATCATGAGAAGTTAACTGATTATTTTCAGGAGCATTTTGCAAAACATTGTTATTGATGGTTTCATTTTGATCAGCAAGAAACTTGAGAAGCTCAAGAAAAGTACCTTGATTAGTAGAATTTTTTGTTTCATCATGACCACGAAAAGCCAATCCTTGTTTCAAAAGGTACCGAATGCAATTAATTGATGCAGTTAATCGGGTCCGATATGCGTTATGAACTTGATCAGATTACTTAGAAATAGTAACTTCAATGTGTTGGCTTTGCTTCATCAAGTCTTGACACTTTTTCCAAGCAATGTTGTGTGCACTATTTGGAACTCCAACATGAGAATTCAATTTTTCTTTTTTTTATACCAACTGATAAACCCATCGCTAACAAATGTATCTCCACCTGACTATTTTCCATGATCTGGTTTGAAAAGATAACAACACAAACAATATACAGAATCCTATGTTATGTTGTACTCCAACCAATTGCTAAATTCATTGAACCAAGAAGAACTAAATTTTTGAAACTTCTGCCCAATTTTTCTCTGAGGAAAATCATGATGACGAGGTTGACAATATCCCTTTTGCAAGTAATATCTCCGTATATTATCTTGATCATTCGGATGATAAGAAGATATTTTAGGGCGTAACCCAGGATCTGATGGTAGATCTTCTAAATTGATTTCGATTTGAGGTTGTTTTGAAGAACTTTGTACATTATCTTCACTATTCACTTCATTAAATTTGGAAGAAAATTGTTGCTCAGAAATTGACTTTCTTTTTATAAATTTATCCATCACTCCAAAAACTAATAACCTACATACAAAAATAATAATTACATCAATTAAGTGACTAAAATCCAACTTCAATGGTTAGTAATTTAGATATGGCCGGCTTGTTATACTATGAACTGTAAGTGCACCGTTTAAATTAATGGGCCTTCGACAACTGCATACTTTTTGATATTATTTGACATATTCTAATTTGCAATTGCTAGTAAATTCAATTCAGTTGATGAGCTAAGTGATTAATTTCAAAAGCCTAAAACAAGACAAACCTATCTACATCCACCAACTACATTTTTCAAAATTTTGAATGTTACTATAAAATTTGAATTCTTGCCGAGGGACATACTTAAAAGATTTGCCAAAATAATAGACTTTTGGCAACTGAACTTTATTGTGGCTTTGGTGATGACCTATTTGTAATGCTATTGATGACAATTGTATTATTATACAACTCTAATGTTCATATAACTTTCGTCTTGATTTTAAGTTCTTGTTCAAATATCCTTAAAAAATTGTTCTCTAGAATAGAAAAGATAAAAAACCAACGAAACTCTATATTTAAATTAAAGATAAAATCGTGCTTTTACAAAGTGGCTAGAAATAATTATTCATATTATTACTGTAACGCCCCGAACCAACACCCCCACGCCTGCATGAAACTCCCCGCCCTTAACGGTATGAGCGAGCCCAAGAGGCCGTAGCGAGTGGGCCAGGAAGCGCACTATGACGAATTGTCCGCTCTGGCGCCCATACGCCTCACGGGTTTGTCGTCCCCTCGCCACTACGAGGAAAATGCGCGTCACGATGTAAGGGGCACTTACCCACTTATATCAAGCAACCCAGAACTCCGCCCTTCTAATGTGGGATGCGATTCCTCACATTCACCCCCCCTTAAGGAGGCCCGCGCCCTCGTGGGCTAACGGCACAAAGGAAGGTCGGCTTTGATACCACCTTTGTAACGCCCCGAACCAACACCCCCATGCCTGCATGAAACTCCCCGCCCTTAACGGTACGAGCGAGCCCAAGAGGCCGTAGCGAGTGGGCCTGAAAGCGCACTATGACGAATTGTCCGCTCTGGCGCCCATACGCCTCACGGGTTTGTCGCTCCCCAGCCACTGCCAGGAAAACGCGCGTCACGATGTAAGGGGCACTTACCCACTTATATCAAGCAGCCCAGCATCCTAGCCTTCCGATGTGGGATGCGATTCCTCACAATTACAAGTTGAAATAATTTATTGGTGCTTTAACTATTTATTTTTCTAATAGAACAATACAAATATTTATCTTAACCCTAACAAAGTAATTCAAAATATTAAAGTAACTAAGTAAATCTTTGTTTGAGAAGATATAATACCATGGCATTACAAATATTTATCAAAAAAAAAAAAAAGAACCTCAAATCGATTCTCAACGGATGTGTGCTATGTGCGGATTGGAGAACAATGGAGTGGATTAGTAGCTTTTGTTGTGACTTTTTTTTTTTGGTCAAAAGCTTAAGTCGTGACTGGTGAGAGAAAGAAAAGAGAAAATTAACTTTTGTCTTTTGGAGCTCGTTTGTATTAGGTCTCTGATTTTTTTTTTTTTAAAGTAATGTTAAATTACTTATACCCTCACAAGTAGGGCAAAAGTTATGCACCCCTTGGGACAAATGTCCCTCCGCCCCTGGTCTTAGGGTATTCCCCATTTTTCATTTTGAAATCACAATTTATTTTGCTAATTGTCAGCTCGGTTTTGTAGATATGGATCCTCTCAGTATCTTGAAAGCTGCTGCAGACAAGTCTTCTAATAAATCCTCGAGGACTGAAGGGTCGTCCTCAAATCAACCTACGCCTCATCCGCTTTAGAAGAGTACCAATCAGAAGAAACCTGAGGCCACCTCCTCAGCCCCATTCTCTAAGGATTAGAGGTTTTCGCCTTCCAGCAAGAAGAGAAAGGCTCTTCCATTTGGTGATGACTCTTCCCGTCCTCGGGCTCGGCCATCTCCAGCGATCGTGGTAATTGATGCCGACACCTCCCCTTTCAACCCTTCCAAAGGTTCGAAAGATATAGTTCTAACAGCTCCGCCCAAGAACCCCAAGGTTGGGAAGGTTTCTGGCAAGGCGCCTCCTTCCCCTGAGCTCATCGTTGTGCAAGGGAAGGACAACAAAAGTCGAGAGGTTGCCATAAACAAACTTTCCTCAGTAACAATGCTCGAGGAGTTTCTTGGAACGACTTCCTTAGTATTACAAGGTCTGTATTTATCTTAAAGGGAATCAAGTCAGAGGTAACTAAAAATATTTTTAAAATTTTAATACCCCCTAAACATTATTTTGTTATAAATTAACTTCTAAACTTTGTTTTTTTTCCCCAAGCATTTCATCTATTTGGGGAATTATAAACGATTTACTAGGGTGCAAGGGCCAAGGGGTATGAGGCTAGGGCTAAGGGTCAAGGGTTGTAGTTTTTTTTTATTCAAATGGAGGCCTAAAGCCATACATATATATAGATGTAGCTAACAAGACTTGAGCTCGTAATCTCTCACAAATATTATGAGTGTCATGTTGCTAGACCAAAGGGTCTTTGGCCCAAGGTTTCTAGTTTGCTAATGCATAAATGACATGTTTGCCTTTTAGTATGTTATTTTTGTACTTATATATGAACACAAAGAATTATATTGAACAGACTTATAATGTAGAGAACAATTTGTAACAAAAATAGAACTAGTTGAATGGTCAATTTTTAACTTCGTAAATATTTAATGGTCTCACATGTAATTTACCTGGCCCAAATAAGTATAATTCTTCAAGCTATACACGGATTTTAACCTTATCATCCGAAGCATTTTTGCTTATAAGCACTTAAGTTTGAACTAGCGATCACAATAACTTTTTTTTTTTTGGTTCTAAATCACCAATTGAACATAGTTTTTTTTTAGAGTTAAATCCACTTTGTACCCCTGATCTATACCTAAGGTGACACTTATTAACCCTTATGTTTAAAAATTCCATTTAGAAACCCTTGACTTGGGTTAATTTTAACACACTTCTAAATTTGTTAAAACAAATAACAGTAATGACTACATTACCTTTCTAATAATATTCAAAGACAGATTTACCCTTCATAAAAAAATTCCAATCATATTTCAAACTATACCCCCTACCCCCACCCTTTACCCTCGGCTAAGCCTGACCTTCACCCCTACCCCCCACAACCGCGAACACCACCCTCCACTCCCTACAGCAGCATGTTCCACACCCTCAACCTCCCTCAGCCGTGCGATCCCTACCCTCACCCCTCACAGTCGCGCACCATCCTCTTCTCCGCCCCCCAGAGCCGTGCGCTATCCCCCACAATCCCACAGCCGCAACAAATGTGTACGTGTTTTGTGTGTCTGTATGTGTGTGTTTAGTGTGTCTATGTATGTATAACCTTTTTGTATTGAATGTCAATATTCTTTTATATGCAAGAATATTTTCTTAACTATGATGGCATCGAGTTCATAGGTATGGCGACTAGTTTTTGTAAGGAAGCTGATGCCACAAGAGTTCAATGGAATTGAAATTATTCTTTTTATAGTGGGATTAATGTTAATTTTGGTGTTCAATGTGTTGCTGTGTGTTTTTGGTATGTTTGTGTTGTATTTGTGTGTGTTTGGTGTGTGTATGTTGATGATAATGATGGAGGAAAGTGGGTGTCTGGTGTGGAATGTGTGTGAGTTGAGATGGTAGGGGTATTTTTGTCCAAGAACTGGAATGATTACACTATTCTGTTAAATATTTAACTGTAAGTAAACATAAAGGTTAATAAGTGAAAATTTTAAACATGGGGTTAATAAGTGTCATTCCAAGTAAAAGTCAAGATTAGTAAATGGCTTGAACCCTTTTTTTTTTTTAATTCAATCCATTCAATTAATTTTAGTGCTTAAATCCATAGTTGTCGAATCGTGAATCGTATCGTGAATCGAAATGTCATTTTTTTGAATCGTGAATCGAATCGAATCGTGAATCGTACCGATTCGGTCACAAATTTGAAACTAGTTGATATTTGACATATTATGTTTCTATTAACAGTTTTTAGTTGATATTCTTTATTTGAATTAATATTGATATATATTTTTGTTACTTTTCTAGATTGTTCACTACTTCACTTGTTCCTAGTAGCCCAAACAATTTCTGCATCACAATATCACACTATTTTTTTTGGTCGAAACAATATCACATTTCACAAGTGTCCAAACTAGTGCTCAAAAGCTGTTGTAAACACAAGTGGTCCAATCGGTTACGAGTTTTGTGTCCTATTTTTTTACTAAAGTGGGCTTATTTTGTCAGCTACTTTGAAATATTTTGGGCTTTAAAAAAAAAAAAAAAAATTGACCCGAATCGTGAACGATTCAGTGAATCGTATGATTCACTAACGATTCACACGATTCGGTACCGATTCACTTACGATTCACGTAGATTCACGATTCTCCTATCCGATTCGTGTAATTTTTTTAATAAATCGTATCGAATCATACGATTCAAATCACAAATTGTACGATTCTGATTATAGTGCTTAAATCTATAACAGATTCACATACTTCTTTTACGAGCGCACATGGCTATATATGTCACATTAAGACTTATCCCCTAAAACTAATGATTGAGTTAAATGAGGGGGGCCCTGATCTATTGAGACGGTGATTGAGTTAAATGAAATAACAAATATTTCGGTGTACGATAAACAAAAAGAAAAATCTAGTGGTATAATTTGAAACCTTATATATATTAAATGAAAACTACTATAATTTACCAATTTTGTGGATAATATGAAACCTACAATTACAGCTTAACTTCAATTACCTTCTTAGTACCATTACCTTAGGGTGTTTCTGTTCACACCCTGAGTTGGAGAAAAAATATATGTACTTTTAAAATTTTTAGTGTTAAGAAAATCACAAGTGATGGGAAGTAAAAGTGCTAAGAGATGCCTTCTTTTTACTTTTTGACCAATGAAAATATAAGAAAAAATTGGCATGTCTTCATCAAACATACGATCAAACAGTGAATTTTTATTCCATAGAGTAGAAATTTGGTAAGAAGGTTCACGACTCAAGTTCTACAATTTGAATGGTGCAAATCAATTTTGGAGCTCTCTAAAATCATTTTCTACTATGTGTGCAATAGCTCATTTTTTTATTATTATTTTTATGTATAGTGTATTAGTTTAATTTATACATGTTATGGTTAGAACTCTTTTAATCTCTTTTTTAATTGAATTTCTAATTTGTTATTTTTTAATAAGGCATGGATAAATTTTTTTTAAAAAAATTAACTTCTAAACAACAATTTTTCTCTACATCTAATAAATGGGACCTTTTCTATTTTTCAATGATTAGAAATATTTATTTTTCTCTCTTTTATATGTTATATATTTCATTACTATATTGAAGTAGTCATACATTGAAAACTCCATATATGTTGTAGTACTTACATTTTTATAATTAGCTATAAAGTGCATTATATGGCGGAGAGTCATACATTGAAGATTTCGTATGTGGTATAATGTGTATGTGGTATAATGTGATTAAATTAAGTATTGATTGAGATATAACATATTGTGATATATCGTCATAAAAAAATAATTTATAAAATAACAAAAAAGGCATAAAAGCCAACAATTTTTTTTTATAATTTATATAAAAATTTATGCATAAATAAGTACCCTAACCCCTGATTAATAATTTTGCCACGATAGCCCTAATCCTCGTGCCTAAGTAGTCCGTCACTGCTTCTTACAGACAATTTAATTTAAAGTTATGCTAGGGCCCCCGGAACCCCACATATTTGCATTATTGTTGCATATTCACGTCAACAAGTTGCCTCCACTTTATTGCATGGGTAGGTTAATGAGAATTTAGAGCTATGGGGCCAAAATAATGTTAAAATTTTACATCAAAGGTTTTAGATATGATGGTTCTTTCAAATATTAATTATGAATTGGCGACTTAAATAGTTGAAGTAGTTGAAGTGGGGTACATACATCATGTGATGGTACGTAACATAATAACAAAGTATGCCACATAAAGGATCCTTACAATAACTCAAACATAATTGTCAGAAGTGTTTATAATTTGGACACAATAAAATATCGTATAACAATTAGTTTTACCCTATTTTTTTTTTATTTAAAATATTTTCTCAATCATATTACAAAATCAAGAATGTTATAAATGCCACCCTCTGATCTTCAAAAAATGACAAATACCCTTTTTTTATATTAAAAAAGTTGCAAATACCCTCCTCTAATAAATATCATACTTATATCATAGGCGTATGCATTACAAATCATGTTAAAACTAACAGAAAAATGGACAACAGGGGTTATATGCAACGTTTTTCATAACACATGATTTATAACGCGACTTTTTAAAACACATAATTTATGATAAAAAAATTATAAAAACACAGGGGGGTATGGTGCATTTTACTCCAATAAATAAATACAAAAAATACACTTTAACAATTTAAATATTTAGATGAGGTATTTATTTAACTTAGTATCAGAGCCTCGGTTATGGATCTGAAAATTAATGCTACTCATTTGTCAAATTATGTCCACGTGTAAAGTTCAATAAAAAAATTATCTAGCCTACACGTGAAGTAGCATATTAAACACAATAAATAAATATAATAAACTAATCTCAATAGCTTAAATTTTTATATGAGTTGTCACTTAATACCCCCTTCCCCTCCCGGCCAGTGCTATTCAAAGAACTCTTTCTAATAGCTCCTAATTGAAGCTACATTAAAGACGATCTCCAAGGCTTCTGTTTTCTTTTTACCTTTTCCTTTTTATCCCTTTAGATTTGATATCAATGGCAATAAGAGTTCAGAAACAGACAGTTTTAGTAGTTGTGGTCTACTTATTATCAACTGTAGGTGGCAAAATTTTAAAAGGTCATAACATTTTACTTGGTTGTCCCTTTTTAGTATTTTTTTTTAAATCGTGTATTTTCTCGAGATCTAGGTAAAGCAAAATTAACATCGTGATACTCTAACTCAGAAGGTAAATTTAATGTAAGTATAGATAAAGTTCTGATATATATGTCTTAGTATTGCTAAAAATTACAAATGAATTCTCTAGCTTAGATAGTCAACAAGTTAATATTAGAATCATGGACTAATTGAATTAGAGGTTAAGGGTTCAAAACTAAAGAGTGGAAACAAGAATTTTTTTTCATCCTTTTTGAACATAGACGGGAGGTTTATATTAAATTTATAGGTTAATTTTAACCTTGGTGGTGTTTTAATTTCACAAACGTCATCTATGTATTTTCTTTTTTTAATTTTGTTCTTTTTTTATGTTTTTGTATTTTAAAACATAAAAAAGAAATTAGGTCATAGGCAGCGATTGCAAAAAATCACTGACTATGCCGAATACTCGAGCTACGGCGACACCTTGGACAAACCACTGTTTATTCTTTAGCGACAGTTTAAAACCGCCGCCTAAAGACAAAAAAACCGCCGTCAATTCTCAATTTTTTTGTAGTGACATAATGTGATAGTACGGTAGCATAATAACAAAGTATAATACATAACGGATCCTTGCAATAACTCAAATAGATCAAGTGATTTTTTGTTTTCTAGTTGAGGTCAAACTTGTGCCAGTCATATTCAATCATAGAATTAATGTTCAAAAACTTGAGAGTTTTATCCAAATTGGAAAAAATAGTCCGTAATGTTTTCTCAAAATTTTAATTTTTTTCCTATTGTTTAAAATTAGTGATATTAGGCTCTATTATTTTCTAAAAAAAATTTAAATTCATTCATATTATTCAAAATTAATCAATTTAGTCCCTATTATTTTCATTTAAAATTCTAATTAGTCCTCAATGTTTAAAAAATTATGACTAAATTAAACTTTTTTAGAAAATAATAGGGACTAAACTAACTAATTTTGAAGAATAGGGACTAATATTTATTTTTTTAAAAATAAAGGAACTAGATTGACTTATTTTGAATAATAAAAATAAATTTAAAATTTTGAAGAACAATAAGGATCATTTGTGAAATTTTCCCTATCCAAAACTACAAAAGAATTTCAACATGCACTAATTTATAATAGTTTTGGTGAAAACTTTGTTGGAAATCATATAGTTCAAGGAGATAGTGCGTACGTGAAGTGTTTAAACATTTTCTTAAGTAGCCTTCATGACCACATAAGTTATAGTTAACATCGTGATTAGGGACGGATTCAGGAATTCTTCTCATTGAAAGTTAAAATACATCATATTTCAATTATATGAGCATATTTTATTTTTCAGTGGATGCTATTTATTTAAAACTAAAAATACAAAGATATATAACTTTTTTTTGAAACATCCTTGATGTGCCCGATGTCTAGCAACTTTTCAACTTCCTCAAAAATGATCTTATGCTTATTAGCATGGAAATTTCTCCTCTTCTACTGAATTGGTCGGAAGCTCAGGTCCACGTTCAAATGATAAATCATCACACTTGGATCAATACCTGTCATGTAAGTAGCAGACAAGATAAATAAATCTTCATTTTGTAATAGATAATTTTTTATACCTCTTTTTAGATTTTTGGGTAGTTCATTTTCGATCTTTGCTTTCTTATGGTCCTCTGACAGACGAACCATTTCCAGTTCCTCAGCAGGGGTTGCCCTCTTGGCATCCATTGTCTCCTCAGGTAGATCTGGTTCCCATCCCGCTTGATGCTATGGCCTCAACGATGCTTCATAACATTCTCTGGCCACCAACAGATCTTCTCTCAACTCTGCAATCCCTTATGGAGTCAGGATCTTTAGCATCTGATGATAAGGAGAGGTAGGAATGACAACAGTTCGGATAACTGCGAAAAATAATAAAATCGTAACCAAAATCGTTTAGCAAACCAATAACCATAAACCGTAACCAAACTCTAACAATTTTCAAAATCAATAACTATAACCGTAACCGTTAAGGATTTAAAAACTTGCGGTTAACCGTAATCATAACCGTTTAACTAAAAAATAATTAGTTTAAATAAAAAAATCTAAAAAATTGTAAGAAAAATTAGTTTGAATGTAAAGAAATAAAAAATATAAAAGAATCCAAGCCAATGATAAAACTTGAAATAAATTACAGAATAATTTTATGAGCAAAAATAAAAATCAATAAGTTATGCAAAGAGAAATTTATTCCCAAGCACTGAGTGAGAAACATATCTTCTTTCGTTATGGCAAGAAAAGATGACAATTTTTAAGAGTATAAGTATTGGTTTAATAGACTTAACCCATCTCTTTTAATTGAGTTTAATTTATTTTTTTTAGTTGAGTTTTGTTCCAATTTTATCATTTTACTTACCAATTTTAGTTAGTCTTTTATTATTTTAAGTGTATATATATATATATGTTAGATTTTTTTATTAAATTAATAATTGGGTTTCAGATTTCAGTTTTTTTTAACATAAAAAATTAAAACTTATCGGTTTACCCATCGGTTTCCCTTTATAAAACTCAAACCCTAATAGATTCTCCATCGATTTTTTTATCAAATTTTTATCGAACGATTATCCATCGATTTCAGATAAAACGGGTACCTATTGCCATCCCTTGGGAGAGGCCACAACTCAAACATAATTTAGAGCTACTCGGCCAAAGATGCCATTATATGTGGAGTTGAAATTGATGACTATGAAATTAGCCATCATGCTAGCAGTTCAATCCCCGACCCCCCCAATGGTGAAGGGAAGGTTTGTAACTCCCTCGAGATGACATTAATTATTCATTTGTAAATATCTAGATATCAAAAATTGATGTAGAGAAAAATTGTTAATTGAAATAGAATGTGTCAATTTTTCTCTACATCTAATTAATGTCAATCTTACTTTTATGGGCATATTTTCCCTCTTATGTGGGTGACTTTTATTAGATGTAGAGAAAAATTGTTGTTTAGAAATTAATTTTTTAAAAAAAATTTATCCGTGCCTTATTAAAAAATAAGAAATTAGAAATTCAATTAAAAATGAGATTAAAAGAGTTCTAACCATAACATGTATAAATTAAACTAATACCCTATAAATAGAAATAATAATAAAAAAATGAGCTATTTCACACGTAGTAGAAAACGATTTTAGAGAGCTCCAAAATCGATCTGCACCATTCAGATTGTAGAACTTGAGTCGCGAACCTTCTTACCAAATTTCTACTCTATGGAATAAAAATTCACTGTTTGATCATATGTTTGATGAAGATGAGCCAATTTTTTCCTATATTTTCATTGGTCAAAAAGTAAAAAGAAGGCATCTCTCAGCACTTTTACTTCCCATCACTTGTGATTTTCTTAACACTAAAAATTTTAGAAGTACATATATTTTTTCTCCAACTCAGGGTGTGCACAAAAACACCCTAAGGTAGCTTTGGCTCAGCCAATGGTTGGCATCATCAACTCGAAGAACATGATTGTTGTGATGAAAATGTTAAAATATTTGCTTCTCGAATTGCTTGCCTGTTTTGCTCTTGTAGCAACTGTCGCTGTCGTCCTTGCACAAGCTGAACAACCAGGTAAATTATAAAGCTAAAGACCTTGAAATTCATATTCTCTTCGTTGTTTTATTTGTAATACAACATATAGTTGCTTATATCTAATCTCTGGCCTCTCTCCCCCTCTCAGGATTCATAAGCATCGACTGTGGTTTGTCTGGAATTTCTAACTATACCGATCCAAAAACCGGAATCTTCTACGCCTCAGATGAAGGCTACACAGACGGCGGTGTGAACATGGCGATATCATCACTTGCTGAAAACTATACAAAGCAACTCTTGTCTGCAAGAGCTTTTCCAGAAGGAACCAGGAATTGCTACACCCTAAGACCTGCAAAAGGGAAGGATAATTGGTACTTGATAAGGGCAAGTTTCGTGTATGGAAATTATGATAGCAAAAACCAACTCCCTGAATTTGACCTTTATATTGGAGAAGATTTTTGGGTTACTGTGAGTTTTGAAGAAGCATTCAGTGAAAGACGATGTGAAATTATGCACACTCCGTCGACGGATTATGTACACGTATGCCTTCATAAGACAGGAGCAACGATTCCTTTCATATCAGCACTAGAGTTGAGGCCATTGGATACTGACCTATACGAAACTCAATCTCGATCGTTAAACCTTTTTGCGCGGTGGGATCTCGGTGCTGAGACCGATAAGTGGTTGGAGTGAGTCTACTGTCTATATATCTTGTTATATGGTCTTTAATTAGATTTATTGAGCATAACATCTTGATGATTATCCGGAAATTTCCGACTTCTTGTTTAGGTACCCGAATGATGTGTATGATCGCTTGTGGCAGCCCATCAGAGCCGTTGACGGATCTAACGACCTATTGCCTAAAACGACGTCATTAAGTACTAATCTTACAATAGTTAAAAATGTATACAACCTACCACCTGCTGTGATGAGGACGGCTGCGACCCCCCAGAATTCAAGTGACTCTTTGTATATGTCCTGGCAGCCTCATAATTCATCTGACCAGTTTTATTTCTGCTTGCATTTCGCTGAAGTGCAAAAGCTCCGAAGCAATGAACTCAGGCAATTCAAAATATATTTGAACGGGGCTCTATGGAACTCTGAATCTTCTCCAATTTATCTAGAGTCATACACCATATATAGCCCGAATCCTGAACCTGCTCAAACTAAGCATGAACTCTCCATAACTTCAACGGTAACTTCAACGCTTCCGCCCCTCATTAATGCCATAGAGATTTATGTGGTAAAGAAATTCAAAAATTCGGGAACGGACGATAATGATGGTATGCCCTCCTTACCAATTGATATTTCCCATTCCTGAACTACACTTAAACATGCTCTAATTTTTCTATTTGTTGTGTGTTTTCTATTCTGTTTTGTATAATATTAGCGGCTGCCATCTTCGGTATCAAGTCATACTATGGATTGATGAAGAATTGGCAAGGAGATCCATGTGCACCTCAAGCTTTTATTTGGGAGGGTCTCAGCTGCAACTATGATCGTAACAATTCCAAAATTGTTTCCTTGTATGTTTATACTTTTAGACGGCCAACACTTCTCATCTTAGTTCCAATTTCTCAAATATATAATTAAATTTGTATCAGGAACTTATCCTCAAGCAGATTAACCGGATCAATAGCTCCGGATATAGCTAATCTCATATCTGTTCAGACTCTGTAAGTATGCCAATTTACTTGACATGAAGAGAAAATTTGGTGTGAAATGCGCAGAACTATCCTGTGATTTCAAAACTCGCTCATAATTTTCCTGTGGTTTTTTAGAATAAGCACAATACTCCCCTCCTTCAAAAAAATCCATATTTTTTTAACTAAGTTTGCGTACCACGCGTCTAATATGCAATGAGTTATCTTTTTTTCTTAAATAAACACTTATTTGGACAATATTATTCTTTTTAGCCATTGTGTTCTCGCGTTTCTTCATCGTATATGTGATGAAGCAAGATTACGCATTGTAATGAGCTTATCGTAATGGTTATACTCTATGTAGCCATTATGTCTCATTTTTCTTCATCATATACGTGAGGAAACAAGATTATGGATTATAACGAGCTTATCATATTGGTTATTGGGCATGAGTAGAAACAAAGTGGTTAAGGTTTGACTCACAATAGCTTCTTTGTTGTTGTTGTTGTTGTTGTTTTTTTATTTTATTTTTTTTTTTTTCTGTTACAAAACCATTTTACAAATTAAACGATTAAAAAAGTAAATTTAGTCGAAAGAGGGTTTGAACCTTAGACCTTAAATTGGAAATTAGCACATAGCCAAACCAATTAAGAAACTGCAATTGTTGATTTATTTGAAAATTCAAGACCCTGTCTTTTCTTTCTTCTTTCGAATTTATTCAAAATTTGAAAAAATTGTGCAACCAAAAGATCTAGTATTTCATAATTGTCACTTATGATTATATAATCTGATTTATTCCAGGGATTTGTCAAATAACAATTTGGAAGGAAGTGTGCCTGACTTTTTGGCTCAACTAGCTAATTTAAGAGTCTTGTAAGTTTCTGCTAACATTTTACTATTCCATGGCACGAGTAAAAGAAGAGTAAATCTCTTATTTTCAAATTCATTACAGAAACTTAGCAGGGAATAATTTCAATGGAACGATACCAGTAAAACTACAAGAGAAGTCAAAGCAGGGATTATTATCTTTCAGGTCTACTTTACTGCCAGAAATCTATACTGGATTCTTATTGATCTTTTATACAATACCTAGTGGTGGATTTAATTAAGAGCCACTTGGGGCTCCCAAAAGAATATTAAATATCCATGCTCTTTTTGCAAAAAAAAAAAAATGTAAATAAAAAAGCATAAAAAATGTATATATATATATAATTAAAAACCTATGTGTTACATCTCTCGCTAAGTAAAGATTCTGGATCCTCCCCCGACAGTACTTGATAAGCCAAATTGTTTAAGACTAAAATGTTTCATTCTTTTCCATCTTTTATCAAGTAAACATATAAAAAATGGCTCTACCACTACGGGAAAATCAACAACTTTTTTTGTTAGAGAACAAAAGTCCTAGAACAAAAGGTCTAACTCAGGATGTCTTCAAGGCCCCAGTTATAACAAATAAATCTATTTGTGTTAGTATCGTTAAACTTTTTACATGAATAAATCTTTAATCTAATAGACTGAGAATGCCCCACTACCGGATTGCTTTTGTTTGGGAATGCAATTTCTAAGATTGATTCTTTTGTGCTATATAAACAGTATCGATGGACTGCCTTACAATGCAAGCAAAAAGAAGAAAAACGTTATCCTTCCGATAGTAGCATCAGCACTTGCCGCCTTTCTTCTCGTCTTCTTTGTATTTATCACCGTGTGCACGATCAGAAGAAAAAGAACAGGTAAGTATAAGATTGTTTTCAGCAATAATCTCTAGAAAGGGTTCTTTTCTTGGTTGACTTATACCAATTCAATTTCCACAGCGATCAAGAAGGTAGATGTTAATGTAAACAAGAATAATGGAGCATTAGAGACTAAGACTCGGCTAATTCCATACTCAGAGGTCTGGAAAATTACAAATAACTTCGAGAGAATATTAGGAAAAGGAGGTTTCGGCACAGTCCATCATGGATTTATAGGTGACACTCAAGTTGCTGTGAAGATGCTCAACCCCTTATCAACTCAAGGACACAAAGAATTTCAAGCAGAGGTAAGTATCGAGTAGTTAATTAACAACTTTCTATTAATTGCTGTTAATTGCTCCTACATTATGCCTCACGATCTGCAAGTCTTCAAAGGAAAACTACAGAAAGTATGCACATGTGCTTACCTTTACTTTCGAAATTCAGGTCAATCTTCTTATGAGCGTCCATCACAAGAACTTGACTTCTCTCGTCGGATACTGCAATGAGGGGACTAACATTGGCGTCATCTATGAGTACATGGCTAATGGTAACCTGCAACAGCACTTATCAGGTACATTGCTGATTATTTTGCACCAAGCATGTACGTTAATAACAATGGTTAGAGATGATCCTTGATGATCTCTTATTGGATGCAGAATTGAGTTGGGAGCAAAGACTTGGAATTGCACTAGATGTAGCACAAGGTAATTTCATCTTTATTTCCTGATGAAAATATATATATATATTTTGGCTAAGCCCTGATGAAAATATTTTTAGAAGAATAAAGGAATTTGATTTCAGCCCAGCTAGGCATGCATTAAATTTACTCTTCTTAAAGAATGGTACATATGCACCCTAATGCCATGGCCTAGCTAGAGTGTTATCTTCCAAGATATGAATTCAGGAAATCCACAGACTAATAAGCAACTCTTCATACCTATGAATTGGTGTAACTTTATCCCGTTTCTATCTGCTATTGGAAGTTTTGACTATTATACTATTTTGGCAGGATTGGAGTACTTGCACCATGGATGCAAACCACCGATAATCCACAGAGATGTCAAACCTACAAATATATTACTGAATGAAAAATTTCAAGCCAAATTATCTGATTTTGGGCTATCTAGAGCTTTTGTCAGTGAAAGTGGGACTCATGTATCAATTAACACTATGGCTGGCTCTCCAGGTTATATGGATCCTGAGTAAGTATTTCTTATCGTCAGCGAACTATATGTAAATTGAATTTTTATGCACATAGTATAATTGGAAGAAACCCGCAGGTATCACTCCTCCTACAAGTTGACCGAGAAAAGTGATGTGTATAGTTTTGGGGTAGTACTCTTGGAGATCATCACTGGTAGGCCAGTACTTGACATGAACCGTGAACATAGACACATAATTGAATGGGTAGTTCCTTTCCTCAAAAGTGGAGACATAAGAACAATTGTTGATGAGAGGTTTAAAGGAAATTTCAATATTAACTCCGCATGGAAAGTTGTTGAATTAGCCATGGGTTGTGTGTCTTGCCATTCCACTAAAAGGCCAACCATGAATGATGTGGTGATTGAATTGAAGCAATGCTTGGCAATAGAGTCTAACCTCGAAACAGAACCAAATAGTCTAGCATGGGTTGTTGTGGACAGTGAGTATGGTCCTTTAGTAAGGTAAAGTGGACTTGACAAAAAACACTCCTCACAATTGTATCCTTGTTCTTGGTTCTTTTTATCATATTTGTATCTGAATGTTGAACCTTTGATCAATCATTATCATACTTGTACATTACCATACAGCTTAGTGAATAATAAATTTCGATTTGAACTGGATATCTAATACATATGATGGGTTCACTACAAATTCGTAACTTAATTGAGTTTTACTAGAGTACATAACTCACACAACCGAGAGAATTGAAATAAATGGTTAAGTAATAACTGTTGTAATTAGAGGTTTTAAATTCAAACCGCGATTTCAGTACGAGTACATAACTCACACCGTCGGCATACTCGAACAGCTATTTTAACACCAGAGGTGAGGCAGCTCTGTCATAAACTTCCAATCCATAAAACCAGTACAAGCCCTAAAGCCACACTATTCCAAATTCATAGCAAGGGCGATCATATCACATCAAATAAATCAGAAAATGGAAAATTTGATAAAGAAAAATGGCTTCGACTATTCTCAACATTTTATGATGCAGGAAAACCATTCAGAAGTTGAGAAATCCATGAGCTAGAAGACATTTTGTCACGCCTGAAAGTTTAATCAAGGAACTTAATTATAAAAAATCAGTTACTAAATGTACAATATATGTAAAAACAAAGTTAAACCATATCATAAATTTCACACATCACGTTCAAGGCTATATTTCACAAAACAAATTTAAACCATTCTTCAAAATAGTAAACAGAGCATCTAAATCATATTATAAATTTCACACATCACATTTTCTGAATATCCTCAATTATCAATTCCAATATCAGAACAGTCACTAAATGTACAATCCATGTAAAAAGTAAATCTAAACTTTCAATAGTCGTTGGAATCAAAAGTCTAAAGGGAAACGCTCAATTCCAAAGGTCTCTACCTAACATTGTCCAAGATTTTATTTTATTTTCTCAGTCGGAAAGGAACATAAAGAAAAGGATAATGAGGCTTAATAAGTAGGATTATATACAAAAAGAGGATATTGAAAAACAATATAAATGAAACAATAAACAAAATATCAAATTGCTCAAAAAGAGAATATATTTGAAACGTGTATAAAGCTAAGCGAATGACAAAGTTCTTAGCATGATACAAATTCCGGCAAATTCCAATCCAAACCATCGTGAAATTGATACAAAAAAAAAAATTTATTAGGAGTTAGAATCACAACAAAATACGTTGGGGAGGCGAGGTCTTTACTAAAGTAGGCATATGGTACAAGTTGGCATATACATATGGAGAGATATTTGATAGAGAATAAGACTAGAGCCATAACTATGCAACATAATCCCAAGTGAAAATACAAGGCTCCTCAAAATTTAAATAGAAATCGGGAATAACAACTTGGGGTTAAGGATGTTGATGAGAGGATAAGATCAGCTATTAAAATTGGAATCCTCTCATACTTTACAAACATATGAACAACATAATGAACGAGAAGTATAAGGTTATCAATGCAAGAACATAGACAATCCGACAAAAGAGACTTGAATGAGATTAATCGCATAGCTTAGGAAAAAGAATGCCCATGGACTATGGACGAAACTAATATTATAAAATATTTAAATGTTAGGAGAGAAAAGGCTTAATTTAAAGTTGACAAGAACGAAATATGGCTAGCCATTCAAGAGCACAAAAAGGTGAAACTAGAACAAATACATAATTAATTATAGGGAGGCACAAAACATGTAGTTAAAGATGGAATGTGAGGTCACATATAGAGGATATAAATGTATAGCCGAGATAAAACAAAATTCACGAAACCAAACACATGGAGACACAAACAGCATAACTATAAACCGAATGTCTAACGAATCCAAAAATGCATCATCATAGCCAAAGATAAAATGCGAGACTCAAGTCAAGGAATCATAGGAAGATAACCAAGGGCGAAAGATACAATCGATGATACGAAGGAGAAAAGATATGACAAAAATCCGAGATGAGATTTTGGTGAACTTTTAGAAGATAACTTACTAAACTTTATATATACACTCAAAAATAATAATAAAATAAATTAAAATAATTTTTCACATAAATACAAAAAATAAAGCGTCTAAAACCTCATAAAAATAAAAATTTCAAATATCCAGAATACATATATTTACTGAAACTCAAACACAAAAAAAAATCTAAATATTGTTAAGTGGTCATCTCATCTAAAATCTTAAGTTATAAGAGAGGGGTATGTTATTTATTATCTCCAACACGTCCCTGCAAATACATGCCGAATTAATTTTTGAACCTTGTACTTGAAATGTTTTCAAATGGGTGTCGATGTGTTTTGAACCCATGACCTTTTCATTTTTAGGCTCTGATACCATTTTAAATGAGCACCTCATCGAAAAGTTTAAGCAGTTAGAAAAAAGTTTATTATATTATTTATTATTTTCAACAAGTATTTTACATCAGAAGAATCTCGCAATCAAAATCATAGAGGCTCTACCTCTCTATTTACAATCGAGGAAAGGTGTAACGCCCCGACCCCTCACGAGATCGGGAATTCTATTAAACATGCTATACTCAACCAAAATCCAAACCCAGTCACAAAATTTAGGAAAACGGACAGAGTTTTCCCTGTTTATAGGACAAACAGTTTACCTGCACACAACATATAAATGGACCAGTACCATGTCCAAACATACAACAACTTCATACATGTATTGAACTCAAACCTCATTAAGCTATTACATAAACTAGGTTATCAAGCACTCTATGACCTGATTAAGCTTAAATACATTTCTCTCCTACATTGAGTATATACAATTCATGAAAATAAAACTTTACAACTTTTACAGCTCAAGCCACATAACACGTAAGACCACTCTTCAAGCACGAACTATCACGTGATCTCGAACTACACTTCCTTTGGTTATAACCTGAAAGATTCATGATGAGGAATGAGTATACAAATAATGTATACTAAGTGAGGGAGGGGAAAACGGGGACAGTATACCGAGGTTCGTGCAATGCAACAATTTAACACAATTAACACAATAAATAAACAATGAATAACAATTTTAATACCATACTTTAAAAGGATACGATTGATAACCCTTATCACTCTAAATCTTCGATTCACGAGCCTCGTTCCACGAATCACAAACCCAGTCTCGATATGCTGGCATCCCTTACACCAATGGGTACTCCGGATGTACCCAATACCTACGACCCAACACCCCCTGGCAATCTCCGGACCAGGCGAGTGAGGGAATAGGGTACGGAGCTAGAGCAACCAACCCTAGTAAGCCTGCTGCCGCCAAGAAAGGCCCATCGCTTCCGCCCCGACAATAAGGTTGTGCAACCATTATTTCGATGCACAAAAAATATTAATAAAGCAATATAACAAGGTAAGCCGATAAACACATAATCGAGGTACAACAAAAGATGTTGTTCTCACACATTAAACAGTTGACAACAATAGAAGCGAAATAACGAGCATTAACCATTAGACTCATTCTACTAACTATAAAACTGACAAATCTTGTTAGAATACACTAAATCACATTAATAGCATGAAAACTATTTAACACATTCAATATACAATAGAGAAATGCAAATAAGATGCAACTCCCTCACTTTGGAAAGCCAAACCTGTAAGAATTTAGTTAAGAACCCCTTCCGTATTCTCCGAATGCACCAACTTCTTCTATTCCACTACATAAGACAATCAACTATCTATATAAGAAGTTATACATTCATTATCAACTAAAGCTAGTTTATAATTCCATTAACTTATTCATTTCCATTTGATCCCATTGAACTATCATAACTATCAAATACATTTCTTTATTTAGCACGAATTACATCCACTACTTTAAGCAACACGTTAAACATTCTCTGATTAAACCCATAATTCAATAGACATATAAACATTAGCAATTAGAACAACTATAAAGCATATTCAATTCACACAATATATAAGAGTACACAAGTGTACTTAAACTAGTCAAATATACCCAAAATAACCACTAAAATCTTAATTAAGCAATTAAGTAGTTGACCTTAAATTACACAATTATGCACAAAGCTTACTAAAGGTAAAAAACCATTAAAAGACTTCCAAACACTAACTTTATAACAACTTAACTTCGATTTAATTAAACTTTGTCAATCATTAACCATCCAACTATCTCAAGTACAAAGCATTAGGATACTCTTTAACTACCACATTTCTTAACTAAAATTTCATGTAATCATGACATTAATTCTTTTAGAACTCTACTTAACTAAGATATCATATAGTTTAACTATTAGATCATACTAAACCATACAAAGCTTAAGCAAACATGAAGTAAAAGACTAGTACCAACATAAGGCCACTTTGCCGAAAATGCACTTACATATACAACACTTGAAATTTCTCTTGCATTCTTGTTCATAAGTTACATAAAGCATATTAAAAGCATAATTGCACATTCTATACTTCATACAAGCTTTTCACAAACACTTGATATACAACTTGAACTTAAAGTTAGCTTAACATCATATCTTCTTTAAATCTACCATTAAACTTGCAAATCATTATAAAAGAAAGCTATTCTACCGTTAATAACTCTAAAACGTTAGCTAGCAACATTACAACAAATAGCAAGTAGAACTTCACGAAAACATGCCCACTTATAAATCTTCAAACAGAATCCTAAATTTATCAAATTTATTACCTATTCTATTGACCTCAAAAATTTCTGGTTTTTACGTATAAACGTATCCCTTCGAGTATAGATGATTTTAGAATCAAACGGTGCTTAATTCTGAGTTAAATTCCAAAAGTTGTAACCCTTACTGCGCAACTACGCATAGCTGGGCAGAACCATTAATTTTTTGAGCTACATTTCGGAAATGATGTGATCAGAGGCCTAAAATGTTAGAATTTGCCTTAGTCCTATAAATTAACTTTTTCTCTAAACTGCCTAATCTAGATGCTGCACAATTTTTGTTAATTTATGAGCTCGTTTACTATGTCAAAAATCCTCCAAAAAATAGGGGCAGTGCACTGTCCGAAATTCACATTTTGCATGGTTGAATTCTCTTGATGTTTTCTTGCATTTGAGCTCTCTATGGGCATTAATCTAGCATGTAACACATCCCTATACTTTACTTAGAACATTAAACAAACACCTTGTCTACATTTATATTCATATCTAGCAAAGCATCAACTACAACTAAAATCGACTCTACACAAGCTATAAAATAAGAAATATGTTCTCTAGCATCTAAATAACAAGTATTAGCATATATTTAGCAATATCTAACATAAATAATGACTTTTGAAAAATAGGTTAGAAAATGCCCTCACATTTTTCTGCAAACATAAAGCTAAAATCTCCGATAGAAAGATGCTAAAAGTTGCCACGAACTCAAAAACGTTAGAATTGCGCCTTGGTTCCACTCCAAATTTAAGATATTAGCTAAAATGTGAAAGGGTTTACTATTCATGTGAGGAAATGGCTCTTGGCTGGTGGAAAAGATGAGAAAAACATTTTTGGCTTTGGTTGGATGAAAATAACTTAAATAGAAGGTCAACGGTTCGGTCAAACCTGCGTAGGTAAAACAGTTCTACGACACCTTACGAAAACGGCTATAACTTCTTCTAGAAAACTCCAATTCACGAATGGTTTGAAGCCCTAGAAATTAGACTCGTAGAGCTTTCCAACCATATATAATTTGTCACCTAAATTTTTTCCAATTGGTTCAGATTTAATTCCATATTTGACCCAAAATTTGACTAACTTAACATTGCATTTTTATTTCTAATCCAAAGTTTGCTCTTCATTAAACATTTCAAAAATTTTCACTTTGTCCTAGTTGGTCAATGAAGGTGAAAAGTCAACAAGATGCAATTTAAATGAACTTTAAATGCAATTTTAAATTTTAAAACACTAAATAAGTCATGTAAATACACATATTATTTTTCAAATAATGATTAAAATAAATGAATGCACATGTAATGAACGCTCGGGTTCTCACACCTACCATTTAAGATAACACGTAATAAACGCAATTAAATACTATTGAATACATGTTGAGTTCGGGGTATCACATCCTTCTCCCTTTAAAACAATTGCGTCCTTGCAATTCTTCTTAAAATAGAACTCGACATCAACTGAAGTCCAACTCTGGTTACTCTTCATCGATTGCTGCAGTAAGAACACTGAATAAGAATGCCCATAGGAAGACCCAAGAAGAAATTTCAATAGTACTGCTTAAGAGCTCCCAAGTAATAAGGCCAAATAAAGGCTCCAATGAATAGCCAATCAGAAATCTTAATGAGAATCCCAGCATGTACACCGATATATTTACATATCAATATAGTCCCTAAGCGAAATACCCAATAGAATAACCAAATAAATCCCGAATACCGCTATCAAATACTAAGAGCAATGCCAAAGGGGAAAATACCGTGCATCCAATAAGATAATCGAGTTGAATAGTGAATATAGATCCCCGGTTGGACAAGATAGCAGAGTGAGAATATAGTACGAATTTACCATTAAGGGAACCTAATGAGAAATCCACAAAATACCACAGGCAATACAGAGTAATCATTCTGCATAGAACCCCAAATACGAACTTGCTGAGAAGTTCCAATAAGAAAGTACCAGAAGCTTGCCCAACAAGAAAATACTAATGAAATGCTCCAGAGAACTGTCATATAGAAATCTCCAAGAAGCTACTCATTCCTGACTGCTGAGCATAGAGGAATACTTGAGAAGAATCCCAAAAACTGAGCTCTAACTATAAACGCCAACTCCCGATTAAAGGGTTGATCAACTACTTCTCATTCCGCTAATCCTCACAACTTGGAAGGCCTGCTACTAATCTCCTCTTTTCAGGGGAAGGAAGAAGTCTTTTTTACCATTTCAACGGGTTATGTATGAATGCCAAGATATTACATATGTATAAACATTCTTTAAGCTATTATGCAAGCATGATTATAAAAGAGTTTATAAAAACAGTTTAATCAACAAGGTCATTCAAGTGTGAATCACAACATAACCAATTCAAATCAAAACACAACCAATTCAAGGCATTCAAATACACAAATTACAAGCAATAATTCAAGCAAATAATAATTCACAAGGTTACTTCAATTTACGAGGTCAATTTGATTCACATTTAGTCATTTCACTTCAATTAACACGCATTTAACACATAACGCACAACAATATCACATAGGTGCACACATTCAAATCAAGATACCTAATTTCATATACAGGCACACAGTTTCAAGACACACTTAACAAGAAACACACGCAAGGGTTACTACCCAACAGACCGAGGACCTTGTCCTAGCTGAGAGCTAACTAAGCTCTGATACCACTTGTAACGCCCCGACCCCTCACGGGATCGAGAATTCTATTAAACATGCTATATTCAACCAAAATCCAAACCTGGTCAAAAAATTTAGGGAAACTGATGGAGTTTCCCCTATTTATAGGACAAACAGTTTACATGTGCACAACATATAAATGGACCAGTACCGTGTCAAAACATACAACAACTTCATACATGTATTGAACTCAAACCTCATTAAGCTATTATATAAACTAGGTTATCAAGCACTCTATGACCTGGTTAAGCTTAAATACAGTTCTCTCCTACATTGAGTATATAATATTCATTAAAGTAAAACTTTACAACTTTTACAACTCAAGCCACATAACACATAAGACCACTCTTCAAGCACGAACTATCACGTGATCTCGAACTACACTTCATTTGGCTATAACCTGAAAGATTCATTATGAGGAGTGAGTATACAAATAATGTATACTCAGTGAGGGAGCGGAAAACGGGAACAATATACCGGGTTTCGTGCAATGCAATAATTTAACACAATTAACACAATAAATAAACAATGAATAACAATTCTAATATCATACTTTAAAAGGATACGATCGATAACCCTTATAACTCCAAATCTTCGATTCACGAGCCTCGATCCATGAATCACGAACCCAGTCTTGATATGCCGGCATCTCTTACACCAATGGGTACTCCGGATGTACCCAATACCTACGACCCAACACCCCCTGGCGATCTTCGGACCAGGCGAGTGAAGGAATAGGGTACGGAGCTAGAGCAACCAACCCTGGCAAGCCCACTGCTGCCTAGAGAGGCCTATCGTTTCCGCCCCGACAATAAGGTTGCGCAACCATTATTTCAATGACACGAAAAACATTAATAAAAGCAATATAACAAGGTAAGCCGATAAACACATAATCAAGGTACAACAAAAGAGGTTGTTCTCACACATTAAACAGTTGACAACAATAGAAGCGAAATAACGAGCATTAACCATTAGACTCATTCTACTAACTATAAAACTGACAAATCTTGTTAGAATACACTAAATCACATTAATAGCAAGAAAACTATTTAACATATTCAATATACAATAGAGAAATGCAAATAAGATGCAACTCCCTCACTTTAGAAAGCCAAACCTGTAAGAATTTAGTTAAGAACCTCTTCCATATTCTCCGAATGCACCAACTCCTTCTATTCCACTACATAATACAATTAACTATCTATATAAGAAGTTATACATTCATTCTCAACTAAAGCTAGTTTATAACTCCATTAATTTATTTATTTCCATTTGATCCCATTGAACTATCATAACTATCAAATACATTTCTTTATTTAGCACGCATTACATCCACTACTTTGAGCAACATGTTAAACATTTTCTGATTAAACCCATAATTCGATAGGCATATAAACATTAGCAATTAGAACAACTATAAAGCATATTCAATTCACACAACACATAAGAGTACACAAGTGTACTTAAACTAGTCAAATAGACCCAAAATAACCACTAAAATATTAATTAAGCAATTAAGTAGTTGACCTTAAATTACACAATTATGCACAAAGCTTATTAAAGGTCAAAAACCATTAAAAGACTTACAAACACTAACTTTATAACAACTTAACTTCGATTTAATTAAACTTTTTCAATCATTAACCATCCAACTATCTCAAGCACAAAATATTAGGATACTCTTTAACTACCACATTTCTTAACTAAGTAACTAAAATTTCACTAACTTTGCATTTCATGTAATCATGGCATTAATTCTTTTAGAACTCTTCTTAACTAAGATATCATATAGTCTAACTATTATATCATACCAAACCATACAAAGCTCAAGCAAACATGAAGTAAAAGACTAATACGAAAAGAAGGCCACTTGGCCGAAAATGCACTTACACATACAACACTTGAAATTTCTCTTGCATTCTTGTTCATAAGTTACATAAAGCATATTCAAAGAATAATTGCATATTCTATACTTCATACAAGCTTTTCACAAACACTTGATATACAACTTGAACTTAAAGTTAGCTTAATATCATATCTTGTTTAAATCTACCATTAAACTTGCAAATCAATATAAAAGAAAGCTATTCTACCATTAATAACTCTAAAACGTTAGCTAGCAACATTACAACATTACAACATATAGCAAGTACAAGTTCACGAAAACATGCCCACTTATAAATCTTCAAACAGAACCTTAAATTTATCAAATTTATTACCTATTCTATTGACCTCTAAAATTTTTGGTTTTTCATTATAAACGTATCCCTTCGAGTGTAGATGATTTTAGAATCAAACGGTGCTCAATTCTGAGTTAAATTCCAAAAGTTATAACCCTTACCGCACAACTACGCATAGCTGGGCAGAAGCATTGATTTTTTGAGCTACATTTCGGAAATGATGTGATAAGAGGCCTAAAACGTTAGAATTTGCCTTAGTCCTAGAAATCAATATTTGCTCTAAACTGCCTAATCTAGCTGCTGTTCAATTTTAGTTAATTTATGAGCTTATTTACTATTTCAAAAATCCTCCGAAAAATAGGGGTAATGCATTGTCTGAAATTCACATTTTGCATGCTTGAATTCTCTTGATGTTTTCTTGCATTTGAGCTATCTATGGGCATTAATCTAGCATGTAACATATCCCTATACTTCACTTAGAACATTAAACAAACACCTTGTCTACATTTATAGTCATATCTAGCAAAGCATCAGCTACAACTAAAATCGACTATACACAAGCTATAATACAATAAATATGTTCTCTAGCATCTAAATAACGAGTATTAAGCATAGATTTAGCACTATCTAACGTAAATAATGACTTTTGAAAAATGGGTTAGAAAATGCCCTCACATTTTTCTGCAAAAATAAAGCTAAAATCTCTGATAGAAATGTGCTAGAAGTCGCCATGAACTCAAAAACGTTGGAATTGCGCATTGATTCCACTCCAAATTTAAGATATTAGCTAAAATGTGAAAGGGTTTACTATTCATGTGAGGAAATGGCTCTTGGCTGGTGGAGAAGATGAGAAAAACGTTTTTGGCTTTGGTTGGATGAAAATAACTTAAATAGAATGTCAAAAGGTCAAAGGTTTGGTCAAACCCGCGTAAGTAAAACAGCTTTGCGACACCTTACGAAAACACCTATTACTTCTTCTAGAAAACTTTAATTCACGAACGGTTTGAAGCCCTAGAAATTAGACTCATAGAGCTTTCCAACCATATATAATTTGTCACCTAAGTTTTCCCTAATTGGTTCAGATTTAATCCCAAATTTGACCCAAAATTTGACTAACTTAACATTGAATTTTTATTTCTAATCCCAAGTTTGCCCTTCATTAAACATTTCAAAAATTTCCACCTTGTCCTAGTTGGTCAATGAAGGTGAAAAGTCAACAAGATGCAATTTAAATGAACTTTAAATGCAATTTTAAATTTTAAAACACTAAATGAGTCATGTAAATGCACATATTATTTTTCAAATAATGATTAAAATAAATGAATGCACATGTAATGAACGCTCGGTTCCTCAAAGCTAGTATTTATGATAACATGTAATTAAATGTAATTAAATACTATTAAATACGTGCCGAGTTCGGGGTATCATAAAAAGAATGAACGAAATAATTACCAATAAGTAGAACTCACCCCAAAAAATGTTGAGGCTAAAAAATTAATAAAATTTAAATGTCAATAATCGATAACTTTATGATATTCAATGATTAGTGCAATGGCATAATATAAGACACTAACAGAACAATAACAAATTGTGGCTGCTCTGCAGTATGATTCATGATTTGCGATTCACAATGTAGTCAAATCAATTTTCAATAACAAATAATGACTAATTAACTCTCAACCATTTAGAATCAACCATTTACGATTCGATACACAATTTGTATATATAGTCCAAAGACTCAAAATAGTGTTATGCATTTAATCTTATCCAAAGAATCAACAAATTTTATTCCTACTTACCACGAAAATCACGAAATCAAAATCAAGAATTAAAACCTTCTAAACCTTTAGAGCTCGATAAAATCTTCTCCTAACTTTCTTAATTATCACCAAAAATTATGAAAGGCCTTATGGCTTGTTTAAATAGGCTATAATCCTATTCCAATAAGGACTCAAAATTCAAAGTCAATTAAAGACAATCTTTTATTTCCTAATAAGATTTCTATTTTCATTACTATAAAGTCTCACAAAATAAAAACTCTTATTTTTTAGATCACTTATCTTATTTTATTTTTAATCTAGGAGTTTTAAAAATTCAGGGGTCATTACAAAGGAAACATAAAACATATGGTAGATAAGTTGCACACAGTCAAGGGCAGATCTAGTTTTTGTTTAATGGGACTAAAGCACATAATTTAATAATTTTATATTAATAATTTTTTTAATGGGGTTATATATATTTACAAAAAAAATTGGGGTGAGTGGGGAACTCACCAAAGAGTGGATTCACTATTGCATATGGTGTAGTCGTGGACAAAATGGCTAGCCAATTGTAAGTTCCACCAACATTTACTCGTGTAGCACCGGTTGAAGAGTGAGTACTAAGCTCCACTAGACATAACACAAGACAGTAGGACTCACTCCAAAAATAAGTATAAATAGTAAGTCCAAAAACCGGGAACAGGTATTTGTTACTCACTATTGACTATATTTATTACATTATCCATTAATTTTCCCAACCTACTAAAATTAAGATTTGACTTGAGCGTCGGAACTATTCTCGGGTAAATCTCATGTTCACCTATTTCTTGTCTTGCAAGCTCATTTTCGAGTAATATTTTCGTTGGGTAACTTTATTTATTTTATCAGTATCATCGTTGAATTATCCTGGACCGTTTGATTCACTATGATTTGGTATGATTCAACTCAGATTCATGGAATTGACTTGTCAATTCGAATTATTAATTGAATCTAATTGTAGAATACAACTTGTGAATAGTACTATTAGAATAACTATGAATGGGAGAACACCAAAAGTTTGGGCATAACACATGTCATAACTAGCAAGCTCTAACAGACCCCGGCTTGTGTTGGGGGATATTAGTAAAATTTTAAACCATCACGGAAAGAGTAGAGCAAAAGCAAAGACAACCAAGAAGATCATGGATAATCAAGTTTTTGATATTATTTAGCACAAAAAAAAACAGGATTTTTTTTTTTATATTGAACCAAAAGGGTGTTAATTTATTTGGTCCAACGAAAGGCAGGCCCATGAGATAACAGCTCGAGGCAAAGTCATGCATTATAGGAGTATAGTCTTTTACTCAACAGTGTCAATGGGAAATTTTTCAACAGTAAACTGCTAGAGCCACAGTCAACGACTTACAGTCCACAAAGAGCCATCACACAGAAGGAGAAGGGCATAGCTGCGCGACTCGAGGGATGTCAAGCTACTAACCATGACAAGAAAGTAACAACAATATACTTATGTAATTAATGCATTGTCTTGGATTATTATGCCTTGGGTCAAATAAAATATTTGAGCATTTCCTATATTAGAATAGTGGGTTACCAAACAACAAGAAATTAGCCTAGCATTAGGCTAATGAAAGTAAAGACAAAAATTTAAAAGAGTATACCTGAAGAAAACTTTCCTCAATTTCTAATGCAAAAAGATTTACAGGTGAGAATATAAAAACTAAAAAGAAAGAAAGTTGCTCTCTAGAGCTCTGCCTAAACCTAAGCAAATGCCACCTACCTATACCAATTTGTGGACTTGAAAACAAAATAAAACAAACAACTCAATCCGGAATCAAAACTTTGAAGTCCGGGGTCACTATACATTCACGCGTATCAAAAAAGTAAATCATTGCTTTTACTTTAAATAAAGAAAATAGTAGACTTTGTCCGCTGAAAGGGACATGTCACCAACTTAAAGCGAGATTCCACTTGTATCGTTCCGCGAATATCGGCTTTAGTGCATGCGTCCAAAAATCCTATGAGCATTTTCAGACTTTTCCTTTATCTTTTCATAAATTTGTCCAAGAACAGAATCATTGTTCTTGGGCAAGTGCTTTGCCTTTTTGTTTGGCTTGTAGCACTTTTTTCAATAGGACGTCTTTGAGACTGTCCCATACATCTTCTGCCAACACATTTGGGTTTTGTGACTCCTCTGCCAATACAACATATGAGTTACTCATAGACGCATCTTTTGATGTTTAGTCATTAACATCTTCTTCTCCATCAACATGTTCTTTGAAATTGTTTAACAAATCTTGTTTGATAGCATCAAGATAGGAAGCCATCACTCCTCTTTCAAACTAATTTGCTGCCGCATCTGTATTTTGCGAAAAAATTGGGAGAACGGTGATGCTTCTTCCTGATTTAATAAGTTGACTGTGCCCTTGTAAATTTGAATAGTCTGTGTAATTTCATCCACCATGTTTTGTCCATAAGGCTTCTTTGTTTTTGGGTCAATCTTCAGAAGTTTAGGCCAAAATTTTGAAAGAAATTTTCTCTTTAAACAAAACATTTTTTGTTTGTTCATTTCTGCAATAGGTACCCATTTCCAAATCCATGGGACACCAAATTCCATAAAGAAAAACAAAGAACGTGATCCTTCAATATAAAGATTATGATTGTTCCCAATATGTGGGCATGAAGTGAGCCATTCAGAAAAAAAGACCTTTGTAAGGTTCAGGTAAAATTTTAATAGGAAGGCCATAATTTGTCCACCAAGAATGGATCCAAGCAGGGAATTTCCTTTGTTGAAAACTTTGGGGGTTAAATTTTATAAACCAAGAATGTTTTTTTTGGGGATTTTCATATAAGAAAACTTTTGAAAATGCTTCAACATAATCCCAATAATTAAATTGGTAAACATTTTTATTATCGTGAGAAAAGGTAAATTGCCTTTCTGCCATTGTGCTGATTCCCCAATCAGAGGGTGAAAAAATTTTCTTAATATATATTTTACTAAAGTATAAACAGGAATAGGATTATTCCTTTTGAAATGTTCAAACTCACAACTATCAGTTGCTTGCAAGATAGACTCATAAAAGACTCTTGACTTATGATGATGCATCGGGAAAAATAAATTATTAAGATAACGGTCTATGAGGTGCCAAGGATCACTTATCCACTGCTTATCCGAAATTTCAAGGATAAGGATAGTCTCATCATGATTATGTGACTCATAAGAGTCAACCTCATCTTCTTGTTCCACAATATTGGCATAGGATGATGCCTATGGAGCAGAAGTATCTACCTTAAGTAATTTCTTTATTTTTTCGTAATTTGGATGAGACGGGTCGATAGCAACCCCCCACTAGTCATATTGACTAATTTTTTTCCTCTAATGACCCTATGAGAGTCATTTCTCCCTCTGCCTCTTCACCTATTAGGGTTAGAGTAATTTCCCCTAGATAGGAGCATCCTGCAAAAATTCACGCGTAAGAAAATCAAGTAGAGAATTATTGTCCCCTTTGATATAACAAATCTCAAAGTCAAAAGGAGCAAGATGAGCTTGCCACCTAGCGAACATTTGTTTGGAAACATCATGTTTAAAATCCTTTTGAAACATGAATTTTGCAGCACTACAATCAATACGAATAAGAAATTTTTGATTATATAAATCATCTTAAAATTTTAAAACACATTTAACAATTGCAAGAATTTCTTTTGCCACCCTAGCAGAAGTCTTCTGGCTATTTCCCCATTTTCTAGAATGAAATCTAAAAAGATATTGTTGTCTACCATGTGGATGAATTTGTTTTAAAATTCCACCAAAACCAATATCAGAAGCATCTGTTTCAATTATTTTTTCCCATCTTGGGTTAGCTAGAGAAAGACATGGTAACCTAGCTACTTTAGATTTAATTTTTGTAACAACATCAGTATGTTTTGTTGTCCAAGGAGATGGAGTTTTCTTTAACCTATCATATATGATAGTAGTATCAAAAGCAAGGTTTTGATAGTATGGTAATATATAATTTAAACTACCAAGAAATCTTTGTAATTGAGTTTTATACAAAATTTCATCTGGAAACTTGGATGCGAATTCTATGCTCCTATTTATAGGAATTATTTTTCCCTATTGAATATTGTGACCAAGAAATCTAATTTTGGTTTGACACAAAACCATTTTTGGTTGTGATATAACAAGACCACTTTGCATAATTATTTGCTTAAGAATATGCAAATGTTTAAAATGTTGTTCCAAATTTTTGGAAAAGACTAAAATATCATCAATATAAACAATGATAAATTCACTGTAAGGAATAAAAATATCATTCATAATATGCTAAAATTCTGAAGGAGAATTCTTCAGTCCAAATGGCATAACATTTCATTCGTAATGTCCTGTGGGAACAGTAAAAGTAGTTTTATATCTATCAGATTCATGAATTTGGATTTGCCAATATCTTGATTTTAAATCAAAATTTGAAAAGATAACAGCATCATGAAGTCTGTCAAGTAAATCCCTTTTATTAGGAATAGGATATCTAATCCATTTTAACACTTTATTTAAAGGTTTGTAATTAATAACAAGTCTGGGCACTCCTTTTTCTTGTTAAGCATGCTTATTTACATAAAAAGCAGTACAATTCCATGAAAAGTGAGAAACACGAATCAATTTCTTTTCAAGTAAAGAATTAATCTATTTTATGCCAAAAATCAGATATTCTGAATTCATTTTACAAGGTCTAGCTTTTGTCGGGATATTCTTTTCTAAGAAATCTTCTTCATAAGGAAGAGAAACAATATGTTTTTTCCTATTCCAAAAAGCATTTGGATGATCATTACAAATATCAAGAGAAAACTAATTTTGAATCATTTTAATCTTATCTTAAATCTTTGGGTTTTTCAACCTTTCTTTTACATTATAAAAAATTTATTTATTTTTGAAGAAAATTAAGTTGCAAATTCTTTGCAATAAGTAAATCATGAACTTGATTTAAAAATTTTATTTTTGGATCAGTTATAAACTGAAAAGTAAGATCCAGACCTTTGAAAGAGGCCTTTGTACCTTTAGCATCAATATGCTTTAGAGGCATAATTTCTTGAAGAAATGGCGTACCAAGTATAACTTGATTAGTCAAATTTTTAACCAATAAAAAGGTTGCAGGAATACAAACTTTTTCTTGACATATATAAACATCAGGCAACTTGTATTGAACATGTAAATTTTGTCCATTAGCTGCAGAAACAGAGTGAGTAGTTTTTCCAAAATATTTAGTTGGAATTATTCATTCCTGGATAAAGTTTATATATGCTCCGGAATTAATTAAAGCAATAAGATCCTCTTTTTTTATAAAATTATGATCTATCAAAATTTTTAATTTAACATGCCATTTTTGTGAGGTAACTAGCATAAGATTAGCTAACGAATCCTCATTATCATTAATTTATAAATTTGAAGATGAAGGAATTTCTTCTCTAATTTTTCCTTTTTTCTAATATGGAAAGCCTAGAACAGATCAAGTTATTATCATGATTCAAGCATTGAATTTCATTTTTAAAACTTGTTACTTCCCTATTCAGATCACTAATAGTAACAAGAGAAGTTTTTATTTGTTTTTTATTTAGTTGATTTATTAATTCTGAAAACATATATGGTTTCCTTTTGTCCTTATCATAAGTTGAAGAAATATCTTTCTTACTGATATGTTCTGACTTTTCGGTTCTATCATTAAAACATTCAATGACTTTGGCCTTTAATTTAAGATCATCAATATTATCTAATAGATCAACAATTTTCTCACTAGAAGTAAGAACATTCAATTCTAAATCCTGAAATTGAGATTTTAACTTATAATATTCTTCATTAGTATCACTAGCAATACAATTATTGCAACAAGGTTTTTCTTCTTCAGAGAAATCATCAGATTCAATATCATGAATTTCATTATTAGTAGTATTACTAGATTTATAACTATTAGAATTGTTAGAAGACTCATTTTCAGAATCCAATAAGACTTTAGCTAAAGATTCTTTTAGCTTATCATCTATATCAAGACTATTTATCTTATTTTTCATTCTACACTTATTTGTGTAATGACCTTTCTTCCCGCATGTATAACATGTAGGTATCTTCTTTTGGGATACATAACTTTTTTTTTCATTTCTAGCTCTTCGCTTAGCAACTTTTTCCTTATTAGCTTCAAACTTATATTTCTTATAATATTCAAGCTTACGTGGCCTTTCCTTATTTCGTCTTTTAGGTTTATCACCTTTAGAGGTACTAGGAACACTCATTCCAAATTGTTCACAAAAATGACCTAACTGATTCTTCTCAATTAAATTATGCTTCTTCAATTGGTGATTCAATGTTATTTCATTACAAAAAGATAGCCCTTCTTCTATGCATATGCTAATTAGGAAGCCAAAAGTAAATTCATCCCAAGCAATACCATCAGTAGTAGATTTATTTTTTTATGACTTTTCTAATTCTTTTTGCAAAAATAGAAGGTAAGCCATCTATGAATTTAGATTTCCAATGATTACTATCAGGGAGACTCATAACTCTAGATAAGAAAACATCTTTGTACCATCTGAATGAGGTAAGAGTAGGACAACACATATTCGACAACAACGTCCTAGTATTATCATAATTATTGTTATAACGACCTATAAAATGTTCACAGATAGAGAGATATAATGTATACACAACATTTTCTTGTACTGTATTATTTTCAATTATGGTTGAATTATAAATATCATCACGTTGGCCTTGAGTTAAATAATTATCCCACCAACCTTTTAGCTGACCAGCGAAACCAACAACAATCATACTAGCAATTCTTTTGTCAGTATGATCATTTTGTTTAAAAATTGTGGAATACATAAGCATTCTATGAGCAGTATTATAAATTTGTAGATCAGTTTGACCATCAATGGTCCATTCATATATCTGTCTACCACTAAATGTGATGGTTTTTGTCATTAAAGGTTCTTCAAAAAGAACATCCTAAGGTGTAGGCCTGGGATAGTAATAACGTGCTTGGGTAGGAACACCCTAATATTTATTGCTATAGTTTGTTAATTTACTAACATTCATCTCTTTTTGTTGATCTTTAAGATCATTAACCATACTAAGGTTTAAACCTTTTAAAGCCTCATCAAGGACCTTTTCTAATTTAGAAGTGGAAGGTTCCAATTTGAATCCTTGGATACTAGGAGGAGGTTGAAGATCAGTCTTAACATCTGTAAATGCTGACACAGTGTTATAAGTATAAGCTTCTGCATGGGATTTATTTTTGGAAAAATTATCCAATTTTTTTTGTTAGAATTTCAATTTTATTCTCAACAAGTGAAATCTGTTCACTGAATATTTTTAATGAGATATTAGTATAATTATTTTGTTTAAACAACATATTAATATGGTTAGTAACCACAGGAAGAGTTTCATTCTCAACTAGTTTCATAAAAGCATTTCTTTCCATTTCTGATGATGATTTATCATCGTCTAGTTTAAAAGGCTTCAAAGGAGGATAAGTTGCTTGTAAAATTCGGGGAGAAATGTTTGTCCCTATATTCCCTTTTTCTTTCTAAAACTGAAATTTGAGTTTCAAAAATTGTATCCGTAAACCATTTAACAAAATATTTCCTTTCCTGGATTTGATACAGATGTTTATAAAACAAATCTCTAAATTCAAATCTTTCTTGTTGAGAAAAATATGAAAAGAACCATTCCCTAAAGGGTTTCAATTTTGGGTGTAAAAACTCACTATTAATGAGTTTCATTTTATCACTACCTGGTGTAAAATCCATTAACTACCAAAGTTTATTTATGGGGAATTTCTTCCAAAGTCTGAGGGAGTAGGATTTACTCCTAATTTAATTCTTATTGTTTTATCATGGACTTCTTGTTGAATTCCTTGAGGAATATTACTTCTAGTCAGTCTAATTTTTTCTATTAATTCTTGTGGAAATTCTTCATTTTCTTCTGTTGAATCATATTTATTAACCTGTTCTATTAAATACGAGGTAGAAGCCCTAGAAATTGAGGGTAAATCAATTCTATATTCAAAAGGAGAGATATAATTATATGATGAAACAGATCTGGCTAATAAGCGAGAAGTTACTAAATTAGGGGGCTAAAATCTAAGCCTAATTTGGCCTTCAAGGGTTTGTTCAACTTCAGTTAATTCTGTTTCCATCCTAGCTTCACTAGGAACACTCATTTTTTAAACAATTTCAAAGAACATGTTGATGGAGAAGAAGATGTTAATGACTCAACATCAAAAGATGAGTCTATGCATTCTAACTCATATGCTGTATTGGCAGGGAAGTCACAAAACCCAAATGTGTTGGCAGAAGATGTATGGGACAGTCTCAAAGACGTCCTATTGGAAAAAGCGCTACAAGCCAAACAAACAGGCAAAGCACCTGCCCAAGAACAATGATTCTGTTCTTGGACAAATTTATGAAAAGATAAAGGAAAAGTCTGAAGATGCTCATAGGATTTTTGGACGCATGCACTAAAGCCGATATTCGCAGAACGATGCAAGTGGAATCTCACTTTAAGCTGGTGACATGTCCCTTTCAGCAGACAAAGTCTACTGTTTTCTTTATTTAAAGTAAAAGCAATGATGTATTTTTTTGTTACGTGTGAATGTATAGTGACCCCGAACTTCAAAGTTTTGATTCCGGATTGAGCTATTTGTTTAATTTTGTTTTCAAGTCCGCAAATTAGTATAAGTAGGCGTGATTTGCTTAGGTCTACGCAGTGCTCTAGAGCCCCCCTTTTTTTCTTTTCAATTTTTATATTCCCACCTGTAAATCTTTTTGCATTGGAAATCGAGGAAAGTTTTCTTCAGGTATTCTATTTTATTTTACAGTCTTTACTTTCTTTAGCCTAATGCTAGGCTAAGTTGTTGTTGTTTGGTAACCACTATCCTAATATAGAATATGCTCAAATATAATATCTGACCCAAGGCATAATAATTCAAGACAATGCATTAATTACAAAAGTATAAGATTTTACTCGCTTGTCATAGTTGGTAGTTTGACATCGCTCGAGTCGTACAGCTATGTCCTTTTCTTGTCGTGTGATGGCTCTTTGTGGGCTGTAAGTCATTGACTGTGGCTCTGTCAGTTTACTGTTGAAAATTCTCCCATCGACATTGTTGAGTAAAAGACTATACTCCTGTAATGCATGACTTTGCCTCGAGCTGTTATCTCCTGGGCCTCTTATGGTATCAGAGCCATGGACTATATTGTTTAGTTGGTTTACCAAACAACATTTTATCAATATGATAAATCCCTTTAAGTCAAAGACTTATGTGAAGAATGCTAACAAGGAAGAATATGATCTTCCTCAAAATCTAGATTTGTTAAACAAATGGACAATTCCTAGAATTGAACCTAGGAGTATATATCAATTTGGTACCTTTGAAAATTTAGGTATTAAACATATGGTAAAAACCCTAGAGGAATCAATTCCTATGAATGATAATGAATTGACTTTACAATTGTTATCACAGGATGATATTGATAGATATGCTCATACGCATAGATTTTTACATAGTGGTTTAATTCAAATTGCTTTTAAACCTTTAACCTTATCTGGTTTGCCTGAAAATTTTATAGCAGTTCTTAGAGATGCTAGAAATCTCAATTGGAGACAATCTCTTATTAGAATTATGCAAACCAGTCTGGCTCATGGACCAGTTTATTTTAATGTTAGACCTAATTTACAGCTTTCCTTATCTGATACAAATATATTGGATGCTATTACATTATATGTCAAAGCTCATGGTTATAATTATAAACCTGAATCTAAAATTATGTGTATATGTTATCGCATATATTATAAGGTTTTGCATACTTTGAATCCTAACTGTAAATTACAGGATAAGACAGGTGAGACTGTTATGATAGAATCCAATTTAAGTAGATCTAAGATATCTACTAGAAGAATGATTCAATGGGATGAAATAGAGTTTCCAGAATCATGGAATTTAGAAAATGTTGTTCCTAGTCAAGCTAGGATGGAAACAGAATTAACTGAAGTTGAACAAACCCCTGAAGGCCAAATTAGGCTTAGGTTTCAGCCCCCTAATTTAGGAACTTCTCGCTTATTAGCCAGATCTGTTTCATCATATAATTATATCTCTCCTTTTGATTATAGAATTGATTTACCCTCTAATTGGGGAATTATTACAATGGCAGAAATGCAATTTACCTTTCCTTATGATAACAAAAATGTTTACCAATTTAATTATTGGGATTATGTTGAAGCATTTTCAAAAGTTTTCTTATATGAAAATCCCCAGAAAAAATATTATTGGTTTCTAAAATTTAACCCCCAAATTTTTTAACAAAGGAAATTTCCTGCTTCGATCCATTCTTGGTGGACAAATTATGGCCCTCCTATTAAAATTTTCCCTGAACCTTGCAAAGGTCTTTTTACTGAATAGCTCGCTACATGCCCACATATTGGGAACAATCCAGATCTTTATATTGAAGGATCAAGTTCTTTGTTTTTATTTATGGAATTTGGTGTCTCATGGATTTGGAAATGGGTACCTATTGCAGAAATGAACAAACAAAAAATGTTTTGTTTAAAGCGAAAATTTCTTTCAAAATTTTGGCCTAAACTTCTGAAGATTGACCCATAAACAAAAAAGCCTTATGGACAAAACATGGCAGACGAAATTACACAGATTGTTCAAATTTACAAGGACACAGTCAACTTATTAAATCAAGAAGAAGAATCACCATTCTCCTAATTTTTCCGCAAAATACAGATGCGGTAGCAAATTAGTTCGAAAGAGGAAGTGATGGCTTCCTATCTCGATGCTATCAAACAAGATTTTTTAAACAATTTGAAAGAACATGTTGATGGAGAAGAAGAAGCTAATGACTCAACATCAGAATGTTTGGTCGTCCAAGGAGATAGAGTTTTCTTTAACCTATCATATAAGATAGCAGTATCAAAAGCAAGGTTTTGATAGTACAGTAATATATAATTTAAACTACCAAGAAATCTTTGTAATTGAGTTTTATCCAAAATTTTATCTGGAAACTTGGATGCAAATTCTATGCTCCTATTTATAGGAATTATTTTTCCCTGTTCAATATTGTGACCAAGAAATCTAATTTTGGTTTGACACAAAACCATTTTTGGTTGTGATATAACAAGACCACTTTGCATAATTATTTGCTTAAGAATATGCAAATGTTTAGAATGTTGTTCCAAATTTTTGGAAAAGACTAAAATATCATCAATATAAACAATGATAAATTCACTGTAAGGAATAAAAATATCATTCATAATATGTTGAAATTCTGAAGGAGCATTCTTCAGTCCATATGGCATAACGTTTCATTCATAATGTCCTATAGGGACAGTAAAAGTAGTTTTATATCTATCTGATTCATGAATTTGGATTTGCAAATATCCTGATTTTAAATCAAATTTTGAAAAGATAACAACATCATGAAGTCTGTCAAGTAAATCCTTTTTATTAGGAATAGGATATCTAATCCATTTTAAAACTTTATTTAAAGGTTTATAATTTATAACAAGTCTGGGAACTCCTCTTTCTTGTTCAGCATGTTTATTAACATAAAAAGCAGTACAACTCCATGGAGAGTGAGAAACACGAATCAATTTCTTTTCAAGTAAAGAATTAATTTCTTTTTTTTTTATATATAAAATAAGATATTTTGAATTCATCTGACAAGGTCTAGCTTTTGTTGGAATATATTTTATTTTCTAGAAAATCATCTTCATAAGGAAGAGAAACAATATTTTTTTCATTTTCCAAAAAGCATTTGGATGTTCATTACAAATTTCAAGAGCAAATTGATTTTGAATCATTTTTATCTTATCTTGAACTTTTAGGTTTTTCAAACTTTCTTCTATATTATAAAAAGATATTTCTTTTTGAAGAAAATTAAGTTGCAAATTCTTTGCAATAAGTAAATCATGAACTTGATTAAATTTTTTTTTATTTTTGTATCAGTTATAAACTGAAGAGTAAGATCCAGACATTTGAAAGAGGCCTTTATACATTTAGCATCAATATACCTTAGAGGCATAGTTGTGAAACCCCACTTTTTTATCATGTCTCGTTTTGCGTGTTTATTCTCGTTTTACGTGAATTGACCTGTCTATGTGCTATATGACTTAGAATATGATAATTTTGATATTAATACTCCTAGAACATGCTAAATGTGCAATCATGAAATTTTCATAAAAAACGGTGTCATAAATTTTATCGTCGACTTTTAGTGAATAGTATTTTCGAAACACGTCCGCTAAAATTTTGAAACTGGTCTTTTTAACCCTTCTAGACCTAGTCGACGGACTTTAATAGACATGTGTTTGATGAAAACGGATTTTAAATCGGCTTAGGAATTTATTAGAGTTTTTACACTAACTTTTACGAAAATCGAGTTTTAAGCCGATTCGGGTAAAATTGTTTGATTGTAAAACTTCTAGTCACCTAAAAATAACCTACTGGAGCTATCTTGGGTGTTGAATATTTGTTTTGAGCAAAGAGATAGCTAAAATGCATTTAAAAGTCAAGAAAACACTAAAAATACTAAGCTTACTCAACTTTGACTTTATTTAAAATGTTGACCATTTGCATATATCACCAACACACATTACAATAGCACAAAAACACACTAAAAAACACCTAGATGGCTGAGAGTTTCATGGGAGAATAAGCCAAGGTTTTCTTCAAGTTTTCAAAGCAAAATTTCAAAGAAAAAGCTAGTTTTTGTCCGTAGAACTTTGTGCCGAGTTGGATTCCGCTTGTTGGGCATGTATTGCACGCATATCTAGGCTTTTATCGCATCAAAGGTGAGAGAAAAATTCTAGATCTCAAAACTCATATTTTGTGTTTACGCGTATAAATAATTATTGAACCATTAGAATGTTAATTTGAAGTTAGATTATTGCTTCATGCATGCTAGTGATCGTTTATATGTATTCTTGTAGGATTTGAACCGTTGTAGCATAATTATATATTTTCGGGTATTTAAAGTTGATTAATTTACTAAATGTTGATTATCTTGAGTTGTATTGGTTGAAATCGATTGCCGTCAATTTCTAAAAGTTTGTTAATCACGTGGTAGTGCCGTTGTAATGCCAAATTTTCGATTGTGAGGTCAGTGCTAAAATTCAGAAATTTCAGCCATGACACACTAGGGTTTTAGGGTTGTTGGGCATGATTTGGATGTGTTTTGGTTGGTTTCCGAGGGGGCTAATGTAGTTGATTGAATGGGTGAGTGATAGAAACTGATTTGGAGTGGTTTGGACTAGTAGAATGTAGGTTATGAATATTTGAAGTTTAGGTTGTCTTTCTTTAAAATGTTAAATTATGCCTTTAGTTGATTGGGTGTGGTTTGAGTGATTGAATTGTGAGATGATGATGGGAAAACTAGGGTTTGATTGTGTTTTTAATGCATATTCGGTTGGATGACCTACTTTGTCATCTAACTTAGTTATTTGTTGTTAAATTGATTATTGATGTTATTATGATGATAATATGATTATTGATTGATTATTGATTGATAATTGATGAACCGGGAGATAGTCAACGGAAAAGGTTGTCCTCATGTGAATGATTGATGTTTATTATTATTGCTGAGTCTTTGGTATGTGTGTGCCACCTCTCGGGCAGCATCGGGTTGTCGGGTTGATAACGGCATGACTACCAGAGACTACTTCCAGCACGTATGATGGAGGTGTCATGGAGGGAGAGGTTATTGGGGTACCTCGGGTGCGTAAGTTTATGGGAGTCACAAGAAGGCTGTTATGATCGTGATGGCGTTTGGAGCTACACCAACTAGTGTATCCTTTATTGAATGGTCATTATAGATTATGTGATGATAGTATTATTGATGTTATTGTGTGTTTACTTGCTCAAAGAATTATTTTCAAGGAGTATAGTGAATATTGTTAGAGATCTATCGGATCCTCATTGGGCTTATTTTATATAAGCTCACTCTCTATTATTGCATGATTACAGGTGTTCTTTTGCAAAACTATGGGTATGTGCCTCCTGAAGAGGAAAATGTGAAAAATGTGCCTTGCGTGGATGAGTCTTATGTTCCGGAGTCTTATCCTTGATGTTGTATTGTTTTACTATCTTGTATATTACCTAGTTGACTTTTATATGCTTTGTAGTTCATAATGTAAAAGATGTTGAAGATAGTGGATTAGTTGATGCAATCTTAGTTGTCTTTCTTTTGTCTTTGTTAGGTTTCTAGGTGGTATCAATATATTTTTGCAATGTATATTAAGGTTCATGTGTTATGTTGGAACGGAGGCGTATAACAAAGAATGATTATGGTGTTATATGGTTATGTTGTATGTTGTTATTTTATTAAGGAGTTGTTTATTGTATGGTTATGGAGTTGATGTATGATGGTCTAATGAGGTTGGTTTAGAGCCTCGGTATCCTATTTACTATAGTTATACTGCTGAAATTTCGTTGCGTCCTGATTGATTATAGGTGGGGTCGAGTTGGGGCGTGACATTTAAGTTGTATCAGAGCGCATGTTAGTTGTCAACTGGGGTATTCTAGGAATGTGGGTAACGGTCTTAGCATGAAAGTATGTATGAAAAGAAAGAAAAGTGAACTATGAATTAATATGATTAAATGATTAAGTGATTAAGTGATTATGTGATTTAGTGCTTATGTGATTATGTGATCAATTTGTTTATGTGTTTTATATGAGTTTGTTGTTTATGTGCTAATAGTTGTTTATAACATGTTTACGTGCTATAACCTGTGCTAACTCTTTGATTAATAGAATGGCCGGTAGACCAAGGACCAGAGGTAGGCCCGAGGTAGTAGATGAGACTCCTGGTAATGCGGCACCGGGCCGTGATAGGGGTGATGATCGTTTGGGGGCAGCTATGGATAGGATTGCTGAGTTAATGGCCGGACAGGCCCAGTTGATAGCAGGGCAGGCTGCCCAGACTCAGGCTTGGCAGGCTCAGTTGTTGAATGTGGAAGGTGGAAACCACAGGCGTGGTACCATGAAAGAGTTCTTTGGGTATCATCCACCTAGATTTCAGGGGGAACCCAATGATCGGAAGGCTGAAGTGTGGATTAGTAAGGTGGAGAAGATTTATGATCCTCTTGATTATACCGATGAGCAGAAGGTTTCCTTTGTCGTGTACTTACTGGATGATGAGGCAGAAGAATGGTAGCGCACGATGAGGACTAGTTGGGCGACTCAGGGTATTCCGTATGTTTGGGGTACCTTCTTGTGAGCTTTTCGGGAGAAGTATGTCCCGAGGATAGCACGGGAGAGGAGAGAGGTTGATTTTCTGTCTCTGATTCAGGGGGATGCCTCAGTGGCTCAGTATGAGGCCACATTTACTCGATTGTCCCGGTATGCATCGGAGTATGTGGCTGATGAGGAGCGGAGGACTCGTAGATTCATGTTGGGGTTGAGGCCCGAGATTCAGGATGTGATGGCTCTGAATCGGTATGATATATTCACTGAGGCCTTTGAGGCAGCTTCTAGACTAGAGAAGAGAAAGGAGGAACAACTTGTGTCTAGTCAGCCGAGTAAGAGGCCATATCAGCCGCAGGGCCAGCAGGGTATGTATAGGCCTCCCGTATAGCAAGTTGTGTACAGGCCACCAGCTCAGCAGGGTACTTTCAGGCCGCAGGGTCAGCAGAGTTATTATCGACCTCAGTTTTAACAGGGGTCATATCAGGTTCAGTCCCAGTATAGGCCAGCCCAGTCTCAGGGTCAATTTAGGCCTAGTGTTGTGAGACCTCAGCAGCAGGCTGGTGCAGCTGTTTCTTCAGCTTCTGGTTCTTCCAAGGGCAGTGCTAGTGCATCATCACCGCAGTGTACACATTGCAAGCGCATGGGGCATATGGAGGCCGATTGCAGAGTGAAGGCAGGGACATGTTTAGGATGCGGCAGCAATCAGCACAGGGCGAGGGATTGCCCTAGATATTCAAGGACTGAGGGTCGGGCAGCGACTCAGGGTTATCAGGGTAGACCTGCGGCCTGTACACCTCAACAGCAGTGGGCCCAGGCTCGGGCCTACGCAGTTGATTTGGAGGAGATGCCTGAGGAGACTGCAGTGGTGGAAGGTAACTTCCTTATACTTGATCAACTTGTTAAAGTGTTGATTGATTCTGGTGCTACGCATTCTTTCATTACTCCTGCTTGTGTGCAACGTGTTAATTTGCAACCTGAAAGATTGCCTTATGTGGTTGAGATTAGTACCTCTTTGACTGATAAGTATGTGACTGGCTTAGTATGTAAGGATTATATAATACATGTTAAGGGGCATAATTTTCCTTCGGACCTTATCTTATTTCCTATCCGGGGGTATGATGTTATCTTGGGTATGGATTGGCTTTCTAAGCATGATGCCCAGTTGAACTGTAGAACAAAGGTAGTACAGTTTCGTTTGCCATATTAGCTAGTAGTTGAGGTAGTAGGGAACCGGGGTGCTAAGCCGAGTTTTGTTATCTCAGCAACTAAAGCCATCAAGTTGGTGAGTAAGAGGTGTTCGGGTTATCTAGCTTATTTGATCAACAAGCCATCTGATAAGCTACAGCTGGAGGAAGTTCCTATTATTCGGAAATATCCCAATGTATTTCCCGCGGAGTTGCTAGGGTTACTGCCAGAGAGAGATGTGGAGTTTGTGATTAATCTTATTCCCGGTACTCAACCTATTTCCAAATCAGCGTACCGGATGGCACCAACTGAGTTGAAGGAGCTGAAAACTCAGTTGCAGGAGTTATTGGAGAAGGGATTTATTTAGCAGAGTTTTTCATCTTGGGGAGCTCCTGTTTTATTTGTGAAAAAGAAGGATGGTACCTTGAGATTGTGTATTGATTACCGTGGTTTGAATTAGGTGACCATCAAGAATAAATATCCTTTGCCTCTGATTAACGAGTTGTTTGATCAACTTCAGGGAGCCAAAGTCTATTCTAAATTTGATTTGAGGCAGGGGTATTATCAGCTTCGGATTCGTACGGAGGATGTTCCGAAGTCTGCCTTCAGGACTCGGTACGGGCATTATGAGTTTGTTGTTATGACCTTTGGATTAACTAATGCACCGGCAACATTCATGGATCTTATGCATCAAGTTTTTCAGCCGTACTTGGACCAGTTCGTGGTTATCTTTATTGATGATATCTTGGTCTATTCTAGATCTAAATCGGAGCACGAGTAACATCTATGGCTTGTCTTACAAAAGCTGCATGAGCATCAATTGTTTGCCAAGTTCAGTAAATGTGAATTTTGGTTGCAACGCATATCTTTTCTTGGCCACGTTGATTACACAGAGCGGTATTTCTGTAGATCCCACTAAGATTGAATCGGTGATGTCTTGGAAACGTCCGGAGAATGTTTCGGAGGTTTGTAGCTTTCTTGGCTTGGAAGGTTATTACCGTAGGTTTGTCAAGGACTTCTCTAAGATTATAGGGCCACTTTCTAAGTTGACTCAGAAACGGACTATCTTTGCTTGGGATGAGAAGTGTGAGAGTGGGTTTTAGGAGTTGAAAAAGAGGTTGACTACTGCTCCAATACTCGCTCTACCAGAAGGGACCGATAACATGGTTATTTACAGCGATGCATCCAAGGAGGGCTTGGGATGTGTTCTTATGCAGGATGGCCGAGTTATTGCCTATGCTTCCAGGAAGTTGAAGCCTTATGAGGTGAATTATCTGACTCATGATCTTGAGTTGGCAGCAGTTGTCTTCGCACTGAAGAAGTGGCGTCATTATCTGTGGGGCAGTAAGTTCGAGATTTTCACTGATCATAAGAGTCTGAAGTACTTGTTCTCACAGAAGGAGTTTAATATGCGTCAGTGGAGGTGGATAGAGCTTCTTGGAGATTATAATTGTTCTATCAATTATCTGCCTGGCAAGGCAAATGTTGTAGCAGATGCTCTTAGTCGTAAGGCGAGTATCTCTTGTTTAGCTGTCAAGAAATGGGAGATTCTTGAGGAATTCACTTATTGGAGACCGGAGTTGACTCAAGTTGGGGTGATGTGTTCACATCTCCGTATTCAGCCTTTATTGCTGTCTCAAATCAGAGAAGCTCAGCAACTTGATGTTAAACTTCAGGAGATCAAGGATCAGATCACGGATGATCAGTCTGACTTTAAACTGCATGAGGATGGTATTCTTCGGTTTCGGAACAGGGTTTGCATTCCCGATGAACTGGGCTTGAGGCAAGGTATTCTGGAGGAAGCTCATAATTCTAAGTACACTATTCATCCCGATGGAACCAAGATGTATAGGGATTTGAAGCAACACTATTGGTGGAATAACATGAAGAGAGAGGTTGCTCAGTTTGTATCTAGATGTTTGACTTGTCAGAGGGTGAAAGCCGAGCATCAACGACCTGCAGGTTTGCTTTAGCCGTTGGCTATACCAGAGTAGAAGTGGGAGTATATTACGATGGATTTCGTCACTGGTTTGCCTAGAACACCGAGGGGTAATGATGCAGTTTGGGTTATCGTGGATCGTTTGACGAAGACAGCTCATTTTATTTCGATGAGGATGGGAGATGAGGTTACAAAGTTGACGGGTCTTTATTTGGATCAGATTGTTAGACTTCACGGGATTCTATCTAGTATTGTCTCAGATCGAGATTCTCGATTTACTTCTCGTTTGTGGGAGAAACTTCAGGAGACTTTGGGTACTCAGTTGAACTTCAGTACATCGTATCATCCAAATACCGACAGTCAATCTGAGAGAACTATTTAGATTATGGAAGATATGCTTAGGGCTTGTGTTCTGGACTTCAGGAAGAACTGGGAGAAACATCTACCACTTGCCGAGTTTGCCTATAACAATAGTTATCAAGCTACTATTGGGATGGCACCTTTTGCATCTCTTTACGGTCGTAAGTGCCGTTCACCTTTATATTGGGACGAGGTAGGGGAGATGAAGACTATTGATCCGACTATCATGCCAGAGCTTCTTGAAAAGATTGAGAATGTTCAGTTGATCATGCAGAGAATGCTTACGGCGCAGAGTAGATTCAAGAGTTATGCTGATAAGCGTCGTCGGGACTTGGAGTTTGCAGTCGGAGATCGGGTTTTCTTGAGATTGTCTCCTTGTAAGGGGTTTGCTCGTCATAGTAAAGGTGGAAAGCTAAGTCCGAGATTTGTTGGACCGTTTGAGATTACCGGCAGGGTTGATAAGTTAGCATATCGGTTGGCTTTACCGGAGAACTTCTCTAATGTCCACGATGTATTTCATGTGTCTAATTTGCGAAAATATAATCCGGATCCTTCTCATATTCTTGAGCCAGAGCCATTACAGCTTCATGAGGATCTGACTTATGATGAGTGTCTGATTCGTATTCTTGATCAGATGGAATGAGAGTTAAGGTCGAAGAAGATTCCAATGGTTAAGGTATTGTGGAAGCATCACGACATTGAGGAAGTGACTTGGGAGAAACGAGATCAGATGCAACAGTAGTACTCAGATCTGTTCAGTACATCAAGAATTTTGATGACGAAATTTCTTTAAGGGGGGAAGAATGTGAAACCCCACTTTTCTATCATATCTGATTTTGCGTGTTTATTCTCGTTTTGTGTGAATTGACCTGTTTATGTGATATATGACTTAGAATGTGATAATTTTGATATTAATACTCCTAGAACATGCTAAATGTGCATTCATGAAATTTTCATAAAAAACGGTGTCATAAATTTTATCGTCAACTTTTAGTGAATAGTGTTTTCGAAACACGTCCGCTAAAATTTTGAAACTGGTCTTTTTACCCCTTCTAGACCTAGTCCACGGACTTTAATAGACTTATGTTTGATGAAAACGGATTTTAACTCGGCTTAGGACTTTATTAGGGTTTTTACACTGACTTTTGCGAAAATAGAGTTTTAAGCTGACTCGGGTGAAATTGTTTGATTGTAAAACTTCTTGTCACCTAAAAATAACCTACTTGAACTATCTTGGATGTTGCATATTTGTTTTGAGCAAAGAGATAGCTAAAATGCATTTAAAAGTCAAGAAAACACTATAAATACTAAGTTTACTCAACTTTGACTTTATTTAAAATGTTGACCATTTGCATATATCACCGACACACATTACAATAGCACAAAAACACACTCAAAAACACCTAGATGGCCGAGAGTTTCATGGGAGAATAAGCCAAGGTTTTCTTCAAGTTTTCAAAGCAAAATTTCAAAGAAAAAGCTAGTTTTTGTCTGTAGAACTTCGTGCCGAGTTGGATTCCGCTTGTTGGGCACGTATTGCATGCATATCTAGGCTTTTATCGCATCAAATGTGAGAGAAAAATTCTAGATCTCAAAACTCATATTTTGTGTTTATGTGTATAAATAATTATTGAACCGTTAGAATTTTAATTTGAAGTTAGATTATTGCTCCATGCATGCTAGGGATTGTTTATATGTATTCTTGCCAGATTTGAACTGTTGTAGCATAATTATTTATTTTCGGGTATTTAAAGTTGATTAATATATTAAATGTTGATTATCTTGAGTTGTATTGGCTGAAATCGATTGCCGTCGATTTCTAAAAGTTTGTTAATTACGTGGTAGCGCTGTTGTAATGCCGAATTTTTGATTGTGAGGTCGGTGCTAAAATTCAAAAATTTCAGCCATGACACACTAGGGTTTTAGGGTTATTGGGCATGATTTGGATGTGTTTTGGTTGGTTTCCAAGGGGGCTAATGTAGTTGATTGATTGGGTGAGTGATATAAACTGATTTGGAGTGGTTTGGACTAGTATAATGTAGGTTATGAAAATTTGAAGTTTAGGTTGTCTTTCTTTAAAATGTTAAATTATGCCTTTAGTTGATTGGGTGTAGTTTGAGTGATTGAATTATGAGATGATGATGGGTAAACTAGGGTTTGATTGTGTGTTTAATGCATGTTTGGTTGGATGGCCTACTTTGTCATCTAACTTAGTTATTTGTTGTTAAATTGATTATTGACGTTATTATGATGATAAATGATTATTACTGATTGATTATTGATTGATGATTGATGAACCGGGAGATAGTTAATGGAAAAGGTTGTCCTCCTGTGAATGATTGATGTTTATTATTATTGCTGAGTCTTTGGTATGTGTGTGCCATCTCTCGGGCAGCATCGGGCTGTCGGGTTGATAACGGAATGACTACCAGAGACTGCCTCCAGCTCGCATGACGGAGGTGTCATGGAGGGAGAGGTTATTGGGGTACCTCGGGTGCGTGAGTTTATGGGAGTCACAAGAAGGCTGTTATGATCGTGATGACGTTTGGAGCTACACCAACTAGTGTATCCTTTATTGAATGGTCATTATAGATTATGTGATGATAGTATTATTGATGTTATTGTGTGTTTACTTGCTCAAAGGATCATTTTCCAAGGAGTATAGTGAATACTGTTAGAGATCTATCGGATCTTCACTGGGCTTATTTTATATAAGTTCACTCTCTATTATTGCATGCTTACAGGTGTTCTTTCGCAAGACTACAGGTACGTGCCTCTTGAAGAGGAAAATGTGAAAAATGTGCCTTACGTGGATGAGTCTTATGTTCCGGAGTCTTATCCTTGATGTTGTATTGTTTTACTATCTTGTATATTATCTAGTTGACTTTTATATGCATTGTAGTTCATAATGTAAAAGATGTTGAAGATAGTGGATTAGTTGATGCTATCTTAGTAGTCTTTCTTTTATCTTTGTTAGGTTGCTAGGTTGGTATCAATATATTTTTGCAATGTATATTAAGGTTCATGTATTATGTCAGAACGGAGGCGTATAACAAAGAATGATTATGGTGTAATATGGTTATGTTGTATGTTGTTATTTTATTGAGGATTTGTTTATTGTATGGTTATCGAGTTGATGTATGATGTTCTAATAAGGTTGGTTTAGAGCCTCGGTATCCTATTTTTTGTAGTTATACTGCCAAAATTCCATTGCGTCCTAATTGATTATAGGAGGGGTCGAGTTGGGGCGTGACAATAGTTTCTTGAAGAAATGGCGTACCAAGTATAACTTGATTAGTCAAATTTTTAACCAATAAAAATGTTGCAGGAATACAAACTTTTTCTTGACATATATAAACATCAGGCAACTTATATTGAACATGTAAATTTTGTCCATTAGCTGCAGAAACAGAGTGAGTAGTTTTTTCAAAATATTTAGTATGAATTATTCATTCCTAGATACAATTTATATTTGCTCCAGAATCAATTAAAGCAATAAGATCTTTTTTTATAAAATTATGATCTATCAAAATGTTTATTTTAACATTCCATTTTTGTGAGGTAACTAGTTAAGATTAGCTAACAAATCCTCGTTATCATTAATTTATAAATTAGAAGATGAAGGAATTTCTTCTCTAATTTTTCCTTTTTCTAATATGGAAAGCCTAGAACAGGTCAAGTTATTATCATGTTTCAAGCATTGAATTTCATTTTTAAAACTAATTATTTCCCTATTCAGATCACTAATAGTGATAGGAGAAGTTTTTATTTGTTTTTTATTTAGTTGATTTATTAATTCTGAAAACATATATGGTTTCCTTTTGTCCTTATCATAAGCTGAAGAAATATCTTCCTTACTGAGATGTTCCGACTTTTCGGTTCTATCATTAAAACATTCAATGACTTTGGCCTTTAATTTAGGATCATCAATATTATCTAATAGATCAACAATTTTCTCACTAGAAGTAAGAACATTCAATTCTAAATCCTGAAATTGAGATTTTAACTTATAAAATTCTTCATTGGTATCACTAGCAATACAATTATTGCTGCAAGGTTTTTCTTATTCAGAGAAATCAATTAAATCATCAGATTCATTATCATGAATTTCATCATTACTAGTATCACTAGATTTATCACTATCTGAATTGTTAGAAGACTCATTTTCAGAATCCAATAAGACTTTAGCTAAAGATTCTTTTAGCTTATCATCAATATCAAGACTATTTATCTTCTTTTTCATTCTACACTTATTTGCATAATGACCTTTCTTCCCGCATGTATAACATGTAGGCATCTTCTTTTGGGGTACATAACCTTTCTTCTCATTTCTAGCTCTGCGCTTAGCAACTTTGTTCTTCTAAGCTTCAGATTTATATATATATTTTTATAATATTCTAGCTTATGCGGCCTTTCTTTATTCTTTTTCCTAGCTTTATCATTTTTTGAGGTACTAGGAATAGTCATTCCAAATTGTTCACAAAATGACCTAACTGGTTTTTCTCAGTTAAATGATGTTTTTTCAATTGATGATTCAATTTTATTTCATTACAAAGAGATAGCCCTTCTTCTATGCATATGCTAATCAGGAAGCCAAAAGTAAATTCATCCCAAGCAATACTATCAGTAGTAGATTTACTTTTTATGACTTTTTTAATTCTTTCTGCAAAAATAAAAGGTAAGCCATCTATGAATTTAGATTTCCAATGATTACTATTAGCATCAGGTAAGCTCATAACTCTTGATAAGAAAACATCTTTATACCATCTGAATGAGGTAAGAGTAGGACAACGCATATTCTGCAACAGCGTCCTAGTATTATCATAATTATTATTATAACGACCTGTAAAATGTTCACAGATAAAGACATAAAGTGTACACAGCATTTTCTTGTACTATATTATTTTCAATTATGGTTGAATTATAAATATCATCACGTTGGTCTTGAGTTAAATAATTATCCCACCAACCTTTTAACTGACCAGCAAAACCAGCAACAATCATACTAGCAATTCTTTTGTCAGTATTATCATTTTGTTTACAAATTGTGGAATACATAAGCATCCTATGAGCAGTATTATAGATCTGTAAATCAGTTTGACCATCAATAGTCCATTCATAAATCTGTCTACCATTAAATGTAATGGTTTCTGTCATTAAAGGTTCTTCAAAAAGAACATCCTGAGGTGTAGGTCTAGGATAGTAATAACGTGTTTGATTAGGAATACCCTGATATTTATTGCTATAATTTGTTAATTTACTAACATTCGTATTTTTTGTTGATCTTTAAGATCATTAACCATACTAAGGTTCAAACCTTTTAATGCCTCATCAAGGACCTTTTCTAATTTAGAAGTGGAAGGTTCCAATTTAAATCCTTTGATACTAGGAGGAGGTTGAAGATCAGTCTTAACATCTGTAAATGTTGACACAGGGTTAGAAGTAGAAGCTTCTGCATGGGATTTATTTGTGGAAAAATTATCCAATTTTTTTGTCAGAATTTTAATTTTATTCTGAAGAAGTGAAATCTGTAGCACCCCGATCCCGCACGGGACCGAGACTTCTATCGATCTCTCTAATCTCAACCCGATCCCAAACCCGGGCACAGATTTTAGAAAAAACGGACAGAGTCTCCCATGTACTGTGGACATTCTGGAAACCTGTAAACATAATATAAGCCACAATACAACTAAACTCTAACTCCAACAACTCCAGCTCTAACTATCCCAACTTCAAGGTCGACCGGGCCTTAGGCAAGACATAGAAAACACACCCTAGCATGCATTTAACAATCCTTAAAACCTTGTCTCTTGTAATCCGCTTATTATGCCACTCTATATTAACCATTATACTTTCTTATAAACTAAAGCCAAACAACTATTAACTTTCATTAACACACAAGCAAGTAGCATAAAGGAAAGTAAGGATAAACTATTACAATCTACCATTCAAGCCATACATTAACCTAGCTATTACAATTCTTCAACAACTCCAAATATATACAAACCTATAGGCACAAAATAGAACAAGACATAATACAAACAAAATCTTCCACAATTTAGCAGGCAAACATTCCAATCTCAAGCAATAGTACAAAGCAACCAAGGTAATTCCTCCAACTGCGCCACCTGAAACATGTTTAGCGAGGTATGAGCAATCACAATTGCTTTGTGAGGGATAAAGTCTACCGGGGCGTGCAATGCAGCAGCTAATACAAATAAAGCATTTTACAACGAAAGAACAATTGAAACAACAAGTTACTACACATTAAAAAGGATACGATTCACTTTGTTCTTCAATCACGAACCATGATCAATATGCCGACAAATCCCCAATCATTCAAGTGGGTGTACTCTAAAATCCTACGACCCAACTCTCCCTGGGCGGCATCCCAAGCGAGAGAGGGACTGGAAAACCATGGTAGCCGAGGTAGACCGGCAAGCCCGTTGCCGCCCGATTTCCACGACACTACCATGCCAAAATGGTTGCGCAACCATGATGCAATGCACTCAAAATGATAACAATAGAATAAATCAATAAACACATGATTGAGGGACAACAAAGTAGGTTGCCCTCACACACAATATATGGACAATAAGTGCACATAATCTAAGTACAAGTAAATAAATGAAGTCTCCCTCACCTAGAATTAAGCCAAGCACGCTAAAAGAATAGCTCGGATTTACTTCAACTCCCCGAATTAGCTCAAGTATGCAACCCTAGGGTGTTCATATAAGTTTAACAATTAACTATATCAATTCCAACTCAACTCTTACTTAACTCAACCCTACAACATTAGAAACTAAATTTATAATCACTTATTCACACAAGTTCATAACACACACACAATTAAGCTACAATGTTCACCTTACCATATTATTAGACAACATAAGATATATTAGAAGCATCAAATACCATTAAGTTAAGATCATAAGTTATAAATTCCAATTACTTTTAATTACAATAATCAATGATCATATAACTAGATGAGTTATCCTTATAGTTCTACTCACTTAGCATACAATGTTTATTAGAGTTTGATCTTAACAAAGTACAAGTAATATAAACATTGTAACAAGATATAAGCATTAAGTATGAAAATAACTATACCGACACAAAGGGGTCAATGACCGGTGATCACGAAACTTCACGAAATGCTCACAAATGCCATATAATAACATGTAAAGGCAAGATATACAAGCACCAAAGCTAATTCAAGGGCTAAGCATGAAAACCCCGAGTTTTCCTTTTGTTATCCTGAGTCATTTAACTCCAAACCGAAGGCTAAGGCTCAAGATTCACCAACTAACTATTCTAATATTTTAGTTACACATTATGGCACACTTAGAACCCTTGAAATCATTCATTAACCCAAATTAGCCACAAAAGCCCCGATTACCCCTTTGTGCGTTTGTACAACAATTATCTTAACCAAACCTCAACTAAGAGTTAGAAAAGCACATTTAGTCCCTACTTACCCTAAGAACACCAAATATATCAACCAAATTCAGCCGGATTTACGTTTGACCCAAAACACCTTTGTAACACAAGTCATTTTTCTTCCAAACACAAGTTAATGTTCTACTTAAGTGAGCGGGCTATTCCATACTTTTAATTATCCCTTATGGCACCCCTAGGATCCTAGAAACTACCCAATTACCCACGTTTAGCACAAAAGTCCCAATTTTTCCTTTGTGAGTTTGTACTACAAGTACCCTAACCGGGACTCAACCGAGGTTTAGCAAAGCAAATATAGCACCTATATAGCCTAAGAACACTAGATGTAATGGCCAAATTAACGATTTGCATTAACCCCAAAACCCCTTTTTAAAAGTCGCCTATTTCATGTTTAGCCAATTTTTGAGCAATTCAACGTCATGTGCCTATTAAACTATCTTTATTAACATCTAAGGTACCTATTAGAAGTAATGAATCAAGGTATATCGCACAATTCCATAAAACCCTAGAAAAATATCACTATTCATGTCATACGATCAACGAATGAATTCAACCGTTTAAACTACGAAACAATGGCATAAATAAGGTCTCTACTACTTATATACAACACACATAAGCATCTTTAAGCATTACATAAGCATTTGATAGCAAATCCATGAATTCAAGAAAAGAGTAACATTTTTAAAATGCACAAACAAGCATGAAATCCCTCACCTAAGGCACATAGGAGCTCGACAAAGGTTAGTAGACACCCTAAACTACTTGAACCTAGATTGGCTTGGCTTGGAATGGATATTTGATGAGTTAAAACTTTCCTCCTTGGCTGCACAAAGCTGTTCGGATTTGCTACAGTGTTTTCAGCTTTTGCACTCTTTTTTTATGGCTCTTATTATGTTATATAGATAATAGACTAAGGAAATAATGGGTTGGTTTAGTAAATTAGGTCTAATTAAACATATTTAAGGGTCTAATAAATGTCCAAAGTTAAAATTATTCACTATAACCCCAAATAAAAATTCACCAAAAAGTTACTATTCTTTCGTAACACTATTTATTCAGGACACTAATATTTTTATATCTCATGTTCTCGACATCTTATACACATAGTTCCAATGAACGAAATACGTCTAATAAGGTAAGTAATAAAGGAAAAACATAAAATTTGAAAAATAAAATAGTCAAATTTTACACCCCGAACACAATTCCTTTGTTATACTAATCAATTTCCTGCCAACCTTCCCGAAACACCATGCACATAAAAATTATGAACGTATGCATGAAAATAAACATATAGTGAAAATAAAATTTAAAATTTAAAAAAATGATGTATTTCAAAATTTACCCCGGACTCGCGGCTCATTTAAAAAATGATGAAAACTAATTTATTAGACATAAGAAAGTAATATCACATTTTACAAATAACAAAATAAGAGATTAAGCATTTTATATGATTTAATTAAGTGCTAATTACACACTTAAAGAGATACTAAAAGTAAAGTTACTAAATATATATATATATATATATATATATATATATATATATATATATATATAAAGTTAGAATAAACACTTAAATTCAACCAATCAATTAAATTAACACATCAATATATGTAAATTGATACTATTCACTATATGCTAGGTTTGGGGTATCACAAAATCTGTTCACTGAATATTTTTAATGAGATATTAGTATAATTATTCTATTTAAACAACATATTAGTATGGTTAGTAACCACAGGAAGAGTTTCATTCTCAACTAGTTTCATAAAAGCATTTCCTTCCATTTTTGATGATGATTTATCATCTGCCAGTTTAAAAGGCTTTAAATGAGGATAAGTTGCTTGTAAAATTTGGGGAGAAATTTTTGTCCCTATATTCCATTTTCTTTATAAAACCGAAATTTGAGTTTCAAAAATTGTATCAGTAAACCATTTAACAAAATATTTCCTTTCCTAGATTTGATCTAGATGTTTATAAAACAAATCTCTAAACTTAAATCTTTCTTGTTGAGAAAAATATGAAAAGAACCATTCCCTAAAGGGTTTCCATTTTTGGTGTAAAAACTCACTATTAATGAGTTTCATTTCATTAATTCCTGGTGTAAAATCCATTAACTACCAAAGTTTATTTTTGAGGAATTTCCTCCAAAATCTGAGGGAGTAGGATTTACTCCTAATTTAATTCCTGTTGTTTTATCATAGACTTCTTGTTGAATTCCTTGAGGAATATTACTTCTAGTCAGTCTAATTTTTTCTATTAATTCTTGTGGAAATTCTTCATTTTCTTCTGTTGAATCAGATTTATTAACTTGTTCTCTTAAATGAGAGGTAGAAGCCCTAGAAGTTGAGGGTAAATCAATTCTATAATCAAAAGAAGAGATATAATTTTGTGATGAAACAGATCTGGCTAGTAAGCGAGAAGTTCCTAAATTAGAGGGCTGAAACCTAAGCCTAATTTGGCCTTTCGGGGTTTGTTCAACTTCAGTTAATTCTGTTTCCATCCTAGCTTGACTAGGAACAACATTTTCTAAATTCCATGATTCTAGAAACTCTATTTCATCCCATTGAATCCTTCTTCTAGTAGATATCTTAGATCTACTTAAATTGGTTTCTATCATAACAATCTCACCTATCTTATCCTGTAATTTATAGTTAGGATTAAGAGTATGCAGAATCTTGTAATATATGCAATAACATATACACATAATTTCAGATTCAGGTTTATAATTGTAACCATGAGCTTTCACTATAAAGTAACAACATCCAATATATTTCTATCAGATAAAGAAAGCTGTAAATTTGGTCTAACATTAAAGTAGACTGGTCCATGAGCTAGACTAGTTTGCATAATTCTAATAAGGGATAGTCTCCAATTTAAATTTCTAGCATCTCTAGGAACTGCTATAAAATTCTTAGGTAAACCAGATAAGATTAAGGGTTTAAAAGCAATTTGTATTAAACCAATATGTAAAAATCTATGCCTATGAACATATCTATCTATATAATCCTGGGATAATAGCTGTAATGTCAACTCATTATCATTCATAGGAATTGATTCCTCTATGGTTTTTACCATATGTTTAATACCAAAATTTTCAAAGGTACCAAATTGATATATACTCCTAGGTTCAATTCTAGGAATTGTCCATTTGTTTAACAAATCTAGATTTTGAGGAAGATCATATTCTTCCTTGTTAGCATTCTTCACATAAGTCTTTAACTTAAAGGGATTTATCATATTGATAAAATGTTGTTTGGTAAACCAACTAAATAATATAGTCCATGGCTCTGATACCATAAGAGGCCCAGGAGATAACAGCTCGAGGCAAAGTCATGCATTACAAGAGTATAGTCTTTTACTCAATAGTGTCAAGCTCAAGGTTACAATTATAAGCCTGAATCTAAAATTATGTGTATATGTTATCGCATATATTACAAGATACATACTCTTAATCCTAACTGCAAATTACAGGATAAGACATGTGAGACTGTTATGATAGAAATCAATTTAAGTAGATCTAAGATATCTACTAGAAGAATGATTCAATGGGATGAAATAGAGTTTCCAGAATCATGGAATTTTGAAAATGTTTCAACATAATCCCAATAATTAAATTGGTAAAATTTTTTGTTATCATGAGGAAAGGTAAATTGCCTTTCTGCCATTGTACTAATTCCCCAATCAGAGGGTGAAAGAATTTTCTTAATGTATATTTTACTATAAGTATAAACTGGAATAGAAGTATTCCGTTTGAAATGTTCAAACTCACAACTATCAATTGCTTGCAAGATAGACTCATAATAGACTCTTGACTTGTGGTGATGCACTGGGAAAAAGAAATTATTAAGATAACGGTCCATAAGGTACCAAGGATTACTTATCCACTGCTTATCCAAAATTTCAAGGATAAGAATAGTCTCATCATGATTATGTGACTCATAAGAATCAACCTCATCTTCCTGTTCCATAATATTGGCATAGGATGATACATGTGGTGCAGAACTATTTGCCTCAAGTAATTTCTTGATTTTTTCGTAATTTGGATGAGACGGGTCGATGGCAACCCTCCCACTAGTCATATTGACTAATTTCTTTCCTCTAATGACCCTATGAGAGTCATTTCTTCCTCTGCCTCTTCCCCTATTAGGGTTAAAGTAATTTCCCCTATATGGGAACATCCTGCAAAAATTCACGCGTAAGAAAATCAGGTAGAGAATTATTATCCCCTTTGATATAACAAATCTCAAAGTGAAAAGGAACAAGATGAGCTTGCCACCTAGAAAACATTTGTTTGGAAACATCATGTTTAAAATCATTTTAAAACATGAATTTTGCAGCACTACAATCAGTACGAATAAGAAATTTATGATTATATAAATCATCTTGAAATTTTAAAACACATTTAACAATTGCAAGAATTTCTTTTGCCACTGTAGCATAATTCTTCTGGCTATTTTCCCATTTTCTAGAATGAAATCTAACAAGATATTCTTGTCTACCATGTGGATGAATTTGTTTTAAAATTCTACCAAAACCAATATCATAAGCATCTGTTTCAATTATTTTTTCCCATGTTGGGTAAGCTAGAGAAAGACATGGTAACCTAGCTACTTTAGATTTAATTTTTTTAACAACATCATTATGTTTTGTCATCCAAGGAGATGGAGTTTTCTTTAACCTATCATATAAGATAGCAGTATCAAAAGCAAGGTTTTGATAGTACGGTAATATATAATTTAAACTACCAAGAAATCTTTGTAATTGAGTTTTATCCAAAATTTCATCAGCAAACTTGGATGCAAATTCTATGCTCCTATTTATAGGAATTATTTTTCCCTATTCAATATTGTGACCAAGAAATCTAATTTTGGTCTAACACAAAACCATTTTTGGTTCTGATATAACAAGACCACTTTGGATAATTATCTGCTTAAAAATATGCAGATGTTTAAAATGTTGTTCCAAATTTTTGGAAAAGACTAAAATATCATCAATATAGACAATGATAAATTCACTATAAGGAATAAAAATATCATTCATAATATGTTGAAATTCTGAAGGAGAATTCTTCAGTCCAAAAGCCATAACACTCCATTCATAATGTCCTATGGGGACAGTAAAAACAGTTTTACATCTATCAGATTCATGAATTTGAATTTGTCAATATCCTGATTTTAAATCAAAATTTGAAAAGATAACAACATCATGAGTTCTGTCAAGTAAATTCTTTTTATTAGGAATAAGATATCTAATCTATTTTAACACTTTATTTAAAGGTTTGTAAATAATAACAAGTCTGGGCACTCCTCTTTCTTGTTCAGCATGCTTATTTCCATAAAAAGCAGTACAACTCCATGAAGAGTGAGAAACACGAATCAATCTCTTTTCAAGTAAAGAATTAATCTCTTTTTTGCCTAGAATCAGATATTCTGAATTCATTTGACAAGGTCTAGCTTTTGTCAGGATATTCTTTTCTAAGAAATCTTCTTGATAAGGAAGAGAAACAATATGTTTTTTCCTATTCCAAAAAGCATTTGGATGATTATTACAAATATCAAGAGAAAACTGATTTTGAATCATTTTAATCTTATCTTGAACCTTAGGGTTTTTCAACATTTCTTCTATATTATAAAAATATATTTCTTTTAGAAGAAAATTAAGTTGCAAATTCTTTGCAATAAGTAAATCATAAACTTGGTTTAAAATTTTTATTTTTGGATCAGTTATAAGCTGAAAAGTAAGATCCAGACCTTTGAAAGAGGCCTTTATACCTTTGGCATCAATATGCCTTAGAAGCATAATTTCTTGAAGAAATGGCGTACCAAGTATAACTTGATTTGTCAATTTTAACCAATAAAAAGGTTGCAGGAATACAAACTTTTTCTTGACATATATAAACATCAGGCAACTTATATTGAACATGTAAATTTTGTCCATTAGCTGTAGAAATAGAGTGAGGAGTTTTTTCAAAATATTTAGTAAGAATTTATATCTGCTCCAGAATTAATTAAAGAAATAAGATCCTTTTTATAAAATTATTGTGACGGCCGAGACCCAGCCTGTAGTACAATATACTTAATTACACATAAATTGGTGCTGGTTTAAGTGTTATATGTGTGAAAGTGTTTATTTTAGCCTTTAAGATTTTAACTAGCAGTTTCACTTCTTTTTTAATTCTCTTATTTGTTTTAAAAAGGGGACCAATACTATTAATTCAAGTAAAATATTTTTAAATGCTATTTTGACATTTACTGTGTCACCTGATAATTTTCAATATATTCATAAATAACTGTAGCATATCTCCTTGTGCATTTTAATGTGTTCTATTACTAGTTTAAATATGTTTATTTGAGGGTTACTATTCATAAGGAATTTGATTGTCTTAAATGTTCGATTTAATATTTTTCCTAAATAATACAACTTATAAAAGAAATCGAAACTTGTAGTTTTAGACCTTAGATTACGGGAATATGCATTTGGAAAATGTTTTGCACATTGCTTGAATAGTGTTACGTAAGTGTAACATAGTTAATTAGTAGTCTTTTAAATTGAGCTTATAACTTGGTTGGACTAAGTTTTTGCTAGCATTTTGACTTCTAATACAACACCTACTTATACTATAAACATAATACATCACATATACAAGAAAATGAGCTCAAAAACAATTGAAGAAATCCCCATTTTGTACCCCCCAACCCGATGGCTCAAGGAAAGGAAAAAGAGCATTTTCTTCATCAAATTCTTGGTGGTTGATATTTTGCAAACATCCTACATCTAATTCCAAGTTTTCCTAAGCTCCTACAAGCCTTCTAAACCTTGTACAAGTAAGGGAGTTTCACATTTTAGCCATTTAAAGTTTATATCAAGTTTTTGAAATTTTTGGATTTTACTATTTCATGCCATAAATTGTTGATTCTTCTTAGATATAGTGTTATTACATATTAGAGAACATCTTTATGCATTTGTATAGCTTAGAACTAAGTTTTTTAGTATGATTCACTTGAGGAAGATGATTAATAGTGCCGAAACTAGGGTTTCAAAAAAGGTTACAATTTAATTCGATTCGAGGTTTCTATTAATTGTTAATTAGGTCCTTGAGCATGGGAAAAATATTCGTTATGCTTTCCATGTGAAAATTTTAGAAAATTTGATCAAAATAGGCTATTTTAATAATGGGTTTCGGGGTTAACTCGAATCCGAGCACGTTTCGATGTCATGACTAGTCCTTATAAAGTATTGAAGCCTTAGAAGTGCCTTCGTTTAGGTTGTTTGGGCTCCAGAATTGGTACTTGTAGTGAAAACCCACAAAGAGGCGTTTTCAGTATTTTCGTGTACTTGTGCTCTAGGTTATGATTTGGAGGTTCTAAATGAGGTATTTAGGTATCCTTAGATTCGTAGGATGGTTAGCTAGCTTAACTTGATCCTTGAATTCCGGTAGGAAGCTAAATAGCCTAGTTGATCAAAGGGAAAATGAATGAATTAATAATTTTAGTACTCGTACTGCCTTATAATTGCTTCTAAAGTATTTAAATGCAGTTTGGAGGCATGTATGAACTTGTGGTAAGGTGTTGGGAAAGGTATAATATTGACCCTTTGTGTTCGCATAGCTAAGTTCAAGATAATTGCTTTATAATTGGGTAATTAAATGTTTATATGCCTTTGTGTAGCGTACGTAAAATAGTAGTGAAGTTTTGTGAATTAAGTTATTTAGTTTGTATTACTTTAGTTAGTATGAACTTGAAAGAGGACTAAAGGAACTAGTTATGAACTATGTTGGTAATTATTGTTAATTGACTTATTAGTTGATTGGATAAGTGTTGTATGTGCCAAAGTAAAGCCTAAATCTAGCGAGAAAACCATTAAACCAAGGTAGAATTCAACTAGGTGCTTGTGTGAGTGTGTTCTGTTTTGGGTCAGTCCATTGCCCCTGTCTTTTGAAGCTTCTTTGACATAGCAAACGTGCTAAAAAATTAACGAAATTTGTACAGCAGCTAGATTAGGCAGTTTAGAGAAAATGTTGATTTCTAGGACTAAGGCTAATTCTAATGTTTTAGGCCTCTGATCACATCATTTCCGAAATGTAGCTTAAAAATCGCTAGTTCGGTCCAGCTATGCGTGGTTGCGCGGTAATGATTATAACTTTTGGAAATTAACTCAGAATTGAGAATCGTTCGAACCTAAAATTAACTACACTCAAAGAGATACAATTATACGTAAAAATCAGGTAGTTTAGAGGTTAATAGCCTTGGTAACCAAATGGGTTAATTTATGCTTCTGTTAGAGGAATTAGAAAATGTCTTAGTTGAGCTTGCGGTATTAACTTTGCACTTGGAGACTTGTATTGAATGTTTGAAGAATTAATTAGAATGTAAGTTAAATGTAAATTGTTAACCAATGCATGTTAATTGAGTCCACTTGTACAGTTGGAATTTAGGTTATATGTTAAGTACAATTTTGGTTAGTTATAGTTAGCTTTACTTTATATATTAGCAAATACTTTTATGTTGTTACAGAGCTTTGGTGTTTAATTAAGTTACAATGAAATAAAGTATGAATATAAAGTCTTGGATGTGAAAGATAGTTGTTAAACCTTCTATAGTCAATTGCTAAAATGTTATACTTATATGAAAACTAGGGTATTTATATTCAAGCTAACCCAAGGAAAGTTGGAGTAACTAAGTCATTTTTACATCTTGAGGCTTGGAAAGGTGAGGGAGTCTTTATCCCTTCTGTGCATCTTAACTTATTTTACTGTTTCTGGATTGTATTCTTTAGTAGTTAATAAGTTTATATGCGTTATTTACTTGCTATCTTGTGTCTTTTCGTGTTATATGTGTTAAACTGCGAGGGCGTCCTACACTGTCATTCCTCTTATGTGGTATTTGATATACTTGCCTCTTGTGATCTTGACTCAGGGTTGCGTAACCTTTTCAAAAATTGTAGCGTCGAGAAACATGGGCAGCATTAGGCTTACCATGTTCCCTTGACTACTATGGTGCCTATTCCCTTTCTCTCGCTGAGAATACTCCATTACCCCAGAGGCGTGGTTCACCTGCTGGGCAAGTGGACCTACCTCAGAAGAATGGGTCGTAGGATCGGGTTACATCCGGAGTACCCCATTTTGGAGGAATAAGGATTTTACCGGCACTTGCTTGAAGATCTTGGCTCGTGGCTCGTGATTGAAGACAGAGTGGAACCATATTCTTTTTATACGTGGTTAAATACTTGTCTAATTAACTTGTTTATTTGTGTTATTAATGTTATTATCTTGTTGCATCTCACGAAAACACACCCTGGTTTATTGTATCACCTCCTTTACTAAGTAACTCTGGTTACTCATTCCTCATTTTAACATGTTTCAGGGAAAGCTCTGTGCAGGAAATGCAAGTTGCAGGTTGTATGTTTTTTTGTTTTGAGATTATGAAACCTTGTGTATGTTTTTGTTGTTTAAAAGGTTGTAATATAAAGTAAAACTTGTATTCTTGTATGAGTTAATAACTGTAAATGGGCTGTAATAACTTCAATGATTTACTAGATTGCCTAGTTAATTTGCATGCTTGTGTGAATGGGATTGTACCTTGGAGTTGGGTTGTGATTTTTAAGGATAAGTTACAGCTTGCAGGTGAACTGATAGCCTTATAAACAGGGGAGACTCCGTCCGTTTTCCCTCTTTTTTCGTGACTTAGGTATTGGAATCGGGAACTCCAATCTCGAGAGGGATCGGGGTGTTAGAGAAGTGGTCTCAGAGATTAGCAGCCCACAGCCAGGCCAGGGTCCTCAGTCTGTTGGGTAATAACCCTCGAGTGCGTGCATGTGCAGTGTGTTCTGATTAGGAATGTGCTAGCATGTAGACTTATGTTTGCTTGAGTGAAAACTTGTTCTGTGTGATAGAATTGCATGACATAGGAAGATTATGTGTGTTATATAGTACGTGATTATGTGTAACTAGAATGGAAATATGTTTTAATGTAAATTACAAATGTGAAATATGAAGGATATGTTAGATGAACAATTATGTGCCTTGTGTACTTTTATGTGACATATTTGTTAATATTAGTATCTTATATACTCATCATGGTATGCATACATGTATTACGGCTCGCATATGGTAAGTAAACTTTCCCCTATAAAGAGAAGGTTAGCAATGGGTCTCTGAAGCCACGAACCAGCAGAAGAGGGAACAATTAATCCTGATATCTACTGGAGACTTTGTCATACACATCTGAAATTCACATTGGGTGTTTTCTTAGAATTCTTCATGGTATTTTCTCAGTGTTCTGTATTTGGATTTCTTATTCGGGACTTCTCTTTTGGTATTTTCTGGGTGCTTCGGTATGGCGATTCTTGGTGGCATTCGTATGTGAAGATTGTTATCAGGCCTTACCCAGCTTCATCTCTGGTATTCGCATACAAATGTTCCTATTGGTATTTTCTCGGCATTCTTACTCGAAATTCAAGAATGGATTTCCTATTTGATATTACTGCTGGGATTTTTATATGATATTGGTAGTCAAAGGGGTTCTTGCTCAGATTTTCGGATAACTTTCCTAATATGAGCCTTTATTTGGCTACCACGTTCGAGATTTCATCGATGAAGTTCTCTGGTATTCTTACTGAACTTCTTGGTAGTATTACGGAAGGTATACTCGCTAGTCTTCTTTGACGTCATACGTCTTTCGCATCAAGTTTAATTTTAGTTGCTATAGTTGTCGAAGATTCTCTTGAGTATAAGAAATTGCGAGGACGTAATTTTTGAAAGGAGGGGAGAATGTGATGGCCTAGATCTAGCAGGTAGTATAATATACTTAATTGCACATAAATTGGTACTAGTTTAAGTGTTATATGTGTGAAAGTGTTTATTTTAGCATTTAAGATTTTAACTAGTAGTTTCACTTCCTTTTTAATTCTCTTATTTGTTTTAAAAAGGGGACCAATACTATTAATTCAAGTAAAATATTTTAAAATACTATTTTGACATTTACTGTGTCACCAGAGAATTTTGATCATACGCATAAATAACTGTAGCATATCTCCTTGTCCATTTTAATGTGTTTTATTTCTAGTTTAAATATGTTTATTTGAGGGTTACTATTCATAAAGAATTTAACTGTCTTAAATGCTCGATTTAATATTTTTTCTAAATAATATAGCTTATAAAAGAATTCGAAACTTGTAGTTTTAGACCTTAGAGGGCGGGAACATGCATTTGAAAAATGTTTTGCGCATTGCTTGAATAGTGTTACGTAAGGGTAACATAGTTAATTAGTAGTCTTTTAAATTGAGCTTATAACTTGGTTGGACTAAGTTTTTGCTAGCATTTTGACTTCTAATACAACACCTACTTATACTATAAACATAATACAACACATATACAAGGAAATGAGCTCAAAAACAATTGAAGAAATCCCCATTTTGTCCCCTCTACCCGATGGCTCAAGGAAAGGAAAAATAGCATTTTCTTCATCAAATTTTTGGTGGTTGATCTTTTGCAAACATCCTACATCTAATTCCAAGTTTTCCTAAGCTCCCACAAGCCTTGTAAACCTTGTACAAGTATGGGAGTTTCACCTTTTAACTATTTAAAGTTTATATCAAGTTTTTGAAATTTTCATATTTTACTATTTCATGCCATAAGTTGCTTGATTCTTGTTAGATATAGTGTTATTATATGTTAGAGAATATCCTTATGCATTTGTATAGCTTATAACTAAGTTTTTTAGCATGATTCACTTGAGGAAGATGATGAATAGTGCCGAAACTAGGGTTCCAAAAAAAGTTACAATTTAATTCGATTCGAGGCTTCTATTAGTTGCTAATTAGGTCCTTGAGTATGGGAAAAATATTCGTTATGCTTTCCATGTGCAAATTTTGAAAATTTGATCAAAATAGGATACTTTAAAAAGGGGTTTCAGGGTTAACTCGAATCTGGGTACGTTTCGACATCATGGTTTGTCTTTATTAAGTATTGAAGCCTTAGAAGTGCCTTCGTTTCGCTTGTTTGGGTTCCGAAAATGGTACTTGTAGTGAAAACCCACAAAGAGACGTTTTCGGTATTTTCGTGTACTTGTGCTCTAGGTTATGATTTGGAGGTTCTAAATGAGGTATTTAGGTATTCTTAGATTGGTAGGATGGTTAGCTAGCTTAACTTGATCCTTGAATTCTGGTAAGAATCTAAATAGCCTAGTTGATCAAAGGAGAAATGAATGAATTAATTGTTTTAGTACTCGTACTGCCTTATAGTTGCTTCTAGAGTGTTTAAATGCAGTTTGGAGGAATGTATGAACTTGTGGTAAGTTGTTGGGAAAGGTATAATATTGACCCTTTGTGTTCGCATAGCTAAGTTTATGATAATTGCTTTATAATTGGGTAATTAAATGTTTATATGTCTTTGTGTAGCGTACGTCTCATAGTAGTGAAGTTTTATGAATTAAGTTATTTGGTTTGTATGACTTTAATTAGTATGAACTTGAAAGAGGACTAAAGGAACTAGTTATGAACTATGTTGGTAATTATTGTTAATTGACTTATTAGTTGATTGGATAAGTGTTGTATGTGCCAAAGTAAAGCCTAAATCTAGCGAGCAAACCTTGAAACCAAGGTAGAATTCAACTAGGTGCTTGTGTGAGTGTGTTCTGTTTTGGGTTAGTCCACTGCCCCTATCCTTCGACGTCATGGTTAGTCTTTATGAAGTATTAAAGCCTTAGAAGTACTTTCGTTTCGCTTGTTTGGATTCTGGAATTGGTACTTGTAGTGAAAACCCAAAAAGAGGCATTTTCTGTGTTTCCGTGTACTTGTGCTCTAAGTTATGATTTGGAGCTTCTAAATGAGGTATTTAGGTATTTTTAGATTGATAGGATGGTTAGCTAGTTTAACTTGATCCTTGAATTATGGTAGGAAGTTAAATAGCCTAGTTGATCAAAGTAGAAATGAATGAATTAATTGTTTTAGTACTCGTACTGCCTTATAGTCGCTTGTAGAGTGTTTAAATGCAGTTTGGAGACATATATGACCTTGTGGTAAGGTGTTGGGAACGGTATAATATTGACCCTTTGTGTTCGCATAACTAAGTTCATGATAATTGCTTTATAATTGGGTAATTAACTGTTTATATGCCTTTGTGTAGCGTACGTATAATAGTAGTGATGTTTTGTGAATTAAGTTATTTGGTTTGTATTACTTTAGTTAGTATGAACTTGAAAGAGGACTAAAGGAACTAGTTATGAACTATGTTGGTAATTATTGTTAATTGACTTATTAGTTGATTCGATAAGTGTTGTATGTGCCAAAGTAAAGCCTAAATCTAGTGAGCAAACCATTAAACCAAGGTAGAAATCAACTAGGTGCTTGTGTGACTGTGTTCTGTTTTGGATTAGTCCACTGCCCTTGTCTTTCAAAGCTTTTTTGACCTAGCAAACGTGCTAAAAAATTAACGAAATTTGTACAGCAGCTAGATTAGGCAGTTTAGAGCAAATGTTGATTTCTAGGACTAAGGCTAATTCTAACGTTTTAGGCCTCTGATCACATCATTTCCGAAATGTAGCTCAAATATTGCTGGTTATGTCCAGCTATGCGTGGTTGCGCGGTAATTATTATAACTTTTGGAAATTAACTCAGAATTGAGCACCGTTCGAGCCTAAAATTAACTACACTCGAAGAGATACAATTATACGTAAAACTCAGGTAGTTTAGAGGTCAATAGCCTAGGTAACCAAATGGGTTAATTTATGCTTCTGTTAGAGGAATTGGAAAATGTCTTAGTTGAGCTTGCGGTATTAACTTTGCACTTGGAGACTTGTATTGAATGTCTGAAGAATTAATTAGAATGTAAGTTAAATGTAAAATGTTAACCAATGTATGTTAGTTGAGTCCACTTGTACAGTTGGCATTTAGGTTATATGTTAAGTACAATTTTGGTTAGTTATAGTTAGCTTAACTTTATATATTAGCAAATGCTTTTATGTTGTTATAGAGCTTTGGTGTTTAATTAAGTTACAATGAAATAAAGTATGTAATATAAATTCTTGGATGTGAAAGATAGTTGTTAAAGCTTCTATAGTCAATTGCTAAAGTGTTATAATTATATGAAAACTAGGGTATTCATATTCAAGTTAACCCAAGGAAAGTTAGAGTAACTAAGTCATTTTTATATCTTCAGGCTTGGAAAGGGTGAGGGAGTCTTTATCCCTTCTGTGCATCTTAACTTATTTTACTGTTTCTGGATTGTATTCTTTAGTAGTTAATAAGTTTATATGCGTTATTTACTTGCTATCTTGTGTCTTTTCGTGTTATATGTATTTAACTACGAGGGCATTCTACATTGTCGTTCATCTTATGTGGTATTTGATATACTTGTCTCTTGTGATCTTGACCCGGGGTTGCGCAACCTTTTCGGACATAGTAGCGTCGAGAGACACAGGCAGCATCGGGCTTGCCATGTTCCCTCGACTACCATGGTGCCTATTCCCTTTCTCTTGCTGAGTATACTCCACTACCCCAGAGACGTGGTTCACCTACTGGGCATATGGACCTACCTCAGGAGAAAGGGTCGTAGGATCGGGGTGCATCCGGAGTACTCCATTTTGGAGGAATAAGGGTTTTGCCAGCACTTTGAAGATTTTGGCTCGTGGCTCGTGATTGAAGACAAAGTGGAACCGTATTCTTTTTATACGTGGTTAAATACTTGTCTAATTAACTTGTTTATTTGTGTTATTAATGTTATTATCTTGTTTCATGTCCCGAAAACACCCTGGTTTATTGTATCACCTCCTTCACTGAATAACTCTAGTTATTCATTCCTCGTTTTAACATGTTTCAGGGAAAGCTGTGGTTGGATGCTATGTGCAGGAAATGCAAATTGCTGGTTGTATGTTTTTTGTTTTGAGATTATGAAACCTTGTGTATGTTTCTGTTGTTTAAAAGGTTGTAATATAAAGTAAAGCTTGTATTCTTGTATAAGTTAATAATTGTAAATGGGCTGTAATAACTTCAATAATTTACTAGATTGCCTAGTTAATTTGCATGCTTGTGTGAATGGGATTGTACCTTGGAGTTGGATCGTGATCTTTGAGGATATGTTACAGCTTGCAGGTAAACTGATAGCCTTATAAACAAGGAAGACTCCATCCATTTTCCCTCATTTTTCATGACTTGGGTATTGGAATTGGGAACTCCGATCTCAAGAGTGATCAGGGTGTTACAGAAGTGGTATCAAAGCTTAGCAGCTCACAGCCGAGACAGGGTCCTCAGTCTGTTGGATAATGAACCTCGAGTGCGTACATGTGTAGTGTGTTCTGATTAGGAATGTGCTAGCATGTGGACTTATGTTTTCTTGAGTGAAAACGTGTTCTGTGTGATAGAATTGCATGACATAGGAAGATTATGTGCGTTATATATAGTACGTGATTATATGTAAGTTGAATGGAAATATGTTTCTATGTAAATTGCTTATATGAAATATGAAGGATATGTTAGATGAACAATTATGTGCCTTGTGTACTTTTATGTGACATATTTGTTAATATTAGTATCTTATATACTCATCATGGTATGCATACATGTATTACTGCTCGCATATGGTAAGTAAACTCTCCCCTATAAAGAGAAGGTTAACAATGGGTCTCTGATGCCACGAACCAGTAGAAGAGGGAACAGTTAATCCAGATATCGACTGGAGACTTTGTCATACACATATGAAATTCACATTGGGTGTTTTCTTAGAATTCTTCCTGGTATTTTCTCGGTGTTCTGTATTTGGATTTCTTATTCGGGACTTCTCTTTAGGTATTTTCTGGGTGCTTCTGTATGGCAATTCTTGGTGGCATTCGTATGTGAAGATTGTTATCAGGCCTTACCCAGCTTCATCTCTGGTATTCGCATACAAATGTTCCTATTGGTATTTTCTCGGGCATTCGTACTCGAAATTCAAGAATGGATTTTCTATTCGATATTATTGCCGGGATTTTTATATGATATTGGTAGTCAAAGGGGTTCTTGCTTAGATTTTCGGATAACTTTCCTAATAGGAGCCTTTATTTGGCTACCACGTTTGAGATTTCATCGACGAAGTTCTCTGTTATTCTTACTAAACTTCTTGGTAGTATTACGGAAGGTATACTCGCTAGTCTTCTTTGACGTCGCACTTCTTTCGCTTCAAGTTTAATTTTAGCTGCTACAGTTGTCGAAGATTCTCTTGAGTACAAGAAATTGCGAGGACGCAATTTTTGTAAAGAGGGGAGAGTGTGACGGCCCAGACCAAGCATGTAGTATAATATACTTAATTGCACATAAATTGGTGTTAGTTTAAGTGTTATATGTGTGAAAGTGTTTATTTTATCATTTAAGATTTTAACTAGTAGTTCCACTTCCTTTTTAATTCTCTTATTTGTTTCAAAAGGGGACCAATACTATTAATTCAAGTAAAATAGTTTAAAATACTATTTTGACATTTACTGTGTCACCCGAGAATTTTCATCATATTCATAAATAACTGTAGCATATCTCATTGTGCATTTTAATGTGTTTTATTTCTAATTTAAATATGTTTATTTGAAGTTACTATTCATAAAGAATTTGACTGTCTTAAATGCTCGATTTAATATTTTCCTAAATAATATAACTTATAAAAGAAATCGAAACTTGTAGTTTTAGACCTTAGAGGGCGGGAACATGCATTTGAAAAATGTTTTGCGCATTGCTTGAATAGTGTTACGTAACTGTAACATAGTTAATTAGTAGTCTTTTAAATTGAGCTTATAACTTGGTTGGACTAAGTTTTTGCTAGCATTTTGACTTCTAATACAATACCTACTTATACTATAAACATAATAAATCACATATACATGCAAATGAGCTCAAAAACAATTGAAGAAATCCCCATTTTGTCCCCCCTACCTGATGGCTCAAGGAAAGGAAAAAGAGCATTTTCTTCATCAAAAACTTGGTGGTTGATCTTTTGCAAACATCCTACATCTAATTCCAAGTTTTCCTATGCTACCACAAGCCTTCTAAACCTTGTAGAAGTAAGGGAGTTTCACCTTTTAGCTATTTAAAGTTTATATCAAGTTTTTGAAATTTTTGGATTTACTATTTCATGCCATAAATTGCTTGATTCTTGTTAGATATAGTGTTATTACATGTTAGAGAACATCCTTATGCATTTGTACAGCTTAGAACTAAGTTTTTTAGCATGATTCACTTGTGGAAGATGATGAATAGTGTCGAAACTAGGGTTCCAAAAAAAGTTTCAATTTTATTCGATTCGAGGCTTCTATTAGTTGCTAATTAGGTCCTTGAGCATGGGAAAAATATTCGTTATGCTTTCCATGTGAAAATTTTGGAAAATTTGATCAAAATAGGCTACTTAAATAAGGGATTTCGGGGTTAACTCGAATCCGGGCATGTTTCGACGTCATGGTTAGTCTTTATGAAGTATTGAAGCCTTAGAAGTACCTTGGTTTCGCTTGTTTGGGTTCCGGAATTGGTACTTGTAGTGAAAACCCACAAATAGGCATTTTTGGTGTTTTCGTGTACTTGTACTCTAAGTTATGATTTGGAGGTTCTAAATGGGGTATTTAGGTATTCTTAGATTGATAGGATGGTTAGCTAGCTTAACTTGATCCTTGAATTCTGGTAGGAAGCTAAATTGCCTAATTGTTTTAGTACTCGTACTGCCTTATAGTTGCTTCTAGAGTGTTTAAATGCAGTTTGGAGGCATGTATGTACTTGTGGTAAGGTGTTAGGAAAGGTATAATATTGACCCATTGTGTTCGCATAGCTAAGTTCATGATAATTGCTTTATAATTGGATAATTAAATGTTTATATGCCTTTGTATAGCGTACGTATCATATTAGTGAAGTTTTGTGAATAGTTATTTGGTTTGTATGACTTTAGTTAGTATGAATTTGAAAGAGGAGTAAAGGAACTAGTTAAATACTATGTTGGTAATTATTGTTAATTGACTTATTAGTTGATTGGATAAGTGTTGTATGTGCCAAAGTAAAGCCTAAATCAAGCGAGCAAAGCATGAAACCAAGGTAGAATTCAACTAGGTGCTTGTGTGAGTGTGTTCTATTTTGGGTCAGTCCATTACCCCTGTCTTTCAAAGCTTCTTTGACCTAGCAAACGTGCTTGAAAATTAACGAAATTTGTGTCGTAGCTAGATTAGGTAGTTTGGAGCAAATGTTGATTTCTAGGACAAAGGCTAATTCCAACGTTTTAGGCCTCTGATCACATCATTTCTGAAATATAGCTCAAAAATCGCTGATTCTGTCCAGCTATGCGTGGTTGCGCGGTAAGGGTTATTACTTTTGAAATTTAACTCGGAATTAAGCACCGTTTGAACCAAAAATTAACCACACTCGAAGAGCTACAATTATACATAAAAATTAGATAGTTTAGATGTTAATAGCCTAGCCGAATGGGTTAATTTATGCTTCTATTAGAGGAATTGAAAAATGTCTTAGTTGAGCTTGCGGTATTAACTTTGCACTTGGAGACTTGTATTGAACATTTGAAGAATTAATTAGCATGTAAGTTAAATGTAAAATGTTAACCAATGCATGTTAGTTGATTCCACTTGTACAGTTGGCATTTAGGTTATATGTTAAGTACAATTTTGGTTAGTTATAGTTAGGTTCACTTTATATATTAACAAATGCTTTTATGTTGTTACAGAGCTTTGGTGTTTAATTAAGTTACAATGAAATAAGGTATGTAATATAAACTCTTGGATGTGAAAGATAGTTGTTAAACCTTATATAGTCAATTGCTAAAGTGTTATACTTATATGAAAACTAGGGTATTCATAATCAAGCTAACCCAAGGAAAGTTGGAGTAACTAAGTCATTTTTACATCTTGAGGCTGGGAAAAGGTGAGAAAGTCTTTATCCCTTCTGTGTATCTTAACTTATTTTAGTGTTTCTGGATTGTATTCTCTAGTAGTTAATAAGTTTATATGCTTTATTTACTTGCTATCTTGTGTCATTTTGTGTTATTTGTATTTAACTGCGAGGGCGGCCTACATTGTCGTTCCTCTTATGTGGTATTTGATATACTTGTCTCTCGTGATCTTGACCCGGGGTTGGGCAACCTTTTCAGACATGCTAGCATCAAGAAACACAGGCGGCATCGGGCTTGCCGTGGTCCCTCGACTACCATAGTGCCTATTCCTTTTATCTCGCTCAGTATACTCCACTACCCTAGAGGTGTGGTTCACCTACTGGGCATATGGACCTACCTCAGGAGAAAGGGTCATAGGATCAGGGTACATCTGGACTACCCTATTTTGGAAGAATAAGGGTTTTGCTGGCACTTGCTTGAAGATTTTGGCTCGTGCCTCGTGATTGAAGACAAAGTGGAACTGTATCTTTTTTATACGTGGTTAAATACTTGTCTAATTAACTTGTTTATTTATGTTATTAATGTTATTATCTTGTTGCATCTCACGAAAATACAACTTGGTTTATTGTATCATCTCCTTCACTGAGTAACTCTGGTTACTCATTCCTCGTTTTAACATGTTTCAGGGAAAGGTCATTATGCAAATAAGTGTAGAATGAAAAAGAAGATAAATAGTCTTGATATTGATGATAAGCTAAAAGAATCTTTAGCTAAAGTTTTATTGAATTCTGAAAATGAGTCCTCTGACAATTCAGATAGTGATAAATCTAGTGATTCTAGTAGTGATAAAATTCATGATATTGAATCCGATGATTTAATTGATTTCTCGGATGAAGAAAGACAAAATTCTTGTTGCAAAAATTGTGTAACTAGTGATACAAATGAAGAATATTATAAGTTAAAATCTCAATTTCAGGATTTAGAATTGAATGTTCTTACTTATAGTGAGAAAATTGTTGATCTATTAGATAATATTGATGATCCTAAATTAAAGGCAAAAGTCATTGATTGTTTTAATGATAGAACTGAAAAGTCGGAACATATCAGTAAGGAAGATATTTCTTCAGCTTATGATAAGGACAAAAGGGAACCATATATGTTTTCTGAATTGATAAATCAGATAAATAAAAAACAAAATAAATCTTCTCCTGTCACTATTAGTGATTTGAATAGGGAAGTAACAAGTTAAAAAAATGAAATTCAAAGCTTGAAACATGATAATAACTTGATATGTTCTAGGCTTTCCATATTAGAAAAAGGAAAAATTAGAGAAGAAATTCCTTCATCTTCTAATTTACAAATTAATGATAACAAGGATTTGTTAGCTAATCTTAAGCTAATTACCTCACAAAAATGGCATGTTAAAATAAACATTTTGATAGACCATAATTTTATAAAAAAGGATCTTATTACTTTAATTGATTCTGGAGCAAATATAAATTGTATCCAGGAAGGAATAATTCCTACTAAATATTTTGAAAAAACTACTCACTCTGTTTCTGCAGCTAATGGACAAAATTTACATGTTCAATATAAGTTGCCTGATGTTTATATATTTCAATAAAAAAATTTTATTCCTGCAACTTTTTTATTGGTTAAAAATTTGACTAATCAAGTTATACTTGGTACGCCATTTCTTCAAGAAATTATGCCTCTAAGGCATATTGATGCTAAAGGTATAAAGGCCTCTTTCAAAGGTCTGGATCTTACTTTTCAGTTTATAACTTATCCAAAAATAAAATTTTTAAATCAAGTTCATGATTTACTTAGTGCAAAGAATTTGCAACTTAATTTTCTTCAAAAAGAAATATCTTTTTATAATATAGAAGAAAGGTGGAAAAACCCAAAAGTGAAAGATAAGATTAAAAAGATTCAAAATCAGTTTTCTCTTGATATTAGTAATGATCATCCAAATGCTTTTTGGAATAAGAAAAAACATATTGTTTCTCTTTCTTATGAAGAAGATTTCTTAGAAAAAAATATCCCGACAAAAGCTAGACCTTGTCAAATGAATTTAGAATATTTGATTTTATGCAAAAAAAAGATTAATTCTTTACTTGAAAAGAAATTGATTCGTGTTTATCACTCTTCATGGAGTTGTACTGCTTTTTATATAAATAAGCATGCTGAACAAGAAAAGAGAGTGTGCGGACTTGTTATTAATTACAAACCTTTAAATAAAGTGTTAAAATGGATTAGATATCCTATTCCTAATAAAAAGGATTTACTTGACAGACTTTATGATGCTGTTATCTTTTCAAAATTTGATTTAAAATCAGGATATTGGCAAATCCAAATTCATGAATCTGATAGATATAAAACTGCCTTTACTGTTCCCATAGGACATTATGAAAGGATTGTTATGCCATTTGGACTGAAGAATGCTCCTTCAGAATTTCAACATATTATGAATGATATTTTTATTCCTTACAGTGAATTTATCATTGTTTATATTGATGATATTTTAGTCTTTTCCAAAAATTTGGAACAACATTTTAAACATTTGCATATTCTTAAGCAAATAGTTATGCAAAGTGGTCTTGTTATATCACAACCAAAAATGGTTTTGTGTCAGACCAAAATTAGATTTCTTGGTCACAATATTGAACAGGTAAAAATAATTCCTATAAATAGGAGCACATAATTTGCATCCAAGTTTCCTGATGAAATTTTGGATAAAACTCAATTACAAAGATTTCTTGGTAGTTTAAATTATATATTACCATACTATCAAAACCTTGCTTTTTATATTGCTATCTTATATGATAGGTTAAAGAAAACTCCATCTACTTGGACGACAAAACATACTGATGTTGTTAAAAAAATTAAATCTAAAGTAGCTAGGTTACCATGTCTTTCTCTAGCTAACCCAACATGGGAAAAAAATAATTGAAACAGATGCTTCTGATATTGGTTTTGGTAGAATTTTAAAACAAATTCATCCACATGGTAGACAAGAATATCATGTTAGATTTCATTCTGGAAAATGGGGAAATAGCCAGTAAAATTATGCTACGGTGGCAAAAGAAATTCTTGCAATTGTTAAATGTGCTTTAAAATTTCAAGATGATTTATATATTTAGAAATTTCTTATTCGTACTGATTGTAGTGCTGGAAAATTCATGTTTCAAAAGGATTTTAAACATGATGTTTCCAAACAAATGTTTGCTAGGTGGCAAGCTCATCTTGCTCCTTTTGACTTTGAGATTTGTTATATCAAAGGGGATAATAATTCTCTACCTGATTTTCTTACGCGTGAATTTTTGCGGGATGCTCCCATCTAGGGGCAATTACTCTAACCCTAATAGGGGAAGAGGCAGAGGAAGAAATAACTCTCATAGGGTCATTGGAGGAAATAAATTAGTCAATATGACTAGTGGGGGGGTTGCTATCAACCCGTCTCATCCAAATTATGAAAAAATAAAGAAATTACTTGAGGCAGATACTTCTGCACCACAGGTATCATCCTATGCTAATATTGTGGAACAAGAAGATGAGGTTGACTCTTATGAGTCATATAATCATGATGAGACTATCGTTATCCTTGAAATTTCAGATAAGCAGTGAATAAGTGATCCTTGGTACCTCATGGACCGTTATCTTAATAATTTCTTTTTCCCGGTGCATCACCATAAGTCAAGAGTCTATCTTGCAAGCAACTGATAGTTGTGAGTTTAAACATTTCAAATGGAATAATTCTATTCCAGTTTATACTTATAGTAAAATATACATTAAGAAAATTCTTTCACCATAAGAGGCCTAGGAGATAACAGCTTGAGGCAAAGTCATGCATTACAGGAGTATAGTCTTTTACTCAACAGTGTCAATGGGAAAATTTTCAACAGTACACTAACAGAGCCACAGTCAACGACTTACAGCCCATAAAGAGCCATCACATGGCAAGAGAAGGGCGTCGCTGCGCAACTCGAGGGATGTCAAACTACCAACCATGACAAGCGAGTAAAATCTTATACCTTTGTAATTAATGCATTGTCTTGAATTATTATGCCTTGGATCGTATATTCTATTTGAGCATTTTCTATATTAGGATAGAGGTTACCAAACAACAACAACTTAGTATAGCATTAGGCTATAGAAAGTAAAGACAGTAAAATAAAAGACAATACCTGAAGAAAACTTTCCTCGATTTCTAATGCAAAAAGATTTACAGGTGGGAATATAAAAACTGTGACGCCCGGGATTTCATCACATATTTTGATATAACTGTGGCATATCTTTTTGAGCATTTATATGTGCATACCCTTTTCTTGCTTTAATTGTTTCATTTTGAGGGTACTATTCATAAGAAAATTTATTGTCTTGAATGCTCGATTTGATATTTTTCCTAAACCTCTTAGCATATAAAAGGAGTCGGGATATGGGAGTTTTGAGCTTTGGGGGTCGGGAGTATGTGTTTGAAAAATGTTTTACCGCTTCGTATGAATACTGTTACGTAAGAAAACATTAGTCTTGAGTTAGTTAGCAAACAATTGGAGTTTTTAAGCTTGTTTGACCATATATTAATAACATTTGACCTAGGGTATCATAATATACATATATCATATACATAATATAAACACTTACAAGCATAATACTCATAAAAACAAATCAAGAAATGCCAAGAAAGTCCCCCCCAACCCCGTGACCCTATAGAAGAGGAAGGAGAAAAATTCTTCAACAAATCCTGCAAGCTTGACTTCTTGGATTGATCTTGGGGAGTTTTTTTAGGCCTCTAGGACTTCTACAACGCGTCTTCATCTTCAAAATTGTGAGGGAGTTGCATATTTATTAAGTTTAAAGTTGATGCATATATGTTGAATTTCTTGTATTGTTGAATATAGCTATATTTATTGTTATATATGCTTGTTATATGATCTTTAGAGCCTATAGAACTATCTTTTATAGCTTGATAGAGTATTCCATAGTTAAAGCTTGAGTTCTCACGAAGAAGATGATGAATAGTGCTTAAACTTAGGGTTTTGAGAAAACTTGCTAATTGTAATGAATTAAGGCTTCATTTAGATGCTCTAGACTTTAGTGAATCTAGTTGGGAGGCCACATGAAGTTGAATCATCTGAAACTAAGCTAAATTGGAAAATTAGTTAACTTTAAAAAGGGAATTTTTCACATTATGCAATCTAGGCACGTTTGGGCTTAGGAATAGGTATCCCTGGGGCATGGAATCACTTTTGGTATTTCGTTGCGTGAAATTGGGGTTCAGATAAGGTAATTGTAGTTAAAACCCGCTCGGGGCCTTCCTGAGCTTTTGCCTCCAAAACGGGTTTTCATGGCATTGATAGGTGTCTTTTGGCTTAATTAGGAATGTAATATGATTAGATTGTGGTTTTGTAACTTCTAAATGCACCTAGGAGAAGAAAAAACTTGGCTAAAGAAAGGGAAAAAGTTGTATTTGACTACTTTGATGAGTATAAGTTATTGTAAGTGTGTTATTAAGTATTCATATGATTGTCTAAAGTGTAATTGAGCTATTTGAGAAGGTTGTGGAAAAAGATATGTTGTTTGCCTCTTTTGAGATCATATGGCTATTTTGCGTATGTTGGCTTATATTGTGAATAAATGCGAGGGCAGCCTACTTTGTCGACCCTCTTACGTGTTAAATTGATGTTCTTGAGTCTTGTGGATTTGTTTTGGGATTGCGCAACCTTTTCAGACATGGTAGCATTGAGAAATACGGGCAGCATCGGGCTTGCCGTGCTCCCTCAACTACTATGGTACTTATTCCCTTTCTCTCACTAAATATATTCCACTACCCAGAGGCGTAGTTCACCTGCTGGGTATATGGACCTACCTTAGGAGAAAGGGTCGTAGGATCGGGATACATCTAGAGTATTCCACATTTGGAGGAATAAGGGTTTGCCAGCACTTACTTGAAGATCATGGCTCGTGGTTTGAGACTAAAGACTTGAAGTGAAACCGTATCCTTTTAAAGTGTGGTTATTTACTTGACTATTTGATCTTGTTACTTTGTATTATATATATGACTTTTTGTGTTGCATATCATGTTGCACACCTCAGTATCTTGTATCACCTTCCTTGCTGGGCAACATTGTTGCTTACTCCTTATTTAACATGTTTCAGGAGAAGTTGGGGTGAATCCCCAGCTAGTAGCAATAGAGGAAGAAGAGGAAGTACAAGTAGATCAACTTTCGTGACTTACTTGTGTGACAAGGTTGACTATTATGTGTGGCTTGTAATGAAGATGTTGGTTGTGTTTTTGAGACCTTGGGGTCTTGTATATATGCTTGGGAATTGTAATCTTGTATGTTGGATACAAAGTAGAATGGTATGTAATAGTCTATAGTAAACTTATTTCCTTTGTTGCATGCTTGGGTGTTAAGTAGTTAGCTTGTTAAGCTTAACTTATTGCTAAGATGTACTACATATAGTTAAAGTTAGAGTTGTCTTGCATGGTTGAATGTTATATGTAGATTGTGTTGTTCCAAGGCTCGGATGGCTTCGTGATCTTGGAATTTAGGTTATATGGGATGTTGCTTGTGGTTCAAGTTTTATATTTGACTGTTTGCAAGTACCAGTTTAGTCCACGGTACAGAGGATACTCTGTCCGAGTGATGGGTCCGGGCTTGACCTATAGTATGGGGTTGGGTTTAGGGCGTTACATTTAGGTGGTATCTGCAACGCCCCGATCCCTCACGAGACCAGAGGCTCTAATAACCAAGCTATTCTCAACCCAATCCCAACCCGGTCTCAAATTTTTAGGAAAAAAACGGACAGAGTCTCCCCTGTACCGTGGACATTCTGAAAACCTGTAAACACTCAAGAAAGTCACAACACAATAAGGCAAGCTTTTATAACTAAAGTTCAAAGGTTCATGGCCATCCGAGTCTTGAGGCATACAATAGTTTAGATTCACACAAGCATGCAACCAACTTGACTTCTTCATAAAACCGCTTATCATGCCATTCTATGATAACTTTGAAACATACTTAGAAGTTGAACCAACATGTATCAAAACAATCACACCCAAGCATGCAAAGCAACTAGAAATAGAAATATAAGTTATTACAAGCCATAGAATTACCACTGCTAATACAGTCATCTGGCTTCCAACTTACATATTACACAAATACATATATGAGCCTTAACGCCCCAAAACAGATTATAACATAGAACAACAAATTGTTCACATAGCAACTAGAAAGCACATCCACCTCAGACAACAATCACACAGCAACTAAGGCAACTCCTTCAACTGCGCCACCTGAAACATGTTAGCGAGGTATGAGCAACCACTGTTGCCCAGTGAGGGATAAAGTCTCCCGGGGCGTGCAATGCAACAAGTAATATAGTTAAACAATAATAGCAATTAAACCATTCAAGAATGACAAAAGCTTAAGTAACCACATATTAAAAAGGATACATTCACTTAACCCCAGTACTCCAATCTTCACTTGGTCTTTATTCACGATCCACGAACCACGATCTCGATCACGATAAACCGGCATCCCAAACACCAAAGGGTACTCCGGATGTACCCAATCCTACGACCCAACACCCCCTGGCAATCTCCAGACCAGGCGAGTGAGGGAATAGGGTACGGAGCTAGAGCAACCAACCCTGGCAAGCCCGCTGCCGCCCAGAGAGGCCCATTGCATCCGCCCCGACGATAAGGTTGCGCAACCCTTGAATCGATAACACAGGAAGCAATAATAATAACAATATAACAAAATAAGCCGATACACAAACAAGGAGGACAACAAAAAAGGTTGTCCTCGAGCACACACATCATCAATCACACCATACGATGAAATATGATACATTCATTAGTCTATAATTGCTAAACTAATCCAACTAAAACACTTAAATCACTTAGTATCGAATATTTAGCATATAACAGGATAAGACACATAAAATGCACATAGAAATGATCCCTCACCTTTTAGGAAGTCAAACCTGCGCGAATTAAGCCAAGATTCCCTCAATATTCTCCAAAAGCATCAATTCCCTTCAATTATCACTACCTAATACAATCAACTATATGCATAAGAAGTGGTTTCTTATTGTCAACTAAAGCTAGTTCATAAAGTCATTAAGTTTATGCAACTCTATTTGATTCCCTTTAATTCACATAACTAACAATATATTTCATGGTTTAACAATCATTCTAATCAATATTTGAACAATATATAAACTCAAGTGATCACATATGCAACACTCTTTAATTTCCAAGTATCAAACAAAGACAATAGCATAATAAATAACATATACATAGTCATGATAATTCATATAAGTAGAAACAATATATAATATCTAACCAATAAGTTATATAAGCGTATCTTTACACATATAATGCAATTAATAAGCAATATAAACATGTTTACTAAATCTTTAACTAGTATCGATATAACTTAACTCACAACTTCTTCGAATAGATGAAGTTTTTATATAAGTACAATTAAACATTTTTCACATCAATCAAGAATTAACTGACAACAATTATTACCATGGTTCATTACTAGTTCCTTTAGTCTATTCTAAATTCATACTCAACCAAAGCCATGTAAACCAAGCAACTTAATTCACGAGACTTCACTACTATAATGCGTACACTACACAAAGGCATATAAACATTTAATTACTCAATTATAAAGCAATTATTATGAAATTAACTATGCGAACACAAAAGGGTCAATATTATACTTTTCACAAAACTTAACCGAAAGCTCACACATACCTTAGAATAGCATTTAGACACTCTAGGAGCAACTACAAAGCAATACAAGTACTAAAGCAATTAATTCATTCATTTCCCCTTTGTTCAACTAGGCTATTTAGCTTCCTATCGGAATTCAATGATCAAGTTAAACTAGCTAACCATCCTACCAATCTAAGGATACCTAAATACCTCATTTAGAACCTCTAAATCATAACCTATAGCACAAGTACACGAAAACACCAAAAATACCTCTTTGTGGGTTTACACTACAAGTACCAATTTCGGAACCCAAACAAGCGAAACGAAAGCATTTCTAAGGTTTCAATACTTAATAAAGACTAGCCATAACCTCAAAACGTGCCCGGATTTGAGTTAACCCCGAAACCCCTTATTAAAGTAGCTTAATTTGATCAAATTATTCAAATTTTGTACATGGCAAGTGCAACTAACATTTTTTCCACGCTCAATGACCTAATTAGCAACTACTAGAAGCATTGAATCAAATTAAATTGCACAAATTTTCAGAACCCTAGAAATTTTACTATTCATCATCTTCCTCAAAGCTCCAACTCCATTTTCAACCATTCAAAATGCTATCTAACCACAAAAGTATGCTTTATGATCATTATTAAGAGTAATTTAAGCATAAACAAGCATAACCAAGTAATATCTCAACAAATCCCAAAAAAAATAAAGTTTAGGTGCAAAATTTTCAAAGACAAAAATAAGATGAAATTCTTACCACACAAGGCTAGAGAAGCTTGAAGAAGATGTAAACATGTTCAAGAACTCAAGATTCAAGCTTGGAATGGATGAAAATGACCAACTATAGCAATTTTGTAAGAAAAAATTACTATTCCCGTAACTATTTTTTGGTCATTTTTTGACTCTTTTTTTTTTTGTTCTTGGCTTATATTATTCTCATGAGAAGGTAAAATGGTAGGTCAAATAATTAAGGCATTTTAGTAAGGGCAAAAAGGTCATTTGGGTGATCAAATTTCAGCAAAACAAATGCCAAAAATCTGAAAAAATCCCGCTAGTACTATTCATCAGACATTTCGCGAATTTTTTCCCGTTGATCCCGATATGCAATGCACGTACGATCAGGGGCTGTAGTCTCCTAAAAATATGTAGTATTTTATAAAAATATAAAATGCATGAAAAGAAACAATTGAATTTATGAAAATATGAAAAATAAAAAATAAAAAATAAAAAGTAATTAGCTAAGTTACATCCAAATTAACCATTTAATGAATGCAATTAATGAAGTGCTAGGTTCGGGGTGCCACAGTATCAGAGCTATTTGAATGCATGAAGCCAGGTTAATGTCCTCGGCAAGTGGGTAAAAGTCCATATGTGAAAGCTGAACTACGTGACTATGTGATTGTTTAATTGCCTAAGTTCTTGAGTAAACGACATGCGAGCATGTAAGAGGAATGTTAAAAGCAAGATATGGTATGAATATGAAAAGTCTAGTGTATAATGCTTGTTAAGTGTTTTATGTGTTGTCTTATGTGAATGAGATGTTTTGAAAACAATGTGCATATTACCTTTGTGTTATCTATTTGCCTATTATAACACTGCATTCTTCTAGCATTGAGATGATGAGAAGGGGAAGACCGAGGAAAGAGCCAGAAGGAACTTCTAGGCAGGATGTACCTAGGCAAGGTGAATGAGTAGCTGGGGATATACCTCACGGGCAGGAACTGACCAGTGCTCAGATTATGGCCACAATGACCACTGCTATGAATACAATTGCTCAGTTTGTGACTCAACAGGGTCAAGCAGGGATTGGCAGAGGTAATCAGGCTGCTAGAGTAGAGGGTAGTGGTACTGCTGGAGGTAATTTGTATGACATATTATGAGGCGTACAGTTTCTATGGCGAGCCAGATGACATGAAAATAGAGATGTGGTTGAGCAAGTTTGAGAAAGTAGCTGCGATACTTGAGTGTAATGATGAAAGAAAAATCACTTATGCTGCATTTTTATTGGAGGGTGACGCCAAGGATTTGTGGCGTACTATTAGAGAAAAGTGAGAGGCTGAGAGAGTATAGCATTCGTGGGCCGACTTTACCCGGGAATTTTGAGATAAATATGTGTTTGTGGTAGCTCGCGAGAGACATCAAGAGGAATTCATAGCTTTGAGGCAGGGTAGTATGACTGTGGATTAGTATGAGGCTACTTTCACTAGACTTTCTCGATACGTGCCAACTTTGGTCCAGCCGGAGGACATGAAGATTCAGAGGTTCATCAAAGGTTTGAGAAGTGATATTATGCTTAATTTGTCTTCACATGAGTATCCGAATTATGCTGTAATAGTCAGGGCTGCGTCAAGATATGAGAAACGCAAGGTAGATATGTTAGCCGAGTCTAGTCAATCGAGTAAAAGTCAGTATCAGTCCCAGAGTCAGGGCTACCAGAGATAGAATTAGCAGTCTGTTCAGACTCAGCAGCCGAGACAGACCCAGAGCTACCCAAGACCAGTTCAGGCACAGTCTCAGCCGAGACCAGCTCAGAGCTAGCCATAGGGTCAATCACAGACCCGACCAGCGACCAGTAGATCTCAGCAGGGTAGTTCCGCTACATCTTCTTACAGGACTCCTACGCGAGGGATTGGGCCAAGAAAAACCAGCAGTGGAGTCATTGCAACGCAAGGGCCACACGGAGGCAGAGTGTTGGAGGAAATTGGGGTGATGCGTAGGTTGTGGCAGTGATCAGCATAGAGCTAAAGATTGCCCTAGGTTTAAATAGGGTCAAGGACAGACTTCCGGCTAGGGTGTTTAGACTAGAGCTTCCAGAGCAGCTACTATTCCACGAAGCCAGGCATGGGTATTTGCACTCGATCAAGAGGAGCTTCCAGACACGACGGTGGTGGTGGAAGGTACTTTTCTTATTAATAGTCAGCCAGTAGTAGTTTTGATTGACACCGGGGCTACACATTCATTTATCACTCATGCATGTGCACAATCTATTGCTTTAAAAGTTGATAAACTGTCGTATGTGATTGAAGTTGGTAATCCTATGAGTACCAAATTTATTACGGAGTCTGTGTGTAAAGATTGTTGTATCTGCGTTGAGGGACGTATGTATCCTGTTGATTTAATAATCAGGCCATTTCGGGACTTTGAGGTTATCCTAGGGATGGATTGGTTGGGTCAGTATTATGCATGTTTGGATTGTAGGAGGAAAATTGTAACCTTAGAAGTACCTGATCAACCTATTATTAAAATCACTGGGAGTCGGAAATCTACTAGGACTCGTATAATTTCATCAATTAAAGCCACAAAATGTTGAGTAAAGATTGTGATGCATATTTAGCTCATTTAATTAATCAGCCTGGGGATAAATTGAAACTGAATGAAGTACCTGTTGTAAAACATTTTTCGAGGGTATTTCCTGAGGAGTTGTCAGGGTTACCACCTGACCGAGAAATAGAGTTTATGATTGACTTGTTGCCAAGGACTAATCATATTTTTAGAACCCCATATAGAATGGCTCCCCCTGAGTTGAAGGAGTTGAAAATTTAGCTACAGGGTTTACTTGAAAAGGGTTTTATTCAGCCTAGTTCATCACCTTGGGGTGCTCCTATGTTATTTGTAAAGAAGAAATACGGTACCTTGCGTTTGTGTATTGATTATTGGGGTCTTAATCAGGTAACTGTGAAAAATAAATATCATTTGCCCTTGATTGAGGAATTGTTTGATCAGTTGCAGGGTGCTGTTGTGTATTCTAAATTTGATTTGAGGCAGAGTTATTATCAGCTGAGAATTCGCAAAGAAGATGTGCCCAAGACTACTTTTAGAACCAGGTATGGCCACTATGAGTTTGTTGTACTGCTATTTGGGTTGACAAATGCTCCAGCCGCCTTTATGGATTTGATGCAGAGGGTGTGTTTAGACCTTACCTCGATCAATTTATTGTGATCTTTATTGATGATATACTAGTGTATTCTAAATTAGAGGTAGAACATGAAGAGCACTTGAGAATTGTGTTGCGAACATTGCAGGAACATAAGTTATTTGCCAAATTTAGCAAGTATGAATTCTTGTTGAAACAGGTAGCCTTTCTACGCCATATCATTTCACAGGAGGGAATATCTGTTGATCCTATGAAAATCGAGGTAGTCATGTCCTGGAAAAGACCCGAGACTGTCACATAAGTTCGTAGTTTCTTGGGATTGACCGGTTATTATAGGCGGTTTGTTAGGGACTTTTCAAAAATTGTAGGGCCATTAACTTCCTTAACTCAAAATAAAACTATGTTTAACTGGTATGATAGATGTGAAGTTAGTTTTCAAGAATTGAAGAAGAGACTTACCACTGCACCTATCATTGCATTGCCTGAAGGAACATATAATCTGGTTATCTACAGTGATGCTTCGAAAGAAGGTCTGGGATGTGTCCTTATGCAAAATAGTAAGGTGATAGCTTATGCTTCTAGGAAATTGAAACCGTGTGAACTTAATTATCCTGCACACGATCTTGAGCTTGCTGCTGTTGTCTTTGCTTTAAAAAATGGTGTCATTATTTATGGGGTAATAAATTTGAGATATTTACTGATCATAAGAGTCTTAAATATCTATTTTCTCAAAAGGATTTGAATATAAGGCAAAGGTGTTGGTTAGAATTGTAGAATGATTATAATTGCACCATTAGCTATTTTCCAGGAAAAGCTAACACTGTTGTAAATGCATTGAGCCGAAAAGCTACTGTGGCTAGTTTGATAATCAAGGACTGGGAGTCTGTAGAGGAGTTGTGCTTGTGGAAACCAAAGGCTTGTAGAACAGGTATTCAATTTGTTAGCTTACAAATCCAGTCTCTATTGCTATCCAAAATCAAAGAAGCCCAACAGTCAGACCCTCAGTTGTTGAAGGTGCTAGGCAGTCCAAAGCGGGAGAGTCCGACTTCAAGTTGCATGATGATCAACTACTCAGGTATAAGAATAGAATTTGCATTCCTCGTGGTTCAACTGTAAAAGATGAGATTCTTGCTGCGGCTCATAGAACTAGGTACACGATTCACCCTGGTAGTACCAAGATGTACAGGGACTTGAAACAAAGCTTCTGGTGGAATAATATGAAGAGAGAGATAGCTAATTATGTGGCTAAGTGTTTGACTTGTCAAAAGGTTAAGGCTAAGCATCAGAGACCAGCGGGATTGTTACAACCATTGGAGATCTTGGTATGGAAGTGGGACCAGGTTACTATAGACCTTGTATCTGATTTGCTGAGATCACCACAAGATAACGATTCCGTACGGGTTGTGGTTGATAGGTTGACGAAGAGTTCTCATTTTATTGCTACAAAGAAAACTGATTCTCTTAATAAGTTAGCTGAGCTTTATATTAAAAACATTGTGAGATTGCATAGAGTTCCATCTAAAATAGTGTCAGACAGAGATCCCAGGTTTACATCATAATTCTAGCAGAAACTACAAAAGGCTCTAAGGACTAATTTGAGTTTCAGTACTGCATATCACTCGCAGATAGATTGCCAGTCTGAGATAACTATCAGGATTTTAGAAGACATGCTACGAGCTTGCATTCTAGACTTCGGGAAAAGTTGGGAAAGGTATTTGCCTCATGCAGAATTTGCTTACAATAATAGTTATCAAGTTACCATTAGTATGGCACCTTATGAGGCACTCTATGGGCGGAAATGTAGATCTCTGTTATATTGGGATGAGGTAGGTGAAATGAAAATTGTTGACCCAGCTATATTACCAGAGATGATCATGATAGTTGATAATATGAAACTTATAAAGAAGAGAATGCTTACAGCACAGAGTTGACAAAACAATTATGCTGATAAACGCCGACGGGACTTGGTATTTTCAGTGGGTAATCATGTGTTTCTGAAAGTCTCTCCGCGTAGAGGTTTAATTCGACATGGTAAGAGAGGTAAACTCAATCCTCGATATGTGGGGCCGTTTGAGGTTATTGAGAAAATTGGTGATTTGGCTTAAAGGTTGGCGTTACCTCCGAGTTTGGGCAAGATTCATGATGTATTTCATGTGTCATTGTTGAGGAAGTATAATCTTGATCCTTCGCACATTATAGAGCCGGAACCTTTGGAGATCGATGAGTCATTATCATATGTCGAGAAACCTCTTCGAGTGGTTGACAAAAAGATTCAGGAACTTTGAACCAAGAGTATTCCTATGGTGAAAGTTCTTTGGGATCATCATGGAATTGAAGATGCCACTTGGGAGCGGGAAGATCAGATAAGGGAGAAGTATTCGGAGCTGTTTGCCAAATCATGTAAGAATTGCGTGGATGCAATTAGTTTAAGGGGAAAAGGGTGTGACGCCCGGGATTTCATCACATATTTTGATATAATTGTGGCATATCTTTTTGAGCATTTATATGTGCATACCCTTTTCTTGCTTAATTGTTTCATTTTGAGGGCACTATTCATAAGAAAATTTATTGTCTTGAATGCTCGATTTGATATTTTCCTAAACCCCTTGGCATATAAAAGGAGTCGAGATATAGGAGTTTTGAGCTTTGGGGGTCGGGAGTATGTGTTTGAAAAATGTTTTACCGCTTCGTATGAATAGTGTTACATAAGAAAACATTAGTCTTGACTTAGTTAGCAAACAATTGGAGATTTTAAGCTTGTTTGACCATATATTAATAACATTTGGCCTAGGATATCATAATATACATATATCATATACATAAAATAAATACCTACAAGCATAATACTCATAAAAATAAATCAAGAAATGCAAAAAAAGTCCCCCCCCCCCCCCTCCCCCAAACTCGTGACCCTATAGGAGAGGAAGGAGAAAAATTCTTCAACAAATCCTGCAAGCTTGACTTCTTGGATTGATCTTGGGGAGTTTTTTTAGGCCTCTAGGACTTCTACAACGCGTCTCCATCTTCAAAATTGTGAGGGAGTTGCATATTTATTAAGTTTAAAGCTGATGCATATATGTTGAATTTCTTGTATTGTTGAATATAGCTACATTTATTGTTATATATCCTTGTTGTATGATCTTTAGAGCCTATAGAACTATCTTTTATAGCTTGACAGAGTATTTCATGGTTAAAGCTTGAGTTCTCACAAAGAAGATGACGAATAGTGCTTAAACTTAGGGTTTTGAGGAAACTTGCTAATTGGAATGAATTAAGGCTTCATCTAGGTGCTCTAGACTTTAGTGAATCTAGTTGGGAGGCCACGTGAAGTTGAATCATCCAAAACTAAGCTAAATTGCAAAATTAGTTAACTTTAAAAATGGGATTTTTCACGTTATGCAATTCGGGCACGTTTGGGCTTAGGAATAGGTATTCTTGGGGCATAGAAGCACTTTTTGTGTTTTCATTGCGTGAAATTGTGTTTGGATAAGGTAGTTGTAATTAAAACCCGCTTAGGGCCTTCCCGAGCTTTTGCCTCCAAAACGGGTTTTCATGGCATTGATAGGTGTCTTTTGGCTTAATTAGGAATGTAGTATGATTAGATTGTGGTTTTGTAACTTCTAAATGCACATAGGAGAAGAAAAAACTTGCCTACAGAAAGGGAAAAAGTCGTATTTGACTACTTTGATGAGTATAAGTGCTTGTAAGTGTGTTATTAAGTACTCATATGATTGTCTAAAGTGTAATTGAGCTATTTGAGAAGGTTGTGGGAAAATATATGTTGTTTGTCTCTTTTGAGATCATATGGCTATTTCGCGTATGTTGGCTTATATTGTGAATAAATGCGAGAGTGGCCTACTTTGTCGACCCTCTTACGTGTTAAATTGATGTTCTTGAGTCTTATGGATTTGTTTTGGGGTTGCGCAACCTTTTCGGACATGGTAGGGTCGAGAAACACGGGTGGCATCAGGCTTGCAGTACTCCCTCAACTACCATGGTACATATTCCCTTTCTCTCATTGAGTATACTCCACTACCCTAGAGGCGTGGTTCACTTGCTGGGCATATGAACCTACCTCAAGAGAAAGGGTCGTTGGATTGGGATACATCCGGAGTATCCCACAATTGGAGGAATAAGGGTTTGTCATCACTTGCTTGAAGATCGTGGCTTGTGGTTCGAGACTGAAGACTTGAAGTGGAACCGTATCCTTTTAAAGTGTGGTTATTTACTTGACTATTTGATCTTGTTGCTTTGTATTATATATATATGACTTTCTGTGTTGCATATTATGTTGCACGCCCCGGTATGTTGCATCACCTCCCTCCCTGGGCAACATTGTTGCTCACTCCTCATTTAACATGTTTCAAGAGAAGCTGAGGTGAATCCCCAACTAGTAGCAGTAGAGGAAGAAGATGAAGTACAAGTAGATCAGCTTTCGTGACTTACTTGTGTGATAAGGTTGACTATTATGTGTGGCTTGTAATGAAGATGTTGGTTGTTGTGTTTTTGAGACCTTGGGGTCTTGTATATATGCTTGGGAATTGTAATTAAATTGTAATCTTGTATGTTGGATACAAAGTAGAATGGCATGTAATAGTCTATATAAACTTATTTCTCTTGTTGCATGCTTGGGTGTTAAGTAGTTAGCTTGTTAAGCTTAACTTATTGCTAAGATGTACTACCTATAGTTAAAGTTAGAGTTGTCTTTCATGCTTGAATGTTATATGTAGATTGTGTTGTTCCAAGGCTAGGAATGGCCTTGTAATCTTGGAATTTAGGTTATATGGGATGTTGTTTATGGTTCAAGTTTTATATGTGACTGTTTGCAGGTACCAGTTTAGTCCATGGTACAGAGGAGACTCTGTCCGAGTGACGGGTCCGGGCTTGAACTATAGCGTGGGGTTGGGTTCGGGGCGTTACAAAAACTGATAAGAAAGAAAGTTGCTCTCTAGAGCTCTGCCTAAACCTAAGCAAATGCCGCCTACTTATACCAATTTGCGGACTTGAAAACAAAATAAAACAAACAGCTCAATCCGGAATCAAAACTTTGAAGTCTGGGGTCACTATACATTCACGCGTAACAAAAAAGTAAATCATTACTTTTACTTTAAATCAAGCAAACAATAGACTTTCTCTGCTGAAAGGGACATGTCACCAATTTAAAGCGAGATTCCACTTGCATCGTTTCGCGAATATCGGCTTTAGTGCATACGTCCAAAAATCCTATGAGCATCTTCAGACTTTTCCTTTATCTTTTCATAAATTTGTCCAAGAACAGAATCATTGTTCTTGGGCATGTGCTTTGTCTTTTTGTTTTGCTTGTAGCACTTTTTCCAATAGGACATCTTTGAGACTGTCTCATACATCTTCTACCAACACATTTGGGTTTTGTGACTCCCCTACCAATACAACATATGAGTTGGAACGCATAGACGCATCTTCTGATGTTGAGTCATTAACATTTTCTTCTCCATCAACATGTTCTTTGAAATTGTTTAAAAAATCTTGTTTGATAGCATCAAGATAGGAAGCCATCACTTCCTCTTTCGAACTAATTTGCTGCCACCTCTGTATTTTGCAGAAAAAATGGGAGAACGGTGATTCTTCTTCCTGATTTAATAAGTTGACTGTTTCCTTGTAAATTTGAACAGTCTATGTAATTTCATCCACCATGTTTTGTCCATAAGGCTTCTTTGTTTCTGGGTCAATCTTCAGAAGTTTAGGCCAAAATTTTGAAAGAAATTTTCGCTTTAAACATTTTGTTTGTTCATTTCTGCAATAGGTACCCATTTTCAAATCCATGGGACACCAAATTTCATAAAGAAAAACAAAGAACTTGATCCTTCAATAAAAAGATCAGGATTATTCCCAATATGTGAGCATGAAGCGAGCCATTCAGTAAAAATACCTTTGTAAGGTTCAGGTAAAATTTTAATAGGAGGGCCATAATTTGTCCACCAAGAATGGATCCAAGTAGGAAATTTCATTTGTTGAAAATTTTGGTGGTTAAATTTTATAAACCAATAATGTTTTTTCTGGGGATTTTTATATAAGAAAACTTTTGAAAATGCTTCAACATAATCCCAATAATTAAATTGATAAACATTTTTGTTATCATAAAGAATGGTAAATTGTCTTTCTGCCATTGTATTAATTCCTCAATTAGAGGGTGAAAGAATTTTCTTAATGTATATTTTACTATAAGTATAAACCATCATGGAAAGAGTAGAGCAAAAGCAAAGGCAGCCAAGAGGATCATGGATAATCAACTTTTTGATATTATTTAGCAAAAAAAAAAATAGGACTTTTTTTTATATTGAACCAAAAGGGTGTTAATTTATTTGGTCCAACGAAAGGCTAGGAAATCAAGTTGTTAAACAAATATTTGATATATTAGTTAATTTTCAATCTACCTGGAGACTGAAATTTCCAATGCCTCGACGATTGTCCTCCTAGCCATCATGTCAGATTATTCCCCTCTTATCTTGCAAACTAGATTATAAGTACACCTACGTACTGAATCGATATTCAATTGAACTATTTTGGAAAATCATGAAAAATGTGAACCTACATTTGGGAAAAGCTAGATAGAACTTATCCAATGGAATGACATGCTTATTACGGGAAAAAAATTGAAAGACGTACCGAGGTTTTTGGGTCGAATTGGCCCATCCCAACCTGTATGAGCCATGGGTTGAGAGAAATTAGTGCAACTTCACCTAGGTTTTTAGTGAATTGGACAAGGCAACGCTCATTTCCAGGCTAGCCTTTTTTTTTTCTTCTTATTATTATTAACAGCGTAGTTTGAATATATTATATGTACATACATATATACATATAAAACTATGATATATAACTAAAAAAAACTAATTTGGGAGGGAAGGGGTGCTTTGAGTAATAAAAACAATAATCTAAGTAAACTTAAACTTAACATTTTAGGAAATGTCAATTTAACTGTTAACGGGACATAACTAGATTTATAAAATTAATATAAAACATTACATAACAAGCCATAACCTTATGAAACATGAGTATAATAGTAACATGAATATATAAATAAAACATTACATATATAAACACTAGATGAAAGCTAGTTGAGAAGTTTTACATATTTTGTTGTGCTCCGTGTACAAGTGTTGGGCCTGTTGACGGTGGTAGCTATTGTGGCTGTGCAAGCACTTGTTCCTGTGATTGCCGTAGCGATGATTGAACAATCACTTAAAGGATTGACATTGTTATTTATCGGGATAGAAATAACTGCAGTACCAACTTTTGTCTGAAATTATACCAGTTTTTAGATAATTTTTTCTTCAATCGAATTTTGGTAGGATTTGAACAGTTTTTTTGTTCAAATGACACTTGTCTTGTCTGAATGGTTTCCACCAACTCATCTACACCTATTAGAAAAGGCATCTAACACTATAAATAGTTGCATGCCCAGAACAAATATCACATTCTTTTCTCATCATTCTAATAGTTCTAAAGAGCATTTTTCAAAGAGAGAAGTCTCAAGTCGGTGGTAGTAAAGGAAGGAACGTTCCCGAAGAGGGGAGGGCAGGCTTTGGAGACGTTTATTTGAATTCTCTGTGGTTTTTTTTGTTCTATAGTACTATTAATGTAAGCGAGATTGTTTTATCCTAGAAGATCTGTGCCACTAAAAAATGCTCAATCTAATCCTAAACTCAATCTACAACTTCTTTCTGCATTCTGTTTTTCCAATTAAGTATTATAAATTTATTATATTCTAGAAAACTATTCTTCATATTTTCAAAGTTTTCAAAAATGGAAAATTGGACAATTACAAGTTTTAGACAAATAGTCTCCATTATTATAGAAGTCACGCGCTTAGTTCCTATTGTTTGCAAAAGTTTCACTATTTGTTTCAAAAGTCACTCATTTAGTCTCTATTGTTTGTAAAAGTCTCTCTATTAGTCCCCAAATATTTGCAAATATCTCACAATTAGTGGTGAGACTTTTGCAAACACTAGAGACTAATGGTGAGACATTTGCAAGTAATGGGGACTAATGGTGAAACTTTTACAAACAATAGAGACTAACAACGTGACTTTTGAAAAAATAAGCACTAATGGTGATACTTTTACAAACAATAAGGACTAACCGAGTGACTTCTGAAATAATAGATATTAATTGTCTAAAATAAATAAACAATAGGGACTAATTGTAAGATTTTCCCTTTTCAAAACACAACCAACATATATAGGTATATATACGTGTCTATATATGTATGATACAGATACATAGTTTTATTATGAGATGGCTTCATGTTTAATGTGTGTCCTTATGTGTGTGTGTGTGTTATTTTGTGTATTTTTGTAATATACACTAATTTGAATATTTTTTCAAATAATAATACATATTCAAAGGATATATTGATAATTTTGTTAATTATGTCACAAAAATTTAGACATTTCATACATATTATGTTAGAGTTAATTAAGCGTTTGATGGTAGGGTATAAATTTAAAATATTTAAAAAATAAAGGGATCAAATTGGTTAATTTTCAAAAAAATAGGGACAAAACTAAAACTTGAAAAAAAGAATAGGGATTAATTTAGATGAATCTGTGGACTGAATATGAGTGAAATGTAGATGATGGTATCTTGGTCTAGATATATTTTGTATTTTCGGTGTTGGAAGTATATTTTTAATTAATATAAGTATTTGCTTACCTAGAAATAAAACACGGTGAATCAAATTCAACCGGAATATGAAGAAACAGAATTTGAACGAGTTTACCTGCAGTATCACATTTTAGCTAAATCTTCTTCTCTTTGGAATATTGAATTTCACTTTTTACTACTGTTTGTCCAAATTAATTATTCCAACTTTACGACCTTAGAGATTCCTTGTCTCCCGTTTGCCTCACTTTCTATGGTTGCTCCTCGTCTTCTTTCTCTCAATTGCTTTGGTGGTCTCTCTTTCCCTACCCCTTTCCTTCGTCACATGCAAATACAGTGCAAAAGAGGCCCACCCACCAATTTCATGGAAAGATTCAAAAGACTGCCTCTTACGAAAACTGAATATAGTAAACAAACACACTCTAAATAAAAGAAGATGAAAAGCCAAAGACAGACAACGCGTATGAAATTAAGGAAAGAAATCGAGTCGTCTGATGAATATAAGAATATTCCCTGATGATAAAGCAAGATGATCAAATAATTAATTTTTTTTTTTTTGACCGAGAAAAAGTGATAATAAACTAAACAATTGCGTCAATCAAACGAACCCCAGAATGTTTCGGAAATTCTGCAGAATTTCCATCGAATACTAGAAAAGAAGTCCAATAAACTACAATTGCATAACAATTTCAGTGGAACTTCGTTGGAAATTGTTGTAATCCACAGAATGTGTGAAGTGATAAAATAAAAAAGAAAATGTAAGTGATTAGCTAAATATCTAATGATAAGATAAATCAAGCCCCCTTGATAAGTTAAACCAATTGTGATAGTAATTTAAATTAGAAAACAAATAATAATGGTAATTCTAATAAATCATAAAGAATTATAAAGTGTACTGTCAGAGTCGGTTTAACTTGCTACATGTATTTTCTAACAATTTTTAAAACTAACCCTAGAGTTAAATGTACTTACAATTAGAGTTAGCTTATTTTACCAGAAAACTGATCAAACTTACCACTTTCACACACACTCTACTATCTATTTTTGTCAAACAGTACTGGTTAATGTGTTGGTCACATTAGTCGGCTTGCGGCAAAGTGTATCGTTGAATGGTGAGTATTTTGCTTTGAGACCTTGAGAAAAAGTATGATGTGTATGTTTTTAAAAATATTCATTTCAACTTTATTAATATCACTACATAGCACAAACTTGATTTGTATCCCTAATGACGGACTAGTTAGGGATAATTTTGCTTTATATTTGTTAAGGTCAAAACTTGATTCTGATGTCCTTGGGTACGGGTCTGAGCTAACTTGTTCACCTCTAGTCTAGATCTGAATTGACCTGCAAATAATGAACAAACGTCGGGTTACTCTCGTGGGATAACTCTGACAAACAAGTAAATAATTTGTCTGACTCGAGTAAAAACATTTAAGTCAGGAGTGTTTAGAGAGAAAATAAGTTACCTTATCCTGCAAATGGATGGCATATTTATATTATTTTGGAGATTATTCCCTCGAATTTTATGAATGCCCGATCAAGCCTCCTGAGGTCTTAATTCTCTTAAATCTAAAGGTGCCAAGTCTTGGGAATGATCGGTAGTGGGTCATCAACAGTAAGATCGAGCGTCCCAACCTTATTATTTTTATTACTGTCCCGCTCATAATTCTCTAAAGGTATATTAAGTATTTTACATTATGTTGGGCATTTATCCCATCAATACAATTTACACTTTTGATAAATGTGACTTTGACCTTACAGTTTTGGAATATGAGAGTTACACTTCTTACTAATAATCTATTAAAATTTCCATAAGTTAAGGGTATAAAGTAATTCTAGCAATGATGGTAAATGAAAAAAAAAAACAACAATAAAATATATAGTCAAGTTGTTTACCTAATAGTTAAGTAGAATAGTCATATAGTGACATGTTATAATTAAAAATTCTGAGATTGAACCACAGTTTCGACTTCCATTCTACCATAAAAAATAAAAATAAAAAGTTGACATGTTTTATGAATGTGAAAAGTGGAGGCAGTGATGACGAGATCTAATGTTGGAGTAATACGTATTGTATGGTTATTTTTGTATGGCATGGGTATTATTTTTGTCTTTTTATTTTTTCTTTAAGCATTTTTACATCTTGGGAAAGTTAGATTCTAATGCCTCACATAGGAATAAAAATTGAGAAATTTATGGAGATATTGTACTCTTAGGAATATTTCTTTTATTTTGTGAACCAAACTAAAAGTATTACATTTCTAACTTTACTTTTCCAAAAGTCATATAAAATTTTGGAAACCAAACACCTCCCCTTAAGGGAAAGGATTTCACCTTTAAGATAAGGATATCGATTAGAGAAGGGTAAGAGAGGAATTTCAATGAGTGTAATTATAAAATCAAGAATAGATGAAAAAGGAACAGCGTGTTTATGATAATGCTTGAGGTTAATTGTGATGCGTCTTTCCGCCCGGATACAAAATTGCTGGTGCGGTTGCAGATTATAAAGACTAAAGTGGTAAAATCATTCATGGCAGGGCAGTTAGAATTACATGTGTGTCTGCTCGACAAGGAGAAGCTCTCGCGTTGAGGGAGACTTGTTTGTTGGCCAAATTTGAAAGACTTTCAAATTTTACAATTGAATCTTATTGTCTTGAAGTTGTTAATGACTTATGTTGAATGTGGAATTCTCGAGCCGGACTGAATGTGCGATGTCTCAATCCGAGTCGAGGACCTGCACAGAAAAAGGAAAGAAATAGTGGGGGTTGTTGTGACGCCCCAGATCTTCACGTACACCTTTAACTGTTGCATCCACTATTTGTGCATTATCACTGTGCATTACTTGTTACTTTATATGGTTACTATTCATTACAGTTTTTAACCACTTATTTACTTCGAATTAGCATTTTTCTTAAATCACATTAATTATTTTAGGAATGAGAAAAATGTGCTTTTCAGCGATTAAGGTTGAGAGCGCCCGTTTAGAAAATGTTTTATTGAACTAGTGAATAGTGTTACGTAGTTAAACTTTATATTTTAGTTAGCTAACATATTATTGCACCTTTAGACTTGTTTTAAGCTAGCTAGACTCATTGTTATAGTCAATATACACACACCACTTAACACCTCTTATAATATACTCAACACACTCACATATAAACTCATAACATAACAAAAAAATATATATATAGTTGAATGGTAGAGCAGCAAACCCGACAGCCCTTAGAGAGAGGAGGAGAGGATTTTTGCTCATCAATTCTTCATTTCAAGCCAAGCCAAGCTAGGTGCAAGTGGTTTAGGGTGTTTGCTAGCCACTTACGAGCTTCTACGCGCATTGGTGAGGGATTTTAGCATATATTTGCATCTTTGAAATGTTGCTAACTTTCTTGAATTTCTTGTTTTGCTACTAAATGGTTATGGAATGCTTAAAGTGTGGTATATATGTTGTATACAAGTAGTAGAGACCATATTTATGATATTGTTTCGAATTTTAAACGGTTGAATTCGACGGTTTGATTTTACGGCATGAATAGTGATGTTTTTCTAGGGTTTTGTAAAATTGTGCGATATGGCTTGATTCATTGCTTCTATTAGGTGCCTTAGATGTTAATAAAGATACTTTAATAGTCCCGTGATGTTAAATAGCTCAAAAATTGGCCAAAACATGAAATAGGCAACTTTTAAAAAGGAATTTCGGGGTTAACGCAAATCTGGGTTAATTCGACCATCACATTTAGTGTTATTAGGGTATATAGGTTCTAGATGTGCTTTGTTAATCCTCGGTTGAGTCCCGATTAGGGTACTTGTAGTACAAACTCATAAGGGGAAAATTGGGACTTTCGTGCTAAACGTGGGTAATTGGGTAACTTCAAGGGTCCTAAGGGTGCTTTATGGGTTAATTAGAAGTATGGAATAAGTCACTTACTAAACTAGAACAACAGCTTGTGTTTGGAAGAAAGATGGCTTAGGTTACAAATGGGAAAAAGTAGGAAATCGGTTGTTTTGCACTTCTATGACCTTGTAATTGTTTCTTAGGTGTTTAAATGCACTTTTAAGTTAATTGTGAGCTTTTGGTAATATTTTGTGAAAAATATGTAATTTACCCCTTTGTGTTCATTTGGTTATTTTAGTGCTAATGCTTATATTGCATATATTGTTTATGTATTACTTGTTAAGGATTGAGTAAATATGCTTATATCTTGTATAATGTTTATATTACTCGTATATTGTATTGTATGGGTGAAGATATAGTTAAGACTTGTAACTGGGCTGCTAAAATGATTACTTGGATGGTATGTTTAGCCAGAGTATATTAGGTGGCTTCTGCTAAAGATAGAATTCTAATAGATATTGTATGCTAAATAAGTGAAGTTATAAGTTAGCTAACCTAGCTGAATAATTAATGAATGTTGTAGTTAAAGAGTAATTGAAGTAATGCTTGCTCATAGGTTTAAGGTGACTAGAAATGATGTGATTCAAACTTACATCTTGGAGCTCGGTAGAGGTAAGGAATACTTCATCCTTATGTGTATAATAGTTTATTTACTTGTACATAAATTACGTGCACTTATTGTCTATATCTTATGTGTGAGGGCAACCTACTTTGTTGTCCCTCAATCGCGTGTTTATTGATTTATTCTATTGTTATCATTTTGAGTGCATTGCATTGTGGTTGAACAACCATTTGGGCATGGTAGTGTCGTGGAAACCGGGCGGTATCGGGCTTGCCATTCTGCCTCGGCCACCATGGTTGCCCAGTCCCTCTCTCGCTTGGGATGCCGCCCAGGGAGAGTCGGGTCATAGGATTTCGGGGTACATCCGGAGTACACCCATTTTGGAGTTATAAGAGGATGCCGGCTTATCAATATCAGTGTCATTATTACATCGGGATTTCAGTTCATGGCTCGTGGTTCGTGATTGAAGAGCAAGTGAATCGTATCCTTTTTAATGTGTGGTAACTTGTTATTTCGATTGTTCCTTAGTTGTTTTAAATGCCTATTGAGTTATCTGTTGCATTGCACATCCCCGGTAGACTTTATCCCTCACTGAGCAATTGTGATTGCTCATACCTTGCTAAACATGTTTCAAGTGGTTCGGTTGGAGAAATTGCCCTGATTGTTGTGTGTTATTGCTTGAGATTGGAGTGTTTGTCTGCTAAATTGTAGAAGACTTTGTTTGTATTATGTTATGTTTTATTTTGTGCCTATGGGCTTGTACATATTTAGAGTTGTTGAAGAATTATAATAGCTAGGTTAATGTATGGCTTGAATGGTAGTAGATTGTAATAGTTATCTTTACTTTCATTTATGTTGCTTGCTTGTGTGTTAACGAAAGTTAATAGTAGTTTGGCTTTAGTTTATAATAAAGTCTAATGGTTAATATAGAGTGGTATGATAAGCGGATTAAAAGAGAAAAGGTTTCAAGGATTGTTAAATGCATGCTTGGGTGTGTTTTCTATGTCTTGCTTAAGGCTTGGTCGACCTTGAAGCTGGGATATAGTTAGAGCTGGAGTTGTTGGAATTAGAGTTTAGTTGTATTGTGGCTTATATTATGTTTACAGGTTTCCAAAATGTCCACGGTACAGGAAAGACTTTATTCATTTTCCCTAAAATTTTGTGACCGGGTTGGAATTGGATTGAGAATAGCATGGTTATTAGAGCCTCTGGTCTTGTGAGAGATCAGGGCATTACAGTTGTTTCTCGCGACCCTCATCGGGCGTAAGAATTAGTGTTTTTGCTCGGCTCTTAGCGAAACTAACAAATTTAATGAGAAAATTGAAAGGTCCAAAAAAACTTTCATTTTGTCTACTTTCCTTATGCTATTTATAGTAGTGTGGTTGTATTTTTGGGAGTGGTCCCCTTTTTGTCCTTATCTGCCATATTTCTGCCAAATGTCCGCCTGTGTGGGCTGTTCTTATCATCCATGGGCCTTGGGCCAATCAACATTTCCTGGGCTATTTTTATTTACATCACTTGCCCCCCAGACACTTCGAGGTCGAGGATTGGCCTCAGGGGGTCTATTAGGGCTCTTACATTTTCATCTAACACATTATCTTCCTCTCAACGCTTCAATTTTAGCGCCTTTGATCACGAGTAATGATTTCATGGCGGTTGGAATGAAGGGTCGCGATGGTTCATGCTCTGAGATTTGCGTCGTCCCTTCCTTATAAATTCAGGTCTCTGGCGTCATTTTCACACTTTTCCCTGCCTCTTATTTTTCACATTTCTTGCTTTCTTGTTGTCCCATTTAGTGTTAGCTCGGCTCGGATCGGTTTTGTTTTTCGTCTCATTCCCCTGCTCGGGTCTTCCCCTAAGCCATTAGGTACGTACTTTCTTACTTGCCCTCCTCTTCCTTATCCATTACTTTGGTCATGGCGGGGTCGGGTAGTAGTGAGGATTCTCAGAACGAGCATGTCCGATCATATGGAGGAGATGCCGAAATCTCCTCAAGCTTTGAGTCTGAGGTTATGTCTGTTGCGAATGCTCCTAGTGAGGTTGAGGATCAGGGGGCTCCTCATCATGCTAAGGGTACAGAAACCGAAGGTTGTGCCTCCCAAGACCAGGTCGAATTAGCTGGTTTTACTGATGTAGATGAATACCAGGGCTCGGGCGAATCTCCCCTAGCCGACCTTAGGAATGTAGAGCCCCATACCGAGCCCATAGAATGTCCTTTTCCACTCCCTAGGTCGGGTGGCGTTGGAGGAGAGTCCTCAGCTATTACCGTAACTACCCATGGTATCGGCAAAGAGTTATTCACTTGTTATTGTAACACCCCGATCCCTCCCGAGACCGGGACTCCTAATTATCACGCTATTCGAAAACCCAATTCCAAACCCCGGGCACGAAATTTATGGAGAAACGGACGAAGTCTCCCCTGTTTATAGGACTAATAAAAAAAACTTGCGAATAATAGAATACAACTACAAAACCATAATCCAACATTCTCATATACTTCAACTTCAACCACTAAGTCATGCCTCGTCTCAAGGCCATCCAAGCCTTAGACTCAACAAAATAGGTACACAAGCATGCATAGGCCTCAAATATTGAAATACAATGTTATAAAGTCACTTATCATAACATTTTAACTTTATCTCTTTAATTGTCTTGTTTATCAATCCAGCCTACTAACTCCATTAACCCAAGCTAACATGCACGACAATTAAACAATAACATAGTCCTTTAAGCTATTACAGGCCACCTAAAAACCAAATACAAACAAGATCCAATACAATTACAAGCCGAGTTTTTTTTTTTTATACTTCCAATCAAATTACAATTCAAATCACTTCACTACTTCGCATGGATTCATAGGTACTAATAATGAAAGCCACCCACAACCAAACACGGTAACTCTCGAGCTTTCCTTATATCACCTTACGAAGGTGCTGAACCTGAAAGGTGTTAGAGACGAGGGTGAATATACAACTGGTATACTCAGTGAGGGAGGTGATGCAACATACCGGGCACGTAACATGATATGCAACAGGATAAAAGCATATTCAACATCAAATAACACAACCAAGTAAACAAATAATTACCTACATATATAAAGGATACAGTTCACTTCTTGTCTTCAATCTCGAACCATGAGTCACGACTTCACGCAAGTGCCGACAAACCCTTACTCCAACAAGTTGGGATACTCCAAATGTATCCCGATCCTACGATCTTTTCTCCTAAGGTAGGTCCATGCCCAGCAGGTGAACCACGCCTCTAGGGTAGTGGAGTATGCCTCAGCGAGAAGGGAATAGGTACCATGGTAGTCGAGGGAGCACGACAAGCGCAACGCCGCCCGTGTTTCTCGACGCTACCATGTCCGAAAAGGTTACGCAACCCCAAAAGAATATCACGAGAAACAAGAATATCAAATCACGTAAGAGGAACGACAAAGTAGGCCGTCCTCGCAGTTAATCACAAATAACACGAAAAGACTCAAGATAGCAAGTAAAATATTACATATAAACTTTATCAACTACCAAATAATTTAATTTAGAAACAATAAAATCAAGTTGAAATGCACATAAGGGATGAAGACTCCCTCATCTTTAATAAACCAAACCTGTAAAAGTCTAGCCCATAACCCCTCCAATTCAACTCTAAAGCATCAACACCTTCCAAATACCATTCAAGACTACTACCTAAACACAACAATACCATGCAACTTAAAGATAACTTAACCACATTATTCACATTCATGTTCAAGAATCAAGCTATTGTAAATATTCCATGGCATTCAACACTTCATTATTCAATCAATATGCATATGAACTAGATAACATGTTTAAATCCATTAAATGGAAGAAGAACTCTAACTAAACAATCAACTAAATAGTTACCTTTAAAGATTAACGAAGATCAATTAACGAATTACTTTCATGCTTTAAGATCATTTAATACGCACTAACTATTTTAGATTACAAGACATGTTAAAATGACACTCTTATTAGCAAATAGGGAAAGAAATGCATTTATCAATTAATAGAAAAGTTAACTATCAACTATTTAATAACTAACACATCATTTTAGCAAAATAACTATACTTCAAGCTAAGATTCTAACATATCACTAATAGGATCAACTTAAGTTAATTACATTTAATATATAATAAACAACTATCAACTTACAATTAACCTTACATGTAGGTTCTAAACTTCACGTACGATATGGAACTTCAAATCTAACTTTATCAATCCCATTTAATCACATTATGATACACCTAAATACCATGAAACCACATTTCCAAGCATGATTACACAAAAATACCAAAAAGCTCCTTAAATGATTTGAACTACAGTTACCTAATTCGATTAACTAAACCACGTCATAAATACATTTTAGAGGATTCCTAACACATCTAAGGTCATCTAGCTATTCAAACATGACAAATTCAAACCTTCGTTCCAAAGTCCCCTTTTTCAACTATAAATCAACCATACTACATCTCTAAGGATATCAAAGGACACCTATTAAAGCCATAAAAACCCGCTTTGGAGGCAAAAGCTCTGAAAGGCCCCGAGTGGGTTTTAACTACGACTACCCTATCCGGACCCTAATTTCATGCAACGAAAGCACCATAAGTGCTTCTGTGACGCCCGAGATTCTACCATACACATTTTTAACTATTGCATCCATTATTTGCGCATTTTCACTGTGCAATACGTGTTACTTTCTGTAATCACTATTCATTCCTTTTTTTAACTACTTAATCATCTTGAATTATCATTTTTCTTAAATCATATTAATTGTTTTAGGAATGAGAAAAATATTCTTTTGAGCTAAGAGCGATAGGAGCACTCGTTTGGGAAATATTTTTTTAGCAAACTGGGAATAGTGTTACATAATTAACTTAGAGTTTTAATTAGCTAGCTTACATTTCTTCACTTTAGACTCGTTTAAAGCTAACTACGCGCATTTTAGTGGACCACTTAAGCACCCACTTGACCCTACCTTTAATAAAACTCACCCCACATACAATTTAGCTCATAACTTAGCAAAAACAAAAAAACAAAAAAGTGCAGGAATTACTGTTCAAAAACTGAACAGCCCTCTAGCAGCCAAGAGAAGTGATTTTGCTCTTCAATTCTTCAATCCAAGCCTTTCCAAGCCTAGAGCAAGTAGTTTAAGGTGTGTGAAAGCCTCCTAGGTGCTTCTACGCGCTTTAGGTAAGGGATTTCATGACTTTTTGCGCATTTTAAAATTGTTTCTATTTTCTTGATTTGTTAGAAATGTGTTCCAATGCTAATGTAATGCTTACCTATCCTATTATACCTTGTATATAAGGGCTAGAGAACGTATTTGAGCCATTGGTTCACATTTTAAACAGTTAGAATCGTTAATTTGATTTATGAGGTGAATAGTGACGAAATTCTATGGTTTTGTGTAATTGCACGAATTAGCTTGATTCAATGCTTCTAATAGATGCCTTAGGTGCTAATGAAGGTAGTCTAATAGTCCTGTGCAATTGAATTGCTCTAAATTTGCATAAAACATGAATTAGCCGACTTTAACAATAGATTTCAGGGTTAATGTGAATCCGGGCAGATTCGGGCTTCACTTTTAGAATTCTTAGGCTACCTAGGTGCTATAGAAGCCTTGAAAATCCTTGGTTGAAGCCCGGTTGAGGTATGTGTAGTTCAAAGCTATAAGAGGGAAATTGAGGCTTTTGGGGTAATTTGCGGGTGATCGAACGTAATTGCGGGTTGTAAGGGTACTTTAAGGGTTAATTAGAAGATTGGTATAGCTTTCCCTTGAATTTGAATCATTAATGTGAGTTTGGAAGGAAAACAGAAGGAATTACAAAGGGGTTTAAGGGTAAATTCGCTTGTCACTTGCATCCAAGACCTTGGCATGTCTCTATATGTGTTTAAATGTGGTTTCAAGTTGTTTTGAAGCTTTTAGTGTAGTTCTATATGTATCTTGGATTTTTCCCTTTGTAAACCTCTTAATTGCTTATATTGAACTGCTTCTAATCTATTTGTTGCGAGGTCAACCTACTTTGTTGATCCTCTCACATGTCATTGCTTATATTGTTATTGATATCTTGTCATTGTTAATTGCATTGCATAGTGGTTGCGCAACCATAGTGTCAGGGGCGGATGTGTTGAATATCGGTTGGGCGACAGAGGGCTTGCCAGTGGATATTCAAACTCCGTGCCCTAGTCCCTCATTCGCCTGGTCCGGAGATTGCCAGGGGATGTTGGGTCGTAGGATTATTGGGGTACATCCGGAGTACACCTGTGACACCCGAGAATTTCACTTTAAATTTATTATAATCGTTGCATACTTATGTGCGCATTTCTACGTGCATCATTTTTCTTGTTTAATTGTTTTTATTGTGGGTCACTATTCATAAAATTTTTGACTGTTTCGAAAGCTTGATTTTAAATTTTTCCTAGGTCACTCGACATTTAAAAGGAACCAAGAAATTTTCGTTTTGAACTTTCGAGCTTAGAAGTATGCGTTTGAAAAATAATTTCCGTGAGCTTTGAATAGTGTTACGTTAGAATAGTGATAGTATTTAATTAGAAAGCAATTGTAATTGCAATTAGCTTTAATTGATTAAGTTTTGAGATTTAATTGCTTAGAATATTAATTACCTACAACACATAAAACAACTACCTCATAAAATAAAATAGAACATAGCAAATTAGTCATCAAAAACAATTTCAGAAATGCCATCCATGTCCCCTGCTGGCCGTCCACTTCAAAGAGAGAAAAGAGAGATTTTTGCTTCTTCATCCAAGCACTTTGAGCTCATAGTTTGATCTTGGGAGGTTATTGAGCAACTTAGGACCTTCAACAAAGCTTCTACATCTTCAAAATTGTGAGGGAGTCTTACTTGTTTGAATTTAAAGTTTGTTTGCATATGTTCAAATTTATTGAATTGTCAATTATAGCTATATATCTTGTGTTGAATGCTTCCTATGAGTTATTTAAAGCCTCTAGAGCTAACTTTTGTGGTGTGATAACAAATTAAACGGTTGAATGTTGAGATTGATCAAAGAGACAATGAATAGTGCCTAAAACTAGGGTTTTGAGAAAATTGGATAATTGACTTGAATTGATGCCTCAATTAGGTGCTCTAGACCCTAGGGAAGGTGATTGAACACGCACGTTAGGTTGAATCCTCCGATTTCGAACTTTAGTGCATAAATAGCTTACTTTAAAAAGGGGGTTTTGCACGTTATGCAATCCGGGCAAATTTGGGCATCGATTTGGGTATCCTTGAGCTAAGGAAGCACCTTTGGTGCTTTCGTTTCGCGAAATTGGGGTTCGGTTAGTATGGCTATAGTTCAAACCCGTTCGGGGCCTTCCCGAACTTTTGCTTCAAAAATGAGTTTTTATGACTTTAAAGGGTACTTTTAAGCTTAATTAGGAATATAGAAAGTCTAGGGTAGGTTTGAGAACCTCGAACTATGCTTAGGAGAAAGAAAGCTCGATTAAAGAAAGGGGAAAAGTAGTTTTTAGCCCTTTTAGTTGCAATTGCAACTTATTGTGTGTTAGTAGTGCCTTGTATAGAATATTTGGGAAGTATTTAAGTTATTTGGGTGGATTATTGGGATTAATTATGTTGATTGTTTTCTTTTGGCATCTATTAGTTAATATCTTGCATATATGAGCTTTTATCGTGCATATATGTGAGGGCGGCCTACTTTGTCGTCCCTCTTACGTGTTATGTGATATTATTGCTTGCTTGTGACTTGAATTGGGTTGCGCAACCTAAATCGGACATGGTAGCGTCGAGAAACACGGGCGGCATCGGGCTTGCCGTGCTCCCTCGACTACCATGGTGCCTATTCCCTTCTCGCTGAGGCATACTCCACTACCCCAGAGGCGTACTTCACCTGTTGTGCATGGACCTACCTCGGGAGAAAGGGTCGTAGGATAGGGATACATCCGGAGTATCCCAATTGATGGTGTTTGTGGTTTGTCGGCATGTTCGTGATGCTCGTGGTTCGTGGCTCGTGAATGAAGACTTGGAAGTGGAACCGTATCCTTTTTAAAAGTGGTTAATTGCTTGGTTTATTGTCTTGTTGGTTTATGTGGATTATATATGTTTTCTTGTGTTTGCATATCATATTGCACGTTGGCATGTTGCATCACCTCCCTCGCTGGGCAACTTTGTTGCTCATTCCTCATTTAATATGTTTCAGGTGAAGCTGAGGTGAATCCTCAGCTGATAGAAGAAGAGGAAGTTTACGTAGATCAGAATCCGTGACTTTGTGTGCTGAGGTGGATTTTATGTGCTTCTTGCGTGGAGTTCTTGTTAAAAATGTATTTTGAGGCTTTGGAGTCTTGTATATATATGTCTAGTAGATGTGTACTAGGATGTTAAAGAAAGTTGTTGGATTGTAATAATGAATTCTAGACTTTAATTTCCCTTGCATGCTTGGAGTGTTAGTTAATCTTCATATGGAACTTAAAATTTCATTGTATTTAATTACTTATAACTAAAACCAACTTATCTCGCATGCTTGTGTGCTTTAGTAGAATGTTGTTGCTCCAAGGGTCGGATGGCCTTGTGATTGTGTTTTAGCTTTGGAGACATTAGTAGATAAGTTGTTGTTATAGTGTAAAAGAGTTGAGAGGCTATTTGCAGGTAACAGAAATGTCCTATAAACAGGGGAGACTCTGTCCGTTTCCCCTAAAATTTTGTGCCCGGGGTTTGGAATTGGTTGAGAATAGCATGGTTATTAGAGCCTCCGGTCTCGTGAGGGATCGGGGCGTTACAACACCCACTGGAGTGTTTGTGGTTATACCGGCTTATTGTGATCGTGATCGTGATCGTGGTTCATGGATCGTGAATGAAGACCAAGTGAAGATTGGAGTATAGGGGTTATATGAATGTATCCTTTTTAATGTGTGGTATTCAATCTTTTGTTTTCCTTGAACGGTTTTCATTTTTATTAATTCTTAATTGTATTACTTGTTGCATTGCACGCCCCGGGAGACCTTATCCCTCACTGGGCAACAGTGGTTGCTCATACCTCGATATATGTTTCAGGAAGTGCTGAGGGTGAACCCCAACTAGTTGAGGTGCTAGTGGACGAGGAAGAAGTTCAGGCTGAGCCTTTACCCTAGTTGCTGTGTGTTTGTTGTCTAAGGTGGATATGCCTTCTTGTTGTTACATAGTGTACTTGTATTGCTATAACATGATCTATTTTGTGGCCTTAAGGCTATGTATATTCTTGTAGTTGCAAGTTGAAAATTGTTGGTTGTAATGTTAGCTTTGAGATATTATGACTTGTAATAACTTTTAATTCTCCTTTTAGTTCTTGCATGCTTGGGGGTGTATGTTTAGAGGTATGTTGATTTCAACTTCAAAGATTGCTCTAATGTTATCATAGAATGACATGTTAAAAAGGTTTAATGAAAAGTTAATTTGGGTGCATGCTTGTGTGATTTGGAGCTATTGTTTGTCTCCTGGCGTGGATGGCCTTGAACCTTTGAATTTTAATTATAAAAGCTTGTTTTAGTATATTGTGGCTATTTTGAGCATTTACAGGTTTGAAAAATGTCCGCAGTACAGAGGAAACTCTGTCTGTTTTTCCCTAAAATTTTGAGACTGGGTTGGAATTGGGTTGAGAATAGCTTGGTTATTAGAGCCTCCGGTCTCGTGAGGGATCGGGGCATTACAGCTTCTATGCCCCAAGGATACCCAAACCATAGCCCAAATGTGCCCGGATTGCACAACGAGAAAGTCCTCTTTTTAAAGTCGACTAATTTTGCAATTTAGCTCAGTTTTAGGTGATTCAACTTCACGTGGCCTCCCATCTAGCTTCACTAGGGCCTAGAGCATCTAATTGAGGTCTCAATTCAAGCTAATTAGCAATTTATATCAAAACCCCAAATTTTCGGATTTTACTATTCACTGCACTATTCATCATCTCTTTCAATCAATCTATGCATTCTACCACAAAATTTGCTAACAAGCTATATAAGTTAGTTCTAGAGGCTCCAAATAACATGTATCAAACACCCATAACAAGAAATATAGCAATATTCAACAATACAAGAAAATTCAACATATGTTCAACAACTTAAAATCAAGAAAAAGATGCATCGCTCTCACAAATTAGAAGATGAAGACAAGTTGTTAAAGCTCCCAAGTGCACTAAAGATCTTCCATGGCATGCCAAGAGACCAAGATTGCAAGGTTGGATGAAGAAATCCCTCTTTTTTTTTCTTCCTATAGGCTATTAGGTTTGGGGGAAGAGGGTTAATTTTGTTATTTTTTTGCTTTGTTGAGTAATAATATGCATGTATGTGTGATATAATGTGTATATAATTTATTTATTCTAAGTTATACTAAGTCAAAATTTTCAAATGTTGAGTCAAATGAGCTTAAACTCTAATTAAATACTAACTAATTCATACTAACCTTGTTACGTACGTAACACTATTCAAATGATGCGAAAAACATTTTCTAATTGTATGCTCCCGAGCTTAAAAGTCCAAAATGAAAATTTCCCAATTCCTATTATGTATCATGTGACCTAGGAAAAATATTAAATCGCATATCCGAGACAATAAATTTTCTTATGAATAGTGCCTCAGAAATAAACAATTAAAGAAGACAAGAAATGCACGTAAAATGCACAAGTAGTTTATGCAACAGTTATTTAAAATATGTGTGATAAAATTCTCGAGCGTCACATTCTCTCCCTCTTAAACAAATTGCGTCCTCGCAATTTCTTCTTTTCAAGAGAAATCCATATAAGCATCTTGAATACCCTGAATACGAAATCACAAAGAATTCCAAGTAGAAGTACCGAGGTAACACACCAATAAGAGCTTTCATATGGAACTCCCTAGAACCCCATCACTCATAAATGCCAATAAGAATTCCAACAAAATCTTCGTATGAAAATTGGAAGAATACCCGATGAGAAATCCAAAGTGAGAAGTCAAAAGAAATCCCAATTATGAATGCCAAATAAAGGCTCCGAGTAAAAATACCAATCCAGAAGTCCAAATGAAAATCCCTTCGAATGTGATCACCATATAAGAACTCCAACATGATTGCTATACAAGAAATTCCGAGAAAATACCAAATACAATTCTAGGCAAGAAGTCTGAATGAAAATACCGAAGAAAATACCCGAGACGAATCCCAAACTGGCTTCTTGAATGACTTCTTGTTAATCACAAATATGAACTATATCTGGCCTTGTTGGTCCACACCTTAGAAATCCACTTTTGGCAATCTCTATAGGGGAAAGTTTATATACCAATTCAAATGAGATTATATATATGCATGCAATAGATTGTATGTGAAGTACATATACTAACAAATATACTACATAAAAGTTCCCCTATTCACAAATTTGTTTGTCTATTACAATCATTATATTTCACATAAGCAAATAATGTAGAAACACATTTCCACTTAAGTCACACATAATCACATAGTTATGCATATCACAAAATCTTCCTATTTCACACAAATGTAACCAATAGAGCATATTTTCACTTAAGCAAACGCAAGTCCACATACAAGCATATACCTATTCCAAAACACAATTCACATGCACGCACTCGAGGTTCACTACCCACCAGATCGAGGACCATATCCCGGCTGAGAGCTAACTAAGCTCTGATACCACTTCTGTAATGCCCCGATCCCTCACGAGACCGGGACTCCTATTTATCACGCTATTCTCAACCCAATTCCAAACCCCGGGCACTAAATTTAGGGAGAAACGGACGGAGTCTCCCCTGTTTATAGGACTAATAAAAAAAAACATGCGAATAATAGAATACAACTACAAAACCATAATCCAACATTCTCATATACTTCAACTTCAACCACTAAGTTATGCCTCGTCTCAAATCCATCCAAGCCTTAGAATCAACAAAATAGGTACACAAGCATGCATAGGCCTCAAATATTGAAATACTATGTTATAAAGTCACTTATCATACTATTTTAACTTTATCTCTTCAATTGTCTTGTTTATCAATCCAGCCTACTAACTCCATTAACCCAAGCTAACATGCACGAAAATTAAACAATAACATAGTCCTTTAAGCTATTACAGGCCACCTACGAACCAAATACAAACAAGATCCAATACAATTACAAGCCGAGTTTTTTTTTTATAGTTCCAATCAAATTACAATTCAAATCACTTCACTAATTCACAAGGATTTGTAGGTACTAATAATGAAAGCCAACACAACCAAACACGGTAACTCTCGAGCTTTCCCTGTATCACCTTGTAAAGGTGCTGAACCTGAAAGGTGTTAGAGATGAGGGTAAGTATACAACTGGTATACTCAGTGAGGGAGGTGATACAACATACCGGGCATGCAACATGATATACAACAGGATAAAAGCATATTCAACATCAAATAACAAAACCAAGTAAACAAGTAATTAACCACATATAAAAAGGATACGGTTCACTTATTGTCTTCAATCTTGAACCACGAGCCACGACTTCACGCAAGTGCCGGCAAACCCTTACTCCAACAAGTTGGGATACTTCGGATGTATCCCGATCCTACGACCCTTTTTCCTGAGGTAGGTCCATGCCCAGCAGGTGAACCACGCCTGTGGGGTAGTGGAGTATGCCTCAACAAGAAGGGAATAAGCACCATGGTAGTAGAGGGAGCACGGCAAGCCCGACGCCGCCCGTGTTTCTCGACGCTACTATGTCCGAAAAGGTTGCGCAACCCAAAAACAAGATCACGAGAAACAAGAATATCAAATCACGTAAGAGGAACGACAAAGTAGGCCGCCCTCGCAGTTAATCATAAATAACACGAAAAGACTCAAGATAACAAGTAAAATATTACATATAAACTTTATCAACTAATAAATAATTCAATTTAGAAACAATAAAATCAAGTTGAAATGCACATAAGGGATGAAGACTCCCTCACCTTTAATAAACCAAACCTATAAAAGTCTAGCCCATAACCCCTCCAATTCAACTCCAAAGCATCAACACCTTTCAAATACCATTCAAGACTACTACCTAAACACAACAATACCATGCAACTTAAAGATAACTCAACCACATTATTCACATTCATGTTCAAGAATCAAACTATTGTAAATATTCCATGGCATTCAACACTTCATTATTCAATCAATATGCATATGAACTAGATAACATGCTTAACTCAATTAAATGGAAGAAGAACTCTAACTAACCAATAAACTAAATAGTTACCTTTAAACATTAACGAAGATCAACTAACGAATTACTTTCATGCTTTAAGATCATTTAATACGCACTAACTACTTTAGATTACAAGACATCTTAAAATAACACTCTTATTAGCACATAAGGAAAAAAATGCATTTATCAACTAATAGAAAAGTTAACTATCAACTATTTAATAACTAACACATCATTTTAGCAAAATAACTATACTTCAAGCTAAGATTCTAACATATCACTAATAGGATCAACTTAAGTTAATCACATTCAACATATAATAGACAACTATCAACTTATAATTAACCTTGCATGTAGGTTCTAAACTTCACGTACGATATGGAACTTCAAATCTAACTTTACCAATCCCATTTAGTCACATTATGATACACCTAAATACCATGAAACCACATTTCCAATCATGATTACACAAAAATACCAAAAAGCTCCTTAAATGATTTGAACTACAGTTACCTAATTCGATTAACTAAACCACGTCATAAATAAATTTTAGAGGCTTCCTAACACGTCTAAGGTCATCTAACTATTCAAACATGACAAATTCAGACCTTCGTTCCAAAGTCCCCTTTTTCAACTAGGCAATTCTACTTCCATACGAAATTCAAAACTCCAATTCTATAAATGAACCATACTATATCTCTAAGGATATCAAAGGACACCAATTAAAGCTATGAAAACCTGCTTTGGAAGCAAAAGCTCTGAAAGGCCCCGAGTGGGTTTTAACTACAACTACCCTATCCAGACCCTAATTTCACTCAACGAAAGCACCATAAGTGCTTCCATGCCCCAAGGATACCCAAACCATAGCCCAGATATGCCCGGATTGCACAACGAGAAAAATCCTCTTTTTAAAGTCGACTAATTTTGCAATTTAGCTTGGTTTTGGGTGATTCAACTTCACGTGGCCTCCCATCTAGCTTCACTAGGCCTAGAGCATCTAATTGAGGTCTCAATTCAAGCTAATTAGCAATTTATATCAAAACCTCAAATTTTTGGATTTTACTATTCACTATACTATTCATCATCTCTTTCAATCAATCTATGCATTCTACCACAAAATTTGCTAACAAGCTATATAAGTTAGTTCTAGAGGCTCCAAATAACATGTATCAAACACCCATAGCAATCAATATAGCAATATTCAACAATACAAGAAAATTCAACATATGTTCAACAACTTAAAATCAAGAAAAAGATGCATCTCCCTCACAAATTAGAAGATGAAGACAAGTTGTTGAAGCTCCCAAGTGCACTAAAGTTCTTCCATGGCATGCCAAGAGACCAAGATTGCAAGGTTAGATGAAGAAATCCCTATCTTTTTCTTCCTATAGGCTGTCGGGTTTGGGGGGAGGGTAATTTTGTTATTTTTTTGCTTTGTTGAGTAATAATATGCATGTATGTGTGATATAATGTGTATATAATTTATTTATTCTAAGTTATACTAAGTCAAAATTTTCAAATGTTGAGTCAAATGAGCTTAAACTCTAATTAAATGCTAACTAATTCATACTAAGCTTGTTACGTACGTAATACTATTCAAATGATGCGAAAAATATTTTTTAATTGTATGCTCCCGAGCTCAAAAGTCCAAAATGAAAATTTCTCGATTCCTATTATGTATCATGTGACCTAGGAAAAATATTAAATCGCATATCCGAGACAGTAAATTTTCTTATAAATAGTGCCTCATAAATAAACAATTAAAGAAGACAAGAAATGCACGTAAAATGCACAAGTAGTTGATGCAACAGTTATTTAAAATATGTATGAAAATTTTTTTGGGCGTCACAGTTATGACTGCCCGTGCCTTACCACGCTTGAAATGGCGAACGAGAGGATGTTAGGTGGGTTTATTCCCTATGATTATAAGGTTAGGATTCCCTCCATAAATGAGCCTGCATGCCATCCTTGAGAAAATGAAACCTGTATATATGACGTGGCTTTTGAGTTTTTTAAGTTCCCAATCCCTCCATATATTGCCGATATAGTTAATCATTTTAAAATTAGCCTTGGCCAAATTTTTCCAAATGGTTGGGCCATGATGGTTGCTTTCTTTGTTTTTATTCAGTCCAAGGGCCTTACTCCCACTGGGACCCTATTCCATTGGTTTTTCATCCTTAAACCTAATCTTCAACTTAAGGGTTAGTATTATGCCTCAGCCCGATCTAAGTGTCTCATCTTTAGGAACTGAAAATCTTCCCCCAGAGGTTGGCATAACAAATACTATTTTGTGTTGGGTCCCCGTGCTTGGCATGTCCCTACATCGTGGGGGATAATTGAAGAAAGGAAGAATAACGCCTCAGAGCTAATCGGTGCTGAGAAGGATGCTTTCACATCCCTTCATGGCGACCGAGGCTTAGATGTCTCGGATTATATTTCCTGGGAGAAGATTTGGGGGTCGGGTTTACATGGTCGTCCTTATCCGTTTTCAACCAACCTCGACCTTTGTCTTTTCGCAATCGAGGATTCATCATCCAAGAAGAGGAAAGGGTCGAGAAGAGGTAGTCGTGGGTCTGACCTTTCTTAGGGATTTTTCTTCCTTTCAACCCTCCCGTGTTTTATTTTTATTTTTCTAACCTTCAGCTCGATCCTCTTTTTATAGACATGGATCCTTTAAGCATCTTTAGGGCAGCAACAAGCAAATCAAAGGGTCAATCTTCGAGGGCTGAGAACTCTTCCTCGAGCCAAGTCGTACCTCCTAAGGGTCTTCAGTAGAAAGGTCCTGGGGATGCGTCCTCTTCCCCGACCCCGAAGGAAAAATTGTCCTCCATCCCAAGTAAAAAAAAAGAAAGCCCCCTCATCGGGCGATGACTCGATGCCCGTATGAGGCCAAACTCAACCATCCACGGTCATTATTGATGTCGATACTTCTCCCTTCCCAGTTTCCTGAGGCTCCAAAGCTTTGGCCGCAACCGCCCCGACTAAGAACCCAAAGATTGGCAAGGTCACTGGGAAAACTCCTCATACTCCTGAGCAAATGGTTATCCGGGATAAAGATGGCAAGAGTCGGGAGGTAGCCATGAATAAGCTCTCTTCCCCAGTCATGCTTGAAGAGTTTCTTCGAGTGGCCGCCTCGGTACGTTCCCTGGTTTTATCCTCAGGCATTATTTATCGCTTATTTTTGATTGATGGGTTTTTAAAAGAATTTTCTTTCTTTTCCCTTCTTCTTCTCGTAGGTCGCCTCTCATGCCGACCACATTCAATCCAAGATGGGTGTCCTTAGGGGGATGTACTCCGAGCTGAATAGAAGATATGATTAGCAGAGCTCCAAACTTGAGGACACAAATAAAGATGCCTTGAAGAATGTCGAGGATGCAATGAAGAAGTCAGCCCTTGAAAAACAGAGGGCGGACAAGGCCAAGGTGGAACTTAAGAAAGCCCTTGAAGCCCGGGAGAAGCTGGAAGCTGACCTGAAGGTGGTCCAACGGAAGCTCGAGGTCGCTGAGGGATCTCTGACCGAGAATGTTAATGCTCTGACTCAAGTGGTGGAAGGCCTCGAGAAAGAAAGGGTGGCTAGGAAGAAAGCAGATGACAGGTTGAAGGAACACATTGAGAAGGTTGGCCCTCGGGGTGAAAAGGCCATCGAAGCCTTCAAAGTCTCCCCCGAGTGTGCGAAGTTTGTAGGCAAGTCCTCAACGAATGTCTTCAATACTTCCCTGGCTATTGGGACTTTCTTAGGGTCTGTCGAGGCCAAGAGAAAAGCCTAGTCCCTGCTTCCTCATGCCGACCTGAGGAATCTCCTCTTCGCTCAACCTAAAGATGTCGAATAGCTGGATCTACTTCTAGAGGATGCTTACTTCTTTTCAGCTCTAGAGGTGGCGCTCGAGATTCAGGACGGGTCGAGACCTACAGAGAATCTCAAGGCTCCTTCAAATCAGCAACATTAGTTCTTTAGGAGTTTCCTCAATTCCCAGTGATTGTATTGGCCATAAAGCTTTGGCCTTATCTTTACTTGTATTTTTTCTTAATGAAATATTTTCTATCTTCCAGCTCGAGTGTCATTTCTTTATTACTTTTGCCCTTTGGCTTGAGCATTCAAATTATTCAAAGGATAATTATAATCTAAAACTGATGGAGTACAATTTCTATTAAATTTGAGCGGGCATTCTGATTTTTTATTAAATTTGGGTGGTTATTTTAATCGTCCGGGCTGATACTTAGTATATTTTTCTTCTTGCGATATCTACTTTTGTTAGCTTTTTCAGCCCTTCGTTCGTGAAATCTTGTTGGTTTGTTTCGACCCTTTGTTAGTATTTCAAATTCTTCAGCCCATTTATGGGACTTGTGTCGGCCTATTTTGACCTTTTTCGTCGGCACTTTTGGCTCTTTCGCCCTTTTTCGGGACTTTCATTGGTCTGCTCTTACCCTTTCATCTACACTTTTGGCCTCTTGCCCTTTTCCGAGACTTTCGTCGGTCTATTTTGATATTTTTGTCCACGTTTTTGGCCTTTTGGCCTTTTACGGGACTTTCGTCAGTCTAATTCGACCTTTTCGCTGGCACTTTTGGCCTTTTAACCTTTTTCAGGGCTTTTCTTGTTTATGGAGAAAGAATATAACACTTTAGAACGATTGCAGATACTACCGAGGAAAAAGAGATTCTCATTGATGTTGTGGTAAAATTACATAAAATATTTTTTCAAATGCTCGGCATTCCAAGCATTTTTCAATTTTCTTCCCTCAGCATCCTCTAAGTCATAGGTTCTTGGCCAAACTTTTTTTTATTACTTTGTATGGCCCTTCCCATGTTAGTCCGAGCTTGCATTCTTTTGTTGGCAGAAAGATAGATCTTCTGAGCACAAGGTCCCCTATCTTGATTTGTTTGCATTTAACTTGTTTCTCAAAGGCCTTCTCCATAGCTCGTTTTCCTGCCAAGGTACGGATTAGAGCTTTTGTTCTCAACTCCTCAGCTAAATCCAACTCATCGAGGATGGTCAGGCCATTTATTTCTTCTTGATGCATCAGGACTCGGCTGCTAGGGGAACCGATCTTGACAGGAAGAACCGCTTCCATCTCGAAGGTTAAGCAGAATGGTGTTTCTCCTGTCACTGTGCTCGGCGTAGTTCGGTGTGCCCATAGAACCTCGGGGGGTTTGTCCACCCATTATCCTCGAGCTTCGCCTAATTTGGTCTTTAGTCGCTGCAAGATAGTTCTATTAGTAACTGTTAAGGTAGACAACCTTGACTGCTCAAAGCTGCACCTTAAGCCGGACTTGAACCTGCAAAACAAAGGAACCAAGGGGGGTACCCACAGTACCCACTCCGACGCTCAAGTCAGTTAATATGAGATGGAGCTTGTAAGCTATGAAGCATAGATAGTTTTTCATACATTTTCCTGTGGAACTACTCCCATTTTATACTTGTAGTAAAGAGGTTCCCTAAACAAATGAGGATTCCTCCAGGATCAGGACTCCTAAGAATCCTTCTTTGCTCAATAACCCACGGGGATCATACCGCCTATGAGTCATTCCTCATCCGACCTCCGATCTCATCCTTATCCTTATAGCGCCCCTACTCGCGTGCTTGCCCGGCGGCTCCGCCGGGTTCAGGGCTTGAAGAAGGATGGGGCTGACCATTATTACCAGGGCTGGAACCCCACCCCTATCGTATGCCCCCCTCCCAATCCTCTGAGCTGGCTCACAGGTCTAGGGATTGTTATAACCTTAGTGCTCTTCATTTTCCTCAGCGGTTACTAGTCGTTTCAACCGCTCACTGTGCACGTATCTTTAACTTTGCTACCACTTCGCAGGCACATTTCTCTCAATCTGCGTCGCCACTCCCCACGATCCCACATGGGTCAACTCATCTGCATGCGGAGCCCCGTGGGGTCCTTTATAAAGGGAGCCCTCCCCAGTCTGTGCCCCATTTGCATCCCACTACTCTTCAACTTTCCTTATTCCCTTGCCACTCTTCGCTCACTACGCCTTACGTGAACTCCCTACCACTGTTTAGGTACGCTCTTTCCCTTTTCCTCCACTAATGGATAGGTCTCCTCAGTCAGGCGTCGCCAATGGCTCCAATGACGATCTCAAGGATGTCCTTCGTACCCCTAGGAATTTCAAACCCATCGCTATCGTTCCGATTTCCCAGAGTCCTCCTCCTACTAGAGGTACTAGAAGGAGTTCCAAGAGACCTAGGTCTAAGTCTTCCCATTATCGTACAACCATGACGCCCTCGGGTCCTGCTAGGATTGATGATCTTTTGGTTTTCGGTGCCAAGTGTAAGGTCTGTACCACCCAGAAGAAGTCTATCACCCACCTTAGGGGCGCATGAGCTATTCCCCCTGACTTTGAGGTTCATGTCCCGAGTAATAGTAGACCAACATCGGCCTGTGGGTCTGGCCAATGAGAGGTTACCTTCTACTACGAACAATTCCTTATAGGTCGTCTGCCTCTGCCGTTTTATTTGGTAGAAATTTTCAACTACCTCCAAATTAGCCCTGCCCAGGTCACCCCCAACAGCTGGAGGCTCATGGTGGATTTTTACGTTTTGTTGAAGGAGTTGGGCTATACCCCCACTTCCAGGCTTTTCCTCTTCTACCATCACCTTAAGACCACTGACAAATCCTTTGGCTGGTACTATTTTTCCACCCGTCATCACCCCTTAATAGTTGATGTTCCTGACAATTCCAAGAACTGGGGCCATAAATTTTTCTTTGTAAAGTCCCTCACGGGTTGAGAGGTCCAAAGTATCTGGGTTGTTGCTCCTGAAACGGTCAAGGACCCCCCCACCCTTGATGAAGTTGAGAAATCAATCATCGAGGAACTTAAGAGAGACATCCCTGTTAGATGTGATGACCTTTTCTCACCCAAGAGGGTAACTGCAAGTGGCTTATTTTCACGGCCCACAGTGTTGAGAATCGGGGCTCTTCCTTTAACCCCTTCATACCGTGGTACCAAGGATAGGGGGGAAGGCTCTTACCGCCCCTCCTTTAGTTATCGCCCCTAACCTTGAAAGACCTGAGCCTCCAACCTCCCACTCGTCATATGACACCGAGGGTTAGGTTTTATCATCGTACCTGCTTTCACCTTCTTATTTGTTTATGAAGTCTTTACTAACTTTGTTTAAGCTCTCCCTTGTATAGATAACATGAAGATCTCAGAGCTTGTTACTTCCGCCCGATGTGAAAGAGTAACCGGAAGGCATTTGGTCAAGGTCTTCGGGCAACCTGCCCTGAAGAAGCAAAATGTGGCCCCTCCCGCAGGTGATGAGGAGGTGCAGATCCTCGAGGAGCCTCTCACCCCTGCCCCGGAGAACCCTGTCTCTGTTGAGGGACCCCCGGTTCCTCCATCGGACTATCCAGACTCGCCAACCACTGGGCCTATCAAGACTGAGATGATTGATTCCCCACTTCTATCTAAAGCACCACTGGCCCCACCTCGCAAGTGTTTGCCGTCTCCGCCTTCATCTTCTATCACTCCTAAGGCCCCATTCTCCTCCCCTCCTATCGACATATTGTGGGAGAAGCAACGTTGCCCTCTTGGCGAGGCCTATCAGATCAATACCCCACGCCTGCGCAAGCGTGGCGGGTCCATTCCGCCTGGCCCCATCCTTGGCTTTGACGATGAGATAGAGATTGATGACGGGCAGGGTGGTACCACACATGTTTCTGCTTGAGTTAGGGAAGCTTTCTACGAGGTAATTTGTCCTATTTTTCTTTCACCGGATTACTTCACTTTTTCCTAATGCTCCGTTCTTGTATTTTCCAAGCTGGCTAGACTTGAACCACCTTCATGGTATGCTTCATAAGGCCTTAGTGGATTACGACATGGTCGAGATCAACTCATATCTGGCTGTACTCCGAGCTGAAAAGAAAGCCGAAGCCTATAAATGACGCCTCGAAGAACACCACCGGGCCTGTGCTAAGGCTTTCGACAATGACCTGGGCACCTTTAATAAAATGAAAGCCCTAATCGACAAGCAAAGCACTATCATCTAGGAGGCTGGACTTTGTCAATCACTTTTTGGGAACATCGTTACAGTAGTGCTGAGGTCACAATTGTTGGAGGCTCAAGAGACCTGCCACTGCATCCTTGCCGAACGAGAGCTGGCCATTCAGTCTTGTGAGAAGCTCGAGAATGAGATAAAGAGGCCTCTACTCGGGCTATTGGTGCCCAGGTCGATTATGATCAATTGGTGCAGACTGTTGGCTCCCATGGAGAAGTTGTCATTGCCGTTTATAAGGAAAGCGATGCTTTTAAGGCTCTATTAGGGGAATTGCTCCATGTTACCATCAACAAAGCTGAATACGACGCTGAAGTTTCCCTCATGAAGGACGTGGAGGCCCGCTTGCAAGGCCAAGGAATTCAAATTGACTTGTAGGAAATCCTTGGCGAAGCCCCCCCTGATCCCGAGATTCACCTATGATTCTTCCCAGGTCATAGGCATAGTTAGAGGAACTCCGCATCCCCTGGATCCGCTTTGACATTTGCTAGTTTTTGGTTGTTGCTTTCATCTAGGGCCTCTGCTCCCCTTGTTGTACATGCTTCTTTTGTTTTTAATGAAATTTCATCCCCAGAGTTTCCTGGGCTGTTAATATGCAAACCTTTTCTAAGTTCGCTTTCCTATTTTTTTCATGAGTTTTGTTCACGCATCTCAGTCTTATTTCGACTCTGCTCTATGTATACTGGGTTCTTTGAACCTTTGGTTCTTTTTTCTTTTTAGTACTCCCCATGGATCCCGTGGTCCTTTTCAGGGACAACCCTGCCAGCGGAGATGAGTCATTTTATCCATGGAGTGCAACCTTTTCCAGGCATGAACCCTTTTGAGTCATGGTATCAGACCCTTCAAGAAGATCCCCTTAAATATAATATAGGAGCAAAACCAAATCTTTAAGAGGGGAACAGAGCTTTTATTATTTCAAAGAGCATTACATAGACTTCTATCAAATGCTATTTATTCACTAACATTATTCTGGAAATGTTACATGAAATATTTTCTAAGATGTTCAACATTCCATGCATTAGCTAACTCCTTTCCACTAGGTTCTTCTAACCTAAAGACTCTAGGCCTGATTTTCTTTTACGCTAGATAAGGGCCTTCCCAGTTTGGCCCTAACTTTCCCTGTCCAGGTTGGGATTTGAAGATGGCCTTTCTGAGCACCCAATCTCCTTCTTGGATATTTTTGAGTCGAACCTTTCTGGCAAAGGATCTGGCCATGGCTCTTTTTCCTTCCAGCATCTTTATCTGTGTCTTCTACCAGAACTCCTCGATCAGGTCGAGATCCTCACAGAGTCCCTGATCATTTATTTCTTCCTCATAAAGTTGTACCCAACTATTTGGAATTCTTATCTCCACTGGGAGCATCGCCTTCGTGCCAAATATTAGTGAGAACAGGGGTCTCCTCTGTGGCGATACTTGGGGTTGTCCGGTGAGCCCACAGGACCTCTGGCAGTATGTCCATCCATAGTCCTTTTGCTCATCCCAGTTTCGTTTTAATGCCCTGCAAAATAGTTCGGTTAGTTACCTCGACTTGCCCATTAGTTTGAGAGTGAGCTACATAAGTAAATTTTAGTTTAATTCCTAGCTCCTCACATTTTCCACAGAAGTAACTATAGTCAAATTGCCTGCCATGATCTGTGAACAGGGCCCGAGGTACCCCAAAGCGGCACACAACTGATTTCCATACAAAATCCCAGGCTGACCCTTTAGAGATTCTAGGGACGGCGTCCGTTCCTACCTATTTGGTGAAATAGTCAACCGTCACAAACACAAACTTCTTTTGGCCTTGCCCAGAGGTAAAAGTCGTAGAATATCCAGCCCCCACTGCGCAAAAGGCCAGGGACTGACCATGTAGATCAACTCTATTGCCAGCTGCTGAGGTATCCTGGAGAACCTCTGGCACGTATCGCATTTTTTCACCATTTCTAATGCATCTTTCTGCATCGTGGGCCAGTAATATCCCTGTCGGAGGGTCTTTCAGGCCAACGCCCTGCCCCTAAGTGATTTTTGCATACCCCATCGTGTATCTCTGTAAGCACCTGACTGCCCTCTTCTTAAGTTACGCATTTCAACAGAGGCCAGGCGTAGGCCCGGTTATACAGCTGCCCTCCCAGTATAATAAATTTCGAAGCTCATCGCTCTATACTCTGAGCCTCCGCCCAATTATAAGGGAGATCACCCTCCTCCAAATAGGTTTTTATGGGCTGCATCCAATCCCTACGCATGGCTATAGATGCAACATTCAAAGTCGGGGCTTGAATTGACGGGGCCTCTACCTCGTTTACTTTTATAACCGCCAGCCCTAAGGAACTCACAACAAGTCTCGCGAGAGAGTCTGCCCTCTCATTCTCAGATCGCGGTACCTAGCTGACATGGAAATGTTCGAGCCCCTGGACCAGCTCTTTGACTTTGTTAAGATAGGCCAGCATAGTCAAGTCCTTCACCTCATACTCACCCAGCACCTGGTTCGTTACTAACTGCGAGTCTGTAACCATATTAGCTGACTCCATCATAATAAGTGTATGCAAATTGAATACTCTATACGCTCGGCTATTTGTAGAGTAGCCCAAGTTTATTTTTGTCAGATTTTGCATCAAACTAACCTCTTGGCTCTCTGTCCTTTAAGATGTAACAAACATTCCCAAACATATAAAAATGATTAAGTGAAGGTGTCTTACCCTTCCAGATTCATACGGAGTTTTAAGTGTACTTGGACGAAGATACACTCGATTCACTTTGTAACAAGCAGTATTAACAACTTCAACCCAAAATTTATGAGGAATATTATTTGCATTTATCATCACACGAGCCATTTCCTGTAAAAGCCTATTTCTTCTTTCTACAACACCATTTTGCTGTGGTGTTTTTGGTACAGAAAATTCATGAGCAATTTCATGCATATCACAAAAATCAGAGAATGTATGATTCTTAAACTCCTTACCATGATCACTTCTTATTCTAATAATTTTTCCTATGTGACAAATCATTTTCATTTGAAATTTTCAAGCACAATTGTTAGGTGTATTATTGATATATGATTTCAACATCTTTTCACTTAAATTTGGCTAGTTCTTGAGTTATTTATGAATAATTTGATTGGTTTCGTGTTTGTTTTGCAATATAGGTGAATTATATGAGAAATCATGGATTTTGAGGCAAGGTTTGAAAAAAAATGACTAAGGGAGAGCTTTTATGCGACATGTGAAGCAATTGAAGAGAAATTAAAAGTCGTGCAGTCATAGCACAGCTGCGCAATATCGCAAGAAATTTAAGGGCAATTTTATAAAAAGCGCGAAGAGAAGAAACCTTATGTTAAAAAGAGGCAAATAAACGTTTGAAATAGGGAGCTTTTGCTGGCGGTTAGTTTTTGCAGGAGAAGAAATATTCCAGAAGGGAGAAAAACTTGAGGATTCGCGAGTTGAAGATGGAGAACAATCCGGAGGCGGACTTCTACCACAATTCTTCTCCAAATCTTAGTTTTCTTTATCTCTCTTATCATGTTTTACGTTACAATTGAGATTTTATTTAATTTTTTTATGATGTTCTAAGTTATTTTTCTAGGGCTACAATGTAGTCAGATTATCAATATTTGATACTTTTGGTTTTGATTGATTGATGCACTATTCCATATATGCGTTGAGTATTTCATACTAAGTTTAATACTTGTGATTGCCTAATCAACAATTGCATGATTCGTGGTTTGGTTTGAGACTGAGAAGTGATAACTAAATTAGACCACGTGTGAAATACCATTAAATCGTCATAAGCTAGAGATAGTTATGAGATCTAGTATAACACTTGAATTTCTACGGCTTAATGCATTCCATAAGTTCACAGTTATCACAGAGATGTAGTTAGCTTGATTATTGAGTTAGGTTATTGATGTTTGAGAAAGATTAATATCTACCTTAGCAAAATTGCTGGCAACGTAAGGAATAGGCATCAATTGATTTAGATCAATAGTTTCAAATATGATTAATCTTGGTGAAATCGGAACCCCTAGAGCCTTTTAATTATTGAATTACCATCTTTCGTTAATTTTGTAATTACTTAGTTGTTATTCTTTATAAGTTTCATCGTTTCTTTATTCGTTAGTCACAAATTCTAAATTCGTAGTTATCCATCTTCTACAGGAAAACATGGCTCAAATAGTACAAGTACAAGGTGAAAATAACCAGGAAAATCTACCTAGAACACTGTGAAACTATGCTTTGCCACCCACTGGAATTCAACATGTGATTAGAAGGCCAGCGATTCAGGTAAATGATTTTGATTTGAAGATAGTGACACGACAGTTGATTCAGAATATCCCGTTCTATGGACTGTCCACTGAAGATCCTAATCAGTACATCGTGAATTTTCTAGAAGTTTGCGGAACTGTTAAGTACAATGGAGTCACTGATGAAGCTCTGTGCCTTCGCTTGTTTCTTTTCTATTTGAGGGATTAAGCTAATGAGTGGTTGAACTTGCTACCTTCGGATTCAATCACCACTTAAAAGGATTTGGTGCACAAGTTTCTGTCAAGATTTTTCCCACCAGAAAAGACAGCGAAGATGCGCATTGAAATCAATAACTTTGCTCAACATGAAGGATAAACTCTAAGTGAAGCGTGGGAAAGGTATAAGGCATTGTTGAGGAAGTGTCCTAATCATGGAGTACCCAAGTGGATGCAAGTTCATAATTTTTACAATGGGCTGATTAGTACCACAAGAACTTTGATTGATGCATCAACAGGAGGAGCTCTAATGAATAAAACTACAGATGAAGCCTATGAGTTACTTGAAGATATTGTTTTGAATAATCTGCAATGGTCAAGCGAGAGAGTCACACCAAATAAGACAACTGGGATCCATGAGATTGATGCAATAACTGCTTTGGCAGCAAAAATTGATAATCTCGCGAAACAGATGCAGAATAATCAAGTAACTACTAATGTTGTTCAGGTAGTAGTGGTGTGTGAGTTTTGTTGTGGTTCGCATTATAGTGCAGAATGTCAGGTTGGCAATCCATTTACGCAGGGCATAGCAAAACAAGCACGGTATGTGGGGAACTTTAATGGGCAGCAGTACAATCAGTTTCCAACATATATCATCATGGGTTGCGTTTTCATCCCAACTTGTCATTCAAGAATACGTAAAATGTGTTGCAGCTTGAACAGAACAACCCCCCACCAGAGAAGAAGGTAAAATTTGGAGGATACATTGACTCAGTTGACATCCTCGCAAACTCAATTCATGAATGAAACAATGATGAATTTCCAGAATCAATCCGTACAAATCAGAAACCTAGAGATACAGTTGACTCAAATGGCAACTTTGTTTTCTGAAAGGCAACAAGGAAGTTTACCTAGTACTTCTAAGGTCAATCCTAGAAAAGATGGCATGGAGCATTACAAAGCAATCACCTTGAGAAGCAACAAGAAGTTAGAGGAACCAGTGAAATCCAAGAAGGTTGAAAAAGGTGAAACAAAGAATAAGGCAGAAAATAAAGAGAAAGTAGAAGCTCAGCCACAACCTATAAAGGAGCTACATGTGGTTGTGTCATTCCCTCAACAATTGCAGAAAAATAAGCTTGATAAGCAATATGCTAAATTTCATCTTCAAGAAACTTCACATCAATATTCCAGTCGCAGATGCGCTTGAACAAATGTCGAGTTATGTGAAGTTTATGAAGGACATCCTTTTGAATAAGAGGAAGCTTAGAGATTATGAGACAGTTGTACTTACTGAAGAGTGTAGCGCTATTCTACAAAAAGAAGCTACCATAAAAACTCAAAGATCCTGAAAGTTTTACTATTTCATGTGAAATTGGCAATGTTGTTTTTAAGCGAGCTTTGTGTGATTTAGGTGCTAGTATTAATTTAATGCCTTTGTCTATTTTCAGGAGACTTAGATTGGGAGAGGCAAGACCTACTACTATAACACTACAGTTAGCTGATCGTTTGCTAAAGTACCCTAGATGAGTCATTGAAGATGTGCTAGTCAAAGTCGATAAATTCATCTTTCTTGCAGATTTCATATTGCTAGATATGGAGAAAGACAAGGAAATTTCTATAATTCTTGGAAGACCTTTCCTTGCAATTGGAGGAACACTTATTGATATTCGAAATGGTGAGCTTAGGTTGCGAGTACAAGAGGAAAATGTAACCTTTAATGTGTTCAAGGCTGTCAAGTACCCAGAAGCCGACAACATTTGTTTTTGTATTGATGCCATACAAGCTATAGTGTCTAACCATGGGGGTCAATTGGATCCCTTGGAGACTAGCTTGTTACAAGATGATTCTTTTGTTCCAGTGGGATTGGAGCACAAGGAATATTGGGCGACTAAACAACTAAACATGGGTGTATAAGCAGCGGATGAGAAAGAATTGTTGCAATTGAATAAGCTGGAAGAATTAGGTGATGAAAAAGATGATAATGCAAGAAGTTACAAGGAGATGACAAAAGAGTGGCATGACAAACCCGTTTCGGGAAAAGATTTCTCTCCTGGGCAACTAATACTTCTTTATAACCCACAGATTCATGAAAAACGCAAGTCAAGATGGTTTGGCCCTTTTGTTGTGACTAAGGTATTACCCTATGGTGCTGTGGAAGTCACCCATTCAAAGAAAGGGACGTTCAAGGTCAACGAACAACGGTTGAAGACTTATTGGGATGATGGGTTTGACAAGCACAAGACCGTTTTTCATCTCAACTCGTCGTGAAAAATTGCTCCGTCAGGCTGTCGACGTTAAAGCAAGCACTTTTCGGGAGGCAACCCTAATTTTCTTACTTTTCTTGATTTAATAGTTTTAGTTGTTTTTAGTTAATTTTTGAGTTATAGTTGTCATAGTTAATTGTTAATTTTTATTGTCATGATAGGTTCAAGAAAAAGTTTAGGAGGAGCCGAGGCAAGGAGATGTTCTACCAAGTCATTTAAGGGAGAAAATATGAAGAAATTCGTGTTTGGAATGAAGGGAATGCGTGCATAGAAGAGAAAAAACAAGAAGAAACAAAGTTGTGTAGTAGCGATAAATTCTAGCGCAGCTGCACTGGCGTCCTTAAAAGTTACGTTCCTGAGAGCTGTGAAAATAGGGTTGTTGTGCCAAAATGTAACGCAGCTACGCTGACGCTGTTTGAAGTTACATTTTTGAAGTAGCGATGTTGCGCTAAAATACAGCGCAACTGCACTGGCAACCTGAGTTTGACGTTCAAAAAAAATAAAAAAATCAAAAGAAAATCTCCATTCTCCTTTCATCCGCCACACTCTAAAACTCTTAACGAGCATTTTCCTTACAACCACAATCCTCACAGTTCTTGTTGCGCCCCCCCAGGGGCCTTATGCTGATAAATTACGTCAAGTTTTAGGGGAGTACTCTATACTTACTTCTTTATTTTTCATGCCATTGAGGACAATGTCAATTTCAAGTTTGGGGGTAGTTATTATGTTTTGTCCTGTGTAAACTTGTTCTTTTAGTATTCGTATTATGTGTTTTTCTTTTTATGTGTTTTGCTATTTTTATTGTGTTAAAAAATTAAAAATAAAAAATCAGAAAATTTTGAAAAAAAAAGCTGAAAAACTAAAAAAAAAAAAATTGAAAGTAATGCTGAAAATATAAGAAATAGGCCGATGATGAGTAGCATGAAGAGTACATGATAGTAATTAGGATAATTGACTGAAACATAGCTTTGTTTTACGGAAAATCCCTACTTATTGCGCACTTAGTCTCGCCTAGTTATGTTGATACTTAGAGAAGGTTTATATGAGTTTAGGTAGCAGAGAAAAAAAAAGAAAAAAAAAAAGAAAAATGAGTATAGAACTTTAGAATTTGCTTGATTGTCACTCGAGGTGAAATCCTAGGTTGCATAGTATTAGGAAAATGATTTAGGTCATCTTCGGATCGTTTGAGTCTTTCAAGCCAACCCTTGTAATAATTGAATATCTCTAGTTCACCCCTTTGAGCCTAAGATAGTCTTTTCTTTCTTATGCAACTTACAATATCTTCCTTAACATGTCAAGTTTGATGTCCCCAGATTATGACTCTCTTACTTGTAACATATGATTGTTCTAGGATGATTATATGGAGCCATGTTTTGTATTGAATGATGGGAGGTTTGATGATTTGATGATGTGTTGTTTTGAAAAAAAAAATAAAGTCTTGAGAAAAACAATGAAAAGAATGAAAAGAAAAGAGAAGAGCCACACTCCTTGTAGTTAATATCAAAATATAAGTTTAGAGGAATGTGGATTCTTTATGTGTTTTCAAATGTTATAGATGAATGTTGAGAATGTGAAATGAAAAGAGAAAAAAAAAAGAGATATGTTGAATAATTGTGGTGGTAAGAAGTAGAGTTGGCATGTGCTCCATTGAACATCCTTGAATAGTTGTGTACTTACAAGTAGTTTAGCCTTATATTATATCCATGATCCTACCTTGACCCTAGCCACACGTTACAACAAAATGTAAAGTCTTACTGATCTTTAATACTATGATTAACCTACATTAGTGGAGAGTGGCATAAAAAGTAAGCCTATGAAGTCCTAAGTGATTGAAAATAACAGATCCACATTGGCAATTCACTTAGCTTGCATAAACTCATATGGGTACAATTGATTAGGATAGAGGCTATTCACACACTCACTTGAGGGATTTGAAGTAAAATGCAAATTATGTAAAGTTAATATTTCTCAATCTTATGATTGAAATTTACCTTTTAAGGTTGAGTTGTGAAATAAAGCTACTGAGGTCGTGCAAATTTACTATCCTATAGCATTGCTTTCATGAATTGTCTTGTGTCAAGTCTTTAGTTTTTAGGTTGTTTCTTTCTTTAGTTGTGTCTTTTGTTTGAGGACATGCAAAGCTTAAGTTTTGGGGGTGTTTGTTAGGTGTATTATTGATATATGATTTCAACATCTTTTCACTTAAATTTGGTTAGTTCTTGGGTAATTTATGCGTAATATGATTGGTTTCGTGTTTGTTTTGCAATGTAGGCGAATTATATGAGAAGACATGGATTTAGAGGCAAAGATTGAAGAAAAATAACTAAGGGAGAGCTTTCATGCAACTTGTGAAGCAATTGAAGAGAAATTAAAAGTAGCGCAGCTGCGCAGTATCGCAGAAAATTTAAGGGCAATTTTGTAAAAGGCGCGAAAAGAAGAAACCCTATGTTAAAAAGAAGAAAATAAACGTTTGAAAGAGAGAGCTATTGCTGGCAGCTAGTTTTTGCAGGAGAAGAAATATTCCAGAGGAGAGAAAAACTTGAGGATTCGTGAGTTGAAGACAGAAAACAATCCGGAGACGGACTTCTACCACGATTCTTCTCCAAATCCTAGTTTTCTCTATCTCTCTTATCATGTTTTATGTTACAATTGAGATTTTATTTAATTTCTTTATAATGTTCTAAGTTATTTTTCTAGGGCTACGATGTAGTCAGATTATGAATATTTGATACTTTGGTTTTGATTGATTGATGCATTATTCCATATATGCGTTGAGTATTTCATACTAATTTAATGCTTGTGATTTCTTGATCAACAATTGCATAATTCGTGGTTTGGTTTGAGACTGAAAAGTGATAACTAAATTAGACCACGTGTGAAATACCATTAAATCATCATAAGCTAGAGATAGTTATGAGATCTAGTGCAGCGCTTGAATTTCTAGGGCTTAATGCGTTCCATAAGTTTACAGTTATCACAGAGATGTAGTTAGCTTGCTTATTGAGATAGATTATTGATGCTTGAGAAAGATTAATATCTACCTTAGCGAAATTGCTGGCAACGTAAGGAATAGGCGTCAATTTAGATCAATAGTTTCAAGTATGATTAATTTTGGTGAAATCGGAACCCCTAGAGCCTTTTAATTATTGAATTACCATCTTTCGTTAATTTTGTAATTACTTAGTTGTTATTCTTTATAAGTTTCATAGTTTCTTTATTCGTTAGTCACAAATTCTAAATTCGTAATTGTCCAAATAAAATTAGAGCTACACCAATTTCAGTACTTAATAATCACAGTCCTCGTGGGAACGATCTTTACTCTCTACTTTATTACTTGTTTTGATACGTGCACTTGCGTTAGAATTCACACAACAACAATCTTTTGAATGCATCAAATGTATCAGATTTCAATCTCAAGAAATCAACCCATGAATATCTAGAAAAATCATCAACACAGACAAACACATACCTTTTTCCACAAAGGCTTTCAGTTTGCATAGGACCCATAAGATCCATATGCAATAGTTCCAAAGTCCTTTTTGTGCCAATCTATTGCAGCTGTTTATGAGTGGCCTTTACTTGCTTTCCAAGTTGACATGGACCACAAACCTTATGCTTCAATCTTTTCAATTTAGGAACTCCCTGAACAATACCTGTGTTCACAATTTTGCTAAGAGTTTTGAAATTCAGATGTTCTAACTTGAGGTACCACAGTTTTGTACTATCAACTACGTTTCTTTGACAAACAAAATTTTGTTCATGTAGAACAAACAACATATAACAATTATCCATTGATCTACTTCCTACAAAAACAGATTTGTTAGAACTATCAACTACTTCACAACAATCCTTGGTGAAGTTTACAAGCAATCTTTGATCACACAGTTGACTAATACTAATGAGGTTTGCTTTGAGTCTTTCAACATGCAGAACTTTTTTCAATCTCGAAAAGCCTTTAAGAGCAAGGGTTCATTTTCCAAGAACACGTCCTTTTTCACCATCACCAAAGGTTACTTCTCCTCCATTGCATGACTTATAATTTTTGAGGATTTCTCTTTCACCTGTCATGTGCCTAGAACAGCCACTGTCAAAGTACCAAGAGTTAGTAGAACATGCTTTCAAGGCAGTGTAAGAAACAAGACAACTTATAGGTGACTTTCTCACCCAAATCTGTTTTACCTTTTGCTGCGATAAGTGGAGATAAGTTCTATTTCTCATTTTCAATGCTCTTATAAGCTTGTAGCAATGAGGTCTGACATGACCAGGAGTGAAACAGTAATGACAAATAGGAATAAAATTGCTTCTGCGTCAACCTCTGTTGCAACAGATTGTTCCACTTTTGATTTTTCAGCTTCTTTGACAAAGACCGTTTGACTTGTTGATGCTTCTCCTTGATATCCTAGTCCAATATGATCTCTGCAAGACTTTTGAATGGGTAACATATAATCCAGCTTTTCAGTACCTGAGTTCATTATCTTGAAGCCTCGCTAAATCTGTGACAGTTCCTGCTGCAGCATATCTGTTTTTTGCTGACTTTCTCATTTGCAGTTCCTCAAACCTTGTTGCAAGAATCTGCAATTTTGAAACTTTCACTACAGTAGTACCTTCATATGCCGTTTGCAAGATTTCCTAAGCTTCTTTCACTGTTTCACAAGATGAAATAAGCTTGAATTGATTCAAATCAATAGCATTAAAAATTGCATTCAACGCCTTGGAATTGTTGGTGGCTGCCATGTCTTCAGCTTTGGTCCATTGCAATACATATTTTTTCTCAACAGTGCCTTTAGCAGTTGTGGCAGTAGGGTGTTCCCATCCACTTAGCACCGCTCTCCAAGTAGCTTCATCAATAGCTTTAATGAAAGCTGTCATCCGTGCCTTCCAGTACAAATAGTTGTGTCATCGAGAAGAGGTGGTTTATTGATTGATCTGCCTTCTCACAGAGTATCCATATCTGCAAAAATAACTAGAAAAACTCTTTCAAAGATCTAACTGAGTCAGTTCAGTAACCTGCTCTTGATGACACTTGTTGGTTTCTGGTTATTCACTTGTTGTAACAAAAGTTAAACAAATCAAATAAACGAACGCAGAAAGTAAGGACACCAAGATTTAATGTGGTTCAACCGTGCAGTCTACGTCCACGGGACCTCCCCTGGTCCAACAAACCTGTTCATTAATAAATAACAAGTTATAACATCAATGGACTTACACAAATAAAGACTCTCTCTTGACCTTTGACGCCTCGATGTATAACTCCTTAACGAACTTAGGTTTGGCAAGCTCCCCTCGACTTGCAATGTTCTCTCTCGAGAACTACACCTTCTTCTCTCGAAGAATGAATAAAATAATAAACAAACTAAAAACTCTTCATATCAAAGATTAAAACAATAGGCATAGCGGGAGCATAAATAAGCTGTCTGTTTCACAGTCTACTGCAACAACACATGCTCTACCAAATTTCCTATGTTACTGACTTTTGTCGTAGCACATCGCCAATCTGCTATAGAAAAACTTGAAAGGTTGAGATCCTCAAATAAATCTTCTTTTTCAGCTCTGTTTTCACACTCTTTTCAGTCATGTGAGGCTTTGTATATATGCTGAATGAATTGCCTACACCTCCACAAGGTAATCCGTACTTGGGCCTTGAGTTTTATGAAACAACTTTGTCTCCAAGCAATTCTTGAATAAGGCAACTTTGCTTTTGAATAAGACATCTTCAAATCTTCAAGTAAATAAGGGAATGCCAATTTGTCTTTTCAACTCTCTTGTAAATATGGTAAATCTGTCAATCAGAGTTTTCCAAACATATATGTATTTTCCATAATTAAATTCATTCAAAGCATAATTTTGGCAAAACACAAGCCAATTAATTTCATAGCTCTTGTTGCAGCAAGGGGCGTAACACAATCCATAGTAATAAGTCAAATATTTAATCATAACACAAATCGAATCCGTTAGTCTTGCCCAAAAACGAAAAAGAAAAAAAAACCAACGTTGGTAAGTTAAACCAATCATAGTGATCTTTTTTTTTTATGAAATTCACGAATATACATGCTTTGCTTGATTAATCTCATGGGGACCTGAAGTTAACGATTGAGTAAACAGACTTTGCCTGATTAATCTCATAGGGTCTGAAATTAACGATTGGGTAAACCTCCAGTGACCTTTAGGGGACTAAAACTGATAAAGATTTTGGGGTGTGCCTAATCATAGAGATCATTATTAAAAGCATCATGAAAAAGGTAAAAATCATAAAGAATCATTACATGTACTGTCAAAGTTAGTTGTGTTTTTTTTTTTGGTTAATCAAGCAAAAATGATTCATTAAAGCTCAAACTCAAAAGTTCACAAAGTCAAACTTCGAATAAACGCTACTACTACACAAAAATATCATATAATCTCCAACTTACATGTATGTATTCATTTACAACTGTTCTCCTAAATTTTTTACATTTACAAAAGTGAATACTAATTGATTTCACGATAACTTCAAAAATTTGATCCTTAGTTTGAAAGACTCCTCTGGAAATTCAAAATTTTCGTTCCTTCCAAATGTTATAGATAGAGGCACAAAGGAAAAGTCTAAAAGTAGTAGCTTGACGATTTTCTCCTCGACCATGAGTGTCACACCAATTGGGAATACATTCCAATGATGAAAGCATATTAAAAAACAACATCATGCGCAAACCATTCTGCCAAAACCTTCGACTAAAGCTATATCCTGATGTAGGAAGAAATTCAACCTTATATGCATGGACAAAATTAATCCTAAAATCCGAGTAAAGTGAAGCTCGAGGTTCCTGTTAAGATAACTGAGGTTCCATCTTAAAATCAATTGTTGTCAAGTGGAGTAGTTCATGATCTTATAAGGTGGTCTTAGAGTTTCTGATTTTTTCGATGTGGGACAAGTGTTATATTCTAACATTCTCCCTCATGTATGACCTGATTTGAGAGGAGTCACACGTGAAAGATTGAACACACGTGAACCTAATTCTGAGAAGGGTCATACTTGGAAGATTGAACACACGTGGTAGATAACACATGAGGAATATTAAAGAACATGTGGACCTAATTTTTGAGATGGGTCATATATAGAAGATTGAACACATGTGGTAGATAACACGTGGTAGAAGATTGAACACACATGGTAGATAACATGTGGGAGATTGAAGATATATAGATCATAACACATTTGAAAGATTGAACACAAGTAGACCTGATTTAAGATGGGTTGCACACGGATAAATGACTAGACCAAAGGCCCAGTTCTGATACACCATGTTGAAAGAAAAAAAAAAGATAAAAATATGAAGAAAATATATATTGATTCAAGACAATAGGAGTCACCACCAACAGTGGCTCTAGAACAGAGAAATATAATGACTACATGTTAAAATCTTGGTGTTCTAAAATACAATATGAGAGTACCTATTTATAGGCATCATAACTTGGTGACCAAGAATAAGGACTAGATTAATTAAAAATATAATTCAATACGTAAACCTAAAATCTAGTATAATAAGGAAACAAAATAATAATGCCTAAGTCTAGACTATTTCCTAAACTAGTGTCATTAAATAAATAATAATATTAAAACCTATTATATTTCAAAAGTCCTCCACAAACTCAAGTATGGTGAATCTAAAGCAACTTGAGTTTGATAACTGATAATTGTTGAGGCATCTTAAAGGCATTGATCAAAGTAGCCAAAAGAACATATGTTTGGAGTTAGTATCAAACCAAAACAGAATTGAAGGACCATGGTTGAAGGCACACAACGACAACAACTGGACACTTGATACGCCGAGACAAGGAAAGATTGAGGAAGAATATAACGTCTTCTTACAACATCTTATGAAAGAAGGTACGATCAGGACCATGGTTGAAGACATACAATGACAATTGCAACCGGACTCTCCAATGCCTAGAAGGGATGATTGAGGAAGAATAGAACATCTTCTTACCGCATAATGAGAGAAAATGTATGATCAAAGGATCACAAATAAAGGCACACATGACGATGGCTACCGGATACTCAGATGCCTAGACAATTGACAGTGGCAACGATGGTGGTGGAAATAATGAGATAAGAATGACACAAGCTACTAGGATGGCAGCTCTGATACCATATAACTGAGGCTCCATCTTAAAACTAATTGGTGCCAAGTGGAGTAACCCAAGTTCTTATAAGGTGTTCTTAGAGTTTTTGATTTTTTTGATGTGGGACAAGTGTTATATTCTAACAGTTCCGACCCAGGATAGGTCGACCCAACCTCACCCATTGACGGAGCTCCATGCTTGACCTAAGTCAGATCTGGCCCGACCCGAAGATAGCACAAGAAGTCGGGACTATTGTAATATACTGACCCGAAGACATCCTAAGAGGTCAGACCTATTGACTCAACCCGAGGACATCCCAAATGGTTGAGACCACAAAAGTAAATATTATGGCAATGTCTAGTCACTCAAGGTTTAGTATAAATGTAAGTGACTCATCACAATGGAGATAACTAATATTGGGTACATATACCCTACATTTTTTCTCTCCCCTTTACTCTTTTTTGCTTACATGCAATTTGAACCCCATAACTAACCTGAGCGTCGGAGTAGGCATTCGGGAGTAACCCCAGGGTGCTTTGTTTTGCAAGTTGAACGCTACATGAACAAATGCACAAGCCCATCTGGAAAGACTACGAGCTTATCAGGCCCGTTACCAAATTTTGACCTTAACAGATTGACCCCGTCTGTAGAAAATGAGAGAGTATCTCACTGAGATATCACTACCAATGCAAGATAAGTAACGATAATAGTCGTTCCTTGCTAAACTATTATCTATTTACTGCTTAATACATGAACGATTCCACTTTAGGTGCTTACGTAACAGTGCAGCTTTAGCTCATGATGCTTAAACGAGATCAACTCATATCAGTTGGGGTATTTTTATTATCAGCATCATAGCTGTCCTACCCATTCTCAAAGCCATGTGCTTACAAAAACTATTATGGCATTTGAGGGTTCGCCGGGCCATATTAAATATTTTTCAGCAAGATACCTCCTTACATTCAACGGCCACAGTGATTTGCTTTGAAATTGTGTGCCCTTATTATGTGCTGACGGTAAATTACTGCTAGTAGATTCATATGCGACCTGTCATGCGAACAAAACTTCCACGTGCATAAGTTGAATTTTTTAGACACACATCTATGTTTTAAATGTACACCCAAAGTATTTGATAAAATGCACTTTGTATGAGAAACTTAGACAAATATGTGTCTCTCATGATAGCACTTGTGGTGTTTGTCAAATGGCCGAGGCGTATTTTCTACTCAGAATTTAGACCATCTTTCGCAGATCAGTCATCATTGTTGCTGTTTTACGTTACACACGCTAATCGCGATCTGTGTAAGCCAAACATGTAATTGTGTTTCTTACAACTCACAATCCTTTACCTCATTAAACATACTGTTCTATATCTTAAATTCAGGAATCTTTTTTAACTGTTTTCTCATTTATCCGCAAACTCAGATAAATTAAATTGAAGCATTAACTATCCCGCGGGTCTTTTATCTTTATAAGTTGTGTCTAGTTAATCAGTTATTTTTCAAAGGCTAATTTACCGAAATGATCTTACATCTTTGTCTTTTTCGACATTTAAGTCCTGTATCTTTCATTTTAGACAAAATGGTCATTTATCTTTCATTTTGGTGACATTCATTAGTTTTTGGAGAAAAATCTATCAAAAAATAATGTTAGTGAGCACATAAATGATACGTGGTCACAAAATGCATAAACTTTGGGATGCTTATATTTTATTGCATAACAATTTTACCCCTAGAGATTTATGAATTTTACCTTTACGTGTCATTCACGTGCTCATTAATGTTATTTTTTTTGCTGAATTTTGCTCCAAGAACTAACAATTGTCACAAAAATGAAAGATGAATGACCATTTTGTCCAAAATAAAAGATACGGGACTTAAATGTTAAAAAAGATAAAGATGTAGGACCAATTCAATAAATCACCCTTTTTCAAAATAATACTATTTAGTCCTTCATCTTTTAAATTTGTACCTTCCATCAGTCTTAGAGCAGAATTCCATTAGTTTTACTATGAGAATTTTAATAGAAGTCAGCTCTAAGACTAATTGAGGAACAAATTTAAAAGATAAAGTACCAAGTAATGTTATTTTAAAAGGTAAAAGACTAACTAGACTAAACTCACACCAAAAAAAAAAAAAAATCAACTAGACTCGACCTATAAAGAAAAGGGATTCACGGATAATTAACCCTAAATAGAATAGGAAAGATAAGAAGATAAAGAGGGTTGTATCCTTTATTATATGGGTATTGATTAAAAAGTTGTAGGTAGCTGAAAAGTAATGGATGATCACTAGGAATCTATTTTTTGTAACTTCATTTGTAAATTGCAAGTCTACATTTCCTTTCTGGTTCTTGGCCTTATCAAACGTCATAGGTGCGTACTTCTATTATTATTTTATTCATTGTTCATGTGCCAGTAAGCCTCACCAGCCACCTTACTTGGACTTGATTTGTTTTATTCCACAGCACAAATAATATTATTTTCGCACTAGTGATATTTTTTTTTTAGTTTAGCTAATCAAACTAATAGTATCCATTCACTTTTCTGATCAAGGGATTAAGTGTTACAAAAAATATTTTAAAGTGTTGCAAGTCTATATACTCCAAGGGGTAAAGTGAATTTAACCCAAACCATCATTTTTTTATTGAACTTACCAATTTCACACACTCACTGATGTTTAACTTTTTGTCGAACACAGATGAGAAATGCTCTCCTCTGCTCCGAGTCTCCCCATCATTTTGATTGTTAGTGTTCGCTCTATCAATCTTGTCACTAAGGTCGTATCAATCTTGTCATTAAGGTCGTCAGTAAATGTAGAGTGAGTGTGCTTTACTAAAAAGTCAAGCTCTAAATTCTGCTCCTTCAATTAAATCTCAGGTTCTCTATATATAATTGCACTCCCTAAATAAGGTTCTTTTCACATTTTCCTCACGGTACTAATAAATTTGCCTTGAGTCTCAAGAAATGGTTTTAATTATCAAGAACAAGTTTTGAAAATAAAAAATATCTTTATTTCCGAGTGTCGATAAACAAACTATTTATAAACAAAATTCTAATAAAAACAGTAAAATTCTAAGTTATAACCACTCATAAGGAGAGAAATTTAAGGCTTCACAACACGTTTGTTGGAATGATTCTAGTGCTGTCTTTGTTGGTTGTTGCTCCTCTTATAGAGGAAACCGGCTAATAATCGTCGACAATTTTTGGACTTGCTTGTATATCTCTTACGTTTGTTTCTCTTAGTTTTGTTACCATGTGTTTCCTATTTTTTAACATATATAGTCATTCTATATATATATATATACACGTGCCCCACTATCTGTCTCATATCTCTTGATTAGTCCCATGATCGGCTATATGATTGTCCTCATGGTCCCCTGTCGACAGTTTGTTTATTTAATTAGTCAACGGGGGGACGTAGTCTCAACTTATATATATATAAAACCCAGTGGAGTTGGCCTCTTCAGCTTGAAGAGCATGATTTATTGTCATGTAAATGTTCAATTATTTCCTTGTCGAATTGCTTGCCTTTTTTACATTCGTAGTAGCTGTGCCGCCGGTCGTCGTTGCACAGGCTGATCAATCAGGTTGTAATTAAGCTCATATCCTTGAATTTCATTATTACTACTCCAATGTGTAACACACTACTCTATTATGTAGTTGCTTATGTCTAATCTCCTTTTGCGCTTTCTCTTACTCTCAGGATTCATCAGCATAGACTGTGGTTTATCTGAAAGTTCTAACTATACCGATCCGGACACTGGAATCTTCTACACTTCAGATGCAGGCTTCACAGATAGCGGCTTGAACAGGGTGATATCAGCACCACCTCAAGAACGTAGAAAGCTATTCTTCTCCGTAAGAAGCTTTCCCGAAGGAGACAGAAATTGCTACACCCTAAGACCTGAAAAGAGGAAGAACAATAAGTATTTGATAAGGGCACGTGTCATGTACGGAAATTATGACAACAAAAACGAAGGACCAGAATGTGACCTATATCTTGGAGAAGATTTGTGGGATAATGTTACTTCCTTTGCTGCACCTCTTGTTGCAATAAGAGCTGTAATTTTAATTGACTTATGTTTTGTCAAAATTATGTCTTAACTGAGTTTAATTATGGTATATGCATATATGTTTGGAAAACTTTGATTGACAGGTTTACCATATTTACAAGAGAGTTAAAAAGGCAAATTGATATTTTCTTATTTAATTGAAGATTTGACGATGTGCTACGACAAAAGTCTGTTACATAGGAAATCTGATAGAACATGTGTTGCTGCGGCAGATTGTGAAACAAACAGCTTGTTTATGCTTCCGCTATGCTTATTGTTTTAATCTTTGATGGGAAGAGTTTTTAGTTTGTTTATTATTATGTTCATTATTCGGGAGAAGAAGGTATAGTTCTCAAGAGAGAACATTGCAAGTCAAGAGGAGCTCACCAAACTGAGGTTCATTAAGGAGTTCTACATCGAGGCGTCAAAGGTTAAGAGAGCGTTTTTACTTAGGTAAGCCCGTTGATATTGTAACTTGTTATTTATTAATGAATAAGTTTGTTGGACCAGAGGAAGTCCCGTGGATGTAGACCGCACGGTTGAACCACGTTAAATCTTGGTATCCTTACTTTCTGCATGTGTTTATTTATTTTGTTTAACTCTTGTTACAACAAGCGAATAACCAGAAACTATCAAGTGGTATCAGAGCAAGTTATTGAACTAACTCAGTTAGATCTTTGGAATAGTTTTCTGGTTTTTCTTACAAGTATGGACACTCTGCAAGATGGCAGATCAAACAATAAATCACATCTTCTCATGGCACAAATTATTCATACTGGAAGGCACGGATGAGAGCTTTCATTAAAGCTATTGATGAAGCTACTTGGAGAGCGGTGTTAAGTGGATGGGAATACCCTACTGCCACAACTGCTGAAGGCACTGTTGAGAAAAAATCTGAATTGCAATGGACCAAAGCCGAAGACTTGGCAGCCACCAACAATTTAAAGGCGTTGAATATTATTTTTAATGTCGTTGATCTTAATCAATTCAAGTTTATTTCCTCTTGTGAAACATCGAAAGAAGCTTGGAAAATCTTGCAAACAGCATATGAAGGTACTGCTGCAGTAAAAGTTTCGAAATTATAAATACTTGTAACAAGGTTTGAAGAGTTGCGGATGCATGAGGAGGAAACCATTGCTGAATTTAATGCTAAGCTTTGTGACATAGCAAACGAAGCTTTCGCATTGGGAGAAAAGTACTCAGATTCAAAGTTGGTAAGAAAAATGCTGAGGTCACTTCCAGACAGGTTTACTATTAAGGTTGCAGCAATTGAAGAAACAAAGAATGTGGATTCCATGAAGCTTGATGAGCTAATGGGGTCTTTGCAAACCCTTGAGATGAAATTCAAGCAGAAAAGAAAAGAAAAAGGGCATTACACTGGAAGCAGAAATTTAAAAAAGAGAGGATGAAGATCCTTCTGATGATGATGAATTGATGGAATCTTTGGCCCTTCTAACGAAGAATTTCAAAAAGGTGTTAAAAAATGGAAGAATCAAGCTAAAGACCCAAAAATCACAAGCTTCAGCAAAAACCCTCATGCTGTAGCAAATACTGAAAATTTCAAGAAGCAGAATGAAAAAAATGTTGGATGGAAAGAAAAAGAATAAAGGAATTCAATGTCAGAAATGTGAAGGCTCTGGTCACATTCAATCTGAGTATGTAAATACTTTGAAAAGAAGGAAGAAAGCCATGAATGCTGCATGGAGCGATGAAGAATCAAAAAGTAACAGCAGCAATGATGAAGAGCACACAAGCAACTACTATGTTGCGTTCTGTGCTATAACAGCCTAATCAGATGCTGAGACATAAACTGTTCCCGCTGTAGCAGAATTGGCAACAACATCAGTAGCAAGATTGGTTATGTCAGATGATGAAACTGATTTCGGATTGGACAGTAATGAAAAAGAAGACAAATTCATAAGGACATACAAAACGATGTACCAAAAATGGCTGATTGTGTATAGGGTGAACCAAGATCAACTAATCTAGATTGCCGAACTTGAAAGAGAAAAGGCTGAGTTGCAAAAAATCTTTGGGAAAGAGTCAGCAAAAAGCCGACATGCTGCAGCAAGAACTGTCACAGATCTAGCAAGGTTTCAAGATGATGAACTCAGGTACTAAAAAGATTGATTATATGTTATCCATTCAAAATTCTTGCAGGGATCATACTGGATTGGGATATCAAGAAGGAGCATCAACAAGTCAAATAGTTTGTGTCAAAAAATATGGAAAATCAATGGTGGAACAATCTATTGCAACAAAACCTGGCGCAGAAGCAGGAACTTCACAGGTAAATAAGTTCATTCCTATATGTCATTATTGCTTCATTCTTGGTCATATCAGACCTCATTGCTATAAGCTTATGAGAGCATTGAAAATGAGAAATAGAACTTATCTCCACCTGTCGCAACAAAAGGTAAAACATATATGGGTAAGAAAGTCTCATATATCTTGTCTAGTCTCTTACACTGCCTTGAAAGCATGTCCTACTAACTCTTCGTACTTTGACAGTGGTTATTCTAGGCACATGACAGGTGAATGAGAGATTCTCGAAAATTACAAGTCATGTAATGGATGCGAAGTAACCTTTGGGGATGGTGAAAAAGGTTGTGTTCTTAGAAAATGAACCCTTGCTCTTAAAGGCTTTCTAAGATTGAAGAAAGTTTTGCATGTAAAATGACTCAAAGCAAACCTCATTAGTATTAGTCAATTGTGTGATCAAGGATTGCTTGTAAACTTTACCAAGGATTGTTGTGAAGTAATTGATAATTCTAACAAATGTGTTCTTGCAGGAAGTAGGTCAATGGATAATTGCTATATATTTTTTATTCCACATGAACAAAATTTTGTTTATCAAAGCAACATAGTTGATAGTACTAAACTGTTGCACCTCAAGTTAGGACATTTGAATTTCAAAACTCTAAGCAAAATTATGAACATAGGTATTATTCGAGAAGTTCCTAAATTGAAAATATTGAAGCATGAGGTTTGTGGTCCATGTCAACTTGGAAAGCAGGTAAAGACCACTCATAAACAGCTACAACAGATTGCCACGAAAAGGACTTTGGAACTCTTGCATATGGATCTCATAGGTCCTATGCAAACTGAAAGCCTTGGTGGAAAAAGGTATGTGTTTGTTTGTATTGATGACTTTTCTAGATATTCATGGGTCGATTTCGTGAGGTTGAAATCTGATACAATTGATGCATTCAAAAGATTGTGCTTGAAAATTTCAAATGAAAAGGATTGTCACATAGGAAAAATTGTTAGAATAAGAAATGATCATGGTAAGGAATTGGAGAATCATACCTTCTCTGATTTTTGTGATATGCATGGAATTTCTCATGAATTTTCTGCACCAAAAACATCATAGCAAAATGGTGTTGTAGAAAGAAGAAATAGACTTTGCAAGAAATGTCTCGTGTGATGATAAATGCAAATAACATTCATCATAAGTTCTGGGCTGAAGCTGTTAACATTGCTTGTTATACTGTGAATCGAGTATATCTTCGTCCACGTACACTTAAAACCCCGTATGAAAACTGTAAATGTAAGAAACCTTCACTTAATCATTTTCATGTATTTGGAAGTGTTTCCTACGTCTGAAAGGACAGAGAGCCAAGAGGTAAGTTTGATGTATAATCCAACAAAGGTATATTCTTGGGTTACTCTACAAATAGCCGAGCTTATAGAGTGTTCAATTTACATACACTTACTGTGATGGAGTCAGGTAATATTATGGTGAATGATAATATAGGTGCACTAAAAGCTGGTGAATCAAATGTTCCAACAGGTCATTTTGCTCTAGAAAATATTACAGTAGAAGCTAGAATGCGTGATACAGGAACGAACGCTGCTACAACAGGAACTGAAGCTGACACAACAGATGCTAAATATGGTACAACAGGTACTAAAATAGAAGGTGATGAGCAAAGATTTTCAGAACTTCAGATAGCTGAACCTTCAAGTAGAGGTCAAAAGAAGCACTCAAGGAGTGATATCATTGGTTCCTTGCATGATGGTGTTCGAACTTGAAACAAGCAAAAGGTTTTAGTAATGCAGATTGGGCTGGAAATGTGGATGATAGGAAGAGCACTACTGGAGGTTGCTTCTATGTAGGTAACAATCTTGTTTCATGGTACAGCAAGAAGCAAAACTCAATTTTCTTGAGCACTGATGAAGCATAATACATAGTAGTAGGTAGTTGTTGTGCTTAACTTCGTTGGATGGGTCAAATGATAGATGATTATGGTATTGATCAAAATCGATTTACTATTTTTTATGACAACAAGAGTGCCATAAATATCTCAAAGAATACTGTACAGCACTCACGAACAAAGCACATTGACATAAGGCATCACTTCATAAGAGAGCTTGTGGAACAAATAAGGTTGTGTTGGAATATGTTGCAACAGAAAATCAACTAGCAGATATCTTCACTAAGGCACAAGACTCTGCACGGTTTGAGACCTTGAGAAAAGCCTTAGGCATCTATTCTCTATAAGTTTCATTGGTTTGTGTGTATGTGCATTGGTTCATCACTAGAACATTAAAAATTATATGTATAAATTAGCTAGTAATTTCATTTGTGGAACCATATTATCAATGCACATCATGTACTTGTCATTCTGATGAATCTTAGATTGAAGTCTTAATAGGAAAAGATTGTGAACTTGCTTGACCACTGGGGATCTAACAAAGAGAAGTCTCTTTGAGATTCATTCCTGAATTCTATTCACCTGGCCAAAAGAAAAAATCATATGCAGGATATTGCAACAAATGTTGGAATGGAAAAGGCTACCTAAGACTACAAAGAATAGTTCTAGAGTGAAAGCCACCATACCAAGAGAAAAAAAAAAAGAAAAAAAAATGTTGAAATTCTTGTTTGAAAGAAGATTTTAAAAAAAATCCTGCAGGGGTGATTAGAGGACCAAATATGTTGGAACAAGTGTTGCTTCTAATCTGACCTGGTGTGATGGATGTTGAGGACCGTCTAGAGTGGCTTGTACATGAAACATACACACACATGGTCCACTCTTGAAATTCTTGTGTAATTTATGCATATGATCAGTAGAAATTCTAGTGGTGACTCAAAGTTCATACTCATGAGACTATGTTTGGTTTTAAATTCTGAATTTTATGAAAAGACAAAAGAATCTTGAGGGTTAATGTCAAATTGTGGAATTTGCTTGGTTGACGTATGTTGCAGCATAGTCTCACACATCAAGTTTCGGAACTAAAGTCTGGTCATAATTTGCTGCAGCACAAATTTTGCCTATTTGTCTGTCATGTTTTTTGTTGCATCAAAAACAAAGAACTAACAGTTTTGTCGTAGTAACGCTTTTCTTACTGATGAACGATGCTGCAGCAGGAGTTAGAGTAGTTACTACTGTACGCTGATGTTTTATAACTGAAATTTTGAGCGGAAAATTAATGGCACAATCAAAACACGTTCTTTCAAAAGCAGGAGAGACAAATAACTTACCAAAACCGTTCAACTTCCTTCTCGTTTCAAAAATAGTGCTTTAGTTTATTTCCTTTCTTGTTTACTGATCAAATGCCTTGATTTTTGCTTACCATTTTCTTTCTCACATCTTTACCTTCTCTTCTCTTTTCAGTTACTTGTTCACAACACAATACAAGCAGTCTACTCTATCTTTTTCACAAATTACAAGTGCTACAACAATGGCACGAACACGCACTAGAGCACGCCGTTGGCCCCAAGCTCCACGCAACGCACCTGGAGGTGACCCTAACAAACCCCTTACATGTGACGACATATCGTCAAGTGCTGCTGACACTGCCAATCTTGAGAATCAGCCACCACCATCTACTGGTGACACCACTTCCGCTGTGGATCACAAAGGAAAAGCTCGAGTCTCTGATTCATCTGCGTCTGAGCCAGACTCGAGTTCTAAATCATCCTTTCAAGAAGCATTGTCTGAGTCGCTGGGAGTGGAAACTGAATCACCGTTTATTGGCACTCTTACTCGCACGAAGGGAGTCATTGTTGAACCCAGTATTGCAGCACTATCTATTAGCACGAAGAAAGCTATGCCCGATGCTGCAGCAAAAGGAACTTCCCATGCAAAAATTGTTATGACTGATGAGAACATGGTTGCCACTGATTCAGATAATGATGATGCACCAACAGCAGACCACCCATCAACTATTCGACAAAATGCATCCTCCACAGATTCATCTGATTCTCATGCTATGCCTAGCATTGTCGCACTTGAGCAAGTTGCAGATGATGCTGCTACAACATCTCCAGCAAATGCTGCAGCAACAAATAACCTAAGTACACCACTGAATGCTGCACATACTGCTGCAGCTGTCACGACCCCCATTTCCGTAATTACAAAAATAGTCTCTGATACCACAATAATAACAGGGAATTAAAATTTAAGCCTACAAATCCTCAAGCATTCTGGGGTCGTGATGCCATGGGTTTCAAAAGATTTCTCCTTTTAGGTCCGCTAAGGCACATTATACTAGCCCGAGCTCTAATTTCCACGGACCAAACATCCAAGTTGTTAATCATCAGAATTAAACCACCTATTAATAACTTAATTCTAATAAAACACATTATACAAGCTTTATCACTAATAATTAAAATTACAACTAACGGATACATATTCACAAGACCTAGATCTTCTAAGTTACATCATATAGATTCAACTACTACACCTAGACTTCAGAAGAATAATAACTACTTATATATAACCAACGAATCCAAAAGAATAATTACAATCCTTCAATGTAACTAAATTCACATAACTTAGAAGTAATACACAAGAGAATACATCACGATAATTAGCATGAACATCGATGGTAGAAAATCCAGTTCAACACATTGTTGGGGCTTTCCATCCCAAGTGGCTCAATTAACCTGAAATAGTCAAGAAAGAGGCGTGAGCTAAATGAACACTTAGCTCAGTGAGGGCTACGGGGAACGGGGATTTTCGTAAGCATTTTTAACATTTGAAAAGCTTTTTTTGAAAACATGTCATGTCATGCATGAGTTGCAAGTAAGTACAATAAATTATGAACAAGTAATAATATATAACTCTACCTTCTTAGGACCTCAAGGGACCCAGCGAAGGTAGATTTATCATATACCAAATGATACTGTTTACTTGCAATTGCTAGAGACGGTCAGCCTTGATTCAGTTCTAATTCATTTTTCCCCAACTCCAAACATTAGGTGATATCCGAATATCCACCGGGGACTATGGTAGTCGAGACCGACTAGTAACCCTATGTTACCCAGGGGAAACGAACGCTACCATACCCAATATTGTGGTTGCAACCACCGCGCCCGTAATTATTAACAATATAAGCACAAGATAGGAAACAACATTGATAGGAGGCTAACAAAGTATGTTGCCATCATTCAAGTACAACAAACATCCATGTCAAGATCTTAATCATATCAATTTAACTCATAAACAAGTATGTGATAATCAACCAAGAAGGTTATTCACAATAAACATGTATAAGCATGTAGTATTAAGTAACCCGCTTTAGCTTGGTATGCATGATTGGTACTAATTTCATGTATAACTTCTATGACATTATGCAAGGATTAACCATCTTATATTCCCTACATCCATTAGTTTCCCAACATCCCATAGGAATTTGACAATAATATAGCACTCAAATTGTGGCACAAATCGATAATTTAATCCTACTATTATAAACTAGGGTTCGATACGGTTCTAACACCTCCAGCCGTGCCCCAATCCGACCTCTGTAGCTCTCGGAATCACTAAAACAATTTAACGCATTTGACCAGAAGCCTCATCAGCGGACGAGGGGTCCTCCACTGGTCGATCGGTATAGGGAGGTCCCCCGGTCGTGCTGTCTGCAGGAAAACTCAACCTTCTACAACATACTCTCCTAACAATACCAACTACCAACTTACACACCCAAGCTTAACAACTAAGATAGCTCAATCCCAACTTCTAGCAAGCCAATCACATGTACAACACACATCTCAACATCATGCTAGCATTCAAGGGTTTAAGCAAGATTCATAGAACATTACAAATAACATTGCTCAACACAAGTCTATATCTATTATTAACAAGCTCCATGCCTATTCCATAGGGTATATAACAAACTATATGATTTTGCAAAGCTTTTGAAAAATCATCCCTCACCTATTTGAATACAAGCTTGGTGGTGATGATGCAAAGAAGAAGCTTGAAGATGTTCTAGAACCCTTGCCTTCTTCTTTCTATTTCCTTTTCTCCCTTCTTCTTCTTCTTCTTCTTCCTCTCTCTTTTCTTTGTTGATTGTGTGTGAGAGTGTGTGTGTAGTGTGTGTCAAGTGAGGTATATGTGTGTTATAGTATATGTAAAATGTGTATGTGTATGTATATGTTTAGGTAGGTAGGATATTTTAGAAAGCCCCAAATGAACAATTTGTCCTCTTAATTTGGTTTTATTTGCTAGTTTGCCATATAGTTGTAGTTTAACTATTTTAGTTAGCTAACGTAATAGTGTTACAATTAATTAATGCCTACGATATCTAAAATACTCAATTACACGTTATTAATTTTAATTGCACGTTAAACAATGCAAGTGCACGTAAAATGAGGTAAATGTTTATAAAACCTTGTAAATGCTCTTAGAAGCTTATGAATGCAAATAAGAAAATATGAGTACACGTTAAATTAGGTAAATGCATAGTAAATGATGTAAATGTACATAAATTTATTCAAAGGCGCATAAATCAATATAAATATATATTAAATGATATAATATGCGTATGGGGTTTCGTGCGGGGCTTCACAACAACTAATGTTGAAACAGAAACCACACCTGGTCAAGCTTCATCTGGTGTTAAAGTTGCTGCAGCAAGTAGCGAGTCAAGCCCACTCAAACGCCGCAGATCCAAATGATCAGCACAAAAGATGAAGTCCACTGCCTTTTCTCTAGCAATTCGTAGCAAGATGCAGTGCACTATGAAGGCTGGGTATGTGATTAATCTTGTTCATTCCAAAAGGTTTTACTTTTCTGCCTTTGTTGCATGTTAGGATTTGTTTAATAAAAGACCCTTTGTGGAGAAAGAACTTTACATCCTGAATCTTATAAGGGCACAGACATACTTGAGCTTTTAGAACAACGAATGCTGATGGGCACAGTTAAGATTGTCACATCGTTGTTGCAACAATTGTTCATGAGTTTTATGCAAATTGACCAAGACCACAGGAGACCTTACTTCCCCATATTATTATCAAGCTTATGTTAAGGGTTATGTGTTCATTTTCTCTCCTACTGTGATAAATGAGTTTGGGGGTTTTGAGAAGCCGGAAGAAGATGTTGCAGAGGTTAAATTTACTCTTGATCATGTTGCAACAGAATTGTTAGGACACATTACAATATGGCCTCAGGGTAATCGACTAGCTGTTACAAATCTTGCCACGACCTATGCTACCTTGTATCAAATTACATTAGCCAATTGGTTTCCAAGGAAACATGCCAACACGGTACATACTGAGATGGCAACACTATTGTTTCAAGTTGGCATTGGTATGAATTTGAACATTGGGCAGGTCATTTTTAATAAGATTATGGAAGAAGCTGAAAAAAATGCTCCTATATTGTATTTTCCATTTCCTTCAGTGATTTATGGTGTTTTGAGCTTGCAGGAAAATGTCAAGAAATCAGATGAGGTAGTAGCCAAGCTTCATCATCCTTTTCGTTTTTCTAAGAAATTTTTGCAGGGCAAATATCACGCAGGTACTCAGGGGGAGCGTACTCTAGTTCCTGGTTCTGTTGCAATAGGATTTGATGCTCAAGGGGAGCATGATGCTACAACACCTAGTGGCGCAAGCTCAAGTGCTGATATGCGAGCTGTGTTACACCAGATCCAAGCTGAGCTATAACAGATTAGAACTGCTCAAGATACTTTTCAAGCAAATCAAGCTTAGATTCTCCAAGGGCAACAACATATTCTTGCCACGGTTCACCCTCCTGCACCACTAGATGCCAAACCCTTTGCCTTTGTTTGTCAAAAAGGGGGAGATCCATGGGCTGTCTACTGCATGTTCTAAAGCTCTGCTTCTTATTATCTTTATCTTTATCTTGTTTTTCTTGATCTGATATAGTTTGCTTAGTCTGGTTGTTTTTCATTTGTTTTTTATCTCTACTCTAATAACTCGTCATTGGCTCTGTCTTATATGATTGTTACACTGATGATGATTGTCTAATCTCAAGTGTGTTGTTACTCTGATATTTAGTTTTGCCAAAACAAAGCCAAATGAAGAGCTTGTTATGCCCCTTGTTGCACCTCTTGCTGCAACAAGAGCTGTGATTTTAATTGACTTGTGTTTTGCCAAAATTATGCCTTGACTGAATTTAATTATGGTATATGCATATATGTTTGGAAAACTTTGATTGACAGGTTTACCATATTTACAAGAGAGTTAAAAAGACAAATTGGCATTTTCTTATTTAATTGAAGATTTGAAATCTCCTTATTCAAAAAGGAAGGTTGCCTTCTTCAAGAATTGCTTGGAGACAAAGTCATTCCATATAACTCAAGGCCCAAGCACGGATTACCTTGTGGAGATTTAGGCAACTAATTCAGCATATATACAGAGCCTCACACGACTGGAAGTGTGTGCAAAAGAGAACTGAAAATGAGGATTTATTTGAGGATTTCGAGTTGTCAGGTTTTGCTGTAGCAGATTGACAATGTGTTGCGACAAAAGTCAGTAACATAGGAAATCTGATAGAGCATGTGTTGGTGCATCAGATTGTGAAACAGACAGCTTGTTTATGCTTCTGCTATGCTTATTATTTTAATCTTTGATAGGAAGAGGTTTTAGTTTGTTTATTGTTATGTTCATTATTCGGGAGAAGAATGTGTAGTTCTTGGGAGGGAACGTTGCAAGTCCGTTGATGGTGTAACTTGTTATTTATTAATGAACAGGTTTGTTGGACCAGGGGAGGTCCCATGGACGTAAATCGCACAGTTGAACCGCGTTAAATCTCGATGTTCTTACTTTCTGCATATGTTTATTTATTTTGTTTAACTTTTGTTAGAACAAGCGAATAACCAGAAACTATCAGCTAATTTGAGTTTCAAAGATGCAAATGATGAAAGAAGATGGGAAATTATACACACTCTGAAGACAGATTATATACATGTGTGTCTTGTAAAGACAGGAACAACGATTCCTTTCATATCATCATTAGAGTTGAGGCCATTGAATAATACTTCATACACTATTCAATCGGGATCATTAAACCTTCATGGACGGTAGGATCTAGGCTCTATGTCCGGATTTCGGAGGTGAGTCCTGTTATATAATCGTTCCAACATTAGTTTATTCGGTTTTCTAAATTTATTGAGCATGATATCATGGTACTAGCTATACGGAAACCAAATTCTTGTTTAGGTACCAGAATGATGTCTATGATCGCATATGGTAGAACCAGAACGCTATTGAACTACGGCCTAATACTACGTCATTAAAAACTAATCTTGCACTAGGTACAAGCACGTTCCAACTACCATTTGTTCTCATGAGGACGGCTGCTACACCCCAGAATTCAAGTGACTCTTTGTCATATCCTAGGAGCTTCCTAATTCATCTGACCAGTGTTATTTATACTTGCATTTCGCTGAAGTAGAGAAGCTACAAATCAATAAACCCAGAAAATCCCAAATCTATTTGAATGAGGAACCTTGGGACAAAGAATTTTCTCTGACTTATCTACAGTCATTTACTATGTATAGTACGTCTCCTGAGCGTGTTCAAACCACATACAACCTCTCAATAATTTCAACTAAAAATTTGATGCTTCCTCCAATCATTAATGCCATGGAGATTTATGTAGTAAAGCAGTTCAAAAATTCAGGGACAAATGATATTGATGGTATATCCTTGCCAACTGACATTTCCAATTCCTAACACCAATTAATAGCCAGAACATGTTTTAATTAAGTTTTCCATTTTTTGTATCATTAGTGGCTGCCATCTTTGGCATCAAGTCATACTATGGACTGACGAGAAACTGGCATGGAGATCCATGCGGACCTCCAACTTTGAGATAGGATGGTCTCAAATGCAGTGATGATTACAGTCCTAGAATTGTCTCCTTGTATGTATATGCGATTAGACGTCTAACACTTCTCATCTTAGTTCCAATTTCACAACTCTGTGATTAACCTTGTACCATGAACCTATCCTAGAGTGGATTAACCGGATCAATAAGTCCACATATAGCTAATCTTAAATCTATTCTGACTCTGTAAGTATGCGAATTTACTTGAAGAGAAAATTTAAGAAGATGACTTTTCTTTGCTCTTTCATTTTTTTTTAAATAAAGATCCAAAAATTTCATATATAATTATCACTTATGGTAAAATCTAATTGTTGCAGGGACTTGTCAAACAACAATTTGAATGGAACTGTGCCTGACTTTTTGGCTCAACTAGTTAATTTGATAGTCTTGTAAGTTCTATCATTTTAGTGTTCCTAGAAACTCTTTAGTGATAAGGTATCTGCAATGGTCAATGAAGTCAACTCAATAAATCTTCAAGAAGGTGCTAACTCAGCTGATCAAATTAGAAGTTAGTTAATTAGACATTAGTTGGATCCAGCTGTATTAGCAAATGTGATGAATTAGATTACTATAAATACACTTGAATGTACTGCATTATGTTAACTGAATAAGATGGATCGGATATTTTCTCTCTCCTTCTAAATCTTCTCATGATATCAAGAGCCACTAAAAGAGTCTTCTCTTTAGTCTTGGTCCTGAGCCTTTCTTTTTCCGCCATTGTTACACCTTCAAAGCTTCAAACAACAGCTTGAACTGCTACAATAGTGACTGATGATACGAATGTTTTACTGGCAAATCTTTGTCTGCTTCTCCAAAATCTAAACTCTCTAGTTCAAATAAAACTTGATAATAGCAACTATCAACTATGACGAGCTCAGATTCAAATAATTTTTTTCACAAATCAACTGCCGGATTATCTGTTAGGCACCAAATCGTGTCCTGCAAGACAGATTACCGATGCTGATGGTGAAAAAATTGTGAATCCTGCTCATGAACAATGGTGTATTGTTGACGAACACCTCAAAACGTGCTTGTATGCCTCGATTACGCCTTCGGTCCTCTCGTAGGTACTTATTCTACTAACTTCTTCTGTGATCTGGCATCATCTTGAAAAGTGATATCAGTACATGTTGCGACTTCATATTCAACAACTCAAAATGCGTCTTCATACTCTTAACAAAGGAGCACAATCGATTCAAACCTATTTGGATAAAGTTAAGGGTATTGTTGATAGTCTCGCCTCTGTATCTGAAGTAATTAGTGATGATGATCTAGTTCTTTATGTTCTGAATGGACTACCGCCAGAATTTGATACTATAACGGCCTCAATACGAGTGAGCAAAGAGTCTCTCAGAGTTGAAGAAATCACAAATCTGCTCATAACAGAAGATCTTCGTCTGAAGCGTGCTAACAAACGTGCAGATTGTAAATCCATTGCAACTCCTGCTTCGGCTGTAACTACAGCTTCTATTCGGCAATCACCTGACTCTCCTTATGCTGATCCAACTTTCTTTAGAAATATTATCAGAGCTCTGTAATATTTAACTCTTACACGTCCTGATCTTCAGTATGTAATGAATAGTATTTGCCAGCAGATGCACAATCCTACATAAGGACATTTTGCAGCTCTTAAATGACTCATACGTTATGTGCAGGGTACACTATATCTTGGCCTTCAATTTAGGCCGACTACACTAACAATGCAAGCCTTTTTCGACTCTGATTGGGCTAACAACATTCCCGATAGGAGGTCTACTACTGCTTTTATATATTTCTTGGTGCAAATTTGATTTCTTGGTTTACCAAGAAGCAGCTAACTATATCACGCTCTTCAATAGAGGCTGAATATAGAGCTCTTGCTTCCACTACTGCCGAATTTCGATGGTTGAGTTTTATGTTGAAAGACTTGTTAATTACTAGTCCATGTCCCAAGCTCTAGTGTGACAATATTTCTGCAATTGCACTAGCCTCAAACCCTATTTTTCACAACAGGACAAAACACATAGCACTCGACTATCATTTTCTTCAAGAGCTTGTAGCAGCCAAGTTTCTCAATCTTTCCCATGTTCCTAATAGCTACTCAGTCAGAAGGAAGATTGTCACCAAGGAGATTGGCGAAGTAATTCTAGCCTGAGTCTCAAACTCTGGTATGTAAGGGAAAAGTGCAACCCCCTTTGGATTTGAGAAAAAGGAAATGAAGAACGGGAATGAAACAAAATAAGGCGTTTCTTCCTCTAGTTTCGGATGAGCTTAAAAGTAAAGAAGAGATACACACTTTGGAATGGAAGAAGTCGAAGGGGTGAACGCACTTCAAGCTGGCGGAACAGATCAAGGAGATCCACTGGAATGAGCAGTAGTAGGATCTTATTATTGAAAGTTCAACTCCCTACTGCTCAACAACCTACTGATCATTTTACCAAGCCATTGCCAGTCGTCTGATTTCAGTTTTTGCGCAACAAGCTGCCCCTTCGATCCTCGCAGCTCAGCTTGCGGGGAAATGATAAGGTATTTGCAATGGTCAATGAAGTCAACTCAGTAAATCTTCAAGAAGGTGCCAACTCCACTGATCAGATTAGAAGTTAGTTAATTTGACATTAGTTGGATCCAGCTATATTATGAAATGTGATGAATTAGATTATTATAAATACACTTGAATGTACTGTATTATGTTAACTGAATAAGATGGATCAGATTTTTTCTCTCTCTTTCTAAATCTTCTCATTTAGTTAGTTTAGATTAATCTCAGTTTTTCACATAATAATAAGACATGCAAGTGCGAGTCTTACCAATGATATGAGAGACCTATGAGTTAGTTTAGATTAACCCAAGAGTTTATCTAATGTTCCATGACACAAATGAAAGAAGATTAATTGGTCATTTATTTTTCACTCTAAAGAGAAACTTAGCAGGGAACAATTTTGTTGGGCCAATACCACCAAAACTACAAGAGAAGTCAAACCAGGGGTCATTGTCTTTCAGGTATAAATTACTAAATTAAAATTCTTTTTTTTGGCTAAGTTAGTAAATTAGAATCTTGTATACCGTATAAGCCAAACTGTTTTAGGGCTAAAATGTTTTATACTTTTCCCTCCTTTATCATGTAAATATATTAATAAAGATCCTCTCCAACATTTAGAAACTAACTTCAGAAATTTTATAAAATGGGCTTTCTAGTAATTTGATTATCTCACTACTGCTAAGGGACAAACAATCAGCAACTTTTCAATAACACAGGGATTGCTTTTGTTTAGGAACTGTAATTTTTCTAAAATTGGCTCTTTTCTGTCAAACTTGAACAGTATCGATGAATTGTCCAACAATGCAAACAATAAGACTAGCAAAAAGAAGAAGAAGGTTGCCCTTCCATTAGTAGCGTCAACACTTGCGGCTTTCTTCTTGTCTTCATTGTATTTATTACCGTGTGCACCATCAGAAGAAGAAGAAAAAGAACAGGTTTGTAAAATTCGCACTGATTTTATTAGGATGGAATTCTTGTCTGAAAAGATTAGTTTAGCAATAATTCCTACAAAAGGGGATTTTTGCTTTCTTGACTTATACTAGTTGTTCATTATCCTATTTGCAGTGATCAAGAAGGGAGACGTTAATGCAAACAGGAATATTGCAGTATTAGAGACTAAGACTCGGCTAATTATGTACTCATAGGTTTTTAAAATTACAAATAACTTGCAGAAAGTTTTAGGAAAATAAGGATTTGGCACGGTCTACCATGGATTTCTAGGTGACACTCAAGTTGCTGTGAAGATGCTCAATCCTTCATCAACTCAAGGACACAAAGAATTTTACGCAGAGATAAGTATCAATTTTAAAGTTGACGCATAAATAAAGAGAACAGAGGTAGCTCCCCCTTCCCCTGCCAGCCTTTGCTATTCATAGAATCATGTTAATTGCTCCTACATTATGCACATGTTCTTACCTTTACTTTCGAAATTCAGGCCAATCTTCTTATGAGCGTCTATAACAAGAACTTGACTTCTCTCGCCGGATACTGCAATGAGGGGACTAACATTGGCATCATCTATGAGTACATGGCTAATGGTAATCTGTAACAGCACTTATCAGGTACAATGCTGATAATTCTGCACCAAGCATGTATGTTTATAACAATGGTTAGAGATGATCCTTGATGATGCCTTATTGGTTGCAGAATTGAGTTGGGAGTAAAGACTTGGAATTGCACTAGATGTAGCACAAGGTAATTTCAACTTTATTTCCTGATGAAAATAGTTTTAGAAGAATAAAGGAATTTGATTTCAGCCCAACTAGGCATGCATTAAATTTACTCTTCTTAAAGAGTGGTACATATGCACCCTAATGCCACGGCTTAGCTGGAGTGATATCTCCCAAGATATGAATTCAGGAAATCCACAGACTATTAAGCAATTCGTGCTACCTATGAATTGCTGTAACTTTATCCTGTTTCTATCAACTGCTATTAGAAGTTTTGACTATTATACTATTTTGGCAGGATTAGAGTACTTGCAACATTGATGCAAACCACCGATAATCCACAGAGATGTCAAGCCTACAAACATATTACTGAATGAAAAATTCCAAGCCAAATTATCTGATTTTGGGCTATCTAGAGCTTTTGCCAGTGAAAGTGGGACTCATGTATCAATTAACACTATGGCTGGCTCTCCAGGTTATATGGATCCTGAGTAAGTATTTCTTATCATCAGCCAACTATATGTATTGAATTTTTATGCACATAGTATAATTGGAAGAAATCTACAGGTGTCACTCATCTTACAAGTTAACCGAGAAAAGTGATGTGTATAGTTTTGGGGTAGTACTCTTGGAGATCATCACTGGTAGGCCAGTACTTGACGTGAAGTATGAAAATAGACACATAATTGAATAGGTGGTTCCTTTCCTTGAAAGTGGAGACATAAGAACAATTGTTGATGAGAGGTTTAAAGGAAATTTTAATGTTAACTCTGCATGGAAAGTTGTTGAATTAGCAATGGGTTGTGTCTCGCCATTCTACTAAAAGGCCAACCATGAATGATGTTGTGATTGAATTGAAGCAATGCTTGGTCTAACCTCAAAATAGAACCAAATAGTCTACCATGGCTTGTTGTGGAGAGTGAGTGTGGTCCTTTAGTAAGGTAAAATGGACTTGACAAAAAACCCTCGTTACAATCATTTCCTTGTTTTTGTTTCTTTTTATCATACTTTTATCTGAATGTTGAACCTTTGATCAGTCATTTTCATACTTGGACATTATCATACCCGTTCAGTGAATAATAAATTTCAATTTGAACTGCATATGTAATACATATGATGGGTTCATAACAAATACATAACTGAATTGAGTTTTACTAGAGTACATAACTCACACACCCGAGATAATTGAATGAAATGGTTAAGTAATAACTGTTGTAATTAGAGGTTTTAAGTTCGAACTGTGATTTCAGTACGAGTACATAACTCACAACGCCGTCATAATCAAGCAGCTATTATAACAACAAAGGTGAGGTAGCTATGTCATAAATTTTCAATCCATCAAACCAGTACAAGCCCCAAAACCACACTATTCCAAATTCATAGCAGGGAGATCATATCATACCAAATAAATCAGAAAATGGCAAATTTGATAATGAAAAATGGCTTCGACTATTCTCAACATTTTATGATGGAGGAAAGCCAAGCAAAAGTTGAGAAATCCATGAGCTATAAGATATTTTGTCATGCCTGGAAGTTTAATCAAGGAACTTAAGATGTGACCGCCGCAAAAAATCAGTTACTAAATGTACAATATATGTAAAAACAATTTTAAACCATATCATACATTTCATACATCACGTTCAAGGCTATATTTCACAAAACAAATTTAAACCATTCTTCAAAATAGCAAACAGAGCATCTAAACCATATTATAAATTTCAAACATCACATTTTCTGAATATCCTCAATTATCAATTCCAATATCAAAACAGTCACTAAATGTACAATCCATGTAAAAAGTAAAGCTAAACTTTCAATAGTCGTTGAAATAAAAAGTCTAAAGGGAGACGCTAAATTCCAAAGGTCTCTACCTAACATTGTCCAAGATTTTATTTTATTTTTTCTCAGTAGGGAAAGGAACATAAAGAAAAGGATAACAAGCCAAACAATGCTCAATAAGTAGGATTAGGTTACGCCCCTTGCTGCACCTCTTGCTGCAGCACGCCCGATAAAGAGTGATTGCCTTGTGTTTTGCCAAAATTATGCTTTCACTAAATTTAATTATAGGATATGCATATCTCTTTGGAGAAAATTGTGTTTGACAGGTTTTCCATATTTAAAAGAGTCGTGAGATGGAAAATTGACATCAACATTAAAAGTAATTGAAGTTTCCTTATTCACGCAAGGAAGGTTACCTTATTCAAGATTTGCTTGGAGACAAAGTCTTTCCATGAAACTCAAGGCCCAAGCATGGATTACCTTGTGAAGATTTAAGCAATTAATTCAGCATATATACAGAGGCTTACTTGACTGAAAGGGGTGCCAAAAACAGAGCTAAAAAGAAGATTACTTTAAGTATTTCGAGCAGTCAGGTTTTGTTGTAACAGATTGACAATGTGTTGCAACAAAAGTCAGTAATATAGGAAATCTGATAGAGCATGTGTTGCTGCAGCAAACTATGAAACAGATAGCTTATTTATGCTTCCGCTATGCGTATTGTTTTAATCTTTGATAGGAAGAGTATTTATTTGTTTATTGTTTCGTTCATTCTTTGGGAGAAGAAGGTGTAGTTCTCGGGAGAGAACGTAGCAAGTTGAGGAGAGCTCGCCAAACCCAGGTTCATTAAGGAGTTCGTCATCAATGCGTCAAAGGTCAAGAGGAAGTCTGTTACTTGTGTAAGTCCATTGATGTTGTAACTTGTGATTTATTAATGAAATACGTTTGTTGGACTATGGGAGGTCCCGTGGACGTAGACCGCATGGTTGAACCGTGTTAAATCTCGGTGTCTTACTTTCTGCATGCGTTAATTTATTTTGTTTTAACTTCTGTTTCAACAAGATACTAACTAGAAACTATCAAGTGGCATCAAGAGCAGGTTACTGAACTAACTCAGTTAGATCTCTGGAAGTGTTTTTTTCTGGTTATTTTTGCATATATGGACAGTCTACGTGATGGCGGATCAATCAATAAACCACCTCTTCTCGATGACACAAATTATTCATACTAAAAGGCACGAATGAGAGCTTTCATTAAAGCTATTGATGAAGCTGCTTTGAGGGTTGTGTTGAGTGGATAGGAACATCCTACTTCCCCAACTGCTGAGGGCACTATTGAAAAGAAATTTGAATTGCAATGGACCAAAGCTGAAGACTTGGCAACTACCAATAATTCAATGGCGTTGAATGCAATTTTTAATGCTGTTGATCTGAACCAATTCAAGCTTATTTCAAATTGTGAAAAGCGAAAAAAGCTTGGGACATTTTGTAAACGGCATATGAAGCCACTGCTGCAGTAAAAGTTTCCAAATTATAAATACTTGCAACAAGGTTTGAAGAATTGCGGATGCACGAGGAAGAGACCATTGCTCAATTTAATGCTAAGCTTTGTGACATAACAAACTAAGCTTTTGCATTAGGAGAAAATTACTCAGATTCAAAGTTGGTAAGAAAAACATTAAGATCACTTCCAGACAGATTTGTTATTAAGGTTGCAGCAATCGAAGAAGCAAATGATGTGAATACCATAAAGCTTGATGAGCTTATGAAGTCCCTACAGACCTTTGAGATGAAATTGAAACAGAAAAGAAAAGAAAAGTGTATTACACTACAAGTAGAAATTCAGAAACAAAAAGATGAAAGTCTATCTAATGATGATGAATTGACAGAATCTCTGGCCCTTCTGACAAAGAATTTCAAAAAGGTGTTTAAAAAATGGAAGAATCAAGCAAAAGGTCCAAGAGTCACTAACTTTGGCAAAAATCCTCATGCTGTAGCAAATTTTGAAACCTTCAAGAAGCAAAATGAAAAAATACCTGATGGAAAGAACAAGAATAAAGAATTCAATGTCGGGAATGTGAAGGATTTGGTCACATTCAATCTGAATGTGCCAATACCTTGAAAAGAAGGAAAAAAGCCATGAATGCCTCTTGGAGTGATAAAGAATCAGGAAGTAACAACAGTAGTGATGAAGAGCACACAAACAACTATGTTGCGTTTTGTGTTGCAGCAAACCAGACAAATGCTGAGACAGATGCTGAGGCAGAGACTAAACCCACTGCAGCAGAATTTGCAACAACATCAGCAGCAAGATTGGTTATATCGAAAGGTGAAACTGATTAGAAATTGGATAGTGATAAAGAAGAGGAACAGTTCATAAGGACCTACAAAATGATGTATCAAAAATGGAAAATCGTATGTTAGGTGAATCATGATCAACTAACCAAGATTTCTGAGCTTGAAAAGGAAAAGGCTGAGTTGCAGCAAAAAGCCGACATGCTGAAGCATAAACTATCACAGATCCAGCGAGGCTTCAAGATGATGAACTCAGGTATAGAAAAGCTTGATTATATACTATTCATTCAAAAGTCTTGCAGGGATCATACTGGATTGGGATATCAAGGAGAAGCATCAATAAGTCAAACAGTGTTTGTCAAAGAAACAGGAAAATCAAAGATGGGACAATCTGCTGAAACAGAACATGGCACTGAAACAGGAACCTCACAGGTAATGAAGTTTATTCATTTTTGTCATTATTGTTTCACCCTCGGTCATACAAGACCTCGTTGGTGCAAGCTTATGAGATAATTGAAAAGAAGAAATAAGAATTATCTGTACCTGTCGTAGCAAAAGGTAAAACATATTTGGGAAAGAAAATCGCATATCACTTGTCTTGTCTCATATACTGCCTTAAAAGCATGTCCTACTAAACTCTTGGTACTTTGACAGTGGTTGCTCTAGGCACTAGGTGAACGAGAAATTCTTGAAAATTACAAGTCATGCAGTGGAGGAGAAGTAACTTTTGGTGATGAAGAAAAAGGTCGTGTTCTTGGAAAATGAACTCTTGCTCTTAAAGACTTTCCAAGATTGAAAAAAGTGTTGCATGTTGAAGGAGTCAAAGAAAATCTCATTAGCATTAGTCAACTGTGTGATCAAGGATTGCTTGTAAACTTTACCAAGGATTGTTGTGAAGTAATTGATAGTTCTAACAAATGTGTTCTTGCAGGAAGTAGATCAATGGATAATTACTACATGCTTTCTGTTCCACATGAACAAAATTTTGTGTATCAAAGCAACATAGTTGATATCACCAAATTATAGCACCTCAAGCTAGGACATCTGAATTTCAAAACACGAAGCAAAATTGTGAACACAGGTGTTGTTCGAGGAGTTCCTAAATTGAAAAGATTGAAGCATAAGGTATGTGGTCCATGTCAAATAGGAAAGCAGGTAAAGATCACTCATAAACTACTGCAACAGATTGTCACAAAAAGAACTCTGGAACTCTTGCATATGGATCTCATGGGTCCTATGCAAACTGAAAGCCTTGGTGGAAAAAGGTATGTGTTTGTTTGTGTTGATGACTTTTCTAGATATTCATGAGTTGAATTTTTGAGATCTAAATCTGATACAATTGATGCATTCAAAAGTTTGTGTTTGAAAAATTCCAATGAAAAGGATGATCACATAGGAAAAATTATTAGAATAAGAAATGATCATGGTAAGGAGTTTGAAAATCATACCTTCTCTAATTTTTGTGATTTGCATGAAATTGCTCGTGAATTTTCTGTACCAAAAACACCACAGCAAAATGGAGTCGTAGAAAGGAGAAATAGGCTTTTGCAGGAAATGGCTCGTGTGATGATAAATGCAAATAACATTCCTCATAAATTTTGGGCCGAAGTTTTTAACACTGCCTACTACACAGTGAATCGAGTGTATCTTCATCCAAGTACACTTAAAACCCCTTATGAAATCTGAAAATGTAAGAACCCTTCACTTAATCATTTTCATGTGTTTGTGAGTGTTTGCTACATCTTAAATAATAGAGAGCCAAGAGGTAAGTTTGATGCAAAATCCGACAAAAGTATATTATTAGATTACTCTACAAATAGTCAAGCTTATAGAGTGTTTAATTTGCATACACTAACTATGATGGAGTCAGCTAATGTGATGGTAAATGATATTGTAGGTGCACTAAAATTTGGTGAGTCAAGTGTTACAACTCGTGATTTTGTTTCAGAGGATGTTGCAGGAAGCACCAAGAATGATGCAGAAGGAACAGTAACTTCAGACGCTGTTGCAGCAGGCACTGAAACTGTCGCAGCAGAAACTGGAACGCTTGAAACAGAAAATAACCCTGCTACAACAGAAACTAAAGGTGACGCAACAGGTGCTGAAACAGAAGGTCTTGAGCACAGATTTTTAGAACTTCAGATAGTTGAACCCTCAAGTAGTATTCAAAAGAATCACTCAAGAAGTGATATTATTGGTTCCTTACATGATGGTATTCGAACTCGGAACAAGCAAAAGGTAAACTACAGAGAGATGGTCAGGTATGCATGTTTTACTTCCCCTATTGAACCAAAGAATGTAAAAGAGGCTCTAAATGATGAAAGTTGGATCAATGCTATGCAAGAAGAGTTGAACTAATTTGTTAGGAATGATGTATGGATCTTAGTTCCTAGGCTGAAAGAAACAAACGTAATTGGAACAAAATGGATTTTTAGAAATAAGACTGATTAATGTGGCAACATAACTAGAAACAAGGCTAGGTTAGTTGCTCAAGGTTACACTCAAGTAGAAGGCATTGATTTTGAAAAAACTTTGCTCCTGTTGCTAGGCTAGAATCAATCAGACTTCTGCTATCTCTTGCATGTGTATTGAGTATTAAGTTATACCAAATGGATGAGTGCATTCTTAAATGGTATACTTAATGAAGAAGCATATGTTGAATAACCTAAAGGGTTTATAGATCCTCATCATCCTAATCATGTTTTTAAATTGAAAAAGTTCTTGTATGGATTGAAACAAGCTCCAAGAGCTTGGTATGAAAGGTTAACTAAATTTTTGCTTGAAAAAGGTTATAAAAGAAGGAGTGTTGATAAGTCTTTGTTCATTAAATTCATATCTGGAATTTTGATTGTTCAAATTTATGTTGATGACATAGTCTTTGGTGTAACAATTGAAAACAATATTAATGAGTTTGTTAATCAAATGCAGGATGAATTTGAAATGAGTATGGTTAGAGAACTGACATACTTTCTAGGTTTGCAGGTGAAGTAGTGGAAGAATTGTATCTTCGTATCTCATGAGAAATATGCCAAAAATCTTGTGAAAAGGTTTGGTTTAGAAGGCTCAAAACACATGAGAACTCCAATGGGGGCAAGCTCAAAGCTCATGAAAAATGAGGATGAGAAATCTTTGAATGCAAGTTTGTATAGAAGCATGATAGGGAGTTTACTTTATTTAACTGCAAGTCGACCTGATATTTGCTTTAGTGTAGGAGTGTGTGCTAGGTTTCAATCTAATCCAAAAGAGTCACACTTAAAAGCTGTGAAATGTATCATTAGATATGAGAGTGGGACTATTAATTTTGGTATTTGGTACACCAATGACACTAACACAAATCTTGCAGGTGTTAGTGATGCAGACTGGGCTGGAAATGTGGATGACAGGAAGAGCACTACTGAAGGTTGCTTCTATGTAGGTAACAATCTTGTTTCATGGTACAACAAAAAACAAAACTCAATTTCTTTGAATACTGCTGAAGCAGAATACATAGTAGCAGGTAGTTGTTATGCTCAACTTCTCTAGATGAGTCAAATGATAGATGACTATGGCATTGCTCAAAATCGGTTTACTATTTTTTGTGACAATATGAGTGCCATAAATATCTTAAAGAATCCTGTCCAACACTCACGAACAAAACACATTGATATAAGGCATCACTTCATAAGAGAACTTGTAGAACAAAATAAGGTTGTGTTGGAATATGTTGCAACAGAAAATCAACTAACAGATATCTTCACTAAAGCACTAGACTCGGTAAGATTTAAGACCTTGAGAAAAGCCTTAGGCATTTGTTCTCTTTAAGTTGATTTGGTTTATGTGTTTGTGCATTGGTTCATCACTAGAGCATTGAAAATTACATGTATAAATGAGCTAGTGATTTTATTTATGGAACCACATTATCAATACACTTCATGTACTCTCAACAACAAAAGATTTTGAACTTACTTGACGACTAGGATCTAACAAAGAGAAGTCTCTTTGAGATTCATTCCTGAATTCTATTCACTTTGTCAAAAGGGAAAAATCATATGCAGGATGTTGCAGCAAAAGTTGGAATGGAAAAGGCTACCTAAGACCACAAAGAATAGTTATAGAGTGAAAGCTGCCATGCCAAAAGAAAAAAAAATCTTGAAATTCTTGTTTGAAAGAAGGATATAAAAAAATCCTACAGGGGTGATTAGAGGACCAGGTATGTTGGAACAAGTATTGCTTCTAGTCTGACCTGGTGCGATGGATGTTAAGAGCCGTCTAGATTGACTTGAACATAAAACATAAACACACATGATCAATCCTTGAAATTCTTGTTTGATTTATGCATGTGATTAGTAGAAATTCATGTGATGACTCAAAGTTCATACTCTTATAAAAAAATAAAAATAAAAATAAATAAAATAAAATAAAAAAATCTTGGGGGTCAACAAAAATCTTGGGGGTTGAATGTCAAGGTGTGGAATTTGTTTGGTTGATCTAGGTTGCAACATAATCTCACATATCAGTTTTCTATGCCTTTTTCATCTGATCATAGTCTGCTATAGCGTAAAAGTGTCTATCTGCTCGTTATGTTGCATCAAAAATGGAATACTAACTGTTTTGTTGCAGCAATCTTTTTCCCTGATGTACAATTGCTAAAGCAGGAGCTGATCAGTTATCAATTTTTGATGATGTGTCATAACTGCAATTTTTTAGTGGGAAAGTAGCTGCACTTTTAATGCAGATCTTCCCAACGTAGGAGAGAGAAACAACTGCAAAATAGTTCAGTTTCCTCTTGGTTAAAAATTTTAGCTTTGAACTCCTTTACTTGATTACTCACTTATCCATTACCGTGATTTGTGCTTACCATTCTTCAGTCTTCCTCTAGTAATTATCTCTTCTCCATTCTAGCATCTTCATTTGTCTTAAGCACAGGTGCGACACCACGGCAAGAACACGCACTAGAGCTCGGCGCTGGCCACAACCCCTTTGCAATGCACCTGGGAGAGATCCAAGCAAGCCCATCACATGCGAGGACACGTCGTCCAGTGCTGTTGATACCACCAATCGAGAAAATCCACCACCATCATCTATGACTGACACTACTCCGACAACTGATCTTAAACGAAAAGCACAAATGTCTGACTCCTCTACTTTTGAGCCCAACCCAAACTCTGACTTCTCCTTCCAAGAGGCCCTCTCTGAGTCACTGAGTACAGAATCTGAGTCGCCGCTGTTTAGCATCCTTTATCGCACAAAAAAACCTACTGGTGCACCCAGTGTTGCAGCACCATCTTTTGGCATCGAGACAGATATACCCGTTGCTGCAACAACAGGTACTTTACATGAAGTTGCTCCAATTACTGAAGAAATGTTTGCTACCACAACCGTTGATAAAGATGCTCCTACAGAATACCCACCACCTGTTCGACAGAATGCTTCATCTACAAAATCATTTGATTCACATGCTATGCCTAGTCTCGTTGGAATTGAACATAATGCAGATGTCGCTGCTACAAAGTCTCCACCTGTTGCAGTACAACTTGAACTAGGCACTCCACCACATGTTGGACTTTTTGCTGCAACCGATGCTGAAGCAAAACATATACCAGGACAAGTTTCATTAGGTGTTAAACCTGCTGCAGCAAGTAGTGAATCAAGTCCACTGAAATGCCATCAGACCAAGCGTAATTAAAAAAGAAAAAGTCTACAGCCTCTTCTCCAGCGATTCACAGCAAAATGCAGCGCACTTTGAAAGCTGGATATGAGGTTCGTCTTGCTCACTCCAAGAAATTCTATTTTGCTAATTCAGTTGCTCGAAGGGATGCAATGAATAAAAGACCCTTTGTTGATGAGAGAACCTTGTACACTGATTCTTATAAAGGTACTGGCATTATTGAATTGTTAAAGCAAAGAATGCTATTACGGACTGTTAAGCTTGACACTTCTTATGTCCCTACCATTGTCCATGAGTTCTATGCGAATCTGACCAAGGCCACCAGTGATCCTTCGTCTTCATACTATCACCAGATTTATGTGAGAGATAATATGTTCTTATTTTCATCTACGGTAATCAATGAGTTTGTGGGCTTTGAAAAGCCAGAATAAGATGTTGTTGCTGTAAGTTTCACACTTGATCATGTTGCTACGGAGTTGCTGGGGCATGTTGTAACATGGCCACAGGGTAATCGCTTTGTTGCTATAACTCTCACCACTACCTATGCTGCTTTACATCGAATTGCATTAGCAAATTGGTTTCCCGGCAAGCACGCTAATACTATCAATGCTGAGATGGCCACCATTCTGTTTCAAGAGGGTATTGGGTTAAACTTGAATATTGGTCAGATTATTTTCAATAGGTTTATGGAGGAAGCTGAGAAAAATGCTCCCACTTTGTATCTTCTTTTTCCCTCTATTATCTATGAAGTTTTAAGCTTATAGCATAATATCAAGAAATCTGATGAGGTTGTTGTCAAGATTCCTCCTCCCTTGCGATTCTCTAAGAAATTTTTACAGGGAAAACATCAGGCAGGTCTTCAGGGGGAGCATCTTTTTGTTCCAGCTTCTGTTGCAGCAGATACTGATGCTTAGGGGAAGCCGAGTGTACCTGCCCCTAGAGGCACAGGTTCTGGCCCTAGCTCGCGTCCTGATCTGCAGGCGATGTTAGAACAGATTCAACTTGAGTTGCAGCAGCTCAAGACTGCCCACGCTGCTCTTCAAAAGACTCAAGCTCAATTTCTTCAAGGCCAACAACAGATTCTAGCCATCCTTGCCACTCTCTGCCCTCCCGCACCACCCGATGCCTGATTCTTTGTCTTTGTTTGTCCAAAAAGGGGGAGATCTTGTGGTAGTTTGTTAGTCTTATGATAGTTTGTTTTTAGTTTGTTTTAGATGTTTTTTTATGCTCTGTTTCGTTGTCTTTTCAATTGTTCTTTCTTTCTTGCTCTGGTACATTTTATGTGTTAAGTCTTACTCTGTTCCATAGTGTTTTATATCTTTATGTGTTTATAATGTTGATTGTCTGTTCTCAAGAATGTTGTTTTTGCCAAAACAAAGCCAAATGGGGAGCTTGTTACGCCCCTTGCTGCACCTCTTGCTGCAATACGTGCTATGGAGATTGATTGGCTTGTGTTTTTCCAAAATTATGCTTTCACTAAATTTAATTATAAGATATGCATATCTATTTGGAGAATTGTGTTTGACAGGTTTGTCATATTTAAAAGAGTCGTGAGAAGGCAAATTGACATCAACATTAACAGTAATTGAATTTTCCTTATTCAAGCAAGGAAGGTTACCTTATTCAAGATTTGCTTAGAGATAAAGTCTTTCCATAAAACTCAAGGCCCAAGCACGGATTATCTTGTGGAGATTTAGGCAATTACTTCCGCATATATACAGAGCCTCCCGCGATAGAAGAGTGGTGCGAAAAACAGAGCTAAAAAAGAAGATTGCTTTAAGTATTTCGAGTTGTCAGGTTTTGCTGTAGCAGATTGACGATGTGTTGCAACAACAGTCAGTAACATAGGAATCTGATAGAGCATATGTTGATGCAGCAAACTGTGAAACATATAGTTTATTTATGTTTCCGCTATGCTTACTGATTTAATCTTTGTTAGGAAGAGTTTTTATTTGTTTATTGTTTGGTTCATTCTTTGGGAGAAGAAGGTGTAGTTCTTGGGAGAGAACGTTACAAGTCGAGGGGAGCTCGCCAAACCTAGATTTATTAAGGAGTTCGTCATCAAAGCGTCAAAGGTCAAGAGGGAGTCTTTTACTTGTGTAAGTCCATTGATGTTGTAACTTGTGATTTATTAATGAAACGGGTATGTTGGACCAGGGGAGGTCCCGTGGACGCAGACCATACAGTTGAACCATGTTAAATCTCGGTGTCTTTACTTTCTGCATGCGTTAATTTATTTTGTTTTAACTTCTGTTTCAACAATATACTAACTAGAAACTGTCAGATTATATAAAAAAAGAGGGTATTGAAAAACAATATAAATGAAAAGATAAGCAAAATATCAAATTGCTCAAAAAGAGAATATAGTTGAAACAAGTATAAAGCTAAGCTAATGACAAACTTCTTAGTATGATACAAATTTCAGAAAATTCCAAACCATCGTGAAATTGATACGAAAAAAGCAAATTATTAGAAGTTAGAATCATAACAATAAGATAAAATGGCTCGTCATAAAAAAAGTTAAACACATCAAGAACTTATGGTACAAGTAGACATATACATATGGAGAGATATTTGATGGAGAATAAGACTAGAGTCGTAACTATGCAACGTAATCCCAAGTGAAAATACAAGGCTCCTCAAAATTTAAATAGAAATCGGGAATAACAACTTGGGGTTAAACACATTGATGAGAGGATAAGATCAGCTATTAAAAATGGAATCCTCTCATACTTTACAAACATATATATGAACAACATAATGAACAAGAAGTATAAGGTTATCAATGCAGGAACATAGACCATCCGACAAAAGACTTGCATGAGATTAGTCGCATAGCTTAGGAAAAAGAATGCCCATGGACTATGGACGAACTAATATTATAAAATATGCAAATGTTAGGAGATCAGAAAAGGCTTAATTTAAAGTTGACAAGAACGAAATATGGCTAGCCATGCAAGAGCACAAAGTGGTGAAACTAGAGCGAATACATAATTAATTGGACTTGGCTCCTCTACAATTTCATTCTCTACAATTTCACGCAATTGTCACTCTGATTAATGTCATGTGTCATTAAATATCATCAATGTACTATATTAATCTAGCTAAACTAGCTTTCCCACTATGATTAGAAAGCATTAAATACAAAATCTAAACTACCATGTTTAATTAACAAAACAAATATGGAAGCCATATTTAGCTTTTGAAGCCATACTTTTTTTTTGCTCCAAAAAATATTATGTGAGCATTTTTTATGGCAAGTGGTTTATGTAAGAATTATATTTTCCCGTGAAAACATTGAGCTCTGTTCATTGTATTTATAATGTGAGTATACAACCATGTTTGTTACAAATGATATACATGAATAATAACAGAACATGTACATGAATTCAAATACAAGTGTTTAGGCTAATGTAGGAGTCCTTAAGTTGACGTGTGAGAGAATAGAGGATAAGTGTCGCTTAACACCCCCTCGCAAGCTGAAGGGGGTTAGAACACCTAAATCTTGTCACACATAGCAAGAAATCATGGACGATACAATGGCTTGGTAAAGACATCAGCTAGTTGATCATTAAAGGCAACATACTTCAGTTGAAATGTGTCATCGTTAACCCGTTCTCGCACGAAATGAATGTCTATCTCAATGTGTTTTCTTCTCAAGTGAATAACAGGATTCCTAGCCATGTATGAGAAGGCGCAAGCTTGAGAAATTTGAACAAATGAAGCACCCACAAAAATTTAGATACTAACGCAGCTAATGAGTGATACTCAACTTCTAAGCTGGATTGAAAAATTTTAGTTGCTTTCTCGAGCTCTAAGTGAGAAGATTAGGTCCTAGATAAATAGCATAAATGGTTGTGAAGAGTTGGGTACTCGGGTAGCCAGCCCAATCAGCATCGCTGTAACCAGTGAGTAAGATTTGGCGATGGATGCAAAAGAAGGCCATATTGAAAAGTGTCTTTAACATAACGGAGAATGCGTTTTGCAACCATAAGATGAGGGTGACGAGGTAAGTGCATAAATTGACAGACAAAATTTACAGCATAGGAGATATCAGGACGTGTCATAGTTTAAATACTGCAATGCACCCACGAGCTATCAAAATTCTATCGAGTCAACAAGAGGATCACCTTCATCACGAGTTAAACAATCACCTAAAATGGGAATTTTCACTGGTTTGGAGCCATCCATACCAAATTGTTTTAGAAGCTGCAATGCATATTTAGTTTGTGTTTAAAACATTCTTTTTGGATAAGATCGAACCTTCATTCCAAGAAAATAGTGAAGTGAACCTAGATCCTTCATTTCAAAGGCAGAAGATAATTTAGAAATAAATTCTGAAATGCATGCAGTTGAATCTCCAGTGATAATGATATCGTCCACATAGATAAGAAGAATAAGAGTGTGGCCGGCTCTGTGACTGACAAATAAAGAGGTATCATGATGAGAATGGTCGAAATCATTTAAGAGTAAAAAATTGTTAAACTTTTGGTACCAAGCCCTTGGGGCTTGCTTAAGGCCATACAACAATTTTTGTAGCTTGCAAACATACTGAGGATGAGTATTATCAGTTAACCCTTGTGGTTGATGCATAAAAACCGTTTCAGCAGGAGCCCCATGCAAAAAAGCATTTTTAACATCCAATTAGTGTAAAGGCCAATTATTAGAGAGAGCCAAAATAAGAATGAGTCGAATTGTACCAGGCCAAACCATAGGGCTAAAGGTGTCACGCCCCAAAAAATTAATCAAGAGAAAACCGCAGAAAGCGTGACTGCCGCGCACCTAAGAAGGAATGCCCTTCTTAGATCTGCAAGGCGCTAAACATATTTAAACTAAAATTCACAAGCAATGTGGTATGCCAGAACATCTAAAACCAAAGACACAATTTAAATGGTTCACATCTCCAAGTAAAAGTTTAAAAGAACTCCAAAGTTTACATAATCCCATAAGTCCATAAGTATATGAAAGTTCGAAATCCAATAAGTCTAAAGCCAATAAAAAGTCTCTTTATTCCAATGTTCTACAAGTTCCGGCATTATATGAGGTCGTCTGGTCCTTAATCCCCATGCGATATCACTTAATTCTCACCATCTGCGAAGATATAGATTCAAGAAAACAAAGCCAGAATGAGAAAACGATCTCAGTTAGTAGTAGACCCCTTATGTCACACCCCAACTCGACCCCACCTACAATCAGTCAAGACGTAACGGAATTTCGGCAGTATAACGACAGTAATTAAGACACCGAGGATCTAAAGCAACCTCTCACAACATCATACAATCAAACTTATCAACCAAACAACAATCAATTCCTCAATACCATTAACAAATCCAACATAACCATATTATACAATAATCATTCTTAGACGATCCATTCATAGTTATACGCCTCCGTTCCAACATAATACCTTAACTTTAACATACATATCAAAATAGATTATAAACCAATTTAGTAATCTAAACATGGTCAAAAGAAGACTACTAAACCATTATACATAAGTCTTTATACTAAGGTAGGTTTTACAATAAATCATATTACAATAACTATAAACAATCTCATGGCAAGGACTCCTGCACATAAGACTCATTCACGTAAGGCACATTTTCCCCTTCTGGAGGCACGTACCCATAATCTTGCTCAAGGACACCTGTATGCATGCAATAATAGAGAGTGAGTTTATATAAACAAGCTCAGCGAGGATCCGATAGATCTCTAACAGTATTCACTATACTCCTTGGAAATGATCCTTTGAGCAAGTAAACACACATATAAACATCAATAACAATATAAACACATAACTATAATGACCAATCAATAAAGGATACTCAATTTGGTGTAGCTCCAAATGCCATCACGATCTCAACCATTCTTCTTATAACCCCCCATTACTCACGCACCCGAGGTACCTCACTAGCCTCTCCCTCCATGACACCTCCGTCATGCGAGCTGGAGGTAGTCTCTGGTAGTCATGCCATTATCAACCCAACAACCCGATGCTGCCTGAGAGGTGGCACACACATACCAATGCTCAACAATAATAATAAACATCATTCACAGGAGGATAGTCTAGTAGAACTGCCTATCTCCCGGTTCATCAATCATCAATCAATAATCAAACATCATTCAAAGGAGGACAATCTAGCAGAATTGCCTATCTCTCGGTTCATCAATCATCAATCAATCATCAATCAATAATCATCAATAATCATCAATTTTCATCAATGTAAAATCAATATAACATCAAGTAATTAATTAAATAGCAAACAACTAAGTTAGATGACAAAGTAGGCCATCCAACTTATCATGCATGAAACACGTAATCTAACCCTAGTCTAACCATTAACAACTCACAATTCAATCACTCAAATAGCACCCAATCAACTAAAGCTCAATTCAACAATTTAAAGAAAGACAATCTAAACTTCAAATAATCATATCTTACATTCTACTAATCCAAACAACTCCAAATCAGTTTCAAACACTCACCCATTCAATCAATTACATTAGCCCTCTTGGAAACCAACCAAGACACATCAAAATCAAGCCCAACAACCCTTAAACCTCAATCCACCTAGGCTGAAATTTTTGGATTTCAGCCAAACATTGTAATCGAAAATTCGGCATTATAACGGCGTTACCACGTAATTAAAAAACTTTTAGAAATCGACGGCAATCGATTCCAACAAGAACAAATCAAGATAATCCTCAAATAGCCATTCTATCAACTTTAAATACACGAAAATAAATAATTTCGCTACAATGGTTCAAATCTCATAGTAATATACATAAACGATCCCTAGCACGCACTGATCAATAATATAACTTCAAATTAACATTCTAACGGTTCAAAATGCAGATATGAGTAAAAACATAAAAAAATGAGTTTTCAGATCTAGAATTTTTCTTTCACCTTTGATGTATTTTGATGCAAGAAAGATGTATAATGGATGGCCAACAAGTGAAATCAAGTTTTGAATGAAGTGATTTGGACTTGAATTGCAAAATCTATGTGAAAAATGCTTTGAAAAATCTTGAAAATGCCTTCTTTTTGCCTCCCCTTGGAATTTTGGTAATGTGTGTGTAAAATGAGTATGTTTTGTGAGCTTTTGATGTGTGTTGATGATATATTAAGCAAATGTCAAACAAATAAAAGAAAGTCAAAGGTGGAAACTAATTATTTTTAGTGTTTTCTTGTCTTTTAATTCATTTTCTTGACTACTCTTGCTCAAATTAATTATGAAACACCTAAACTATCTCAAGTAGTCTATTTTTAGGTGAGAATAAGTTTTACATTCAAACAATTTCATCCGAGTCGGCTTAAAACTCGATTTTCTACAAAAGAAGGTGAAAAACCATATTATTTATTTTCAAATGTCTTTTGAATGCACAATTAATTTAAAATCATTTAATACCACATATAAATATATTTATATTAATATATACTAGGTCAACGAAAGTCAATGCAAAAATCGAGTTTAGAAGAAATCACTATTTGGCTTAAAACGCTACTTTTTGCCCGAAAAGTCTATTTAAATTAGTATTCCGTTTTAGAATCAATTTTTATCAAACATGGGTCTATTAATAATGGAGGACTAGGTTTTAAGACGTTTAAAACACCCCTATAAAAATTTTAGCGGACATGTGTTTAAAATACTATTCACAAAAACCGACGATAAAATTTTCAATGCCGTTTTTTATGAAAATTTCATGAATGCACACATAGCATGTATTAGGCATATAAATCACATATTTAGCACATTATAACTCATATAACACATAAACAGGTCAAATCACGCAAATCGAGGCAAAGACACACAAATTGAGGTAAAGACGAAAACTGGGGTTTCACACCTGAAAGTACTCATATGATATTATCATGTAAAATTTAAATTAATCAATATATGATAGGTAATGAAATGAAAAGATGACAAAACCTTCGCAAAGATAAACAAGATTCCATGAGATGTTCCAAAACATAGAGATATGTTCCAAAGCATAGAGGAATGGGAGGGAAATCATAACCCATATGTGAAACCACAATTCGAATAACAAAACTGAACAAAATATACCGATAGTGCCATACTCATCAAACCAAAGGTACTAATAGGTGATCCAACAATGTGATGGCCGAAGCTGCATTCCTGGTAGCACAGTCCGAAAAGTGGTTTGTTATCACACATACTACCAAAAGCAAACGAGAATTCCTTACGAAATGATAGTGCACGACCCTATGATATGTTGGTGTACGATCCCCACCAACAAGGGCACAAAGGTACGGCCTCAAAATAATGGTACTCAAGTTCACATTTATTATGACATAATGTAAGGGGGATAAAACCTCTCGTGGATATACATGATGCAATCACATGAAAAACTCTTTGTCCCAAAACTTAACTTAGTTTCTCAAATAACTAAAATGTATAAACAAGGTTACAGTAGAGAGAATTAAGGCATTAGATATTGTGTCGATCCACACTTAGAAAGGATACCTTTTTTTTGGGGCAAATACATGTTCACTAAAATTTAGTTTATAGGAATTATTAGGAACGATAAAGTAAAACTTTGCTTTAACAAAGATGAATTACATTTAAAACAGTGGGAGGACAATCCTTTACTCTGAGGAGTTTAAAACACATAAAAGAACTTTATTAAATAATAAGATAAAAGAAATAAAAAATAGAAATAAAAAGAAAACAAAAAGAAACAAGAAAGAAAGTGACTTTGTGTCACTGATTGCCATGACGAAGTCACTGCAATCAGTGACTAGAGTTCACCGCGAGACCACACGACGAATGCGTCCTAGTCGACCCGCTACAGTCACTGTCAAACAGTGACTGTCACTGCTTGAGTCCAGTCGAATCGTCACAATTGTCCCTTTGAAATTATTTTTTTTTCTTTAAATTTCAGCTAGTATATCATAAATATATCTTGAATTAGTCCGCAACGTAACAATGACTCTTAGATTCATATCCAAATCCATAGTTGGAACATTAGTCCGCAACGTAATACATACATATACATATATACGTATATGTATACATATACATATATATATATACGTGTATATATATATATATACGTGTATGTATATATATATATACATATGTATATATATATATATGTATGTATATATATATTTACATACATACTATATGCTTCGTTCACAAGGAGAAATAGAAAGAAATATTTACAGAGTCTATATGGGGTCTTCTTACTTACCTACAATCCTCGCAATAACAAACTAACTTGAAAGCTTGCGAATCGTAGATTCAAGAATTACAATCCTATTTCAAAGGGCATAAAAAAAACTATTACTCTCTTTAAGGAATTTCGTTATCTTACAATCGATTAGTATCCAACACAACTATCTCATTGTTCTGCTAATAATGGTTACTTCATGAACCTTAACAACACTTACCTAATGGCGAAAGAACACAAGACATGCGAAAAATCCCTATTGGATGCCTTTATGAACTTCGCCTATCTCTTCAACTTCACTTTCTTGCTCTTCCCTCAAACCTATATGAATAAGAGAATCGTTCATGAGAACCCTGACTTAAATGTTATGTAGAAAAATTTTTAGGAGATCAACCCTTGCCAAATTTCTGAAGAGCTATTTTGGTAAGTATCAAATTCTTGCCATGTGATACTCAAGGTAGGAGATTTCTTTTATTATTACTTTTCATTTAAATTCTAGACTTAGCCAAAATATATAATACTAAACCAAATTAATTGGGACAAGAATCCCATAACTTTAGTTATTAACCCCTTAAAACGTGGGGGTCATTACAAAAGATGTCACCAAAATCACGACTAGGCTGTTGATTGTAGCCTTTCGTGACTAGACAAGCTTTATAGCGTTCCAAGGAACCATTAGATTTTTGTTTGACTTGGTACACCCATTTGTAACCAATGATGTTCATATGAGGAGTAGGTGGTACTAATGTCCAAGTCTTATTTTTTAGCAAAGAATTAAATTCCTCACAGTAGGCTCAATGGGTAGGTCTTAGGTAGAGGTCAATAAGCAAGTGGGACTTGGATATTTAGTGGCAAAGAGAATACGGGGATGACGAGTTCCGTCCATTGATCGAGTTACCATGTTGTATGTGTGGACAAGAAGCATGAATGACTTAATATGAGTGTCGGGCAGTAAGTGAGGGGAGGGGTTTAACCCATGTTGGAAGGATAATTCATGAGAATCAGTGGTAAGGACTAAAAGGTGAGGGAAGCTTACTTGTTCATCAATTGTAGTAGCATGATTAGTAGGTGGAGGTATTGACATAGGTGATAAGTTAGGTGAGGATTGCAGAGGCTGTTGGGCGCATGAATGTTATTGCATGGTGTGAGGCAAGTTTGAATGGGCAGAAGGCGTGAGATGCTGGTCACGAATGAGAGATGAAGGAAATGGCTGAAAATAAAAATCTGGCAATGATTCAGGCGGTTCCTTAGAGTTGTGAGAAAGACCATTAAAATTAGTTTCATCAAAAATTCTATGATGACTTATAATGAACTTGCCAGTCAAAGGATTATAGCACTTGTAGCCTTTGTGGTTAGTGCTATATCCCAAAAATATACATTAGGAACTCTTAAATTGTAGTTTGTTTTGGCCAAAATGAGTGAGGCAAGGATAACAGATAGCCCCAAAGGTACGTAAAAAATAATAATCTGGTGTTGTACCATTCATAAGCTCATAAGGAATTTTATACTGCAAGATTGAAGTCGGAAGCTTGTTAATTAAGTAAACCATCGTTGAGAAAGCATAGGGCTAGAATGAGGACGGAAGATGACTATGAGCCAATAAAGTGAGACCAGTTTGACGGTGCTTGCGCTCTGCGACACCGTTTTGTTCAAGAGTACTAGGACAAGAGATGCGATGCACAATTCCATATTCGTGAAATAAATTCGTAAGAGCTTGATTAACAAATTCACCCCCGGCATTAGACTGAATATATTTAATAGTCGCATTGCACATATTTTGAACCATTTTGATAAATATGGGAAAGATTGCAATTACATCAGATTTTCTCATAAGTGGATAAAACCAAGTGAAGCGACAATGATCATCTACCAATACAAGATAGAACCGAAACCCTTATGAAGAAATTGTAGGGGCTAGTCCCCAGATATCACAATGAATAATGTGTAAAAGAGTGGATGATCGCTGAGGCCCGACTTTAAAAGGTAATCGATGGCTCTTGCCCAGTTGACAGCTACGACAAATTGTATTATTAGATGGACTAGAAGAAACCTGAAGTTGGTGACGAAGAAACTATAAGGTTTGAACTGGAGGATGTCCAAGCCGTGCATGCCAAATACTAGAATTGATTTTATTGGCCATAAACAATTGTGGAGAGAAAGGCCGCAAACTAGAAAGACCATTGTGAAGTGTCCCCTGAGGTAGAAGGGGACTGAGCTCCATGTGCTTTATCAAAAAACCAGAACATGTAAATAAGAAGAAGTAATTATGTTCTCTAGTAAATTGAGCAACGGATATGAAACGCTTAGTAAGTGATGGAACATGCAAAACTTTGCAATTAAATATAGAACCACGAGACAGAGATAAATAAGTGTAACCATTGTTAGAGATCGGAAGACCAGTGCCATTACCAACCAAGACTCGATCGATGCCAGTATAAGGAGTCTTACCAGAAACCTGATGCTCACCTGGGGTCATATTGTACGTGGCGCCAGTGTCGAGGTACCAATTTGGATCATTAGGAGCAGAGATAGTCATAGCATTCATAGCTTTAGTGGATGATTCAAGCACATCATCTGGAGCCCAGCAATTGTTAGCCTTGTGATATTTTTCTCATGGTCATGTAGTAATTTAGGATCCCCTTTAAACATTTTGGTAATAATTAACAAAAAAATGATATGATGCTACAAAGATTTGAACCCATACCAACCACATGAATATATATATATATATATTATTTTTGGAAATTGAAAAAGCCATTAAACTTTTTTTTTTGGAGGTTGGGGGGCCGGTCCCCCTCCCTACGCCCCTATTTTTATTCATAAAAAATAAAAATTAGGAAATAGACTTATGAGTATAAAATTATATTTTATAGACTTTCCATTTTTACGCACCACGATGATGTTGTGTTGAAAAGTAAAAGTAGGATCTTCTAATTTTGTTTTATATGGCTAAGAACGAGCCGAATATTGTTTTCGAGAGGGTTAATGATTTTTTTTTTTCTTTTCTTTTTCTGGAATACCCAAAGCTATTATTTATTTATGGGCTTGTTTGGAAACTGTTTCAAAAACAGTTTTTTGGTTTTTGAAAACAAGAAAACAAAAACCAAAAAAAACTATTTTGAGAAATGTGTTTTTAAGAATAAGAAAATCAAAATACATTTTTTTTTATGTTTTCATATGTTTTTGTTCTCTTCCTCCACCTCTCCAGTCCTCTATAAACCATATCCTCCGATTCCTGAACACCTTTTAAATTAATTATTAATAAATAATTTAATAGTTAAAAAATAATAATTTAATAATTAAAATTTTTAATTTAATAAATAAAAATAAACTAATTTTAATTTAATAATTAAAAATTAACTAATTTTAATTTCAATTTAATTGATAATGAATTTAAATATATTCATTTAATAATTAATAAATATTAATTTAAAAAATAAAAACAATTAATTTAATAGTTAAAAATTATATAATTTTAATTTTAATTTAATTTATAATTAAAAAACATTTAATAAAAAATTAATTTCATATTTTTAATTTAATAATTAGAAATTAACAAATTTCAATTTCAATTTAATTGATATTAATTTTCAATTCAATTGATAATTAATTTCAAAACACTAATGTGATAATTAAATAATAATTAATTTAATAATTACAAAATTAACTAATTCTAATTTTAATTTAATATATAGTTAATAAATTTGATTTAATAATAAATTAAAAGAAATTAAAATCTTAAACCTCCAAGTGATGAAGTTAGTTAGTTAGAAATTATTTAAAATTATTAAAAAATAAATTAAAAACTTATTACTTAATTTTACAAAAGAATTTAGAGTTTGATAAAAAAAAATTGTTCATATAATTTTAAGGGTATCTTAATTTTAAAAACTTGTTCATAAAATAATTTACTCAAACAGGTGTTCTATTTTTTTGTTCTTAAAACTGTTTTTAAAAGCTCTTCTAGAAAATTGTTTTACAAAACAAAAAGAGAAAATAAAACACTTCCAAACAGGCCCTATATAGATTTTGAGCTTTTTTATGTACCAGAGTTAGAGTCTGGGCTCCAATTTACAGTGTTTGGGTTCAAAAAGGTTAAGAAGAGGGGAAAGGTACTTTCAATCCTTTTTATTGTTTGGATGGAGGGATGGGGGAAATTGTAGGAGAGTTAGCCTAAACTTTACATTATATTTGGATAGCACAAGGGAAAGAAAAAGAAAGTAAAGTAGACGAAAAATAATAAAGGAAATGAAAAGTGCGGGTTTTCTCGTTTGGATTGAAAAGGAATAATAAGAGAAAGAAAAACACATAATTTTATGATTCTTTGATTGAATTGGAAAAGCAAAGGAAAGAAAAAGAAATATTAATATACTGTTTGAAACAAATAAATTTTATAATATTTTGTGAAATTCATTTGCAAATCCAACTTTTTGTATTTGGAAGTACCTTTTAAAAAAATTAGAAATTCAAAATTTGCAAATGTTGGATTTACTCAAGTTTTATCCAAATCCTTACTCAAGAGATGAAATTTGCAATTCTAAACCACCAAACTAGTTGTTCATCTATTGAAGGTTAAAGTGCCCTATGAGTTTTCTTTTATTTTTTACCGCCCTTATTCTTCCGTTCTCATTCCCTTTGTATCTAGTTATTTTGATTTTTCTTACAAGCTTCTTCGGGATGAATTTGTTTTTTCATATTTCTAAATCCACCTAATTTTTCACCTTCAAAATAGAAGCCCAAATCATAAGTTATTTATTCATCCATCCTTATTTCCAGGTAGTCTTAACATACTTAATCATCTAAAATAACAAATTATTTATTCGTGTTATCTATTCATTAATATTAATTAATTAAGTTTAATTTTAAATTACTTACTGCTATTTATGGAACACATATTCGTATCAAAGTTTCAAAAGAAGAGTTTCAAGATATAGGGGCAGAAAAGGAATACCCATAATTAATATATATATATATATATATATATATATATTATGGAATTGACTTGATACTGTTTTACAGGTCCAAATAAAGAAATTCATTTATAATTCAAATGAATTCCACATAACGAGTGCTTCAAACACAATGTAAGTTTGACCCAAAAAAAACACAATGTAAGTGAAGTGGTATTTAAATGCCCTTTTCATATATATTCATTGTTATTTGAAAGATATAATTATAATTATGTAAAAGAGATAATATTAAGTGAAAAGTTGTTTAAATACCCTTTTCATATCCATTCATGGTTATGTGAAAGATATAATTATAATTATGTAAAAGCATTAAAGACAATTAAAATATTTCACTCATTAACCATTTCTTTCGACTTAAAGATTCTAATCCCATGTATTGCAAAATGCTCTCATTAAAGAATTTTTCAATCATTCCATAACTTCTCCTCAATTGCAAAAGTCAATCTAAACAAAAGGAGAGAATTATTAACCCGCATTCCTTTTCTTTGAAAAGTGCAATCCGAACACTATGTCATATCCTTTATAGAATGCATTGTTTTTTTTTTTTTTTTCCGTTTTTGTTTCTTCTTTTTTCCTCATTTTTACATGTATCCTTCCACCAACTCTTCAAAATTGGAGGGATGGAAAAAGTGAGCTTACAAGGATTTCAATACTCTTATATTTTTCTTCCCTTGTTTGTTTGCTACCAATTAAATGATTGGATTTACTCTCCTCATTTTACATCCCTTTCCTCCTCATTCCCCTCTACATATTTGTTTCCCTTCTAAGTTTTTCTCGTTCGTCATTGATACGCTGAATAGAACAAGAAGTTACATAGATGGGATTAGCTTATTCCAGAAGGTTCTCTATCAGCTATAAGCAAATTGGATAGCAAATGAAGGGTGGATAGTTAAATTTTGTCTAAGTGAAAACTTACCAAAAGATTGGATGGCAAATGAAGTGTGTTTGCCATCCAATCTTTTGGAAAGTTTTCACTTAGACAAAATTTAACTATCCAATCAACTAACTTGTTACAAAATCTCCTTATTAAACTAAAATCAATATTCGGAATACCAGCTATTAGCTTGAGAATATCATGAAGTTTGAATCTTGAATTGATAGCAAAACTAGGGTATTTGATAGCCTCGTAAAGGACTTCTGCATCATTTTCAATATGCTTTCTGAGTTGCTCTGCCTAAAAAATGTGTAGGCCTTCCTCATAATAATGGCCTAAATACCAGTTGCTAGTAAGTTGCTTGCCTTCTAAGTTAACAGACAAAATGTTGTTAACCTAATAACCTTTAGGGTTTTCTGCGGGAGTTGAAGCATTCTCTTCCTCAAAAGAAAAAAATATTAATGATGAGAATGAAGAGAAGCGAAAAAAAGTTATAAAAAAAAAGGTGAACAATCAAATTGAGGGGAATTGCTTCAAAACATAAACCTCCCTCTAGCACATGAGCCCCACATAAAGGGACGTTCTAAACGTTTTAACATTTAGAAGCAATTATCTCAAATTGAGCTTAAGTTCTGTGAGACAAGACTTGGCAAAACCATTACTGCTAAGTCGTTTTCCTCTACATCGAGATCAAGTAAACAATGGAATAGAAAACATCTCCCTTACTTTTGAAAACCAAATGTAAACATACAACACAAATTTCAGCTCACTCACTTGTATGATCCCAAAGAAATAATGTGCATGGTCTTCAAGGGTCATGCGATCCCTATATTATGAAGCAACCCACAGCCGGCCCAAGCTAAGGGCACCTTTATAGAATATTGTTAACAATTAGTACATTGGAAGTATTTAATTATATAAAAAATGTTAATTCTTTTCCAAATACTTATGTTTCTTATAGAATATTGTTAAAAATTCCAGTTTCAGTTGCATCTGCAGAAATAAATTTTTCAAAATTAAAATTAATAAAAACTTATTTAAGATCATCTATGTCCCAAAAAAGATTAAATGAATTAGCTATATTGTCTATTGAAAAACATTTGTTAGATAAATTTAATTATGACGATTTAATAAATAATTTGCATCTCAAAAGATAAGAAAAATAAATTTTATATAGGTCTATCTTTTTGTTAACTTATAATATTATACTATTTTATAATTCTAATTTTGGTTTTTTTTTTTATTTGTAGTGATTATTTTAATAAAAAATTTATAATTTTTTTATTGAAAAAAAACTTAATTATTAAGGCTCTTCATTTAGATGATCGCCTAAGATCTCCAAATTATTTGAAACGGTCCTAAACCAACCTCATATCGTCTTGGAGAAAAAATTAGTGCTGCGGCTGCAGCGGAATTCAGAAAAAGTGATTATGCTTTTGACAGGGAAAGAACACAGAGCTGATTACGTATACTGTTGTCAATGCCAAGGAAATCGGGTGCTCTGTATCTCAGCAGGGGTTAGACTAACTCAAACAATCTCTCTATTTTTTTCTTTACATGTAGAGAGTTTAAGCTTACCTCTTTATTTTTAGGGGCTCCCTATTCTAGTTTCATTCCAACAACCTCCTTATTTTTTTTTACTAAATCATGTTGTTTTTTGGATGTAGAGAGCCAATTTAGCTCTCTACATCTAGAGAGCACAGCAAAGAAAAGAGGAGCTCCACATTTTAGGGAGCTTTACATAGGGAGTCTGCTGGAGGAGATTTTATCTTTTTGCCTAACTAAAATAGCTAAGGAGCCACTTTAGAGAGGCTCTTCGAGGTGGTCTTAGAAGTCAGCAAATGAAAATCTGGTACGTTCATGTAGTTGACATCTACTACAACTTCGCCAAAATCATCTGGCACACATTGATCATTAAAATCACTATCATCATTAAATCTTTAGAGGGATTGTATTTGGCTTGATCTTAATATAAGATCAATGAAAAATCAAACCTTCATAAAGGGTCCTTGCAAACTTTACATAATCTGGTATGAGGTCTCGATATATGATTCCTCCTGGATGTGCATCCAAGACTCCTGAAGACAATTTCCGCACGAAGTTCAATTTATCTTTAACTATGAGAGAACTTCAAAACAGTCAATTTAGTTCAATGATATCTTTCTCCAAAATGCACGGTGCTTGAAGAATCTGGATAAAAAACAACAGCCCATGCTTAATGCAATTGTACATTAAAGGAGTGCTCATCACAGGCTCAAATGATGAAAGAAATTTCTGAACCAAAAATTGCACATACTACTAAAATTAGCATGAAAAGAATTTTTCGGAAGAAATGTAAAAAAGGAGAAGTTTAAAGGATATTTGCATTGAGTAGATGTGTACATCTGCATGATTTCTGAATGAATAAGAAAAATAATACTATCTGTACTTTCAGTTCTCTTTTGAGTTACAAAAGTGTGGAATTTCAAGCCCAGACTATTAGCAGGTTACTTCAACTAAAAAGTTGAGCAGCAAACCAAACCGAATAGTTAAAGCCAAAGTAGGAAAACATTTTACCCCATTTTAAGCTACAGATTTAGGTAGAGTAAGAAGCAGTACCAGGTGCCAACCATACTTGCCTAGAATTACTTGGCAGCGGCGCTAGCCACAAAATGTTCCGCAAATTCATTGCATCATCATATTTTACATTAGATCCTAAGGTCAACCATTAGAGATAAGATCAACAACACATACTCACAACTCTCCATAATGCTTTTGAAATTTGCCTCTATACATGAGTGTATTTAGTATCATGAGCAACCGCAACTAGAGAAGGCAGATATTGAAAAAGTTATATATGGATAGAATAAAAAGGCTACAGCAGTGAAACTCTACACGAGCAAAACAGTGTCTAGCTTTAGAGGCCCACTCCAGAATCCTATGCACAAGCACTGACACAAACACACCTGCAGACGAGACTAAAAACATTTCTCATCTAATCTTACCTCTTTGGCAATAACCCATATTAAATGGGAATACTTCTTTGTCATAGGCTGGGTATTCTTTTGCATGGAACCTGCAAAATTTTGCAACAGAATCCCATGGGCATGTTAACAGAAAACTGAGATTTACTTCAAGCAAGACAAAAGGCAGGAGAGGCCACGGCAGGAAAAAATTTCCGCATCACTCCGTATGTATCATAGTCTAAAGTACACTCACATCTAGTTTCTGTAATAAGGTAGAACATGACTATGGTATTTGTTATTCTACTTTAAAGTTATATGAGTAACCCACCATGTATTCAGTATAAATTTTTAGCGCAGGCAATTAGTATTTGGTGCTATTCATTTCAAGGATAAGAAAGACCTATGCATTTAAGTGAAATTAAACTGGAGAGTACTTTCACAGACAACGTTAGTTCTAAAGAAGTAATTGTAAAACATGACCCAAGATACTGCAATTAGCTTTATATTAGGATGTAAGAATTCAAGACTATATCGACTGCAATATGCATTAGGAGCTTCCAGTAGAAACTTGATCTCACAAAAGGAAGCTCAAAAGCCAGAATTTAGGTCTCATCACAGTCTGTTCTATAGCCCTGTTAGTGAATTAATACAAAATCAGATAGTTAAAGGTTGACTGGACAGAGACTTTAGAAACAGAGTATATCACTAAATGGACTGCCTTTCCATGCTAACCAAAATACAGATTGGGACTCCTTGCATGTGATTCAAAACAATTCTCCTTTAGCAAAACTTCCATCATTATTTTTTAAAAGTGAAGCAATAACTTCGAAAAAATGCATCCATAAGGGATTTCACCTAAACATGGCTAGAATATTTCATACTTAATGTCTTTTTTATTCCCTGATAGATGGGTATTTAGAGCTTACTGCAAAAGAAGAAAGAGAAGGATTTTCATGTGCAAGTATAAAGGGAGGAGGGGCAGTGGTTGGCACCTAGAATGTATGTTATTGTAGCAGGTCAAAGTTGTGAAATCCAGCTTATAGGCTATCCTTTTAGGTAACACAAAGCCATTTCCAACTACACTCGGCTGTTCATGTACCTATTTCTTCTTTGTCCTACTTTTTCCTTGTCAAGATCTTTCTTCTTGCTTTTTCCCCTTGCCGTACTCCGCCTTGTGGATGAGGGAAGAGGCTGGGTAAGTCCATTAATTGAGACAAGATTAACCATCTCGGACATACTACTCATGATTTAGATTAAGATATTTCCACTGCTAGTCAAACAAAACGAAAGGGACAACCTAAATAGGATGGAAACACAAATGTAAATGATACATTTACGAATTAATCAGAAGATATAAACTTTGTCCATACCAGCAATTGTTTTGCCGCCCCACTTGTCTTTTCTAATTTCATGAAACGATTCTCATAGAGATCTTAAGCCACAAAAGCCATTAATTTTAGGCCACAACACATCAGATCAAATATTAAAGAAAATGCAAACTTACAAAATACCAAGTCTTCCAGAGTCCGCAGCAATAAAAAGGTGACCGTGAAATAGATCATAGCGACTCAAGGACACATTCAGCCCCACGCTTGATCCTCGGTCAAGTATGATTTCAAATAAAAACTCTAAATACGAATTCAACTCCTACAACATGACATCACATAGACCATCAATCACGAGACTCAACCACAAATTATTGCAATGACATAGAAAAGTTTAAGTAAGCAAATGCTTACCTCATTAATAAAGCGCCACCCATATGGAGTTCTCGTAAGTTCACATCGATCCTCCTTGCATCCTTCAACGTCTGGAACCTGTACATTGTAATGCAGTCAAAAAGCAATATATAAGTATGGCATCGCTATATATTAATTAGGTGATGATCTACTTATCACATGAAGTGCATCAATTTAGTGATTTGACATTTAATACAGAAATTCTTTCTCACACAAGCCTGCTGACTAATAGCATCACCATATACATGATAGTTAAGAATGTGGTTACTTTTAATCCTATATGCTTATACGGAGTCATTGGATGAAAGTCTCATTATGCTATGCAAGATAAGAATCGGACCCACTCTGTGATTCAATGTATATAACCTTATCGTATTTCTTTAAAAAAAAAAAATTATATTTAAAAAAGATTTACAAGCTAATTAGTAATTACTAATGATATCGGGACCCAAGAACATGCCACTAGACCAAAATGCCTAGTAGCAACCATATCGCATTTTAACAAGTACAGAGAAATTATTTTCAAAACTCAAACACGCGACTAAGTAAACAACAACTTTTCCTACCGCCTAGCACCTACTATCCCTTCCATGAATACACAGAATTAACCAAAAACTAAACATAGTATTGAAAGCACACGTAAAAAAGTTACAAATAAAAATTGCTTACAGTGATAGGAGTAGGATCAAGAGCTCGGTGAATGGATCCAGGGTCGGCGCCGGAGTCACCGGCGAGGCGAGCAAGCTCCATCACTGGCGCCGGTGGCCACCATATCAACTCATTTTCCTCTTCCCTAGTACGCTTTATAGTAGTAATTTTACCACTACTCAATGGGTTAGAAGTTAGTGGACGTCGAGTTATGAACTGAGTGGCGAGTTGACCAGGGTGCGGAGAAAATGGGACGAGGAATTTGAAGCAAGACCAGAGTTGTTGGGCCTCTTCAGAATTGACAGACGAGGCCTGTTTGGGTGGGCCCAAAAGGGCGACCAAGTCCGAGGTTGTGGCTTTGGGTATAGGCCCAGAAGGTGAAGATGATGAAGCTGCAGAGGTGGGTGTGACTTTGACTGGCCGTTTAAGGAAAGCGAAAGAAGGTGAGGAGGTGGTGGTGGTGTAGGTGGCTGCTAAAGAGAGGGAGAGAACGAAGGCCACTTTGATGGAAAATGATGGGTTGGGCATGGCTTCCCCTCTCGCCCTCTCTCTATTTTCATGGCATTTCTATTGGTGCTGCTATATAATAAGACAGTTTTCATTTAAGTACGCAATCGTATTTAAAAATGAATTTGATCCTCCCTAAATGCGATCGTCGATCCCAATAAGAAGGTAATAATACTTCACATCTCCTTATTTAAAATAGGGCCAAATCTCACAAATAGTTGTTATTGTTTATAAATTTTTGATAAATAATTTTTATTATTTTAAAAGTCACGCAGTTAATGATATTGTTTGTAAAAATTTCACCAATAATCTCTATTGTTTCACAAGTCATTTAGTTAGTCCTTATTATTTGCAAAAGTCTCTCCATTAGTCTTCATTATTTACAAAAGTCTCTTCATTAGTCCTCAATATTTGAAAATACATTTATAAATATTGGAAACTAATGAAGAGATGTTTGCAAACAATAGAGACTAACTGAGTGACTTTTAAAATAATGGAGACTAACCGCTTGATTTCTAAAATAATATGAACTATTTTATCCAAAACTTATAAACAATAGAGATTATTTGTCCAATTTGCCCTTTAAAATACTTATACTTGTGTTGAACATCAAAATTACCACGTTTGAACCTTTTCATAAATGACATTTACATGTTTTGAATAAAAATTATTTTTTTGATTTAGTTTTATAGGAAGTGTAGTGCACTGGCGAAGGCAAGCCCAACCAAATGAGAGAGGAAGAGCAATATGTCCAGGCCCATCCAAAGAAAGCAGGGTACACAAGGGTTTCGGCCCAAGAATGAAGGAAAACCTGGTAAGGCAAGTATCAACGGAATCCGGCTTAGAAACGAAAGAAATCAATCAGCAAGAAGGCAAGCATGATGTGAGGGGTTGGTAGGAGGACGTGTATGGCAAGTCTTCACTCCTAAGCTAGGGGTAAGGTTATTTAAAGGGGAAAAAGAGGGTACGGAAGGACACGACATTCTAGGACCCCAAAGTCTCTCTTTTGTTAGGACCCCCTTCTCTTCAAAAGGGGTCAAAGTTATCTTTGACCTTAATTGTAGAATTCCGGGCTCTACAGAAAGAGGAAAATATTTTATTTTATTTCTAAATAGGGAAAAAGCCATTTTAGTCTTGAAATTTTGTATAATTCCCAAACTAATCCCCAAACAAGCGAAAAATGTGTCAATATTCTTATTAGAATTTTAGGGTTTTGCTAGCCATAATCTGCAAAGTTTAGTACAACTTGAATTGTTGAAAATTATGTAGAAGTAGTGGAGAACTTAGATGAATGTGTTTTGATCTAATTAAACCAAGTTTGATTTAGGGGTAAATCTGTGGAGATTAGTGTGTTTTAATGACTACTAGCACTAGAACATTTCAGTAATATTAGATATATTTGTTTGTAATTGTTTAAGTATTAATAAGAATTTCTATTTATTCTCTATAGCTTTTTTATGAATGCATGTATAAAGGTCCCACATGTAGGTGGCTTAGATGCGTAGTGCTGTCGTGCAAAAGGTTTAAGTTATTGATACATGTGTCATAAATCTATTCATAACCATATAGTGGAAGTTGGGTACTTCAACTATGTAAAAGCTATAGTGAGATAGTCTCTTATTTCTAGGGTACTAACCTATCTTGGTCATTGAAGGTCTTTCCAGACTTGTCTCACTAGTGCATGTATCATGCATTGAATCGGACTTGGCTTAGATGAGTGTGTTTAATTTAAAATCAAGTTTGATTTATGGGTAAATCAATTTGAAGAAAGAGAGTTATAATAAGGGGTGGTTGGGCCGGATTTGTAAATAATGATGTTTAGATAGCAAATATGCAAATATTTTCCGCATTTTGTGCGTTTTTACTTTTTCACCCTTACAGGAACAGCTCGTTAGTCTATTTTAAACAAAGACCTAATGGATGGATTAATTTAGTTTACTTTAGTTAAATAGTAGTTGTCACGCCCCCAACCCGACCTATAGAGGTTAGACTAGGGTGTGATCTAATCATTCACGTTCTTTTATGACTATAACCGGTTAACGAAGGTTAAGCTTATCCATTAGACTAGAACTCTAAAAATTTTCTAGAAAACCGGCAGCATAACGGCTGTAATTGGGCTCTTTAGTTTGACCTAATTTTCTAACACCTCAAAACTTTCAATCTCAGATTTGATTCCAACTAAGATTACTATCCATCACTAATCGATATGCCTACTAGTTATCTCGAAAGTCTCGTTTGATTAACAAACCTAACATGATAATTATGTCTCGTTTATTTGTTAATTCTTGTTACAGAAGTACCTGTTGATCTTTAGCTTACTATTGAATGCCTAGGTGAAATTATATAGAGTTACATCATTTGATTTCCTCACCTAGTGATTGAGTTGCCTATGGTAGTTAAAAAAAAAAAATAGTAATAGCAACCCACAAGATAGCGTGTCATCTAGTCATAGTCAGTACAAGCCAAAATTAGACCCCAAATTACAACGGGGGTCATTTACAATCAACAACAAACAACATTAGAAATAATCTTCAAAATAAACATAACGTTCGCAAAATAGCCACAGTCAAGCAAGGCACGTAAGACAAGCAATCACTCAAAAGAGTCATCACCAGGCACGTTCTCCTCGGGTACTCGTTCCTGATCTTCTTCACCTGTGATGATAAAAGAGGGTGAGTCCTTATGAACTCAGCGAGGGGGAATGAGAAATACGTTTTGAAACCTTTTTTCTGGTTAACTTATGAAAACCCTTTTTGAAAGCATGACATATAACACAAGTAAGTTTATAGCATAACATAAATGTAAAGAATATATGTACCCGTCTTTCCTCCCCGAGGTCCTCTAGGAACCAAGCGAGAGGACTTATTCACATAATGAAAGGATACGTTGAGCTTTTGCTCTCAAGTTCATTTCTGATAACAGTTGTTGCGGCCGACTTCAAATCAACCACTTATCACTCTAAATGGGTGTACTCTGGATGTACCCGGAAATCCTACGACCCAACTCTCCGAGGAAGTCTAGCCCCCAAGCGAGAGAGAGAATTGGACCATGGTAGTCACGGTAGCACCAGCAAGCTCGACGGCCCTCGCCGTGCGTGAAACGGTAGGATGCCAACATGAAAGGTTGCAAAGTTGTATGCAATGCACAATTATAACATTTAACATATCATATTAGGAGGACAATAAAGTAGGTTGCCTCCGAACAATTCTAAGATCGCACATAGACAGGTAAACACATGAGGCATGCTTTGACATAAATTTTCACTTTGTAAAACACATAGAATTATATAAATATTAAACGGGAAACCATGTAACACATGTAAATCAAGTCATATAACTCATTTCGGGGTTCACGTATCAAGTCATAAGATTATACAAGCATGCAACGACGTTTACATGAGACCGGGGCCAAGAAATGTCTACTTATCAACATGTAATCATCGGGAATCACATTTAGAGCTATAAGGACAACTACGGGCAGCCTATTAACCACACAATTTAACACGTTTAACCATAATATCATCTCTTAGCAAATAGTCATAAGCATTAGGGCCTCAATTCCGTGCTTAAATATGCGGTTAAGCAAATCATTCATCAATTAATGATCCCAAGTCATACATCATCAAATTTAGCAACCTCATCCAGCCACAACAGTCCACACAACATCTAAGTGCCACAATTCCAAGCATTCAATACATAAGAGAAGTTACAACATGTTTCAAAGCATATCACTAAACAAAAACCTCACTGCAATGGTCTGTTTTTCCACATTCGATTAGACAAGCAAACATTCTCCAATTTCAGTGAAAAAAATGTCAAATCAAATCTCAATGAGTGATTTAAATCTAGGAACAAACCTCGCATCATTTGGAGTTCGGACTTAGGAGTTATGGCCAAAACCGTAAGACTACGTAAAACTGTCCAGTTTTAGACACATTACGTGTTTTGCTATTCTTGAGGGTCTTAGAGTTATAATTGGCTTTGGTATATTTTTGACAAAATTTTCCAGAACTGAAAAATATAGCAACCTACGAATTTTCATGCATTTTCACCAACATTTACTAGGTAAAAAATGCTTCATTCTACAAAGTCAGTAATCTGCCAGAAACCTATTTCATTTTTTTTTTTCAATTCTTCCAGATTTAGACACCTCACGATGTTTGACCATTTTGGAGGCCTTAAATTCAAAATTGGCCTTGGCCTATTTCTACAAAAAATTCTCAGAACTGGCAAAAATAGTAACCTACCAATTGTCACGCATTTTTATCAAGGTTTACTAAGCCAAATTCACCCCGTACTACAAGATTAGAAAACTGCCAGCAACACATTTTTACCCATCTTCAAGTTCTAGCCAAAATCTATCCATGCTTGGTCATATAAGCTCATGTACACACATATACAACAACTACAGAGGTAAATATAGTCATATGAAGGCATGCATGTGATTTTTTAAAACTTTTAAACGAGTTTAACCCTCACCTTAGCAAGTTAATAGATGAAGATGCACAATGTTCTTGAAGATGCACAACTGGAGCTTCTTCCCTGCTTTGGCTGAGAGATGGCTTGTTTTCCTTTAATTCTTAACTGAGTTAGCATGTGGGGATGGCATGCATGTGGGTGAAACCAAAAGAAATGGAAGAAAACTAGCAAAACATACCTAAGGCCGAGAATGATGAGTTTTGTGTGCTTGCATGCATTTTTCTTGCTTCTTGCTTGCTTGGGCTGCTATGGTCGAGTTTCTTAGAGTCCTTGAGTGCCTAGGAGAACCTTAGAATATGATGTTGAGCTATGGAGATGCATGAAGCAGCCAAGGCCGAGAGAGAGAGAGAATATGAGAGCTTGAGAGAATTTGAGAGTGTTTGGTATTTTGTGTGTGAGTGTGTTGGCCTTGAGCTTCTAAATTCTGATTTTTTGTCATCTTTTGAACATTGTTTGAATTGTTAGCATGCTTATGGTGATGTGGCCGAGAAAGAGAAGGAATAAGGCTTAGATGTTAGCAAAGCTTGCATAAATGCAAGGAAAAGCATAGGCATTTTATAATGATTTGTCATAGTTTGTCTAGGATGATTTGAAATTATGCATTGTTTGACCAAATACAATGGTATGATCGGCCAAGTGGTGTTAAATTCTGAATTTTTTGTCTTGTTTTAGGAATAATTTATTGTAGGTGCATGGGTTTTGCAAAAGAATAGGAATAAAGAATAAGAATAAAGAATGTTTGATCATTAAAATATTGAGTTGAATTTCACTTAGGATTAAAATAAGAGTTAGTGGAGTTTGTAGGATTATTCTATAGTCTAGTGTTTCGTGTAGGATGCTCTCTTGATTAGCGTGCTGGCACTTTTTCCTAGATCTAGGGCACGTACTACGAGATAAGGCACGAACTACAAGACAAATGCACGTAAATCAATGCAAGGCACGTAAATCAAGACACGACTCTTAAACCTAGGTTAAGGCATACAGTTCAAGGTTATGGCACACGAAACGAGGTATCGCACGCAAATCAAGATCGGGCCTCACAATAGTCCTCTTAGAACTGAAATAGTTTAATAGTCAAAATAGAATTGTAACTCCTAAAATAATTTACCCTACATTATATTAGAGTTTTGAGTTCTAACCCTTCATAAACTTGATAGTTAACCAAAGCAACTAAGAAGAGTAAATGGTCTTGGTTCATAACGGAATCTTAAACCAAAGTATTGTTGAAACAATACAACCATAAAAATAAACAGAAATAATAATTATTACAAATCCTAACAAAAGAGAGCAAGAACAGCGGCAAGTGTTGATGCTATTATTGGAAGGACAACCTTGTTCTTCCTTTTGCCGGTACCATTGTTTGCATTTTCGGGCAGTCCATCGATACTATTTCTAGAGGACAAAAAACACAATTTTAGAAATTGTAATCCCAAAACAAAAACAATCTCCATATTATTGTGAAATTTTTGATTGCCCCATATTATCAAAATTTGCTTGTAATGTACTCTTCTAGGGGTAAAAGTCAAACTGCTTTATGAGTTTATTTATAAATTCCAAATAGCCCCATTAACTTTTAACATTACCTAAATTTCCTTATATAGTAATTCGATTGGCTTTTGGATTGAATTAATCGAATCTGTATTCTAAACAACAATCTTAGTAGAATTAAGAACATTAGTCTCTTAAGGTTTTGAAAATTGTTCGTGTGGAATGTTAATTTGTGATTTTATAACTGTTTTGTGAAAACTAGATATTTCTGATTTGTTTCTTTAATCATTCTTAATTTTTCATATACACTGTTATTTGTTGTGAGATGGAGTTCAATCTTAATTAATGTATTTTATCATGGCACTATCGTGTTGGTTCTAATCTAAAATCATGTGAATATGGCTTTATGAATATCATTAATTATACTAATAGTATAAAAGATCAATAAAAATCAAATTTAAATTTTACTGAAGACCTCAAGACAATCCTTGTTTTGATTTTTCTTGTAGTTCTGCTGATATTGGCCCACTGAAATTGTTTCCGGGTAATTTTTTGCAATAGAGTGAAAAATAAGTGACATACTTCTCTCCTTTCGCTCATGCCATTGAACTAGAAAATGCTAGTGAAACTTTTTTTTTTTTTGCTAATTAACTTGGGGAAACATCCCCACTCATCCAGACCACGAGACATAAACCAAATTAGCCACCACCCACTGACATCGGATGAGACAAAATGCTAATATCACTTACAAGATTGTCAAAGAAGTGAGTTGAGCCAAAAAGTCGGGCACATTTCCATCCAAGTTGTTATTAGACAAATCCCTGTCATAATGAGAATATTTTACTATGATAAGTGATAATCATGAATTATCTGATTAATTTATACAATTTTATCAATGTTTATAATAAAAAAAAGGAAAACGAGATATGACATTATCATAATTTTCGGTTAAGATCAAGTAAATTGGCATACTTACAGTGTTTGAATAGATGTGAGATTAGCTATAAGAAGAGTGATTGATCCGTTTAATCTGCTTGAGGATAAGTTCCTGATGCAAGTTCAATGATGTACATGAGAAATAAAACTAAGATGAGACTATTGAATGTCTAAATTGTTAGGAATAATGCCCTGAAAGCCAATTAATTATAATTTTAAAATTAAAGATAATGTATTATTCAATTTATTATTGTGGGCAATTTATTTATTATTGATGCTTTAAATAAATGAGTCTTATAATATTATTTATAGATTCCATCTTTACAAGTAAGGATATGAGTGACATAATCTATATTCACAAATATATTCTAAAAGTTGTCCCCGATCATAGGATAAATTAATTGGGCATTAGTTTATCCGAATAGATCGGATTACAGTCTACTGACCAAATTATATGAGATGTTAATTTGGGTGATTAGTCTCATGTCGTTATAGTAGATGTATAAGTGCTTGTTACGAACAAGTCACTGGGCTTGCCCACCAATACAACGAATTACATGGATTGTCAATAATTCGTTGTATTATGTAATCATGCAATTAATCATCAGGCCTGAGACACCACGATTATTTCATGATTAGGAATATCATGATTTGGTGGTGCAATTAAGCTAGTCCTAATCACGGATTAGACAATATATTCAGTAGTTATGATCTATTCCATCATGGAGGCATGTGTTTGTAGATACGGGAACTGTCAGTTGAGAATCCTATGCAATCTAATTAATTAAGTAACTACAAATCCTTGGCCAAGGTGGAATAGTGAAAGTCGTTCCACGGATTATTCATTAGTTACTAATTAAATAGATTTTGACATATGATCGGGTAATAGAGTTTGACGACTCAATCTATGACTCTGGCTCGATTGGGATAATTAAGACAGTAAGATTTGATTGCATAGAAATTACTAATGGGTTCGTGTGATACCCCGTACCCGACATATACTTAATAACATCTAATTGCATTTAATTAAGTGTTATCTTAAATGCTAGTATTGAATTATGTATCTATTTTACTTAATCTACTCATTTTAAACACTATTTTCATATTACTTCAAAAATATTTAAATAATAGCTAGAATAATTATTTGAAATGAATACTAACTACCTTATCATTTTTGGTACTCGTTTTCATTCTGTTGCACTTAACTACTTTATTTTCAACTAAATGGAAAAGTAACTCCGAGCCCAGAGTGAATTTTAAACTATTCTACTTTTCAAAAATTATATTTTTTTAACATTACTTATCATATTTAAATCATTCTTCCATTGATCGTTTGTTCGTAGTGCATCGAAAACGAGAGTTAGAGAATTATTTTTAGGACTCAGTGAATAGTATTTTCAACACTATTTCTAGTATTTAGTAGTTGGTTTAGTTAGTTTTAATTGGTAATGCATTTTTATAACTAGAAATAGACAAAATAGCATACTTGACCAATTTAACTTACCTTTGACTTAGCCAAATGACCCCAATGCCCTTGTCATCTTTTAAATAAATAGACCAAGCAACAAAGGCTAAAACAATTTGCAAAATTTCCTCCATATCCCCCCGCCCTTTTGCCATGAGCTTGAGAGTCAAAAAAGAAAGATTTTTGCTTCATTTTTCTTCTACAATCTTGCATGGAATCAAACAAGGAGCTTGGCTAGGGTTCTTACAAGTCTTCTTCTACAATCATTGTGAGAGATTTCACGTTTTTGTGCTTTTTTTAAAAAGTTTGATTTATGTTTCAAATTCTTAGATTTGATATATATTGTGTTTAAATGCCTATTACTGCTTGAAATAGCTTCATTTGAGTTCGTAGATCATTGCTTGATAGTTATTTAGAGATTTTTACGGTTAGAAATGCGAATTAAAATTGGAGAAGATAATGAATAGTATCATTTTAGGGTTTTATTAAAAAGTTGCTTGATGGATTGATTTAATGCTTCCTATAGGTGCTAGGGATGTTAATTAATATAGAAATATGATTGTATGACCTTAGATTGCTCAAAACTTGGAAAAAATGCCAAAAATGGTTTGGTTTACAATGGAATTTCGGGTCAAACGTAAATTCGGGTGAATTTGGTTGACATATTTGGTGTTCTTAGGGTGATGAGGTGCTAGTAGAGCTTTTCTAATGCTTGGTTGGGTATCGGTTAAAGTACTTGTAGTTATAACGCATTAAGAAAAAATTAGGGATTTTGCTGTTAACGTGGTTAAACGGGTGAACTCAAGGGACCTAGAGGTGTCATAAAGGGTAATTAGGAGAATGGAATAGTTCGTTTGAGAATCTTGAACCTCGTCCTTCGATTGTGAGTCAAATTGTGTTAATAGACAAAGGGGCCGTTTGACTAAGTGTTAGCTTTTCTCATTTTGAGTGTTTGCATAGTCATAGTGGGGCATGGAAGCACTTTTGACGTAGTTGTGGAATTGATTGGGTGTTCGGTTAGCATAGCTGTAGTTAAAACGTACTAGGTGGACTTTCAGGCTTCGGTTGGGAAAACGAGGTTTAATAGCATAGAAACGTGCCCTGTTGTGCTTAAGTGAGGGTAGTAAAGTCAGTTTCGCAATCCCATAACTCATTTGGTTGTAATTGCTTTTAGAAGTTAGAGCTTGAATAGTATTTTCTTGCATTGAGCTAACATTTCCTACTTAGCTAGTATTCTTGTTGTTATATTTGGCTATGAATGACATCCATGGGATTTCTTGTGATAAATATGTGTTCTGTTACATGCTAGGGGATCCATTAAGCCAAACTTGTGTCTTGGAGCTTGGTAGAGGTGATGGATGCATCGTACTTGCCATCTTAATTGGTTTATTGCTCTTCATTATGACAGATTTTTGTGTAGTTAATGAGTACTGTTTATGAACTTTAATTGTATTGTCTGTGTTCTGTTTATATGTCTACTAGAAGGTGTTATTGTTCTCTAGATTACAGTTGCTTGTAAATTGTAATTCATGTGCGAGGGCAACCTACTTTGTTGTCTCTCATTTTGTGTTTATTGGCTTTTAATGTTATATTGCTATTATAGTTGCTATTTGTGTATCGTTTCAATGGTTGCGCAACCTTATTGTTCGGGACGGATGCGATGGGCCTCTCTAGGCGGCATTAGGCTTGCCAGGGTGTTCATCTAGCTCCGTACTGTAGTCCCTCACTCGCCTGGTATATAGTATGCCTGGGGGAGTGGGTCGTAGGAACGGGTACATCTGGAGTACCCATTGGTGTTTGGAATACCGACATATTGAGATCGAGTTCGTGGTTCAAAGAGTTGGAGTGATAAGGGTTATCAATCGTATCCTTTTTCGATGTGTGGTATCTTATTGCTTATTTGTCATGTTAATTTTTTAATGGTGTTACTTGTACATAACTGTTGCATTGTACGAATTCCCTTATAAATGCTTCCTGTATATTATTCCCCTCCCTTACTGGGTATACATGATTGTATACTCACTCCTCATTACCCACATTTCAGGTATTGCAGTGTTAGAAGGAATGTTTGTGCTTGTGGTGCTTGGTATTTGCTTGGGATTCAATGTGTTGTGTGGCGTGGGTTGTAAAGATGTTACTTTTGAGTTGTATGTATTTAATGAATAAAGAAATGTAATTTAAGTTTAACTAGGTCAATAGAGTGGTATGATAACCTAGTTTATGTAATAAGTTAGTATTATTTCAACTCAAGCATGAGCGTACATGTCTAAAGAAAAAGAGTTAGGATAGCCTTTGAATTTGGAGATGTATAATTGTTTGGGTTGCTTGTTAAGAACCAAGGCTCGAATGGCCTTGTGGAGTTGTTGAATGTGTTGGACACAGTACTGGTCCATTTATATTCTATTTGCAAGTTTTGGTTTGTCCTATAAATAGGGGAGACTTCGTCCGTTTTTCCTAAATTTTGTGCCCGGATTTGGATTTGGGTTGAGTATAGCATGTTTAATAGAATTCGCGATCTCGTGAAGGGTCAGGGCATTACAGTTCGCATACTTGCACTTCATATTTAATTGGGTAGTCGCAATATACTGCTAAGTGTCACTCGTGATTTGCGAATTAACTAGAAAAGGGTTCTAATACAATTAATTAGTTGAATTAATTATTCACTGCCGATTAATGGTGAACCCGAGAGGTTACACACAAATGGAATTCACAGATTAATTGAATTAGAGAAAAGATTAAATTAAATTTAGGATCGTCCTAAATTTTAATTTAATCGGGCTCATATTAATCAGATGGTGATCTGGTAATTATGAAGCCAAAGACTAGTTAGTTTATATCCAGTCCACATATGGCCTTAGGTCATATGTGTTTCCTATATATAGTACTATTCTGACAGGAAAAACTAGCACAATTTTATAAGTCATAAAATATATAGGATTTCTCTAGAAAACCTAGTGGGGGTGAAATCCAATTGACAAGCGCGGAATCTGTGTGGATCAATCTTGGAGGCTTCACACGTGGGGAGATTGTTTCAAAATTTTCATCGTTATACGCTTCAAGATGTAATCCTAAACTTTTACAGATTTAATTTAATTAGATTAAATTATTATCTGATATTAAATATGCTTAATTAACCATAAATGAATACATGATTATTTTCCGCTGCGTAATTAAATTTTAATTATCATGTATATTTTCCAACATAAATTATGCATAAAAACATACAGGGAGACAATTCTAGGATTGTTATCATCATAATTGCAGCTAAGACCCTCCCATGTGAAATCTGGAGGTACGCATGGATCTCCTTGCCAATTCCTCCTCAGTCCGTAGTATGACTTGATGGCAATCATGGCAGCCACTAATATTATACAAAACATGCGATCATAGACATCGTCCGAGTACTTAATTAAGAAGAATTTGGTTAGTTTTGAGATTAAATATCTCCAATAACATGTTTGGAACGATAAAAAAGACAATCAAATAACAAGACTCACCTCACCAATTCACCAGACACAGAGCCGAGATCCCACTGTCCATAAAGTTCTAATGATTCAGATTGAGTTGTGTATAAGGCATCATTCAGTGGCCTCAACTCCAATACTGATATGAAGGGAATCGTTACTCCTGTCTTTTGAAGACATACGTGTATATAATCCATCGCCGGAGTGTGTATAATTTCCTATTTGAATGCATCGTTTGCATTTGCTAAACTCACACTAGCCCAGAAATCTTCTCCAATATACAATTCAAATTGTGGTAGTTGTTTTTTGCCATCATAATTTCCATACATGAATCCTGCCCTTATCAAATACTTATTATCCTTCCCTTTTTCAGGTCTTAGGGTGTAGCAATTCCTTTCTCCTTCAGGAAACCTTCTTGCAGACAAGAATGACTGTTGTCTATAGTGCATAGGTGATATTGCCACGTTCACGCCGCTGTTTGTGAAGCCTGTGTCTGAGACATAGAAGATTCTGGTGTCTGAATCGTTATATTTAGCATTTTCAGCTAAACCACAATGAATGTTTATGAATCCTGATCAGGGAGAGAGAGGGGGCAGAGATTAGAAATAAGCAACTATATATTGTAATACTAGTCAAATAAACAAAGAAAAGGAAATGAAATTCAAGCGTTTGAGCTTAACCACATGATTGATCAGGATGTGGAAAAACTACAGGCACAGCTGCTACAAGTGCAAAACCAACAAGCAATTCGAGAAGGAAATTTTTGAACATTTTCATCACAGCTAGCAGTCAAGTCCTTCTAGCTGAAAAGCCCAACTCTGCAAGGAGGGTTTTTTTGTATTTATGTCGAGACTCACCAAGTCAAGGTTCAAACGAATATATATTTGTAATAGAACCTGCATGCATGAGGAAAATCGAGTGAAATATTCAATAGCTCTCAACGTACGTTGGACAGAAGTAGGGCCGGCATATGCAATCTAGTAAAGGCAACTTTTGATTGAGGTGAATCTGAAGGGCTCAAAGCAAAACTTTCACAACTCAGTTGAACAGAACATAAATATATATATGTACTTAAAAACCACGCAATCTATTAAAGACAACTTTTGAGTGAATGAGACTGCTACTCTTTGCGATAGAAAGTTATTTAGTTAGTTTGAATTGATCTTAATCTTTCGTATAGTTAATAAAATTTATACGTGTAAATCTCATTAATATGTGAGAGAGCAATATGTCAGTCAAGAATTTCCCTTTTGCGAATAGCCAAGAGATGCAACCTGCACATCGACTTGCATGAGGTAAATTGAGTCTATAGCTGACAGAACATTGGGCTAAGGATTCCATTTCCATCTGAGTGTGTCAAAGTTGGATATTAATTAATGTAGTTTAATGTTACAATAGCATGTTTACGTATCATAGATGATAAGAGTTTGAATAACAGCAAAAAATGAAAAAATTGTAGTTGGAACTGTACTTTAGCCTAACCCGTAATTATAACTGTAATAAAAACTTACTGATGTTTAAACCACTAACAATAATTGTAACCATTAGGGTAAATGCCACCAATTGTCCATTATGTTTGGGGGTTGTGATACTTTAGTTCTATATTTTTTAAAATAAACCTTTTACTCCTAAATGTATTGTAAATTTGACACCGTTGACCCAACTTGCTTATTCCGTTAGTTTGTTAACGTTTTTTGCACATAATTGACGCGTGTTTTTTATGGCACTTGATTTTTAGAGTCAAATTGGACAATTCTTATATACACGTGTGGCGGGTTAGATTAAAAACGAAAAGAAAGCAATCAGTTTTTGTGTCAATCATGTGCAAAAAATTAACAAAGTAACAAAATAAGCAAGTTAGGTCAACGGTGTCAAATTTGCAATACATATAGGATTAAAAGGTTTATTTCGAAAGATTTAAGACCAAAGTGTCAGAACTCCCAAAGATAAGGACCACTGACGACATCTACTCTAACTATTATGGATCTAAAAAACTGCGGTTAGCCTACTTGTCTAATTTTAAAAAAGAAACAAAAGAATTAGCTTTAATAGAAACCAACCTAAAAAAATGTGAAAAATCAAATTTACATGTCAAAACGTCCAAAATAAATATGTTGCTTGTATTATTATATAGGTTGTATGCTTGTAAATATGGCAGAGCTAACAAGGGTAATAATATATGCATGATGTGTCTATATAAGTACATACACACACACATATATATAAATTAATAATCGAGTATCTGATTTTGATTTTTTTTTTTAACATTTACAATTAAAATCTATCGAATTACCCTTTAGTTACCCTATATAAAATCTAAACCTTAACGTATACTCTCTTAGTTTTTGCTATCAAACTTTTATTTAAAGGATATCAATCGATTTCAGTGATAATTAATATTGTCAAAGAAGGACCATCACATCAGAAGCTAATGATGAAAAATTTAACTATACCTCATTACCATAAATATATGCCAAGTCTTTGCATGTACTTGGGGCAGAGGTCAACTTGTAAATTAATGCAACCGCGTGGGAAAATGAAGTTGCGGGCTGGCATGACTGATATGTCACTAGGAAATAGATAGCAAAAGCAATAAAAGACTTCATGGTACCAAAAAAACGAAGTTGACTTGGCTCGACCTGATCATAGACCCTTGCCATGCGGGTAGAGAGATGCATTCATTCAGTAAGCAGCAAGGCCCTTCCAATTTTTCATGAAATGGAGGGTTATTAAATATGACCCTCCTTACTACACAAGTTTTAGTTTCATTATAGAGATAATTACGCAATTAGTTTCTAATGTACTATTTTACATTAGTCTTTTATTATTCTAAAAAATGTAAATTAGTCCATAATATTTTTCAATATAATCAAATTACTCTTTATCGTTAAGATTTGAGTTAATATTGATGGAAAACAAGTAAAATTCTTTATTGCCCTTAAATTATAATTTAACAAATTTCTATGGTATACTTCTTCATTCCCATAAATTTCACAGACGATAGATACAATGCACACATCAATACTCATACACACAAACATACCTTAAACGAAAAAAAGAAAAAAACTTGAACCCTCATCCCACCCCTACCTCACCTGACCTAGCCCTCTATCCTCTCCCTTCTCCCTTTTACCCCCTAATCTCAACACCCCAAATAAATTAATAGTTTTTAATGGAAGGGACTAATTAGAATAAGTTTGTTAAATAATAGGTGCCGAAATAAATGTTTTGGAATAATATGGATTAAATTGAGATTCAATGACAACATTAGGGACTAATATCGTAATTAACCATTTCTATAAATGAAATTTTAACTCAATTTCAGAGGTGGATCTTAAGAGAGACTAGAGATACTTTTATTTTTGGTTGTATTGGAATTTCAATTGTTCATAATGGATAAATTAAGACTTTCAACACTAGTATACAAACGTGTGAGTTAATCCACCTAATACCAATTGATTTTAGGATGAAACTTTAGTAGGTTATTTAATATGGTATAAGAGTTGTGCCTTGGTTCAATGTTATTCTTTTATGTTTGACCCATTCTCGTTTTAGGATGTTGATTTGATATGCAACTATTCTTATTTGTTGCTTTTTATACCATGTCATTAATTGCACCTTCAACAATCTATCATTTGTCATTACAAGAAACATGTGGGCGAGAAACAGATACAATATGTCGCCTAGCTATAACAAAAAACATAGGCGATTGGTCTAAAGACGATAGAGGTGGGATGCCAAACACGGCATCGCTAAAATTTATATTCATGGCCAAATGGTCACCAATAGCGACAGACATGAAACCCGTCGCAGGTGATGACACCTTCCGTCAATTAAATGACGAAAAAATTGAAATTATCCGTCGCAAAACCTATCGCCATCTTACCGTCACGAGTTACGTCACCATTTTTCCATCATGGAAGCCATCCCTAAATTAGTAACCAATAGCCATTGCCAAATTTGTGGCTACACACGTCGCTAATTGCTTTCGTGTTTCATCGTTGAATATCGTCCCTTTTTTTATACGGTAATATAAAAAGTTAATAAAATATGTAAAATAATAATAATAAAAAATGAAAATTATCAAATGTATAGTGATATTTACATACTAAAATAATTGAAATATTCACATAAATTGTAAAATATAATATAAATGTTCATTCTAATTAATAAACTACTAAGAAACCATCACCCGCTTCTAAATCTCCTTGGGTCCTATCACTACCCTGTTGCGGAGATAAAGGTGAAGATTAATTTTGAGGTGGGGGAGGGTGGTTAATTCGGCAACAGTTGGGTTGGCATGGAGATTTGATGAATGAGACTATATTCATTCCCCAAAAATGACTCCAAGAAATCGTCCCAAAATAGCAAAAAGGATCACGGCTCTTAGGCCATCTCTAACAGTTTCTTTATTTTTCTCTTTACATGTAGAGAATTTTGATAATTTCTTTACGTATAGGGATTTTTTATTTCAGTTTAACTCTAACAGCTTCCCTACATTCTAATTTTAGAGAATCCCTATTTAAGTATCACTCCAACAGCTTTTCTATTTTAGAGAATTTTTACTTTTGTTTACTCCACATGTGGAGATATAGAGAAAAGTTTAGGGATTTGTTATTACATCTCCACATGTAAAGATAGTATGATTTGAATATAGAGATTCTCTACATATAGAGATAAGTGTAGAGATGCTGTTGGAGATCAACATCTCTAATACCATCCCTACATGTAAAAAATATGGTGATTTAGGGTACCTGTTGGAGATGGCCTTACCATGCCAATTCTACTAACCACCCCAACTTTGTAAACAACAACAATGCCAATTCCACCAAGACGCCAGGCGCCATATGCCAATTTTGTGACAAAAAAGGTTACACGACACGGTAATGGTTTTCCACCAAAAAAATACTCAGTTTTTCTACCTTGGCTACTGTCAATAACGCCACCACAGGTCCAACCTCCAACTGGTTCTTTGACTCCGAGTATCCCACCATATAACCCCAGACTTGAACAAGTTGTCTATTTCTCAACCATATCATGATAGACCAGACGACATCATCATTGATGATGGTAACGACCTACTTATCACCCACACTGGCAGAACATATCTAGCAACCCCTCTCACAACTTCTTCATTTCAAATGTTTTATTCATTCCTGCAATGAAAAATAATTTGGTATCTGTTTTTCAGTTTTGCAAAACAAATAATGTTGTTATTGAGTTTAATCCCTCTTTCTTTTGTGTCAAGGACTTAGTCATGAAGGCACTTCTTGCAATAGGAAAGATCAGAAATAACATCTACGAGTAGCATGTATTGACTGATGCAACCCGCACCATGATCAAGCAAGCATATACCAGCACCAAAATATTCTTCTCCAACTGGCATAACAAACTACACCATCCATCCTAAAAAATTCTCAACCATATGATCTCAAATAATGCATTTCTCCTCCCTCCTTTGTCCCCAAATCTCACTTATGTAATTCTTGCAAATGTAATAAAAGCCATAAATTAGTTTTTGGCACATCTTGCTTGCAGAGTACGCGTCATCTCGAACTAATCTATGCTGACATTTAGGGAACTTCCCCCATACGTTCTATGGGTGGATTCTCTTTTTATGTTCTATTTGTTAACCATTTTACAAACTCTACATGGTTTTTTCCCCTTCATCCCAAATCTGAAATTTTTTCTCTTTTTTCAAAATTCAAAGCAATGGTTGAAAATATTTCTCTCGCTCCATACAACTTATATATTCGGATGGTGGATGTGAATATCTAGGTCTTAAACCCATCTTTGAACAACATGGTATTCAACATCTTGTGTCACCCCCATTCACCCCTCAACATATAGCCACCGTTGAACGCCTTCATTGGTACATTGTTGAGACGGGACTTATACTTCTCCACTGTGCCACTTTACCTTTGTTTCTATTGTCATTCGCCTTCAAAACAACAACTTATCTTATAAATAGGCTCCCCACCTTTATTCTTGACAACAAATCTCCATTCGAGTGCATTTTTAACACTTTCCAAACTACGAAAAACTGCACATATTTGGTTGTTTATATTACTTGTGGCTCCACGTTTACATGACTCATAAGCTTGAGCAACGGTCGAAACCATGCTTTTTCCTTACTATTATACTATTTACCATGCTTACATTTGCTTTGAACCTATCTCTCATAAACTTTATTACTCAAGACATGTCCAATTCATAGAACGCACTTTTTTAACCTTACCCACCTACACATATTGTGATAAGGTCAACAACCGTACTCTTGCAAAATGGTATCCTATACCTGTCACCCACCACTACCCCCTGTCAATATTTTCACACCCCCACGATTACGCCCTAAGACTCACATTCCATTCAGCCTCTAGTCATACATATTACTCAAGCATTTCCTTTACTACACCATCTTATTTTTCCACCTGCTAACCAACAACCAATCCTCAATATTACTCTTGATCATCCGCAAGTAGCTCTTGACTCACCTAGTGCTCTAATGTCATTTATGTGAGTTAGTTAAAGATCACTTTGAGCATTTGGTCAAAAGAAAACAAAAGGTAATGGGAAAGGAAGATTTATGCATCAAAGTTTGGTGCAAAATTAGGCACATAAAAATCCTTTTCACACTACTATTTTGCTTTGATTTTGGGTATGGAATGAGCCTATAAATAGAAGCTCATTCCTTACCATTTAGCATCATCCAAGCAAAGCAAATTAGAGAGAAAACATAAGCTTTCTCTTGAGTAGTTTTCTTCCTCTTTTGTTGTTCTATATTTATGAGTGAGAGTTAGTTTCTCCTATTATTTGAGAGAGTGATATTGTTCTCTCCTTATATTAGAGAGAAGGTTATTGTAAAATACTCCACATCATAGTGAAATCCTCCATTACTTGCCCGTGATTTTTCCCTCGATTTGTTTGAGGGTTTTCCACGTAAATCTTGTGTCTCTACTTTCTCTGTTCTCATTCATATTTTAGCTGCGTGATACTGCTTATCCCCGACCATTCCGCTGCGCCGATACCCAACAGTGGTATCAGAGCCATTGGTTACGGGTCACTGGTATTCATACGGGGTTACTGTTCACGGTTACTATTCATGCATACGGTATAGTACTATTCACCTATACGGTATCAATACTATTTTCGTATACGGTTTTGGTACTATTCACGTATACGGTACTATTCACGTAAATAGTACTATTCATAGTGAAATAGTGGGAGCCGGTTCAAGTTACGAAGCAGATCGTTGTTAATACTATGACGGCAAAATTTGAAATCGAGAAGTTCAACGGGAGTAAATTTTCCCTTTGGAAATTAAAGATGAAGGCAATCTTGAGAAAGGAAAATTGCTTGGTAGCAATAGGAGACAGACCAGCGGAGGTGACGGACGACAAGTGGAAAGAGATGGATGACAACGCTATGGCTAATCTGCACCTGGCATTGGCAGATTCTGTATTGTCCAGCGTTGAGGAAAAGAAGTCAGCAAAAGAAATTTGGGATGCGCTGACCAAACTATATGAGGTCAAGTCACTTCACAATAAGATTTTCTTGAAGAGAAGACTCTACACCCTTCGGATGAGTGAGTCCACATCGGTGACAGATCACATCAATACCTTAAATACGCTATTCTCTCAATTGACTGCAATTGGGCATAAAATAACGGAGCTTGAACGTGCAGAAATTCTACTTCAAAGTATACCGGATTCGTATGATCAACTCATCATTAGTTACACTAACAATGTTCTTTCAGATTCTGTTATTTTTGATGATGTTGCAGCTGCTATTCTGGAAGAGGAATCTAGGCGCAAAAGTAAGGAAGACAGAATCGAAAGTTCACAACAAGCAGAGGCATTATCAATGGTGAGAGGTAGATCAACGGAACGTGGCTCTAATGGGAGCGACAACCATGGTAGATCAAAATCAAGGAGTAGAAAAAAATATCAAATGCTACAACTGTGGCAAGAAAGGGTACTTCAAGAAGGATTGTCGGAGCAACAAAAAGAATCCCGAGGTGACAAATTCTCAGGAATGTGTGGCGACTGTACCAGATGATGGAGATATTTTATACAACGAAGCAACAACTGTATCAAAAGGCAGAAAGGAGCTCATTGATGCTTGGATAATGGATTCGAGAGCAACATGGCATATGACCTCTCGTAGAGAATGGTTCCACACCTATAAACCTGTCTCTGGAGGATCTGTGTACATGGGTAATGATCATGCCTTGGAGATTGCTGGCATCAGTACCGTCAAAATTAAAATGTATGATAGTACCATTCGCACCATTCAAGGGGTACGACACGTGAAGGGCTTGAAGAAGAACCTATTGTCCATTGGACAATTGGATGACCTTGGCTGCAAGACCCATATCGAGGATGGGATCATGAAGGTCGTCAAAGGAGCGCTTGTGGTGATCAAGGCAGAAAAGATTGGGGTAAATCTATACATGCTTTTGGGAGATACGTTACAGGAGGCAGATGTATCAGTTGCATCAGCTAGTCAAGAAGAATCAACTATAATGTGGCATCGCAGATTGGGCCACATGACAGAACGAGGCTTGAAGATTCTCGCTGAACGTAATCTCCTACCCGGGCTCAAGACGGTAAACTTACCTTTCTGTGAGCACTGTGTTACCAGTAAGCAGCATAGATTGAAATTTGGGAGATCTACTGCTAGAAGCAAACACATTCTAGACTTGATCCATTCAGACGTTTGGGAATCACCGGTTTTGTCTCTAGGAGGAGCCAAATACTTTGTATCATTTATTGATGATTACTCCAAGAGACTATGGGTGTATCCAATCAAGAACAAGTCAGATGTGTTTCCAATATTCAAAACTTTCAAAGCGCTGGTGGAACTTGAATCCGGGAAAAGGATCAAGTGTTTGAGGACGGACAACGGAGGAGAATACACTGACGGGAGCTTCTTGGCATTTTGCAAGCAAGAGGGTATTCAGAGGCAATTTACTGTTGCACATACACCTCAGCAAAATGGTGTAGCAGAGTGGATGAACAGAACTCTTCTTGAAAGAATGAGAGCTATGTTGGAAACTGCAGGTCTAGCCAAATCATTTTGGGCAGAAGCAGCTAGAACTGCCTGTTACGTGATAAACCGGTCACCGTCAACTGCAATTGGGTTGAAGACACCAATGGAAATGTGGACCGGAAAACTCTCAAATTATTCTACCTTGCATGTATTTGGGTGTCCGGCATATGTGATGTATGGTTCCCAAGAAAGAACAAAGCCGGATCCAAAATCCAGGAAATGTGTATTCTTAGGAAATGCTGATGGTGTTAAGGGGTATCGCCTGTGGGATTCCACTGCCCACAAGGTTGTCATCAGCAGAGATGTCATATTTGCAGAAGATAAACTGTAAAGTGAAGACGACAACAACACTTCAAATGAGACTACTACAATACAAATTGAAGATAAGTCAGAACAAGGAGATGCTTCTTCTGAAGCTGCACCGGAGCACGAGGAACAAGAACCAGATGATGCTGAGGTTATAGAAGTCCGACGTTCATTGCGTCAGACAACAAGACCAACTTGGCATTCAAATTTTGTCATGGCGAGCAATGCTGCATACTGTCTTCTAACGGAGGATGGAGAGCCATCTACCTTTCACGAGGCTATAAAAAGCCCCGATGTTGCCCTGTGGATGACAGCAATGCAAGAAGAAATTGAAGCTCTACATAGAAACAAGACGTGGGAGCTTGTTCCACTACCACCTGGACGGAAAGCCATTGGTAACAAATGGGTCTACAAGATCAAGCGAGATGGTAATGACCAAGTGGAGCGATATCGTGCAAGACTGGTGGTGAAAGGATATGCTCAGAAAGAAGGAATTGACTTCAACGAGATATTTTCTCCTGTGGTAAGACTTACAACTATCAGAGTAGTCTTGGCCATGTGTGCTGTGTTAGACTTACATCTAGAACAATTAGATGTAAAGACGGCTTTTCTTCATGGTGAGCTTGAAGAAGAGATTTACATGCTTCAACCAGAAGGTTTTGTTGAGAAAGAAAAAGAAAACTTGGTTTGCAGGTTGACCAAATCTCTGTACGGTTTAAAGCAGGCGCCAAGGTGTTGGTACAAGAGATTTGATTCCTTCGTGATTAGCCTTGGGTACAACAGACTCAATTCAGACCATTGTACGTACTACAAGAGGTTTGGCGATAATGATTTTATCATTCTGCTGTTGTACGTGGACGACATGCTGGTAGCAGGTCCCAGTAAAGATCGGGTCCAAGAACTGAAGGCACAGTTGGCTGGGGAGTTTGATATGAAGGATTTGGGACCAGCAAACAAGATTTTAGGGATGGAAATTCACCTAGATAGAGAAGGCAGGAAGGTATGGATTTCCCAGAAGAATTACTTGAAGAAAATCTTGCGGCGCTTCAATATGCAAGATTGCAAGGAAATCTCGACCCCGCTTCCTGTCAATTACAAATTATCCTCAAGTATGTGTCCTAGCACTGAAGCGGAGAGGATAGAAATGTCTCGAGTACCGTATGCATCAGCAGTGGGAAGTCTCATGTTCGCTATGATATGTACGAGACCAGATATTGCTCAAGCAGTTGGTGCGGTCAGTCGGTTCATGGCGAATCCTGGTAGAGAGCATTGGAATGTTGTTAAGAGGATCCTACGATACATCAAAGGGACCTCGGATGTTGCATTATGTTTTGAAGGATCAGAATTTACTGTCAAGGGTTTTGTTGATTCGGATTTTGCAGGTGATTCCGATAAACGGAAGTCCACTACAGGCTATGTGTTTACAGTTGCAGGCGGCGTGGTAAGCTGGATATCTAAATTACAGACTGTTGTGGCCCTATCTACAACAGAGGCTGAATACATGGCAGCTACACAAGCTTGTAAAGAAACAATCTGGATTAAACGGTTAATGGAGGAGCTCGGGCACAAACAAGAGAAAATTCATTTGTTTCGTGATAGTCAGAGTGCCTTGCACATTGCAAGAAATCCAGTATTTCATTCCAAGACGAAACACATAGGTGTTCAATATTACTTTGTTCGAGAAGTAGTAGAGGAAGGGAGTGTGGATATGCAGAAGATTCACACCAACGAGAACCTAGTAGATGTCATGACAAAGCCAATCAACGTTGACAAGTTTGTTTGGAGTAGATCCTCATTTGGCCTAGCAAATACGTAAGCAACATGGAATTGACAAGTATGGAGAGATTTGAAGATCATCCAAAGTGAGCTTTAAGTGGGAAAATGTGAGTTAGTTAAAGATCACTTTGAGCATTTGGTCAAAAGAAAACAAAAGGCAATGGGAAAGGAAGATTTATGCATCAAAGTTTGGTGCAAAATTAGGCACATAAAAATCCTTTTCACACTACTATTTTGCTGTGATTTTGGGTGTGGAATGAGCCTATAAATAGAAGCTCATTCCTTACCATTTAGCATCATCCAAGCAAAGCAAATTAGAGAGAAAACATAAGCTTTCTCTTGAGTAGTTTTCTTCCTCTTTTGTTGTTCTATATTTATGAGTGAGAGTTAGTTTCTCCTATTATCTGAGAGAGTGATATTGTTCTCTCCTTATATTAGAGAGAAGGTTATTGTAAAATACTCCACATCATAGTGAATCCTCCATTACTTGCTCGTGATTTTTCCCTCGATTTGTTTGAGGGTTTTCCACGTAAATCTTGTGTCTCTACTTTCTCTGTTCTCATTCATATTTTAGCTGCGTGATATTGCTTATCCCCGACCATTCCGCTGTGCCGATACCCAACAATTTAGTCCAGCAGCCTCAATCGCCACTCACAACATGTCGTCCAACTCTCTCCATGCCATAATGCCCCCAGCAACACTAATGTTTCCCTTTCTCAGTAACACACTGTACCTCAATCTACCTTCCAAATGATGACTCGTGCCAAGAATAATATCCATAAAACAAAATAGCCATTCACATTCTCTGCCACCATCAATCCTTGTCCCTCATTGTTGAACTTGTATTTATCAAACAAGCTTTAAAACACAAAGTCTGGCAAGATGCAATGCGTGACGAGCTGCATGCTCTTGAGAAAATAGGAACCTGAGAGCTTATACCTTGACAGTCCAGTCAAAATGTTATTCGGTATAAATGGATATTTCGGATCTAACGAAACTCTAATGGCACCATTGCCGGTTACAAGGTCCAACTTGTTGCCAAAGGATTTCACCAACATCCGGGTTTTGACTACAAGGACACATTCAGTCCTATTATCAAACCAATCACCATTCGTGTTGTCCTCTCTATGGCTTTCAATTTCGGATGGCCCATAAGTCAACTTGACGTGAACAATTCATTCTTACACGACCATCTTCTTGAAGAAGTGTACATGTCTCAACTATCGGTCCACATTGATCCTCTTAAGCTTGATCATGTTTGTCGATTAAAATGATCACTTTATGGGTTGAAACAAGCCCCAGGCCTGGTTCAACAAACTCAAGGGCTTCATTTTATCACTTGGTTTTTAAAATTCAAGAGCTGATGTCTCCCTCTTCATACAACATAATTTATCTCATATTACTTACCTCTTACTTTACATTGATGATTTACTCATAACATAGAACTCCAATTCAAATGTTCGTCAAGTCATTCATGCACTCTCCTCAAGATTCTCCATCAAAGATCTTGGCCATTTGCATTTTTGCTTAGGGGTCGAAGTCTAACACACCACTAAAGGATATTTGCTTTCCCAACATGCTTATATCAATGAACTCTTTGACAAGTTCAAAATGGAGAGAGAGAATGAAGCTGCCACATCTCTAAAATATTTTACGGCAAACAAACGGAGCCTTTGTCAAAAAGACCAATAATTCTCTTATATCGTATGATTTTATGTTTGATGAAGACTGGCCAATTATTTATATATTTTTCTCTCATTTCTCTCTAATTTTTCTCATTTTCTCGTTCTCTATTTTTACTTAACAAAAGTACAAAATATATTATTACCAACGTTAGAACATAAGAGAAAATAATTGGGAAGAACCGTTGATAAAAAAAAAATAAGGCACCTCCCATTAGTTTTACCTCCCATCACTTATCATGTTATAACACTAAAAGTAAAAAATGATTATTGTTTTACCAACTCAGGGTGTGCTGAGCTAAAGGCTGCTCCTACGAGTTTACTTTAAGAAAAGGCAGATTCAGAATATATTTTTAGTGGGGATTATAATATATTATTTATGTTTATATATATATATATATTTTTAATGGGGCCTGATTGGTATTTTAAATTAAATATATCTTTACATTTAAAGAAATTTCAAGCTGAGTGAGGACTAAAACCACCACTATATATCCCAAATGTGAATCCGTTTATACTTTCAAGACTAGACTATCCTATTGCATTTCGTTGATAACTAATCTTTCAAAGTGAAGACTATTGAGTCTGTAAGTAAATACCAAATTTAGTCCGTATATTTTAATATTTGTTTTAATTTAGTCTATATTTTTTAAAATATACACTTTTAGTCTATTATCTTTATTTTTTATCCTGATTTAGTCCATATATTTTAAAATGTACTCTTTTAGTCCACTATCTTTATCATTTGTCCCAATTTAGTCCATATCTTTCAAAATGTACCTTTTTAATCTACTATCTTTGTTATTGTGATCTACGTTAGTTTTCCACTATTTTTTTATCAAAAAATTTGACAGAATAAGTACGTGAGTCGTATTTGTAGGGGCAAAATTGTTTTGAGAATATTTTTTTTTGGTAAAAGTTTTGAGAGCATTGATCGATGCGTTTATTATGAAATTAAAAAAAAAAGATTTTAGTGTGCAGACAATTTTGTGATATGGACTAAATCGAGACAAACATTAAAAAATATGGACTAAATCAGGACAAATAATAAATATAGTGGACTAAAAGAGTATATTTTAAAAAATATGAACTAAATCGAGACAAACATTAAAGATAGTGAATTAAATTGAGTATTTATCCAAAAAAAAAAAAAAAAACCTATGAATGTAACTAATGCAACCGTGTGGTAAGAGGTGGCTGCGGGCTGGCACCTGCAATTGTCAATAGAGAATAGATAACGAAAGTGGTAGACGACTTCATTGTATTAAAAAATACAAATTGACTTGAATTGACCTCGTAAACTAAGTTGAGTGGACTTAACCTCACGAACCCTGCCGTGCGGGTGCATTCACTTAGATAACTCACGCAACAACAACAAGGGTCTTGCAATTTTGTCACACACGAGATATTCATGATCATTTTTAAGCTTAATCCTTCACTCAGTAAGCAACAAGGGTCTTGTAATTTTTCGTATGTGACACTCTCAATCCATAAGTTTTAGTTCCTCTAAACCACTTTTTAGTTTAAGTTTAGAGGGTGATCTTAAGAGACACTAGGAAAACCGCATATTCGGTATTCAAGACATTGAAAGACTTCACTACTTGCTTCTTCTAACCTGAATAACTAGAGTCAAGAATCCTAAAGGCTTACTCTATCTAAGCTCATCATATTTAAGGTTCCAATTAATATGAATTAATCTATTGAATCTATAGCTTTTAAACTTCCTACAGATGTACAATTTTTCTCTTAAATCATTACAAGAGAAAAAACTCCCCTTTCGATCTTTACTTCATTGTTAAAAATTCGCTTGTTCTTCTCGGTCCACATATGGTAAATTGAAGTGCAAAACCGCAGCCACAAAGTGTTTGCTCTATTTGACCCCCAAAAATAAAAAGTGATTGCTCTAAGCCTCTCCGAGGCTGAGTGAGGGGCAAGAAAGTTCAAGATGTCATTCTATGATACGAGGGACAAGGTTATATCAGATTCTTGCAACCAAATCCGTTTGGTGAACATGCTTTTACGATAATTGAAGGTCACGCTCTGGATCTTTTTTTTTCTATATTCATCGTACGTCTTTTGTTAATTTCTTCTAGATATATATGCATAATTTTTTAGGACTGTGCTACTATATATGCCAAAACACTAGCAGAAACAGTTGAAGAAATTGGTATCGCGAAGAAGTTGATGGAAAAAATGGATTTGAAGGCTATGCAGCATACAAGAATAAGACATGAACAAAAGAAGTTTAATTTTTAGCAACTTGGTTGACTCAGTCACCTAAGACAAGAGAGAAGTATAGACAAGCCATTGGAATTAATGTGGAACTTCAGGTAAGAGGCAAAATATCCATTTTTCAAAGTTGTTGAAAATTCATGTTTTTACTTCAAGAGAATTGAACGCTTCAAAGCAGCCTCCTACCCTGCGCGTGATCATAAGCTAAAGGATTTGTTTTTTGGTTTTATGTTTTCAAGTGTGGAAGATGAACATAGAGAGGAAATGTGGTGAGGATTTGTGGATATGGTAAACCGTCTGTTTGTTTGTTGATATGGTTTATAAGGTCAAGTGTATTCTGACAAAATTTATAAATAAAGACAGAAATAAAGGTCAAGTCTATTATGTTTTTTTTAGATGAAATGACTTTGACATATCAAAGTCCTGCTAGCTGCTAGCCTGAGGCCGCCTCTTTCCATGTGGTTGAGTTAGATTGATTTTTGTCGCAATTAGACTTGGAAATTTATAGTGATTGGGCCTCCTACCTTGCGCGTGATCATAAGCTGAAGGATTTTTTTTTTTTGGTTTTATGTTTTCAAGTGTGGAAGATGAACATATAGGATGTGAGTTTTGCTATAGTGATGGGTGGTAAACCATCTGTTTTGTTTATTGATATGGTTTCAATTTTCAATTACCAATTTATTATGCACTTGTAAGCTGAATTATTTTTTAAATTTTGTATGTAAATAATTTTAATATTTTTAAAAATACGGCGATGAAATTTATACTCAAAAATATTTAATAACTTGATTTCTGTTGTCATATTAATTAATTATCTTATCTAAACATTTAAACTATTAAAAATATGTTCGTTATATTTAATTATGATTTCAAAGACGCGTATTTTCGGATCCATTCTAAAGATGAATTGAATCTCCTCATCCCTACGACAGGGTTTATGTCAAGACTATTCTAACAAAATTTATAACTAAAGACAGAAATAGAGGTCAAGTCTACGATATTTTTTTAGGTGACTTTGTGACATATCAAAGTCGTGCTAGCTGCTAGCCTGAGGTCCTCTATTTCCACGTGGTTGAATTAGATTGATCTTTGTCGTAATTAGACTTGGAAATTTATAGTGATTGGGCCAGTGTAAAGCAAAAATTTTCATCAAAATCTTTAGATCCGATGGTTATACGAGAATACTAATTATCAACGAGATGCATAATTATAGTCTATTCATGAAACTGAACTAATTATCAACGAGATGAATAAGTATAGTCTATTCATGAAATTGAACTCATACAAAATATAATTCAAGGATGGAATTTCTTGGTTGATGATCAAAATACTAATTTCTCGAAGCAACTATATATTCCTATTAGTTTATTCACTTGTTGAAGGATTTATTACGATATAATAAAACATATTGAAATACTACCACGTTGTAGTAAAATTTTGTACTTTTAAAAATATAGTAAAATAAATACTAAATATTTATTTTAAAAAAATTATTTCAACATATCGAAACACTACCACATTGTAGTAAAATTTTGTAGTTTAAAAGATCTAGTAAATTAAATAATATTTATTTAAAAAAATTATTTCGCTATGATGTCGACATGCAAAAATATTCATTTGAAACATAGAGAGTGGTATTTCTTAAGAACCAACTGAAATTATATGATCACTCTCAGGACATATTTAACTTTTATGTGCAAGACTAAAATGGTGGCTTAAATGGCTCAAATGGGAAATGATGTGTTGATATTTATTGTGCATAACTGAATGTGTTTTGCGTGTAAAAAGTGTTTAATGTTTGTTATTAATCATCTATTTATAGCATGTTAAGGTAAAATATGGTGAATTTATTTCCTGGAGTCATCAATTGATAATCCTGCAAAACGAACAAATGTCGGGATATTTATGTAGGACAACTTTAATGCTTAAGTCAGTTGTGTTGTCTAAAGAAGGTTTAAAATTGCTTAAGAGCAAAGGGAAAGAGTTTGTGTATAGGCTAGAGTGAGTCACCTCAAAGAAGCATGACATATTTATAGTTATTGGTCTCCAACCTTTTCGGACTAGGATAAGGACTAAGCCCATGACTTATGGGCCAAGGATTTATTTCATTCTGAAATAGAACTTCCTTTCTCTTTGGGGATTATCTTGGGTGGACCCCTCTTATGAGGGAGCTCAGGACCCCCCACCACCATATGGAAAAGACGAGTCATGTTCGGTCCTTATGAGCATGAGCTCGGTCATTTAGCTGACCTGAAATTATAGGCTTAACATAAATGGTTGAGTGAAAAAGCAAGCGGAGGCAGACAATCAATAAAAAAGAGATGATCTAAATGAATGACTAATGCAAACATTAAGCATGTTTAACTAAGTGTTGGCTTTTCTCGTTTTGAGTGTTGGCATAGTCATAGTGGGGCATGGAAGCACTTTTAGCGTGGTTGTGGAATTGATTGGGTGTTCGGTTAGCATAGCTGTAGTTCAAACGCACTAGGTGGACTTTCGGGCTTCGGTTGGGAAAGCGAGGTTTTGATAGCATAGAAACGTGCCCTATTGTGCCTAAGTGAGGGTAGTGAAGTTGGTTTCCCAATCCCATAACTCGTTTGGTTGTAATTGCTTTTAGAAGTTAGAACTTGAATAGTGTTTTCTTGCATTGAGCTAACATTTCCTACTTAGCTAGTATTCTTGTTGTTATATTTGGCTATAAATGACATCCATGGGATTTCTTGTGATAAATATGTGTTCTATTACATGCTAGGTGATCCATTAAGCCAAACTTGCGTCTTGGAGCTTGGTAGAGTTGATGGATGCATCGTACTTGCCATCTTAATTGCTTTATTGCTCTTCATTATAACAGATTTTTATGTAGTTAATGAGTATTGTTTATGAACTTTAATTGTATTATTGATCGAAAAATATTTTACAGTTGACCAATTTTCTGGCACTACCAAATACTGGTAAATTAAGCAAAAGCAGCAGTAATTTTTGACTGAAAAATATTTTATAGTTGACCAATTTTTCGGTATTACCAAACATCATAAAATCTGAAAAATATTTTACGGCAAACAAACGGAGACTTAGTCAAAAGGACAAATCATTCTCTTATATCGTCTGATTTTATGTTTGATGAAGATTGGCCAATTTTTCTATATTTTTCTCTCATTTCTCTCTTTTTTTTTCTCATTTTCTCGTTCTCTCTTTTTACTTAACAAAAGTACAAAGTATATTATTACCAACGTGAGAACATAAGAGAAAATAATTGAAAAGAATCGTTGATAAAAAAAAATAAACATAAGGCACCTCCCATTAGTTTTACTTCTTATCACTTATCATGTTTTAGCATTAAAAGTAAAAAATGATTATTGTTTTTCCAACTCAGGGTGTGCTGAGCTAAAGGCTGCTCCTACGAGTTTACTTTAAGAAAAGGCAAATTCAGAATATCTTTTTAGTGAGGGTTATATTGATATTTTAGACTAAATATATCTTTACATTTAAAGAAATTTTAAGCTGAATGGGGACAAAAACCACTACTATATATCCCAAATGTGAATCCGTTTATACGTTCAAGACTAGACTATCCTATTGCATTTCGTTGATAACTAATCTTTCAAAGTGAAAACTATTGAGTCTGTAAGTGATGGCCGAACGTCAATAACGCTGATATGGAGCCCACATGTGTAAGTAAAAAACTTGCCCCTTTCAAAGAGAGGGAAAAATGCACAAATAATTTTTATTATTTTTTCAAAATTTTAAATATTCGTTTCTATTGTTTAAAATTGATCAATTTAATTTTATTATTTTCTAAAAAAAATTCAATTTAGTCCCTATTGTTCAGTAAAAAAAGAAAAATTCAATTTAGTTAATTTAGGCAAGGAGTAAATTGAATTTTTCTGAAAAATAATAAGGACTAAATTGTCTAATTTTTAAAAGTAGGGATGAATTTAAAGTTTTCTAAATTGACTAATTTTGAATAATATGAATAAATTAATTTAAAATTTTAGAGGAACAACAAAGATGATCTGCACAAATTTCCATTCAAATATATAATTGTGAAATTTTTTTTATCCTTCTGCGGTTTATACTCTTTAGAGATAATTATGAACCCCATATACGTGGAACCTATATACTATGCGAGTACGAAGTATGAACTACAAGAAAATAGAAGAATTACTTATATCAATCATCGCGGAAGATAATGATGAAAAATCTAACTATATTCGGTTACTATAAATACAAATTCTTCCCATGTACTTAAAAAAAAGGTAAATACCAAATTTAGTGCGTATCTTTTAATATTTGTTTCAATTTAGTTCATATTTTTTAAAATGTACACTTTTAGTCTACTATCTTTATTTTTTATCCTGATTTAGTTAATATATTTCAAAATGTACCATTTTAGTCCACTATCTTTATCATTTGTCCCAATTTAGTCCATATCTTTCAAAATGTACCATTTTAATCCACTATCTTTGTTATTGTGATCTACGTTAGTTCTCCACTATTTTTTAATCAAAAAATCTGACAGAATAAGTACGTGAGTCGTATTTGTAGGGGCAAAATTGTTTTGAGAATATTTTTTTTTGGTAAAAGTTTTGAGAGCATTGATCGATGCGTTTATTATGAAATTAAAAAAAAAAGATTTTAGTGTGCAGACAATTTTGTTATATGGACTAAATCGAGACAAACATTAAAAGATATGGACTAAATTAGGACAAATAATAAAGATAGTGGACTAAAAGAATATATTTTAAAAAATATGAACTAAATCGAGACAAACATTAAAGATAGTGAATTAAATTGAGTATTTATCCAAAAAAAAAAAAAAAAAAAAGACCTATGAACGTAACTAATGCAACCGTGTGGTAAGAGGTGGCTGCGGGCTGGCACCTGCAATTGTCAATAGGGAACAGATAGCGAAAGTGGCAGACGACTTCATTGTACCAAAAAATACAAATTGACTTGAATTGACCTCGTAAACTAAGTTGAGTGGACTTAACCTCACGAACCCTGCCGTGCGGGTGCATTCACTTAGATAACTCACGCAACAACAACAAGGGTCTTGCAATTTTGTCACACACGAGATATTTATGATCATTTTTAAGCTTAATCCTTCACTCAGTAAGCAACAAGGGTCTTGTAATTTTTCGTTTGTGACACTCTCAATCCATAAGTTTTAGTTCCTCTAAACCACTTTTTAGTTTAAGTTTAGAGGGTGATCTTAAGAGACACTAGGAAAACCGCATATTCGGTATTCAAGACATTGAAAGACTTCACTACTTGCTTCTTCTAACCTGAATAACTAGAGTCAAGAATCCTAAAGGCTTACTCTATCTAAGCTCATCATATTTAAGGTTCCAATTAATATGAATTAATCTATTGAATCTATAGCTTTTAAACTTCCTACAGATGTACAATTTTTCTCTTAAATAATTTCAAGAGAAAAAACTTCCCTTTCGATCTTTGCTTTATTGTTAAAAATTCGCTTGTACTCCTCGGTCCAAATATGGTAAATTGAAGTGCAAAATCCCACCCACAAAGTGATTGCTCTATTTGACCCAAAAAACAAAAAAGTGATTCCTCTAAGCCTCTCCGAGGTGAGTGAGAGGCAAGAAAGTTCAAGATGTCATTCTATGATACGAGGGACAAGGTCATATCAGATTCTTGCAACCAAATCCGTTTGGTGAACATGCAATTACGATATTTGAAGGTCACGCTCTCAATCTTTTAGTATTTTTAAGTTCTTTTTTTTCGATATTCATCGTACGTCTTTTCTTAATTTCTTCTAGGATATATATGCATCATTTTTTAGGACTGTGCTACTATATATGCCAAAACACTAGCAGAAACAGTTGAAGAAATTGGTATCGCGAAGAAGTTGATGGAAAAAATGGATTTGAAGGCTATGCAGCATACAAGAATAAGACATGAACAAAAGAAGTTTAATTTTTAGCAACTTGCTTGACTCAGTCACCTAAGACAAGAGAGATGTTTAGAGAAGCAATTGGAATTGATGTGGAGCTTTAGGTAAAAGGCAAAATGTTCATTTTTCAAAGTTGTTGAAAATTCTTGTTTTTACTTCAAGAGAATTGAATGCTTCAAAACAGCTTCCTATCTTGCGCGTGATCATAAGCTAAAGGATTTTTTGTTTTGTTTTATGTTTTCAAGTGTGGAAGATGAACATAGAGAGGAAATGTGGTGAGGATTTGTGGATATGGTAAACCGTCTGTTTGTTTGTTGATATGGTTTATGAGGTCAAGTGTATTCTGACAAAATTTATAAATAAAGACAGAAATAGACGTCAAGTCTACTATGTTTTTTTAGGTGACTTTGACATATCAAAGTCGTGCTAGTTGCTAGCTTGTGGTCCCCTTTTTCCACGTGGTTGAATTAGATTGATCTTTGTCGCAATTAGACTTGAAAATATAGTGATTGGGTCTCCTACCTTGGCTTCGGTCATAAGCTGAAGGATTTTTTTTTTTTGGGTTTTATGTTTTCAAGTGTGGAAGATGAACATATAGGATGTGAGTTTTGCTATAGTGATGGGTGGTAAACCATCTGTTTTGTTTATTGATATGGTTTCAATTTTCAATTACCAATTTACTATGCAACTGTAAGCTGAATTATTTTTTAAAATTTGAAAGTGAATAATTTTAATATTTTTAAAAATACAGCGATAAAATTTATATTCAAGAATATTTAATAACTTGATTTCTGTTGTCATATTAATTAACTACTTTATTTAAATATTTAAACTATTAAAAATATGTTTGTTATATTTAATTATGATTTCCAAGACGCATATTTTCGGATCCATTCTAAAGATGAATTGAATCTCCTCATCCCTTACGGCAGGATTTATGATGTCAAGACTATTCTAACAAAATTTATAATTAAAGACAGAAATAGAAGTCAAGTCTACTATGTTTTTTTTTAGGTGACTTTGTGACATATCAAAGTCATGCTAGCTGCTAGCCTGAGGTCCCTTATTTCCACGTGGTTGGATTAGATTGATCTTTGTCACAATTAGATTTGAAAATTTAGGTTATCCTTAATTTCGGTTTTAAAATGTAAAATTTTTTTTTTTTTAGTATTTTTAAAATTTTATGACTCAAAAAAAAATATTATTTATGAAAAAATTACATAAAATTTATTACTTTTAATTTAAAAATTACCAAAATAAAGCCACATACTTCATTTTGTTTAGCAAATTATGTTTTTTTAGGTGACTTTGACATATCAAAGTCGTGCTAGTTGCTAGCCTGTGGTCCCCTTTTTCCACGTGATTGAATTAGATTGATCTTTGTCGCAATTAGACTTGAAAATTTAAAGTGATTGGGCCTCCTACCTTGGGCGCGATCATAAGCTGAAGGATATTTTTTTTTTGGTTTTTTGTTTTCAAGTGTGGAAGATGAACATATAGAGACGTGAGTTTTGCTATAATGATGGGTGGTAAACCATCTGTTTTGTTTATTGATATGCTTTCAATTTTCAATTACCAATTTACTACATACTTGTAAGCTGAATTATTTTTTAAATTTTGTACGTAAATAATTTTAATATTTTTAAAAATAAGACAACAAAATTTATATTCAAAAATATTTAATAACTTGGTTTCTGTTGTCATATTAATTAACTATTTTATCTAAATATTTGAAGTATTAAAAATATGTTCGTTATTTTTAATTATGATTTCCAACACGCGTATCTTCGTCTCCATTATCAAGATGAATTGAATCTCCTCATCCCCTATGGTAGGGTTAGGTCAAGTCTACACGAACAAAATTTATGACAGAAATAGAGGTCAAGTCTACTATGTTTTTTTAGGTGACTTTGACATATCAAAGTCATGCTAGCTTCTAGCCTGAGGTCCCCTCTCTTTTCACGTGGTTGGATTAGATAGATCTTTGTCTCAATTAGATTTGGAAATTTAGGTTATTTTTAATGGAGGTTTTAAAATATAAAACTTTTTATTTTTGAGTATTTTTAGAGTTTTATTATCCAAAAAGTAATACTATTTGTAGAAAAAGTATGTAGGATCTACCACTTTTGATTTAAAAGATGTCAAAATAGAGCCCCATACTTCATTTTATTTAGCAAATTTGTTAAACAAAATGGAGTCTGAGGCTCTATTTTGGCATCTTTTAAACCAAAAGTGGTAAACTCCACGTATTTTTTCTATAAATAGTACTGTTTTTTAGGCTATAAGACTCTAAAAATACCCCCAAAAAAAAATTACATTTTAGAGCCCCTATTAAAGATGTCGCTAGTGTAAAGCAAAAATTTCCATCAAAAGCTTTAGATCCGATGGTTCTACGAGAATACTAATTATCAAAAAGATGCATAAGTATAGTCTATTCATGAAACTGAACTAATTATCAACGAGATGCATAAGAATAGTATATTCATGAAACTAAACTCATACAAAATAGGGTAAATTGCATACAACCCCCTGTGTTAGATCGAAAGTGTGCAAAAAATCATGGGTTATGAAAAGTAGCAATTACCCCCTTGTGTTTTACCCGAATGTTGCACATTACACCCCACCGTTTAAAAATCTGTTATAGTTAACGAAAATGTAATACACGCGCGTGACTCTCGTCTATCATAGATTTGATGGACAAAAATACCCTTTAGTGAAATATAGTTTACCCCCTTGTGTTTTGCGAAATGTGCACAATAGACCTTGTATTATAAAAAAGTAGTATCTATCCCCCTGTGTTATGACAAAATGTTGCATACTCGCCCAGAGGGCTATAAACTATATAAGGGCAAAATAGTCTTTTGACAAAATCTGTTAATCAAAGTTGACGGAAATAAACTTTGGGCAAGTATGCAATGTTTGGTATTAACACAGGGGGTTATATACTACTTTCCATAACACAGGGTCTATGGTAGAATTATTATAAAACACAAAGGGGTAAACTATATTTCACTTTACAAAATATAATTCGAGGATTGAATTTCTTGGTTGATGATCAAAATACTAATTTCTCAACGCAACTATTCCTATTAGTTTGTTCAATTGTTGAAGGATTTATTACTATATAATAAAACATATCGAAATACTACCACATTGTAGTAAAATTTTGTAGTTTTAAATTTATAGTAAAATAAATACTAAATATTTATTCAAAAAAAATTATTTCAACAAATCGCAACTCAACCACATTGTAGTAAAATTTTATAGTTAAAAAAATCTAGTAAATTAAATAATATTTATTTAAAAAATTTATTTCGCTATGATGTCGACATGCAAAAATATTCAATTGGAACATAGAGAGTAGTATTTTTTAAGAACCAACTGAAATTATATAATCACTATCAGCACATATTTAACTTTTATGTGCAAGACTAAAACGGTGGCTTAAACAACTCAAATGGGTAATGATGTGTTGGTATTTATTGTGCATAATTGAATGTGTTTTGTGTGTAAAGTGTTTAATGTCTGCATTAATCATCTATTTATAACATGTTAAGGTAAAATATGATGAAATGATTTCCTGGACACATCAATTGATAATCCTACAAAATGAACAAACGTCGAGATATTTCTGTGGGACAACTCTAATGTTTAAGTCAGTTGTGTTGTCTAAAAAAAGTTTAAAATTGCTTAAGAGCAAAGGGAAAGAGTGTCTATATAGGCTAGAGTGAGTTACCTCGAAGAAAATTGCTTAAAAGCAAAGGGAGAGAGTGTGCGTATAGGGTAGAGCAAGTTACCTTGAAGAAGCATGACATATTTATACTTACTGCTCTCCGACCTTTTCAGAATAAGATAAGGACTAAGCCCATGACTTATTGGCGAAGGATTTGTTTCATTCTCAAATAGAACTTCCATTCTCTTTGGGGCTTATTTGGTTGGACCACTCTTGTAGGGGAGCTCGAGACGTCTCACCACCATGTAGGAAGGACCAGTCATGTCTGGTTCTTATGAGTATGAGCTCGATCACTCAACTAACCTGAAATTATAGGCCTGATATAAATGATTGTGTGAAAAAGCAGGCGATAGCCGACAATCAATAAAAAAGATGATCTAAATGAATGATTAATGCCAACATTAAACACTTTTTACACTCAAAACACATATAATTATGCCCAACAAATACCAACACATTAGGTAAGGCACGTCATCCTTATAGTCTCTCTATCTATTTCCCATAATAAGGAATAAAATATGTAACTCCTTATTTCAATTTCATTTCAACAATATTTGATTTCTATTTCAGTTTTATTTTTTTTTATAAAAAAAAACACTTCCTATTTTAATTTCTTTCCACCAAAAGCTTATGATTCAGCTAGTTGAAAGAGTATCGTTTAGTCTAGTGTTGAGGCTTCTGCTTTGAAACCTAGAGAAAGAGGGAAAACAAAGTATGTATCGTTACAAAATATACTTTAATTTCAACTTGAATTATAACTTAGTCAACCTTGAGTTGGTGAGTCTCAACATATAAATAAAACCCAATGGAGTTGGCCTATTCAGCTCAAAGAACATGATTATTATTCTCCTAAGGGCCTTGATGGGATTCCTCTAGAAACCTACTAAGCCCACCAAGCTAAAACAAGTGCTCTAAGGAGAGCTTACCGAGCCCACCTCGACAATCATCACCAATTTAAAGGAAAAACAAGGATCCTACGGGAACTTGCCAAGCCATAGTCCCAAAATTAAAAGGAAATCCTTGGGAAATTTGCTATACCTGATGGCCCGAAACAAACATTCCCTTAGCTCTCTTAAGAATTTGAACATACACAAGGAGTTGAACCAAAAGTAAAGGTTGATGATGCACATACATAAAAACAACTAAAAAAATTGGAATCATCTTCCATTAAAGTCAAAAGTCTTTACAAAAGGCAATAAAAATGAAAAAACCTAGATTTAAGCCTCAGGAACCTACTCTTCCTCACCAACCGTAGGAGATCCTTGGGGTCCAAGCTGGTTCACCTAGGGGTCCTTTACATGTACCTGCATATCCTTCGTGTTCTCATAATTCCTTTCACTCACTACCTTTTGTTCAGATTTTGAGTCTTCAGTAGTAAGGAGATTAGAACGGATGATCAAGCCATGCCTGGTAATATACCTGTCAATTCGGGACTGAGCTTCTTTGATACTGTTGTCTGGAGCCATTGTATATCCTTCTTTGAAAATTTTCTTATATTCGTCGCTAACTCGACATTAGGCAACCTCCTGCTCGCGAATCTTAGAGAGGTTAGCCTTGAGTTTCTCGAGGTCTTTTATAGCAGTATCTTTATCTGAGATAGCGGTATTCTTGAGGGCCCTCTTAACAAGAACCTCATCATGAGCCGCCTTGAGCTTGACATTGAACTTAGAGCGGATAGAAGCAAGGGCAACCTCATGACGCTCAAACAACTTTTGGTTCTGGAGTTAGAGTTCGTTGTGTCTGCAATTGAGTCATTGTAAAACTCGGTCAGCTTACACAAGCAGCTGATTGTAGACTCGAGGTATCAAGCACCTTACAACAATTGGAATTGGTGCAAAAATTAGAAATTATGGTTAAAAAAAAGAATAAGGGGGTTAAAGTTAGAAAAAGCAAACAATCAAATGTTCATATAGATGATACTTCCTGCGCTTGGTAGCTCACACCAAGCCTTATTTAGACGCGGTTCAAACCACGGATGTCAGCCACAACCACTTGCTCTTGAGCATGTCCTCGGGAATAGTGCAAAGGCAGGAAATGCCTAGAAGATCTTCGACCCTGCAAATGGAAAAACACGAGCAGCTTGCAGAGTTACCTCATCCTCTTGAGTTGGTGACTGAATAAGGTCGACATGTTCAGTGCTGGTCTTCTGAACTTTAGGATGTTGGCCACCCATGAAATTCTCCCCCTAGGGGGCATCTTACCAGCATCCCCTTGAACCGAAGTAAGCTAACTTGATGATCTACGACCTCGGGTGATACGAGTGCCACTTGAGAAGGCGCTCACTTGCTTTCTTTTCTTCAACCTCGAGGCCTCAACTTTCTCAGCCTTGCGCTTAGCTCGCTTAGCCTCATTTTTCTCCCACTGTTGACGCTCAATTTCTGTTGCCATGCTTTCAGCATCTATCCCTGCATAACAAGAGAAGAATAATACATTAAATTGCCTTATAATTACTAATTAGGTATAACAAATACGGAAGATAAGGGAAGAACTCTACCCTCGAACTCCTTTGAGGCTGGAGCATAACTCAAGGCCTCTCTATTATCTCTTTGGGGATATTCATCTTGATCGCATAAACCCAAAGACAAAATAGTCTCCAAAACAAGTAGACGTCTACAACTAACAAGGCGATGTTGAGCGAATAAGAAGTCCCTAATATTCTCCTCGGATGGTGTCAAAAGGGGTTCTTTCTAGAGGAGTTTAAATATTACTTTGGGGATAATATGCCACTTTCTCCTTATAGGCTATTTAAAGAAACGTTTTATAAAAAAAATACTTCACGTGTCAACCTTTGTTACTCGAGGACTAATCGAAGAAAATTTTGGGACTTGTGCAAGGTGAAAAGTAATACTACCCATACAATTTTATAGGGTCATGTTTGATCATATAAAAATAAAGAAAAATATTAACAGTAGAAGTCAACCCGAAAGACTTCACTCATATATAAAAGGCGGCAATTTGCCTCCAACTGTTTAGGGGGAGTTGGCCAAGGCGGATGTCAAAAAATTGAAGGATACACTTAATAAATGGGTATTTTTGATCTGGACCCCTTCCTTTTTTTGAAAAGGAGACTTAGACCCCATGTTTTTTATTAAGTGAGACACACACCCCTTCTGTTAAGGGTCTGTGACCTTTTCTGTTAAAATCTGTTAAATTACATTTATACCTATTATAACACACACCATCACACAAACCACACACATACAAGATAAAACACCCTCTTCCATTCTTCTCATTTCTCCTTCTTGTATTCATTCTCTTATACACCACCGTCATATCCAACATAAACAACAACAGAAAAAAAAACCATAGTGAGAAGCTAAAGCAAAAACTAACTACATATATACATATATACATATATACATATATACATATATACATAAACATGCAGTGACAAAAATGACAGTCAACTTTATTTTTGTATCTCAATTCAAATCACCTCAAAAGCTATCCAGCTCAGGCTTAAAGCAAGCAAAAGTCACAAAAGAAAGGCCGATAACAGATTAGATTGGTGAGTCTAAGATCATAAAATATATATATATAGCCTTCCAACGCAACGCCACCATCCTTTTTTCGATCCGACCTCGGAACGCCTTCACCGTCACCTAGCAGCGGCGTCATCTTCAAGCTCTCGCCGGTGTCATTCTCCGATATGGCGAGATGCGTCTCAACCACCATCACTTTCTTCTCGCACCATTCACGCGTCGTTTCGTCACCAAATTCTCCTCCAACCATCACGATCTGTAGCCGGCAAGGCTTCGTCTTCTCCAGTGATGATAGAGGCTTCTCAGATCTGTGTTTGGGTGTGTGATTTTGTGTGGGATTGTGTTTGTGTGTGTGATGTGTAAGCCGTATGTGTTGTGTGTTTCTTTTTGCTTATGATGTTGGGTGTGTAAGAAGAAGAATCAGAGGCGGAAGAGGAAGAACAATGAAGGAAAAGAGCGGAAGAAGAAGAACAATGAGGAAAAAGAGTTTGATCTTGTATGTGTGTGGTTTGTGTGATGGTGTGTGTTATAATGGGTATAAATGTAATTGAACATGATTTTAACAGCAAATTTCACAAACCCTTAATAGAAGGGGTGTATGTCTCACTTAATAAAAATCATGGGGTCTAAGTCTCATTTTCATAAAAATGAAGGGGTCCAGATCAAAAATACCCCTTAATAAATAGCAGTATGGGAAGTGCAAAGAAGGAAAAGATGAAATGATAAAAGGCCGCTTCACCCTCCCAAGGTCGGCAAGCCCACTCATTATGGCTAGGTACTCATACTGTGTATTCAGGAGGAAAGACACATTTCTTCCTAAGAGTTTCTATCTCCTCATACGTGGAGGTGCAGTCACGACCTAAAGCAACGAATGGCTCAAGTGATTCAAGGCTACTAGTTGGAGAAGAGGGCTCGGTGGGAGAGTGAGTTGAGGTGGTTGCTTCAAAATTGGCATCAAAATCACCTTGTACAATGGCAGGACCCTCAGAATCTTGTGTATGATTAAGGGACTCGAGACTAGACCCCTTATAGAGGATAGCCCTTAAGGGAACTACATCTAGAGGACTTGGCCTAGACTTATCTAGAAGTGATTCAGAATGGGAGGATGATTCTTCACCTATCAATTCCATGTGGTTGGAAGAAGAAAAGTTCAAAGCGGCCTCAGCCTCTGTTTTGGAGCTTGAGTCATTAGAATTTCTATCACCTCTATCATAGGAATGACGAGACTAGTTCTGAGAATCCTCTTGGTGACTAGACACAGTGAGAAAGGAATGCACACGTACCTACTAGATAAGATTGTAATAAATGCAAAGGGATATAAGTAGCCGACTCTGTAATCCTCCTGGTTCGTGAGAAAGAGGATGAAGAATCTTCTAATCCGCAAAGACTATTTGAGAGAGTGTTTGAAGAAGTGTGGTGAAATGTTCAAACACAACCCTTATTTATAGAAAAAATGAGCATATAAGCAGAAAAACCAAGAGTTACCCATGTAGTCCACTATGCATGCACAACCGCTACCATGATGACACGTGGCCACGTTTCTAGCCACTACTTACCACCTACTATGACATGATTTAAAAGAGAATGTATTATTAGCAATTTTACTCTTACAAGGGTTACACTTGATTTGGAGTAGCGATTCCTTTGACCAATTGCCACTACAAGAAAAAAAGGTTGAGGCGACGATCAAAATTCGTATACTAGCTGTCACGCCCCGACCCAACCCCCAAACTAAAGGTTAAGTTCGGACCCGACACACAGACAGAGTCTCCCCTGTACCGTGGACATTCTGAAAACCTGTAAACTCTCAAATAAGATAACCATAAGATAAACAAGCTTTTCATGGCTAAAGATTTAAAGATTCAAGGCCATCCGAGCCTTGAAGCAACAACAGTTCCAAAACCACACAAGCATGCAAGTAGCTTTGTTTACAACATAGTCTATTAGCCATGACTTTCTATGATACCAATAAAACATACTTAAAAGATAAAACATTTCTACTTTAAGCCATTCACTCCCAAGCATGCAAAGGAAATAAAAGCAGAAATAAAAGTTATTACAAGACATAGGCTTCCAATTCTACACCAGAATCAACTATCCTTTAACTTCTTACAACAACCAACATAAACAAGCCCTTAGGCCACAAAATAGATACACAAGTACCAAATAGAAACAAGAAGGCACAGCCACCTCAGAACAACACACAGCAACTAGGGCAAAGGCTCTATCTGCACCTCTTCCTCCTCCACTACTACCTCAACAAGCTGGGGATCACCCACAGTGTCTCCTGAAACATATATCGAGGTATGAGCAACCACTGTTGCCCAATGAGGGATATAGTCCCGGGGCGTGCAATGCAACAGGTAATACAGTTAAACAACAATAACAATTAGACAATTAAAGAAACAATGATAGCTTAAATAACCACACATTTAAAAGGATACATTTCACATAACCCCTATACACCAATCTTCATTGAGTCTTCATTCACGATCCACGAACCACGAGCACGATCACGATAAGCCGGCATAACCCCAAACACTCCAGTGGGTGTACTCCGGATGTACCCCGATAATCCTACGACCCAATATCCCCTAGCAATCTCCAGACCAGGCAAATGAGGGACTAGGGCACGGAGTTTGAATATCCACCGGCAAGCCCTCTGCCGCCCAGCCGATATTCAACACATCTGCCCCTGACACTATGGTTGCGCAACTACTATGCAATGCACTTTACAATGGCAAGTTAATATCAATAATATAAGCAATAACACATAGGAGGATCAACAAAGTAGGTTGACGGATGCAGTTAGAATAGAGACAATTATGTATGCAAATAAGCAGTTTTACAAAAGGACATATACAAGATAAGCATAGAATCATACCAAAAGCTCTAAATCAACTTGAAACCACATATAAACACCCAAGAAATCATACCATGGGCTTAGAAGCGTGAGTCAATCAAAATTGCACCTAAACCCCTTTGTTTTTCAAACTATTTCTCTTCCAAACCAAAGTTAATGATTCAATTTTCAAGAAAAACTCTCCCAACCTTCTAACTAACCCTCAAGGAATCCTTCCAACCCTCTAACTCATTCAAACGCCCACAATTACCCCGAAAGCCCCAAATTCCCTCTTTTGGCTTTAAACTACATGTACCACATCCGGGCTTCAAACAAGGGTTATCAAAGCTTCTATAGTATCTAGGTAGCCTAAGAATACTAGAAGTGAAGCCCGAATCCACCCGGATTCGCATTAACCCCGAAACCCCTTTGTTAAAGTCGACTATTTCACGTTCTATGCGATTCTAGAGCAAGGCAAGTGCACGGGGCTATTAGACTACCTTCATTAGCACCTAAGGCAGCTATTAGGAGCATTGAATCAAGCTAATTCGAGCAATTACACAAAACCCTAGAAAAACGTCACTATTCATCTCATAAATCAAACTAACGATTCTAACCGTTTAAAAAGCGAAACGATGGCTCAAATGTGTTCTCTAGCATTCATATACATGGTATAATAGCATAGATAACTAATACAATAACATTTGATCACATTTTCAACAAATCAAGAAAATGACAACTATTTAGAAATGCGAAAATAAGCCGTGAAATCCCTCACCAATACGCGTAGAAGCACCTAGGAAGCTTGCACACACCCTACACTACTTGCTCTAGGCTTGAATTGAAGAGTTGAAGAGCAAAAATTATTTTTTTCCTCCTTCTTGCTGCTCTCGGCCCATGCACAATAAAATCAGCTTTTTTTTTTTTTGTTTTGCTAAGTTATGAGCTCAAATGCCTTATGATGAGTATTTATAATAGGTAGGGTCATGTTGGGTGTTTAAGTGGCCCACTAAAATGTGCGTAGATAGCTTAAAAACGAGCTAAAGTGTAAAGTATAAGCTAACTAATTAAATCTCTAAGTTATATTACGTAATACTATTCATTGAACCACTAAAAGCATTTTCTAAACGAGCTCTCCTATCGCCTCTAGGTTAATTGCACATTTTTCCCACTACTCTAACAATTAATATGATTTAATAAAAATGCTAATTCACTAATAGAATGCTGTTTAAAAAGGAGTGAATAGTAGTCACAGAAGTCAGTTAGTAAAGCACAGAAATAAATGCGCAAACAAGGGATGCAACAGTAATTGAATGCATGGCTAAATCTCGGGCGTCACACTAACAGTAGTCAAATTGGAACGGACGACCGCTAAGCTACAGAATCCCGTTCGTAGTAAAAAGGCCCGTCACCAAATTGATATTTCGTAGCCCATCCGTAACCAAGTTCAGAAATTAATTTATATTTACTTTTAATAACTTCCGTAGCAAAATAGCCGTAGTCCATCCATAGTTAACTAAAATTTTGACTTTTTTAATTAATTATTAACGTCCGTAGCAAATTCGTATCCGTTTCGGTCGAAAATTATCCGTACCCCACGACTACGGATTGGTGTCCGTAGAATATCGGTAGCCCTTTTCCATAGTCAATCCGTAGCCCTTCCGTAGCTAACTAAAATTCTGATTTTGTTATTATTTATTAACATCCGTAGCAAAGCAGTAACTATTCCGGTCGTAAATTGGTCGTCGCCCACGGCTACAGATTGTTATGGTAGTCAATCTATAGCCCATTGTCGGAAAATATCCATAGCCAATCCATAGCCTTTTTTCGATACATTGTCGTAGCTATTCCGTGGCTAATTAATTATTTAATTAAAAAAAAATATATATAAAAAAATATATATTAACAAAAAAAATTATAAATACAAATTAATATTTGCAAAAATTTTAATATTTATAATACGTTTATAATATTTACAAAAAAAAACTAATACAAAAATAATATTAATTTACAAAAAAAGCTAAAATGATCTACTATTGCCTTCTAATCATCTTTCTCATATGGTTTTAATGTCTGCAAAGCTTTCCTTTTATGTTTCTGTACTTTCTCATACTCGTCCAAAGTCATCTCCTATTACACTACAAACAAATATACATATATAACACACAAATATTACTTAAAGGTATTTAGAACAATTTAATTTATTAAATTCCTCATCTACATATATATTGTCAAATTTCTTCTCCCGACACAATCTAACCAGTGAAATAGTATTAAAAAGACACCAAAACCTCATGAGTTAGAAGAGAAAACAGTTAATAAGAAATTTGGAATCAGTCCAAAGCTTCTAGCAATAAATGTAATTAAATCTCCCAAGTAATGTTTTGCGTATAGAAGTGTTGTTTGTATGAAATTACCTTATTATCTATCCTTTTAATATATATATTATTCTTCGTATCACCAATGCCATTTGCATAAAAGAGAATACAAGTTGGAAAAAATTGAGGCATTCATATAGAAAAGAGAAATCCTACCACAGTTTGAACCATTGTAAGCCAGATCTCCACAATCCTTAACAGGAATAGTTCAATCGTCAAACATATATGAAAAATATTTAGTCACGTTCCCTCCACCTAGTATGCATTTAGATACATCTGCACATCATAGAAAAACTATATTTAACACCAATGAATTCATCCAAAAATCTGTTAATTACTAAACAAAAAGCCTAAAAATTAATCTCATCAAGGTTGGTGTTATCTTATACAAAGTGAAGCATAACTCATAACCCACCTCCCACAAATCAGTGCTAATATATCTCATGATCCATACATGATATGTACATATGCCTAGTGACTAAATGATAGGAATAATATGAATCACTTACAAATCTAGAAAATAAGCCTAGATTCTTCTTCAACACATGTGCCTAAGAAAGATAAATAATTATTAGGAAAAGCTAAAGCAAATGTGCAACTAAAGAAAAGTTTGAAAACACAGGGACATAAATACTTACAATACCACAACACTCAACTCCATATGAAGAAGGATTATCTTCTTCAACATCATCCTTCCAATTCGATAAAGGCCCGAATGGATCATTCTTTACTCTTTTTTTAAATCTCAACAAAGCCAATCCTACATCACTTAACAAAAGAATTTCATTTAAGCACGTGATTTCATTATTTCAATTCTAAATTAGCATGACTCCATTATTTCAATTCTAAATTAGGACGACTATATTATTTCAACTCTAAATTAACACATGACTTCATTATTTTCACATATAATAAAAGAATAGCACCACTAACCAAATAACATTTCATATTCGCTACATCGGCATTAACATATACATATTGAACTATAAGTGTAGTATATATTCAACTCTAAACTATTTACCTATAGATTGAGATAGGAATCTATGGTGTCTTGCCAGCGACTTGGCCTCTACTTTCGTCGGATGGGGGTGCTGGCCGACCGGTACCCCCTTCCACCGGGGGCGCCGGAATGGCTACGACCATTCCGTCGCCCACGTTGTTTTGCTACGGAATTTCCGTAGCCTGGCAGTTGTCCGCATTTATTTTTTCAACTACAACCATGAAAATTTATTCAAGTTTTTTTATTTTCCTCTACTTTTATGAAGTTTAGACACAATGTGAGAGTTTTTTAACTCCTAGATTGAATGTTTATTAACATTAATACAATGTTAAGTGAAAACATGATATTAACTCCTAGATTGAATGTTTATTAACATTAATACAATGTTAAGTGAAAACATGATAAGTTTAATTTAAACGACAATTTATTTCTCTATAAAAGTACGCATGTTAATGAAATACGGACTAAGTTTATTTTTATTTGAAAAATTAACAACTCAAGTGAAGTTTACTACGTTGTAGGTGCAATCAAAATTTCATAATTCAAATTAAAAACGATGAACCTCGGTTTTTTGTTGAAATTCGTAGCCTAGCAGTAGCCAATTGCCTATTGCTGGGCTACGAAATAGTTGAAGTCCGTAGGCTAACAGTAGCCAATTGGCTACTGCTAGGCTACAAAATACTTATATTATATATTTTAACTTATTAATAGGTAGGAACAACGTATTAAAACGAATTAATATTTTCATATTTTTCTCATTTATGAAGTTTAAACATAATTTGAGAGTTTTTGGACCACTAAATTGAACGTTAATTAACGTTAACGCAATGTTAAGTTAGAACATCATAAGTTCGATTTAAATGACTATTGATTTTCTATGAGATTTCTCTATTAAAGTACGTACATTAATGAAATACGGACCAAGTTTATTTTTTTTGTTAAAAATTTTGTAACTCAAATGAAGTTTACTACGCTGTAGGTGCAATCAAAATTTCATAATTCAAATTAAAAACGATAAAGCTCAATTTTTTGTTGAATTCCGTAGCCTAGTAGTAGCCAATTGGCTAACTACTGGGTTTCGGAAGAGTTGAAGTCCGTTGCCAATTGGCTACTGATGGAGTACGAAATACTTATATTATATATTCTAACTTATTAATAGGTAGAAATAACGTATTAAAACGTGTTAATATCTTCATATTTTTCTTATTTATTAAATTTAGACATAACGTGAGAGTTTTTAGACCACTAGATTGAACGTTAATTAACGTTAACGCAATGTTAAGTGAAGACATCATAAGTTTGATTTAAACGACTATTGATTTTCTATGAGATTTCTCTATAAAAGTACGCACGTTAATGAAATACGAACCAAGTTTATTTTTATTTGAAATTTTTGCAGCTCAAGTGAAGTTTACGATGTTGTAGATGCAATCAAAATTTCATAATTCAAATTAAAAACGATAAAACTCAATTTTTTGTTGAAGTCCGTAGCCCAACAGTAGCCGACTATGGAAGAGTTAGCAGTAGCCAATTGGCTACTACTGGGCTACGGAAGAGTTGAACTCCGTAGCCCAACAATAGCCAATTGGCTACTGCTGGGCTACGGAATACTCATATTATATATTCTAACTTGTTAATAGGTAGGAATAACGTATTAAAACGTGTTAATATTTTCATATTTTTCTTATTTATGAATTTTAGACATAATGTGAGAGTTTTTAGATCACTAGATTGAACGTTAACGCAATGTTAAGTGAGGACATGATAAGTTCGATTTAAACGACTATTTATTTTTTATGAGATTTCTCTATAAAAGTACGCACGTTAATGAAATACGGACCAAGTTTATTTTTATTTGAAAAATTTACAACTCAAATGAAGTTTACTACGTTGAAGGTGTAATCAAAATTTTATAATTAAATTAAAAATGATAAAGCTCAATTTTTTGTTGAAGTCCGTAGCCCAACAGTAGCCAATTGGCTACTGCTGGGCTACTAAAGAGTTGAAACCCGTAGCCTAGCAGTAGCCAATTACTGGTGAGCTACGGAATACTTATATTATATATATTAATTTCTTAATAGGTAGGAATAACATATTACAGCGTGTTAATATCTTTATATTTTTCTTATTTATAAAGTTTAAACACAATGTCAGAGTTTTTAGACTACTAGATTGAACGTTAATTAACGTTAACGCTATGTTAAGTGAGGACATGATAAGTTTGATTTAAACGACTATTGATTTCTCTATAAAAGTACGCACGTTAATAAAATATTAACCAAGTTTATTTTTATTTGAAAAATTTACAACTCAAGTGAAGTTTATTACGTTGTAAGTGCAATCAAAATTTCATAATTCAAATTAAAAACGATAAACCTCAGTTTTTTGTTGAAGTTTGTAGCCCAGTAGTAGCCACTTGGCTACTACTAGGCTACGGATGAGTCGAATTTCGTAGCCCATCCGTAGTTAGGGACTATGGATGGGCTATAAACTTCGTTATTTTATTTTTTCTTATTTAATTAAAATATCCGTATTTATTTTTTTAAAACATTTTTTGAATAATATATATAGTCCGTAACCAATCCGTAGCTATTGGCCACTGCATGGGTACGGACTTTTTTATAAAAAAAATTTGCCGAGAGTCTATAGTAAATTTGTCACGGATAGGCTACGGAATATTTTTATTTTTTATTTTTTTATTAATTAAAATTATTATCCGTAGTCAATCCGTGGCTATTTGGCCATTACCTAGCTACGGATTTTTTTATAAATTTTTTTGCTGAGTTAATTAAATAATCCATAACTAGTCCGTAGCAAATTTGTCACAGCTAGGATATGGGATATTATTTTATTATTTTTTTTATTAATTAAAATTATGGTCCGTAGCCAATCCGCAGCCAAGTTTTGTCGTCATTTTAACAGGGCCTAAGTAGGCTACGGATGGGTTACCAAATTTATTGCCCATAGCAAATTCATAGCTTGGCAGTAGCCAATTTACTAAGGAAAAAATATGTCGCCCAATTTCATCGCCCGAGCGCTGTTTTCTTGTAGTGTGCATTGCTCAAAGAATCCCGGGGAAATTGATTTAAGGTAAAATCCCAACTACCCCCAGTACAATTACCAAAATACCCTTGTGACGGGATGTGTAGTTAGGGCCCTTAGTGATCTCGCCCCTGAGGTCCACTTTGCCCGAGGCCCGAGGTCATAGCAATATGGATACGCAGTACCGATCGGCCTCAGCCCATGGGCATGTCACAGAGACCTCAAGAAAGTAGGTGTAATTAACTTTGACACAATCTCAGGGAATCAGGGAGGAGAGAAAAAATAGAATTTCACACAAAGATATAAATAGTATTCACACTCTCATGCGAAATGTAACAAAAACATTCTATACATTTTATTTTTATACTTATCTTGTTCAATCCAAGACAAACTACTAACTTAAGCATCATAATGTTAACATAGGCTTAACCCATAACGTTCCTTTTTACAGATCCGACACAAGCTAGCTCTCCGGAATTTTTTACCATTAACAGTTCCCAATCATCAATATGATTTTTTTTTTTAATCCATTCAGTTAATTTTAGTGCTTATAATTATGTCTAATAGATTCACATATTCTTTTACGCACATGGCCATGACGAAGATTCTATTAGAGTAAATTATAAAACAATTTAAAACTACTACTAAGTAGTAGTAAATTATCTGTACTTCACAATTCTAGCTAAACAAATACCAAATATTTATTCAAAAAAATCATTCGAATAAAACGAGTGTAATATCTCATATATATTGAAACAACAAAAAGGATATTCTCACTCTTGGAACATATGGATAGCATTGTCAGTGTGATGGTAACATAATTGCAAAGTATCATAAATAAAGGATATATCCCTAATATTAACACAAACAGATCAAATAATTTTTCATTTTTTTGCTTAAAACAAACTTAACATTTAGACAAGATATTATTTGTATAGAGTGAATCTAGAAGAAAATTATTGACAAAAATGAATATTATCGATAGATTCATATAGTTGAACCCCAAACTAATGGAAAAATGTTTGATTTGATTTGGTTTTAGTCAAGAACACGCTTGAGTCATACTCAATCATAGAATGTTCGGAAATTTTAGAGTGACAATTTTTTTTTCAAAAAAAAAAAAAATGGGGCGTACGTACATTGTTACAAATATTCATTTCAACTTTGATTAGTATCCTTAATGAAACTGACTATGAAGTTGATCTTGAGTTGGTGGGGCTCAACATATATATATATATAACCCAACAGAGTTGGGCTTCTTACACTAGCTTGAAGAACACATGATAATTGTGATTTGTTGAGATGAAAATGTTCAAATATTTACTTCTCCAATGGCTTGCCTGTTTTGCTCTTGTAGCAACTATGCGTTTCGTCTTTGCACAGGCTGATCAATCAGGTTGTAAATTAAAGCTCAAATGCTGCAACTTCATTTCCATTCTTTGTTTATTTTGACTACAATTTAGAGTTGGTTATTTCTAATTAATCTCTGCCCTCTCTCCTTGTATCAGGATTTATAACCATTGACTGTGGTTTATCTGAAAGTCCTTACTACACCGATCTAGAAACCGAAATCTTCTACACCTCAGATGCAGGCTTCATAGAAAGTGGTGTGAACATGGCTGTATCATCATCTGCATACCATTATAAGTATTTCTTGTCCGTAAGAAGCTTTCCTAAAAGCAACAGGAACTGCTACACCCTAAAACCTGAAAAGGGCAAGAACAATAAGTATTTGATAAGGGCGCAGTTCCTGTATGGAAATTATGACAGCAAAAACCAATTACCGCAATTTGATCTGTATATCGGAGAAGATTTCTGGGATACTGTGAGATTTGAAGATGCAGACAGTGGAACAAGACGGGAAATTATACACACTCCGTCGACGGATTATATACACGTGTGTCTTCGGAGGACAGGACCAACGATTCCTTTCATATCAGCACTAGAGTTGAGGCCATTGAATAATACCATATACACTACTCAATCGGGACCATTAAACCTTTATGCACGGTGGGATTTAGGCTCTGAGAGCGGTAAATGGGTGAGGTAAGGCTTCTTATACAATAATCTTGATGTCTATTGTTCCAATATATTATTGGGTCTTTAGATTTATTTGAGCATAATAAATTCCTTTTTAGGTACCCGGATGATGTCTATGATCGAATGTGGAAGCCCTTCCGGCCCGTTGATTCGAGTAATGATGCATGGCCTGATACTACGTCATTAAGTACTAGTCTTACAGTAGTTACAAACAGGTTCCAAATACCATCTGCTGTCATGAGCACAGCTGCTACACCCAAGAATCCAAGAGGCTCTTTGAACATGTCTTGGACGCCTGATCATTTATCTGACAAAGTTTATCTATACTTGCATTTCGCTGAAGTTGAGAAGCGGCAAAGCAATGAACTCAGACACCCTGAAATCTATTTGAATGGGGATCGCTGGAGCTATAATAACTCTCTATCATATCGACTATCATTAACTATATTCAGCGACGACTCTCCTTTACTTGCTCAAACCAAGTACGAGGTCTCCATAATTTCAGCTGAAAATTCAACGCTTCCTCCAATCATTAACGCCATAGAGATTTATGTAGAAAAAGACTTCAAAAATTTGGGGACAAACGATATTGATGGTATGTCTTTACCAACTGACATTTCTATATATATAGCAAAACATGTTTTTACTCTTCTATTTCTCATACCTTTTCTCCTCTATTTTGCTTAATATTAGTGGCTGCCATTTTTGGCATCAAGTCATACTATGGTTTGACCAGGAACTGGCAAGGAGATCCATGTGTACCTCCGGATTTTAAATGGGAGGGTCTCAACTGCAATTATGATGATGATTACAATCCTAGAATTATCTCTCTGTACGTTTGTGCAATTAGTCGTCCACTACTCATCTTAATTTCAATTTCTCAAATATATTTATTAAACTTGTATCAGGAACTTATCCTCAAGTGGGTTAAACGGATCGATATCTCCTCATATAGCTGATCTCATATCTATACAAACTTTGTAAGTAAGCCAATTTATTTTACCTAAAGAGAAAATTTAAGGTGAATTTTCAATATTTGATTTTTTTGTTACAAATATAATAAAACATTGTGCAACTGAAATGAGTTAGATATTTCATAATGGAGTAATTCTTCAAACTACCGAAACTAACCAACAGCCTACTCACATACAAGTGGATCCCATCTAGGACTGATGGTTAGCCCGGGTAATTTGAAGAATTTTCATCATAATGATCACTTACTATAGTGAACTTTGGTTATTTCAGGGATTTGTCAAATAACAATTTGAGTGGAAATGTGCCAGAATTTTTGGTTCAACTAGGTGATTTGACAGTCTTGTAAGTTTTACTAATATTTTACTGTTCCATGGTGCGAATTAAAGAAGAAGAATAGGCCATTTATTTTCACTCTATTATTGCAGAAACTTAGCAGGGAATAATTTTAGTGGGCCAATACCAGCAAAACTACTGGAGAAGTCAACACAGGGATTATTGTCTTTCAGGTCTAATTTCTTGCCAGAGATCTAAATTGAATTCTTGTAGTACTTTTATAGTATACCTTATAAGTACAATGTTTCATACTTTTCCGTCTTTCATTATGCAAATATATTAGAAATGGTCCCCTCCAACATTCAGAAATCAATCTAATTATCTCACTACTGTAAAGGGATTGTTGTGGCAAGCCCTAAGAATCTGAGAATAAATGAGTCAAAAGCTTAACTATTGAGTCTTGAACCTACACATGTTTATTAATAACTCATTCTTCTCCTAATCTTTATATGTGGAAGAAAGTCATTCTTTTTATTCTTTAGTTCACCATGTAAAACTTCTAACAAATCTCCCCCTTTTCACATATGAGCTCTCCATGTTAGGCCTCAAATCCCCCTTGATTCATATTCATTGCCGATGGATCTATCTTCACAATTCTCACAAGGTTTTAGATCTTTTTGCATCTTAGCTACCATGATGGCTTCAAAATTTCTTCCCCATGCACCCAGATCAACCATGAGGTACCGCGATCTTACTTTCATACGAGCCCACTTGGGATCCAGATCAACCATGTCTTGCTCCATCATGTTATCATAAACTCATACAACTTGGAGAGTATAGCCCAAGAATTATATTTATCGTGACCCTACTTCATCCTCTAGGCCCTGTTGTCAAACTCTACCGAGAGTCCATCACAATAGTCCACCATAATTCTTCGAGAGTCCAGGTTAAAATCGTCAAACCATCGATTTTGATACCAATTTGGGTCAATAGTGAGTTCTCTACATATGTATTAAGGTCCATTTATTGTCGAATTCTTAAGACTCGCCACAACATAAACAATTGGAAATTTTTATATCATGGGGATTGCTATTGTGTAGGAAGTGCAAATTCAAAAAATTGACATTTTTTGTCTTTATATAAACATCATCGATGGATTGCCCAACAATATTGAAAGCAAAAAGAAGAACAAGGTTATCCTTCCAGTAGTAGCATCAGCAGTCGCCACTTTTTTTCTCGTCTCTTTGGTGTTTATTACCGTGTACACGATCAGAAGAAGAAAAAAAACAGGTTAGTAAAATTCATGGTCATTTATTCGAACGGAATTCTGGATAGAAAAAAAGAAATAATAATTTCTACAAATGGCTCTTTTCTATACACAGTGATCAGGAAGGTGGACATTAATGTAAACAAGGAGAAAGGCGCATTAGAGGCCAAAACTCGACAAGTTACATACTCAGAGGTCTTAAAAATTACTAATAATTTCAAGAGAGTTCTAGGAAAAGGAGGATTTGGCACAGTCTACTATGGATGTATGGGTGACACTGAAGTTGCTGTGAAGATGCTCAATCCTTCATCAGCTCAAGGACATAAAGAATTTCAGGCGGAGGTAAATGACGAGTCCTTGAGAGCTTTTACACCATAATTCTAAAGTTGGCGGATAAATAGGTTTAACAATATGATTCAAATGCATGGTTGCCAATCAATCATTGCTTCCTCCTTGGCACCAAAAAAAAAGGAAAAAGAAAAATCAATAGAACAAATTTTAGCTTCCCCTTTTGAACACATTAAAAAATAAATGCAAAAAAAAACCTTCTTTAACAACTTAAATTTTTAGATGAGGTGATCACTTAACCTAGTATCAGAGCCTCGATCATGGTCCAAAACTAACCACCATTCATTTGTAAAATTACGTCCACGGATAAGGCTCAATCAATAATTATCCAGCCTATAGCTACAAGTGAAATGACATGTTGAACACAATAAATAAATACAACAAACCTATCTCTAATAGTTTAAGTTTTTAAATAAAGTATGTGGTCACTTAGTACCCCCTTTCCCTCCCGACCAGTGCAATACATAAAACTCTTGCTAATAGCTCCTAATTGAAACTACATTATGGCTTTAAAGACGATCTACAAGGCTTCTGCTTTCTTTTAACCCTTTTCTTTTGTTATCTCTCTAGATTTGATATCAATGCAATAAGAGTTCAGAAAAAGACAGTTTTATGCAAATGTATTACAAGTTGCCTTAGACTTACTCCAAAAAATATGTTTCTTAAAATATTACACGCGCAGTATGCACATGTACGCTTACCTTTACTCTTGAAATTTAGGCCAATCTTCTTATGAGTGTCCATCACAAAAACTTGACTCGTCTCATGGGATACTGCAATGAGGGGACTAACATTGGTATCATTTATGAGTACATGGCTAATGGTAACCTACAACAACACCTATCAGGTATGTACATAGTTGATAAAAATTTATCATATGCGTGAACATATACTGATAATGACTACAGCTAATCCTAAATGTTGTCATATTGGGTGCAGAATTCAGTTGGGAACAAAGACTTCGAATTGCAGGAGATGTAGCACAAGGTAATTTCATTTTTTGTTCCTGTTGAAAAGATTTTTGTTGGAATATAAATTCCTCCCACATCGGAAATCACCAACTCCAAATCTAGCATATAGGATTGGGCTACTCTATTTAGCACCAATTAGTTCTAGGATGGAAGTTCAGTTACCTTAACATGGTATCAGAACTAGGCCTTGGTCCAGTCGTATTCATCCACGAGTGACCCATCTGTTTCGTTTTGTTTTGTTATCCCGACATGTTTCTCTTTAATGTCAGCTCTTGTTTCTCGTTTCTCTCAGGGTCACACGTGAGGGGTGTTGGAATATACATTCCTCCCACATTGAAAAATCACTATTTTCAAATTCACCATATAAGATCTTGAGTTACTCCACTTAGCACCAATTAATTAGTTTTAGGATAGAATCTTAGATCTTAATAATTTTTACTTTCCATAATCCTCTAACAATAATACCTATTTTAGCTAGCACATTAATTTTATATTATTAGATAAACTTGTTTTTAATTTTTCAATATTCATATTCTTTTCAAATGCTATATTTTCGGATGACATATTTTTCTACAATTTTGGTAGTCCATCTTGCACGGAAAAAAAAGGAAAAGAAAACAATGCCAATAAAGTTAAAAAACAATGCCAATAAAGTTAAAAAATATTATATATTATTAGGATGTTATTACAAATATCATTTGTACTGAAAGTTTAGCACATATAATTAAAACATAAGAAAATGGAAATAGAACCATAATTGTAAATTTTATAATTTGTCTTCCACGTGTCTTCTTCCTTGTGAGTTCACTTACATGTGACCCATCTCAACTTAGAAAACGTATAAGGAAAAATATTAGAATATACACTTGTCTCACTTTGAAAAATTATAATCCCCAAAACCCTATTGTAAGATCTTGTACTATTCTACTTAACACTAATTGATTTTAGAATGAAATCTTAAGATTTTTAGTATAACATTATTTATTCCAAATGTTATTGGAAGTTTCGACTAAAATAAAATTTGGCAGGATTGGAGTACTTGCATCATGGATGCAAACCACCGATAATTCACAGAGATATCAAGAACACAAATATACTACTGAATGAAAAGTTCCAAGCCAAATTATCTGATTTTGGGCTATCCAAAGCTTTCGCTAGTGAAAGTGGTACGCACGTGTCAACAAACACGATTGTTGGCTCTCCAGGTTATATGGACCCTGAGTAAGTATTTCTCATCCTCTGTGTACTTAATGTATTGAAATTTAACTACATATTTTAATTGGAAGGATCGCGCAGGTATCACTCCTCCTACAAATTAACTGAAAAAAGTGATGTCTATAGTTTTGGGGTAGTCCTCTTGGAGATCATTACTGGGAGGCCAGCACTAGACATGAAGCGTGAAAATAGGCACATAATTGAATGGGTGATTCCGTTCCTCAAAAATGGAGAAATAAGAACAATTGTTGATGAGAGGCTTAAAGGAAATTTCAATATTAACTTTGCATGGAAAGCTGTTGAATTAGCAATTGATTGCGTCTCTCGCCCGTCCACTAGAAGGCCAACCATGAATGATGTGGTGATTGAATTGAAGGCGTGCTTGGCAATAGAGACGTCTAACCTCGAAACAGAATCAATGAGTCTAACAGGGCCAATTCTGGAGAGTGAATATGGTCCTCGAGTAAGGTAAACTGGACTTGCAAAAATCAATTGAATGTTGAATCTTTGATGGTCACGTGTAATGCATATGACTACCGATGCAAGTCAATTAGCCTGTATAAACTTCACAAGCACGTCATATTGAGTGTTCAGTCAAGAATAAATTCTAGTTTTAACTGCTGCTTGTCTAATACATATGGATGAATTCACTACGATATGTTGTACTTGAATTGAGTTTTACTACAGTACAAAACTCTGAGGTTAAAATCAGTACAAGTCTTGAAAGCACACTATTTCTAATTCATAATAACGATCAGATCATTTTTTTAAAAAAAATTTCACCACTTGTCCCTACCTTATGAAATTCGAACCCTAATCTCTTAATTATTAGAGAAACTAACTCACTACTAAACTATTCCTAAATTTGATCAATCAGATCATATCATGTCAAATAAGTCAAAAAATGGAAAAATTAATCAAGAAAATACTTCGACTATCCTCAACATTTAATGACACAGAAACTCAAGTAGAAGAATTTGTTAGACTTAGTATCCTAAAAATAAAATTAATTGTAATTTATTAGGACACAAATTTTGTATTATATTTTATTAATGAACAGTTTATTTATTTTGATTAATATGTTGATTGATTTAAATAACGTTTTTAGAATTATATTTGTAGATCTCATTCTTAAAAGGTTAAGAATATAACTGACGAGATCTGCCATTAATAATATTCTAGAAATATTCCCTAATCAAAGGCTAAATTAATTGGGCATTAATTTATCCAGATAAATTAGTGTATAGTGTACTACCCGTTTTATTGTGAGATATTAATCGGGGCAATTAGTCTCATGTTGCAATAGTAGATGTATAAGTGATTGTTGAGAATTAATCACATGACATGATTGATGATATATATCGAATTACGTGAATAGTCAATAATTCGATAAATATATTATATAGTGTATAAATATTATTTAGATCTGAGACATCATAGTTATCTCATGTATGGGATACCACGATTTGCTAGTACTAAAACTTGGTTCTAATCACAAACTAACATATGTGCTTGATGGTCTTGATTCATTCCTACATGGGAATATGTGCATATGTGATATGAAAATCCGTCACTTAGGGTATGTAATTTAAATTATACACCACTAAAAGTTGCCTATTTATGTAACCTCATATACTATTTTATACACTTTCAAGGTTGTTCAAGATTATTAGGATATGTTTTGCTTTGAATTATGTTATCATGTTATAAAACATGAGTTAAAGATCCTAGTATGTTCAATCTAAAATTGGGCCAAGGGCCCAGCTCTGATATACCATGCTATGAATCATGGGGTTTCATATTAAAACCAATTGGTTTTAGAGTTTCTGATTTTACGATATGAGACAAGTGTATAGTCTATTATTTAGCAAGATTAATGTAATCCATAGATGATCTTTGGTGACTCGTGGTATTAATCAGGACGAGTATTGCGTGAAAATGCACGCATTGCTTGGCATAGTGATATGTGGTTCTAACAAGAGTCATAATGGCTTCAAACAATGTTCCTTGTGTTTTCTTGAAGAGACGCTTCAAGCTTCTTAACCTAGTTCAGTCATTGAAGGAAAACCGCATATTCCCTATTCAAGACATTGAAAGACTTCACTACTTGCTTCTTCTAACATGCTGTAATATTATTGTTATTATTATTCTTTAACTAAATCAGCAGAGGTGATTTTATAAAATGAAGAAAGAATAAGTACACACATGGTCTATAACTACAGTCAAGAATCCTCAAAGGCTCACTCTATCTAATCTCATCATATTTAAGGTTCCAATTAATTAATAGGAATTAATCTATTGAAACTAGAGCTTTTAAACTTCCTACGAAAGTACAATTTCGCTATTAAATCATTACAAGTAAGAGAAAAAATTTCTTTTCGATCTTTGCTTCATTTTTTAAAAATTCGCTTGTTCCTCTCGGTCCACATATGATAAATTGAAGTGCAAAATCGCAGCTACAAAGTGATTGCTCTAAGCCTCTCCAAGGCTGAGTGAGGGGCAAGAAAGTTCAAGATGCCATTCTATGATACGAAGGACAAGGTTATGTTAGAGTCTTGCAACCAGATCCGTTTGGCGAACATGCCGTGACATGCTGTGAGACCTGCTAAGCAATGCATTACTGAAGAAAAATCTGTGTCGTAGACAATATTTGAAGGGCATGCTCTCAATCTTTAGTATTTTTAAGTTTTTTTTTTTAACAATATTCATCGTACGTCTTTTCTTAATTTCCATACATATCCAGATATATATACATCATTTTTGAGTAAACGACTTAAGACTCTCCTGTATTTTTGTTAAAAGTGCACAATACTTCTGTATTTCATAATTTGATTACTCCCCTGTGTTTTTAAAAAGTAGATGAATACCCCATGTATTTTATAAATAAGATGATTACTCCCCCTGTATTTTAAAAATGTAACTGACTACCCATTTATATTTTAAAAGTGTAGTTGAATCCCCCTGTTAAAATAAACGATTTTTCTAACGAAAATGAATATTCAACTATATTTTTAAAAACACAAGGGATATGATGGAGAAGTTGATAGACGCGAAGAAGTTGATGCAGAAAATGATGGACTTGAAGGCTAGCTATGCAGCATACAAGAACAAGACATGAACAAAGCAACAAAAGAAATTGAATTGTTAGCAACTTGGTTGACTCAGTCATCTAAGACAAGAGAGAAGTAAAGGCAAGCAATTGGAATATTTGATGTGGAACTTCAGGTAAGAGGCAAAATATCCATTTTTCAAAGTTGTTGAAAATTCATGTTTTTACTTCAAGAGAACTGAATGCTTCAAAGCAGCTTCCTACCTTGCGCGTGATCATAAGCGAAAGGATTTTTTTTTTTTTTTTTTTTTTGGTTTTATGTTTTCAAGTGTGGATTGTGAACATAGAGAGGAAATGGTGAGGGTTGTGCTTGCTGGAGACATTAGCTAGCTACATATGCGTCAGATTTGCTTGTGCTTTTTGTGGATGAGTTCTGTTTTATGAACATATATAGAGACGTGGGTTTTGCTATAATGATGGGTGGTAAACCGTCTGTTTTGTTTGTTGATATGGTTTCAATTTTCAATTACCAATTTACCACCGCATCTGAATTCTTATTTTGTATCTGAATAATTTTAATATTTTTAAAAAGACGGGACGAAACATAAATTCAAGAATGTTTAATAACTTGATTTATGTTATCATATTAATTAACTACCTTATTTAAAAATTTAAATTATTAAAAAAATATTCATTATATTTATTTATTAATTTTAACACTCGTGCTTTCAGATCCAATTTGAAGATGAATTGAATCTCCTCATCCCCTATGGAAGGGTTTATGAGGTCAAGTGTATTCTCGCAAAATTTATAAATAAAGACAGAAATAGAGGTCAAGTCTACTATATTTTTTTAGGTGAAATGACTTTGGCATATCAAAGTCGTGCTAGCTGCTAGCATGAGGTCCCTTTTTTCCATGTGGTTGAATTAGATTGATCTTTGTCGCAATTAAACTTTGAAATTTATTCTAATTGGGCCAATGTAAAGCTAAAATTTCCATCAAAGCTTTAGATTCGATGGTTCATCAAGAATACTAATTATCAACGGGATGCATAAGTATAGTCTATTCATGAAACTAAACTCATACAAAGTATAATTCGAGGATTGAATTTCTTGGTTGATGATCAAAATACTAATTTCTCGAAGCAAATATTCCTTTTAATTTGTTCAATTGTTGAAGGATTTATTACGATAATAGTAAAACATATTGAAATACTACCACCTTGTAGCAAATTTTATAGTTAAAAAAATCTAGTAAAATAAAAAACAAATATTTATTTAAAAAAATTATTTTGCTAAGATGTCAACAAAAATATTCAATTGGAACATAATGAGTAGTATTTCTTAAGAACCAACTGAAATTATATGATCACTCTCGGGACATATTTAACTTTTATGTGCCAGACTAAAATGGTGGCTTAATTTGCTCAAATGGGTAATGATTGTGCATAACTGAATATGTATGTTTTGCGTGTAAAACGTGTTTAATGTTTGCATTAATCATCTATTTATATCATGTTAAGGTAAAATCTGGTAAATTGATTTCCTGGACTAGTCAGTCAGTAATCCTGTAAAATGAACAAACATCGGGCTATCTTTGTGTGACAAATTCAACGCTCAAGTTAGTTTTGTTGTCTAGAGAAGGATTAAAATTTACTTATGAACCAAATCAGAGTCTGATTTTACTAAGCTGTGTTGAATCCAAATTTTGGTGAGCTGAATTGTGTTGGGTCGTGGCCGTAATAGTTTGGGGAAAACTTTCCCTAAATAAAACGAAATATAAATATAATAAATATAGTTATGTTGTTTGAGAAATAAAATTTAATATAATTCTCTTCAAAAATGTTAAGTCAACCCAGCCCACACCCACATAGCGCCTGTCCACCTGTGTGATGGTTCGGACTAAATCCAATGTTAGTCAGGCCATTCTTGTTCTACGTACGTTGGTATTCCATGAGGCCCAAACCCAAATACTAATTCTTAACTTATTTTAAAGTGATATAAATGACTTTAAGATCAAATTCCAACTAATGTTTGGAATTGCTATCTAATTTTTGGTATTGACTATAGCTCCTATTAGAGATACCCTATTTGAAAAGAAAAAAAAAATAAAGGTGCTCTATTGACCAAAAGATTAAAAATAAATTAGACTCACCCCAACGAAACAAAATAAAAATAAATTTGGTTTCCATTTAGACAGTCGTGGAAGCTTTGAACTTCAGTCAATTATTATCCCAGGGAGATACACCAAGCTATTATGTACGTACGAAATTTTTCAAAATATTCACTAAACACTCTTATTTTAAATTTTCTAAACTTTGTATATGTCCGAAATAAGTTTTGTCCATTGTAGAGTTAAAACTAACGATTTCAGAGTTGACTTGTAATCCATGAATGCGTAAATGACATGTTTGTCCTTAAGTATATTAATCTGGTACTTTGGATTGAATAAAATGACTGATATGGAACAAATGTAAAATTTGGTGGGCAATTTGAAAAGAGAAAAAAATGCAAAACACAGTAGAAACACACAAAATTTTGGGTTGAATCACTATACTTATTTGGGGTAAGTAAATTATATCAACTATCACTATACTTATTTGTAGTGGAATGAGAACACACGCATACACACACAACGCAATGAAAACACACAAATTTTTTCAATGGGGTTTATCCATTTGCTTAGGTTCATGATCCCATTTTTAGGATAATCTATTATTCAACAATAATTGTTACAACACAATATTTTCATAGAAAAAATCTATTTACCCTTGTTGACATGGCTTTATGCACAAAACCCCTAAACCCTCACTATAAGTTTTTTCCTAATAAAAGTTCAAAAAACTCTCACACATAATTACATCTTTTTGGAAGGACAAAAAAATTGTAGCATATACTCTCACACTCAAGCTCACTTACATCCCTACCCATCCCATGGGGTTTGGTCTTGTTGCAAATAATTACAAGTTAAACAGTGCTCATTATAAGAAAATCTTCTTAAACCTACTTGCCTTAAAACTGGACTCAGACTTCCTAGTAGGTGCCTCTACATAAGCTTTGGTAACAAAATATAAACTGGTACCATAGGCACTTTTACGGTGAAAGAGGCAGAATTTGCCTATTATTTTTTCAATTGATATTTCGATAAGAAATATCTCCTTATTACGTCATCACCGCTTCTCGCATGAATTTCATACAGAACTACGTACTTACTTAAAGTTCACTTTTGGCTTTCTAAAAAAGTTTATGCAAGAATTGACCTAAGCATAGCTCTCTCCCAAAAATAAATGCCAAGAAAGGGATTTGTCTTAGGGGCTTGGTCTTTGACTTTGAGCCAAAACTCAACACATATGTGGATACGAAAGGAAGACACTAACATTGGCATAATCTACGAGTACATGGCTAATAGTAAATACATAATGGTAACATCACTAATGAGGATCTATTGTTTTTTGGGGATCTATCTAATTTGATGCAAAGAACGAAATGTATAAAGTTAAAAAAAATTAGGAATAGTCTGTTGACAAATTAGTGAAGTATTACTAGAGTCTGATATGTATATTGTTTTGGTGTTTTCAACACAGTTGCAATTATCGTTAGAGCATTAATACAACCTCTTGTTTACCGAACATAAAAAAAAAAAAAAAGAAATGGTATCCTAATTGCCAACCAATATGCTTTTCTAATCTCTGTTCTCAATTAGGATTTGAAAAAATTAGTTATCTCAAGTGCACAATCCTACATACAGCTTTCATTTTTCTTTTTTTTGGGTCAAAAGATTTTCATGGCTAGGTTAGATAACGTAACTCAAGTTACACTCCAGATACGTTTCTGTCATATAGATTTATCCACGTACAACAACATAAACTTTGGTTATTAAATTAACCTACATATTACTAAATATAGGGCGGATTCAGGATAATTGTTCATTAAAAAACAAAAATACATATTTTAATATTTATATATGGATAATTTTTTTTCAAAGGTGGCTAAATTGATTTCTCAACCTAATCATACCTTAAAAGTCATATTTTTAAAAAAAGAATATAATCCTAACTCACTCTTTAATGGCTTCACTCATGCAGTCACTAAAAGCTACAACCCCAACTGGCCAATGAATGCCTCCGCTATTGACTAATTACTACAAATTATTAGTTTTAACTATACATGATCACAACAAACTGACAAGTGATCTAATGTATATTTACATAAGAGAAACCTGTTCAATTAGTCCACATTGACTGCCTCTAACATATTGATGACTCACATGCTTATAAATTTCACAAGAAAGAAATTGACCATCAGTCTAAACTGATCCAAACACTTCCCTACACAAAGACAGATAATCTATAACATTTATTTATCCTTTTCTTTCACAAATCTTTTGGGTTTTCAAATTTCTATTACGGGGCAAGGGATGATTATAGGGTCAGTGCTGTTCCCCTCAACGACAGTAGTTCTACCAAACCATTTTACTTATCCAGTCTCCTTGCAATTCATGGTGTTGACAGAAGTTCGTTTGGTATGCCACATTTGTAATTATTCTGGAAAAGATGAGACAACGAAAACGACAAGAAATCAAATTCAAAGAGGGTAGGCTTTAAATTAAGAGGAAAATTGTTACTAGAGAACTCAAATAATAGGGATATATTTGCAAATAGAATTGCCCTACGCAAAAAGCACCAAACACCAATATTTCGCTAGCATCATATCCTTAAATGAGTACATAAAAGTCATTTATTGCTCCATTTTGAAAGTTAAAGATATATTTTTTAACTTTAATAAAAGTCATTTATTGCTCCATTTTGAATGTTAGAAATATATTTTTTAACTGTAACGAGTCCAACTAAGAGAGTTACTTAAATTTGTGGGAACCATTACATATCTCTAAAGATCTCTTAATTAATAGTATAAATAAGACATGAATAATAGTAAAACCGTAATTTATCTATTTGCCTAAAATAATTATACACTTATTTTTCCATACTTCTCTTACTTTAATACTTAGTACTTGATCATCGAATGAGGTCTTTAGGAAATAACCCCTCGGTGCCTTTGAGCTTTTACAAGTAACAAGTTCAGGTTGGACAAAACGAATTTTGACCTAACACTATTCAATTATATTTTTGCAAAGAAATTATCTAGTTCACCAAGTCATATCTTTATTTGGCCTTGAAAACCGTTACAACTTGCATAAAATGCTAGTACAATTATTAAAATTTCAGAATAGCAGAAATATAATTTTTTTCGAAAGCTTTGCAATTAATTTGTGTAGAGATCCCACTTTTGTCATTTACATAATTTTCCTCATCATTGCAGCGGAGAATATTCTGAGCCTCAAGTCTACAGATTGAAAACAAAAAGAAAAAAAAAAGTCATGTCTACTAATTTTGTGTCAAATCAAGTCCACTATGACTTTACAAAGATTGGCTAAATCTTTTGGATAATGATATTAAGTATTTCCGGATTAAAAGAAAAGAAGATAGTCTACTCCTTCCGCTCTCTATTTCCTATTGACTAATCAAAATCATGCTAGGCCGCGGTCCCCCTTTCTCCGCGCGGTTGAATTAGTCTTTTTAAAAAACAAAAAATAAAAATATTTTATGTTTGTTTGGTCGAATAAGGTTGAATTAGTCTTGCAATAATAGGTTGATCTCTACCCCAATTACACGGGTAGACTTGGGCCCGTGTAGAATTAAAATTTTTGATAAATTTCACACTTAGTTTATATTATTTACACTCCTTTAAGTTAATTTTTAATATTTCAAAAAAATCATATTTTTTCATAATATTTATAAAGTGATTCAAAATTATCTCTATTGTTGAAAACTAACAAATTTAGTCCTTATTATTTCTCACCAAATTTAATTTAGTATCTAAATATAGGTCACGTTTAGTGACTGAATTGAGTTTTTTAAGAGGCAATAGAGATTAAATTAATTTTTTTTAAAAAATAATAAGAAAAAATAATAAAGACCAAATTGATTAAGTTTGAATAATAAAGACTATTTTAAATAACTTTTGTAAACATTAATTACCACTATTAATTTTTTAGAACATTAGAAACTAAATTAGAAAAGCATGTAAACAATAAGGACTAAGTGTGAAATTTACCCTAAAAGCTTCAGATTTGTTTTTTTGTCGGAAATGTAAGTATTATATAACACAGCATCGACGGTGCCCGAGGATACATCCATTTGAACAAGCAAAAATAAAGCTAAAAAGATATTACAAATCGAATCGTAGGGTCAACGAAATGCAAAAGTATAATCATGAAATTAAATTCATACAAAGTATAATTCAAGGATTGAAGTCTTTTTTTGGCTAGGTAATGATTGAATGTTTTGGCTGACAATCAAATTACTCATTTTCCGGAGCAATTATTCATATTACTTTATTCAATTTTTGAAGGAATTATTGTTAATATGATAATAGAGCCTATCAAAATACACCACAATTGTAGTAAAAGTTTTGTAGTTTTAAATATTAAATGTTTATTTGAAAAAAAATAGTTTTTACTAAAATGTCGGCAAAAATTATTTGGAACATAGAAAGTAGTTCTTAAGAAACACCAGTGAAAGGGCTTAAGTGGGTAACATAATCACATGATGTTAACATATTCGAAAGTATCAACAAAGGATACATTATTGACAACACAAATTAATCAAAGAAATTTTTATTATCGAGATCAAGTAATAACTTAAACTAAACTTGTATCATTCATACGAAACGTAGAATGTTGAAGAAATTTGGAATTCCTATCCAAGGCTACAAAATAAGTCCAACAAACTCCAATTGTCATAATAATTTTAGATAGTGATTGGTATAATGTAATGGATTTGAACAAGAATGGAATGAGCTAAGGAATGTGATGAACTTGAAAATGCGAATGACATGCTTGGTATGTTCTAAGAATGAAAAGTAGTAATGAAATACCTTGTATAATATGACAAGATTGTCATTTTATTATTATAATATTAAAAATATAAATATAACTGTAAACAACATAAACATAATAAATGATAATGATAATAATAATAAAAAAATAACAACAATAAAAAATAAAAAATAATAATAATAACAAAATAAAAATAATAATAACAACAACAACAACAATTATTATTATTATTATTATTATTATTATTATTATTATTATTATTATTACTATTATTATATTTGGTATTATTATTATTGTTTTTATTTTTATCATTATTATTTTACTTTATTATTATTATTATTATCTTTATTATTAATGTAATTATTATTATTATTATTACTACTACTACTAATAATAATAATTATCATTTTAATCAATGTTTTTATTTTTAATTATTATTATTATTATTATTATTACTTTTATTTTTATTTTTTGATTTTATTTTTATAATAATAATTATTATTATAACAATAATATTTTATAATAATATTCATTATTATTATTATTTTTTAATAATAAATATTATGATATTTCTTTATTTTTTTTAACAATAATTTTTTTTTTTAATAATAATCTTAGTTTTCGATTTATGCAAGTAGAGCTGGCAAATGGGTAGCTCGGCCCACTAGCTCGCTACCATGAATCGTGAGCTGGGCTGGGTCAGCCCATGTTTTTAATTTTTAATTTTTTTTATTATTGTGTTCTGAATTTTAATAGTTGGATTAATAATGAAAGAATGTTAAGCTTAACCTTTTTTACGAAAAAGTTAATTTAACAATTAACAAGACATAAGTTGATTGATAATATTAATATAAATGATAAAAACATTACTTAACAAACCATAAGTTCACGAGACACGAATACGTTATTAATAAATATAAAAAAAGAACATTACACAAATGCTTGAAGAAAGTTGGTGGAGAAGTTTTCCATTTTATTATGCTCCTTGTGCGGGTATTGGGCCTGATGGTTGAGGATTAAAATAGTTTGGAATATTTGAGTGTTGAGATACAAGATGTCTTACTAACGTTCCAGTTCCAAATTGACAATGAAATATATGTTTACGTTCACAATAGTTAGAAATTATATACCCATGGTCTTCAAAGTAAGCAAAATGATTCCAAACATTTAAACGTAATCGTTGTAAAAGATTTTCTTCCCCCATAGCCATAGATATTGTGTATTCTCTTGTAGTAAAATAAAGAGACAATATGCAGTAAAATAAATATATAGTTTTGTAGTAAAATGAAGTTGAATACACTAACTATTTATAAGAAAAATTATATGTACAAATTATAATATCAAGATGGGCTTTATCTAGGCTCGAATTGGGCCTGAGTTGGGCTCGAGCTGGGCCTGTGCTGGGTTCAAGCTAGGCTGGGCTGGGCTAGGGCACAAATGAGCTTGGACACAAATGGGCTTGGGCACAAATGAACTGGGTCCAAAAATATATGACTCAACTCGACCTACCTATATATGGTGGGTTGAGTTGAGTTCAATTCATTTTCATTCGAACTGAACTGAGCTTGAATTTTTGTATGTTAAATTAAACTGGATCTGTATCGACCCGATTCAAATACTACCTCTAGATGCAAGTATAAAACGACCATAGTTGCTTACTGCATTAATATCAGAAGATGAAGTGCATCTCCCAGTCCTACCGTAATAAGGTCAAGTCTATTATGAAGAAACTTAGAAAAAGAGAAATAGTGGTGAAGTCTACTACTTTGATTTTTCGGTGAAACGAAGTCTACTACTTTGACAAAAAAGAACAAAAAGATGCCCCCTCTTTCCACGCGGTCAATTACACGCCGTGACTTGCAAATCTCTTGTAATTGGGCTCGTGTAAAGCTAAAATTTCCATCAAACAATATAGATTCAAGGGTAATGAAAATAAACTCATACTTTGACAAAAAGAAAAAAAAAAAAAAGAAGGAAACTAAACTCATACAAAGTATAACTCAAGGATTGAATGTTTTGGTTGACGATCAAAATACTAACTTTTTGGCACAATTATTCGTTAATTAATTCAATTGTTGAAGGAATTATTATGATAATAATAAAACACATCAAATACTACTACGGTGAGAAAAAAAAAATACTACCACAGTGGAGTAAATTTTTGTAGTTTTAAAAATCTTGTAAAATAAATATCAGATATTTATTGGAAACAAATTATTTTCCTAAATTGCCAACAAAAAATATTTACTTGGAACATAGAGAGTTGTATTCCTTAATTAAGAAACAGCTGAAATCATACACTAAGTCTTGGGACATATTTAACTTTTATGGGCAAAACTTTAAATGGTGCTTAAAAGGCTCAAGTGGGTAAGGTCATCTCAAATCGGCTCGTTTATTTTTTTATTTTTAGTTTATAATAGAGAGGCAAATTAATGATTTTTTATTTCAATTTCATCCTAATAATATT